>JAJLRJ010000010.1:36862708-37462708 GCA_024195265.1 Dendrophyllia cribrosa
ACCATGTGACAATAACTTTACTTCTCATATGATTGTACGGCCCTGCGAGCGTATGCGGGCCGTTCGCATTTGCGTGAGCCAGGTCGGAAAAAGCCGTATCGCCCTACTACAAACGCGTAGGGCCTCGCATGTTAAAGTTTGAAACAACTTCGTCTCCAAATTGGTCATATGATAAAATACTTATATTGACTAAGTTAGGTCGGGCGCACAGACCTCGCTACGCTCGGTCCATATGCCATGACTTCGAGCCAAATATTTTCCCATCCGGCCCTCCCACTCAGTCAATAAGTACGTAGTATTTACATAATAATACTAAAACACCAAGAGAAAGAAATGAACTATTCCTTGAAAGAGGGACAAGTCATGGGCTTCCCTGGCCCATTTTGGAAACGAAAATGTAGGAACTTCAAACAATTTAGGCTTTTAAGTTCATTCAGACTCATTCCGTCAATGACTGGAGACACTCATGGATAGTTTTGGTACATTTTGTGGTAATTTTTCACAAAACTGGACCATTATTCTTCTATTTCAGTCAAAACAAAAAATGTTTGGTTTTGAAATGACGCCAAATCTCCGTGCCACTGCCCCTTAAAAAGATACTGCTTTAGATTTGCTTTAGTCTGGTTTACAAAATGAAGAAAGCAAGGCCGAGAAGTGGTGTCATTGTAGAAACAAAGTTTTGGTTTATTACAAGATAATTGATATTGAAACTTGCAATATTTCGGCTCTTTTACAGCGTCATAGGCATGTAATGATATTTACAAGAAGGCAGCTTAAATACCATATCATTACACGACTGTGACTCTGTAATAGGCCACTTCGAAAAATACCATGATAATCTTTTATGTGCTGGCTCAGCCTCACCGGGGTGTAATTATTCAAGTCTCCTTTGTTAGAATGGCACAATGGAATTCAGAGTTCATGTAGGAACGCTAGGACGTAGCATTGTGTGTTCGTATACAAATGTGCACCGTATGAAAATTGACAAGAAGTTGAAGCATATGAGCACTTGCAGTTCGTACTGAAAACAAAAGAAATTGGAAAAATCAGGCTTACATCAAGCACCACCCAAACCTGCACTTTAAAGAGTATTATGGTATTTTCCGAAGTGGCCTACAGAGCCGAAATATTGTAAGTTTCAATATCAGTTATCTTGTAATAAACCAAAACTTGGTTTCCGTAATGATACCACTTCTCGGCCTTGCTTTCTTCATTTTGTATTCCAGATTGTCAGATGGCTCTGGATTGTAGTCTGGTTTGATCGTTATTTTTCCGTGAGTACTGATAAACATTGCTAGATGTCTAAGAGCATCTTCCCATAAGAGGGGTGGGGAGAGAGGGATCAATGATAACCGTGGCCAACCGCTCTATCAGTTCCAAGGTTAACAAAGAAATTGAAGTGTAGTTTAGACCATTTTTAATTTCAATTCACTTGTTTCTGTTTAGGTCTTATTAGCGTGGCTGACCTTGAAGAAAGTAAGTGCTCATCTTTAGGTCATAACTAAAACCGTGTGTGTTTGTGTGGCTGCGCTTCTACCCACATAGTCATTACATGCGTTGTCTGTTTATTGATACCTTCAATGTGCCTGTTGTCGGAATGTCTGTGGTAGCCGTCAGTACCATAAGAAAGTACTGCTCAACGGCTTTCATTTGAGAGGTCTCACTTTAGGATTTCATCCACAGACTCAAAAGTTAAAACCACCTTGTACAGCGTAATAAACTGTACCACGGGAAAGTACTACTCAGTAGCTTTCATTTGAATGGTCACACGGTAGGATTTCATCCACAGACTCAAAATTTAGAACCACATTGTACAACATAATAAACAGTACCACAGGAAAGTGCTG
Source organism: Dendrophyllia cribrosa (assembly GCA_024195265.1). Classification (NCBI taxonomy): domain Eukaryota; kingdom Metazoa; phylum Cnidaria; class Anthozoa; order Scleractinia; family Dendrophylliidae; genus Dendrophyllia; species Dendrophyllia cribrosa. Next base: position 36,864,556 of record JAJLRJ010000010.1, read on the forward strand.
CTCAGTAGCTTTCATTTGAATGGTCACACTTTAGGATTTCATTCATAACCTCAAAAGTTAGAACCACCTTGCACAGCATAATAAACAGCACCACATTAAAGTACTACTCGATAGTTAAAGTATCCTGTTGACATCGACGGAATTCGTTTTGTTCATTCGGAGTTTGCTCCTATTTTTCAGTGCCCAGAAAAGCATCAGTGAAGGCTCCTCGTGCCCCAAAGCGAAGGAGTGTAGTACCAAAAGAAGGTTGGTGCCTTGCTTATCAACTGTTGAAATTTCGAATAACCGAACCCTGGTGCTGGAATGCAGAACGTGAGGTCGCGAATTTTTATTCCAATCATTTGGGGAATTACGTGGAGAAGAGATGATGTAGTACCAAAAGTGCTCGCCTTTTTCGGGTCCCCCCGATTTTCCCTCCCTCCTCAAAAACCAACATTTCAAAATTCCAATTTGAAATCTAATCCGAATACATGTATTATAATAGCACAATCTCCTGCATTCTTACACGGTGGAACATCTCATAAGCAACCAATCATTTCAAAGTAAAATCCGCCATTTTGAAGAGGTCGCGAAATGCAGTTTGGGAAAAAAACGGAATCCAATGTCCAATAATTTTCGTCAAATTTGATATCTGAATAATTTATGAATGGTCAACTTGAGATAGAAAATAAACAATTTTTTGTGTTAAAAATTGAGCGATGTAACAGGGCTACAAATTTCTCGCAGGCTTTAACTGGTTTTACACAAAAATGTATGAAATTGATAGCCTGCAGTGCAGGCGTATTTTGGAGGCGATCGAGCGCTTAGTTCTTCGCGTAATGTCTGGGCGCCATCTTGGAATATGAAATTAGAGGAAGATTGGGGAGAGTATAAAATGTGGTCACATTTCATAAACTTGGTTAAGTATAGAGGTTTTGCACGGCAGCCATGTTGCATGGCAGGAACAATAGATTATTTTCCCTATGGGAAAGAATGTTCTTTCTAATGCAAAACATTTTTATTGTTTCTGCCATGCAACATGTCTGCCGTGCAAAACCTCTATGAAAGCAATCGAAGCATGTCTTCCCTGCACATTTTTCATTTCAAAACATACACCATACCGCAAAAAAAAACTGTGGCGAGCCTCCTTAAAAAGGTGTATTTTGTTTACTAACTGGCTAGTCTGCCGGCTGGCCAGTTCTAACAAATGATAAGCCTATACACCTGAAGAACCCTAACACTAATTTATGATCTGTTGTGTTTTGATTTTCAGACTCGCCACCTCTGCCTGAGAAGTAAGTTTTGTTTGAATTTAAATTAAGTTTCTTTGGGGATGTATGGTCAGGACGGAAATGGATTGGGCCAATTCTTCCCTTCTGTCATGAAATAATGTTGTTTTCTTCTTACGGCAAATTCACTTGATAGCTTCCTTTAGGTGTTCCAGTGTGCGTGTGGCAAGGCGACAAAAAAAAAAATTTTGTGTTTCTACTCCCTCCAAACTTGCAAATGTTCGTACACCGACCTCATTCACATAAAATTACGGGCGGTCTGAGTTACATAATAATTCCAGGCCTACTCTGTCTATAGATTGGTTTCCATTCCCATAACCCAACTCCAGTGAGTCCGGGTGTTCGTGTCCTTGTTTCTATTATTTCTAATTCTAATTGTGTGATCTGCAAAAGGCATAACCCATCACAGCAGATTATTTGATAAATAATTCACCATTAATATCAAAAGAAAGTCTCACTGTTACTTTTAAAATACTTACCCCATTTGACATCAAAAGGCAAAAATTCGCACCCATTTTGACAGCACAGTTGTTTTCAGCGACTCGTGTTAGACTTTCGGGTACACCGTTGTTGAAATATATCAAATGCATAAGTAACATAAAGGGAACAATTTAACCCACTTTTATGTAGAGACATGTAGTCAATGGTTACAAACAATGTGCGGCTGTTCAGTTTCACAATGCTGACAGTTATATAGCTATCGAAACAGCTTTTAAGGCGTAAATAATATAATGATACTTTTCGTTTTCTGTTGTGAGCAGGCAAGGGACCGTCCCTGCAGAAAATCCTCCAGCAGTTCCAAAGCGACATTCAGCTGCTTTGCCTGACTCCACAAAGGTATGGTTGCTTTACAGAAGTAGGGGAAATTGGAGTCGTGGCGGGGGGCGGGGTGCCTCTCAACTTTCCTCTTCCCATACTCATTTCCCCGGTTCCTACACCTTTCTTGGTGGCTCATTTACCCTGCAATGGTTGTTGTTCTTTTCATGTCTTCCGCTTCCCTCCGCGTTAGGAGTCCCGTTTTCCGCCATTTTGTTTTTCAGCCTCCCTATCCCGCAGACTTCACTCGCCCTGTTCTACCGGGTAAACTATGAGATTGACCATGAGCCTTACTTGACTCTCCATTGAACAATAGTTGGGGAAAACAGTATCCAGTCATACCTCCTTAATAGAGACACCAAAGGGACAGACCCAGGTGTCCGCAGAATAGAGGTGTAGATTGTATTGTTTGTGGCATCTTCGGGGCCAAGTGAATAAAGGCCGTAATAGTCCGTAATAGAGAGGTGTCCGTAATAGAGAGGTGTCCGCATTACAGAAGTCCGTAAGGAGAGGTTCGACTGTACATCCATACTACGAACATTATTGGATTTGAATGCAAAGAAAACTGCCTAGTTCTAGTTCACAGATGTCGATCAACTCAGTCCGTTTAGTATTTGAGCTAACTTAGAATATCTTGATAGGTTCACCAAACGAATTATAATTCTTATGTCCAATGTTACTTTGTATTCACTGTGTTTTGTTTTAGCAGGCATCCAAAGATCCCCCACCACTACCTGCCAAGGTAACTTATAGTTATAATGCTTCACAATAAACTATGAAGAGTCTTGGATTATCGTCGCTGCGCAAAGTACTGAATGACATTCACTACCATAGGAAAGTGTTCTCAACAGTTTTCATTGCAATGTTAAACATTTTATAAACACAAATTACAACCACCTCAGTGCAGCTTAATAAACAGTACCTTAGAACCACACTGCTCAATAGCTTTCATTTGAATGGTCCCACTTTAGGATTTTATTCACAGACGCAAAACTTAGAACCACCTTGTAGAGCACAATAAACAGCACCACAGGAAAGTACTGCTCAGTAGCTTTCATTTGAATGGTCACACTTTAGGATTTCATCCACAGACTCAAAAGTTAGAACCACCTTGTACAGCATAATAAACAGCACCACAGGAAAGTACTGCTCAATGGCTTTCACATGAATGATCACACTTACGCATCAAAAAATGGAGCCACCTTGTACAACATAACTGACAACTTCACTGAAAAGTACCGCTCAGTCGTTTTACATAATTTAAGGTTTAACTTCTGCTATTGAAAGGTTTAAAGCCACGTGGACCTTTTCCTTCCCAGCTTTAGATGGGTGTGACCAATTAATTTTTCATCGGCATTGAGTTTCGTCTTTAGCCAGTACTTTTCGTTCACCTGTCCTGTTATCGTATTTCAGAAGTCCAAACCTCGGACAGTGGAGGAGATGATGCAGCGCATAGGGTTTTCTCAGTACACCAGCTGTCTTCTTGACGATGGTTGGGATGATTTGGCATTCCTGGGTGACTTAACAGAAGATGAATTGACTGCGGTTGGCGTTCCTAAGGAACATCACAGAATGGTAAGGGTCAACCCATTGATTGATTGATTGGTTGGTTGGTTGGTTGGTTGGTTGGTTGTACCAGTCTTCGCTGCATTTTATTACCCTTCTCCTTATTAATTAATTTATTTCTATTAATTTATTTCTATTATTAATTAATTAATTTATTTGTTGTTGTAACTAATCATAAATTATCCATTCCTTATTTTCTTATCTATTGTTATCAGTCATTTATTTTATAGTGAGCTTCTGTAACTGTTCAGTGCGCAGCAACCCGCCACGATTAACTCTAGTTATGTGCGGGTTGCTACTATATTTTGTTTTATTATTTGAAAAATAAATCGTTGTTGTAGTTGTTGTTGTTGTTGTTGTTTGGATGGTTGGTCCGACTGACTGACTGACTGACTGACTGACTGACTGACTGACTGACTGACTGACTGACTGACTGACTGACTGACTGACTGATTTTCATTTGAATGATGACACTGTAGGATTTCATCCACAGACTCAAAAGTTAGGACCACCTTGTACAACATAATAAACAGCACCACAGGAAAGTTCTGCTCAGTAGCTTTCATTTGAATGGTCACACTTCAGGATTTCATCCACAGTGGGTCAAAGATGCCATGAGCTGAAGTTGTGTACAACTTCTTGTTTGTTTCTGTTCCAGTGTTCTGTTGTTCACTACTGATTACCATCTTTTTCTTTTAGATTCTTGGTGCCATCAAACGATTCTCATCTTGAAGCGTTTCCAAACTAACCTGAGTGTATTTACAACCCTCTCTACCCTTTAGAAAAGCAAAGAACAAAGCAAATGAAATCAGACTTTGATTTTCTTGTGTAAATAATATTTTCAAGAACTTAAGTTGATACTAGGTTTTCCTGTGATAAATATAACTGGAAGCCAAAAATGCCTTCAAGGGAAAACGTTTTTAATGACAGTTTTCCATTTAGATTATCTATGTACAGAACTCCTAAAATATTAGTTAGTCGTAAAACGATTACTGTTACTTTGCGTTGCTATTGCCTAGAGTCTTTGGGCTTGCAGCATAGCTTAAAATATCTCAGCTTTACTTCTTTTATACTAGATATCGTTATTAAGTGAAAACAAGTGCAATAGATAGAAACAAATTATTTGCCATACAGTGTCCTTTGTTGAAAGGTTCTTAAGATTAGAATAGTCTAGAATGTTGTTGAAACATGTGCAAAGAAGTTGATAGGCCAAGTGTTCAGTCCAAGACTAATGAGAAGAACGTATTGTTGTATCTAACGAGAAGAATCTCTCGCATCAGACAAGAGAGTCGGAGTAAACTTGAAGAATTTCTCCGCTTTAGTCTGAGAAACGTAGTCTTTTGGCTGTTTAATTGAATCAAAGAAAAAATGAATCTTTCACAGCGCAAAATTGTTTAAAAAATTCGCCTACTTTTAAATGTATCGGAATTCGATAGGTTGAACTAGAACTACGTTAATTGAAAGTTTGTCCAAGCCGATGGGACGGTTTTATGGGCGTGTGCGTGTGTGTTTGGAGGTGGGGGGGGGGGGGGGGGGGGGGGGGGGGCTGCGAGAGGTGATACGAGAGAGTTTTCATACTTTGGGATTTCATTGAAAAGCAAACTAGAATCGAGTTAATGGTCAATCGGTTTAATGCGTTTCCCTGTAAAAGAGTCTATTGCAAGTTAGTTCTAGTTCAACCATGCGAACATAAGTGTTCGATATTTTTATATATGGCACTGTTTGTAAATAGGACAATCACATAATTTTTGGAGGGCATATAGTTTATTTGTGGCCCGAGTAGCATCATTTGCGCCTGAGCGGAGCGAGGGTGCAAATGATGCTACGAGGGACACAAATAAACTATATGCCCGACAAAAGTCATGTGATTATCATTATTATCAATACACAAGGCCAAATCGTACAAATTCATTTAATAAGAAAAAAATGTTTAACAGAAACAGGGCCGTAAATGCGTTTGCAGCCCGTCAAATTCAATATCGCTCGCCACTCACGCGTGTTTTCTCGAAGGCAGTTTCTTATTTGGCCGCGTATATTGATAATAATTGAAATTTATTATTGCGTCCAAGCGAACTTTTCCTCTTACTTTCGTAATTTCTTATTATGAATATTTTAATTCTTATAAGTGTTGACCATAGTCATGATGGTATGTGTGTCTGCTCTATTAGTAATATGAACACAAAAACAGAGAATTTCTCAATTATTAAGAACAACGAATAGTTTATCAAAAATGAAATCAAATATTTTTATACAGTAAAAGCACACTTTTTGTTACGATATTCTTTCAAAAAATAAACTATAAACAATAAAACTGTAAGTAACTCGTTATTTTCCCAATCAGAACAATCGTTCCCTCTATTGTAAAACGACAATAGTCCTTTTTACAGTTGTGTGCTTGGTAACCTTGCCTTTGAGTGGAAGCGAGGCTGGAGGTGACCTTGCTTTGATACAAACCTTTCTGCCTTTCATATGTTAATGATGCTTTTCTCATGCTAACTAGCTAAATTTACATCTGAAAAGCTCCAAGGTCTGTATCAAAGCAAAGTCGCCTCCAGCCTCGCTTCCACTCAAAGGCAAGGTCACCAAGCACACAACTGTAAAAAGGACTATTTAGTCCCCAAGGCCGTTCTCTTGTTTAACCCTTTAATTCCCAAGAGTTCCAAAGATAAAAATTTATATAAAATCCCTTATTTCATTTTGTAAAATATTGAAAAACAAATGGTACCATGCAAAAGTAATGCCGAAGAGGTTTCATTTGAATGGTCACACCATAGGATTTCATTCACAGACTCAAAAGTTAAAACTATAATTGACTCGCGGAGTGAAAGGGTTAAAATGGCGGCGGCTCGTAGAAACCTTTGGACAAGGCTGCCAAGATACTTCAAGAATCGAGGAGGTTTTTTCTTTTTTCACGTGACAAATGATGAAATTTCGCGGGTGATTTCCAGCGATTGGTAGCCACTGTTGCTTTCCTGCGCTTCATGTGAAAAAATACTCAATGATTCTTTGAGTATTTTAGCAGCTTTGTCCAGGGGCCGGATTCACGAAACCCTCCTATGGTTTCCATATAATCGCAGTGATCGTTACGATCGACATCGCTGCGATTCTTGCGACCCTTGCGATCACATGGAAACCAAAACGTTGCGATTGCGATCGCAGAGATAGGAATTTTTCTATCTCTGCGATCGCAATCGCAACGATCGCAACGTTTTGGTTTCCATATAATCGCAGCGATCGTCGATCGTTGCGATTATATGGAAACCAGGCTTAAGTTAAGACATATCTAAAGTATTGTTTCTTAACAATAGTCTATTGTCATTCCAACAATGGGCTATTGTTAAGAAACAATACTTAGGATATGTCTTAGGAGGGCTTCGTGATTCCGGCCCCAGGGATATATTCAAGCCGCCATTTTAAATCCGGAGTAGGTCCTGGGGACGAGGTTGGAATGAGTCGCGAGCGCGCGTCATGTTAGGTCCTGGGAACAAGGTTGGGTCAAGCGAGTGACGAAATATTAAAACAACCACCAACCGCAAGAAGAAAAAGAACATCATGGCCGCCCTTTTCAACTCGTGAATACGTTGAACGAGTTATAGCAGACAAAGACAAATATGCAATTTTTTACTCCTTGCCATCAATCGGCTGTAAACTTTTCTTGGTAATTCCGCTGACCAGTGCATAAGGCTTGCGCATATATTTTGTCCGTTCCAAATGCGATAGGTAATGGTCCACTGCCTTTCCCAAGGGGACGGGAGGGTGGGGAGTTGGATGCAGGGAGTTGGGGGGGGGGGGGGGATTGAGGGTCGGTGGAGCAAAACACTTAGGAGAGGGGGGGATCCGATGGTTGTTTCGTATTCTTGGTTTTCACCAACGTCATATCAAAATTCAGAAGCATTAAACAATAGTTTTCGATTCCAAAATGTTTATGGAATTGTAGAGAGTTTAAAACTACAAATCTTAACCAGATTTTGAAGCGCAAAAGCATTTCGTTCAAGAGTTATCGGCGAACGACTATTAGACATTTTTAGTAAGAAATGTATGGAGCGGCCATCTTTGTGCCCCACTCAGGGGCACAAACATGGCGGCCAAAAATTCAAAGTCTAAATTACGCCAAAAAAAATCAAATAAAAAAATATTGCGTTTGCTATAAGCTCCATTAACTCGGCTTATAGGCACATAACGCAAACAATAGCTTTCAGCTGATTCAATTTTGTTTATTTTCACGACTTATCTGAAATAGCGTGACGAATTGCGTGACTCATTTAAAACCTTTGTAAATCGGAAGCAAAACATCGTTAAAATCTGAAACTTTTTGTGAAAGATTATAATACTGGTATCCACATACCATGTTGAAAAGAGCTTTGTAGGATGTATACTTTAGATTTTGGAATTTTTATGACGCCATGTGAAAACCAAGAATTCACGAGTTCGCTCATAAGAACCTATTTTTAATCTGTGTACACTTGTACGACTCCTAGTGTCGTCCTTAAAGGGGCTTTCGACTATTGTTAGTTTTAATTGCTCAACACTTGTATTAACAGAAACCCACAAAGAATGGCCCATTGCATGAGGCACAACGTTCAAGAATGAAAGGAGTAAACCCCTAACTTATTACTGATACAATTCAAGTTACAAGAGTCAAAACAGAAAATATAAAACAAATACCGTCAAAACAACGTTATAGAATACAGATTTGTTTGAAGTCACGAGGCGTATCATCATCTCAGTAAAACGGGAAAGCCCAAATTTGGAGAAAATCGGCTGCTATGGTGAGATATGACGTCATTAGTAGTATGAAGTGAAGCCATTTTTGAATGAAAATGTGTTTTTCACTTTTTTCGGTGGAAAAAAAATACAAAACGCTTCCAAAAGCAGCAAGATGTTTAATTAAATCTTATTTGACAACTCTAGCAAAACGCATTTTCAATTTTCGCATTTTTTTTTTTGAAAAAGTTGAATCTCAAGATCTCAAGAGCGCCATTATATTTAATATTTAATAATAAATAATGTTATCTTGTATAGCACATCACAGGCCATCTACTAGAGGTAAAATATTTTCGAAATATTGTAACACCGGAAAATCCCAAGGGGGGGGGGGGGGAGGTCGCAACCACCCCTAACCCTAACCCCCCCCCCCCCCCCCCCCCCCCCCCCTTGTACACGGTTGGGTTATACTTTTGCGTGTACGTCCGAGGGTTGAACTTTTCAGGGCCAAAAACGAAAGAATGAAACATGATGATGCATTACGTCACGCGACTCACGCGGCATATTAGGCTTCTCGGAGAAAGGGAAAGTCCAAATTATAATTATAGAATTTAAACTTCTCAGGACCAAAAGCAAAAGTCTGAAACATGATGACACATGAAGTCACGAGGCATATTTAGTCTTCTAGGAAAATAAGAGACTGACAAAGCCAAATTATTTTTACACTTCACGCTGTATCCAGAACAATTCCTAATCGTCTTGGCTCAGGTCAGTTGTGTAAATGTTTTGTTATTTCGTAAAGAAATTTTTATATTCATGTGTAAACGATGGGCGTGGTTGCCATTTCGGTCAAGGGGTTAGTTTTTAAAGAAACTGTGGTGTTGCGTCGGCGAGAAATTAAAGCAGAAAAATTTCAGTTGACTATTAAATTGGCCATTAAGAATAAGTTAGGAGTAAAACAATGAAGAAAATTATCAGGTATTTTAGGAGAATATTGCTGAAACGGGATAAAGATGTTGCCTTTGAATAATCGTGAAGTATTTATTATTAAAGGGACATGTACATTGTTCCGCTGACATAACAAAATTTCGCTTAGCTTATTTCCATGTTATATCGCCAAATGCAACCAACTATACAACTTAATTGGATAAAAAGATTGTATACAGTGTATAGAGCACAACAGAAGCCGTAGTTTGAAGATAAAGTGCAGGATTGCAAATATAGAAGTAGGCTCGATTTCCGCCGATCTCTCAAGTCCGGTCTTTCTTCCTCCCCGAGAAGAACTCTTCGGGGGGATGAGCGCGGGCTCATTTTCCCGAACAGCGGCTGGTAATCGAGCCTAATATGGAAGTGGATTACAGTTCATCAAATTTGATTTTGTGACAGGCGATCAAGAAATCAAAATTGTCATTCTTGTGGAATTTTGACTGTTTTAGCTGTCATTTTACCTCTTTTATAGTTAATATTTCTTTGCTTTTATCACTTTTGACAATTTTCTCTTCTCCTGGTAAAAATCATGAACGCGAAATATCAGCCGGGAAACTGCCCCTTTAAAGTGCACCTAACCCCCAATTTTTTTTTTTGCTTAATCAACTCTATGTACGTTGAAATTAAAGTTGAATAGTTAAATATTTCTTGTTTTTAACGTCGCGTTAGTGAGTTATAGAGATTTGAATTTACAAAATGCTAATTAGATGACGTAAATTCGGGATTTTTCCATTATTTCTACGTCAATTAACAATACGCAGTACACAACTTAAGGAAAATCAATTTGAGAAACACTAAATATAAACTGTGGATAATCAATTGATTCGTAAAAAATATTACTTGGAGGTAAAAACAAGTAGTTGTATAATAAATTATTCCCGAATTTACGTCATCTAATTAGCATTTTGTAAATTCAAATCTCTATTACTCACTAACGCGACGTTAAAAACAAGAAATATTTAACTATTCAACTTTTAAACGTACATAGAGTTGATTAAGCAAAAAAAAAAATTTGGGGGTTAGGTGCACTTTAACCCTTTAAGCCCCAAGGGTGATCAGCATCAAATTTCTCCTTGTAATATCAATGCCTTATCAATCAAAAAGGTCATGAGAATTAAGGGCATGATCACACAAGATGAATAATCTTGATATCTACTGAAACAATTTCTCCCCAATACGTCTATAGGAAATGTATAGGGACAAGAAATGAGAATTTAAATTTTGATATTAGGGCTTAAAGGGTTAATGGAGTAAATATTATGAATCTACTTTGTGGAAATGTCAAATGATGTAAGAGAAGGATGGTGGCAGTGATCAGTTCTATTATAGCGCCAATCTTTGTCTGAGATGTCGTAGCTACGAAAACGTCTGTTAGACTGTAATAGGTTAAGATAGTTATACTTTACTTTGGCATGAAATGCTTTTGCTCTTAGCTTATTGTCAATGAAACACTGAATTGAACGCCATGAAATATTTATTTAGAATTATTCAGTTTCGTCGTAGAAAATGCACAAGATTTTGCATGTCGAAACAGGTTGTTTTGAGTTTGGGGTGCTCCGTTTTTAAATTAGGGTGTTTCGGGCTTTCGGTGCTTCGGTTTTCGTTTTCGAAAGCTGCGTTTTCGACACACCCGACTACTAGCCAAATTATAATTTGCTTAAAAAATTTTGATTTCGTGTGGACGCAACTGATTAACAGTTACACAGTAAATGTCGTAACTATTTCCGCTGCAAAAAGCGAGCATCTTTCACCGTCGACAATCGACAGTCTTGATAAACTAGACAACAAGATTTTTTAGTTATAGAAACCACAAGGCTGCATTCAAGCGAATTTTTAGTTTCCAAGTTGTTGGAAACTGAAAATGACTTGCGCGGTGTCACGAGACATTGACTGTGTAAACGCTAGTGCGAAGAAGTACGCGATTTGTTGATTTACTCACAAATTAATTTAAGCGCATAACAAGACAATTGTTTCTCATTTAAAATTTTTTGTAGGGGAAACAAGCGTGAAAATATAATCAGTAATTGTGGCAATTTTTGTGGAACTTTTCTTATGAACACCTTGGACGTAAATTATTCGCTGTATAGGATCCTGGAATCAATCACTCAGCATTCATGGCGAGAAATCCTATCAAAACATCAACTGCTGAGAAAATACTCGATTTTGATGACGAAACTTTAAAAGGTAAGGAGAAACATGTCACTTAATTTCCGGAACATGTAGAAACGCTAAACGTTGTAATCGTAGGGAGCACACTGCATTTTGCAAGCACAGTTACTCAGGAAAAATCAGAGTGTCCTTAACGTGAGTGAAACCCATGACCTTTTGTGCACACACAAGATGCTATTCACCATCTCAATCTTACCCAATTATTGGTCTCTAATAAACTGTTATATTGAAGTCTGCCTAACGTTTCAAGTTATTTGCTTGGGACCCTTATTTGATATTATAGGGTTCTGTTCGAATACAGGAATTATACAATATTGTTCACTTTGCCTCATTGTAGCAATAGCGGAGGTTTACAAGAACGAAGGCAATGAAGAATACAAAAAGAGAGATTTCAGCAACGCCATTTACTTCTACACGGAAGGAATTAAAGTGAACTGCAAGGATGAAGAACTGAAGGCTAAACTGTACAGCAACAGGGCGATAGCACATTTTTATTTGGGTGAGAACTTCTTATTTATTTATTTACTTTTATTTATTTATTTTTTTTTTGGGGGGGGGGGGGGGGTGGGGGGGGGAGGGGGGGCCGGGGGGGGGGGGTGAGAACTTTACAATTTTTCTTAGTAACGCGAAGATAAGGCCTTGCCATTAGTTTCAAAATTATGCACTTTCAGGGGCTATGTCACGGAGATATTTAAATCTCTTGAGCAGCGAAGAACTGTGCCCGGCCTGTCCTCTTCTACATGATCATGCATAGCCTCGTGGCATTAAATCCAAGGTGGCAAAATAGGGAAACTAGGCAGTCACGAAAAAGCATTCGCTTGTACGCATGAGTTGTAATTTTGAATCTCAAAAGCTGTCATTTTATCTTAGAAATATTAATGACTGGACCTCCTTGCCAGAATCTATTGTGGAATACAGTTTAGAGCCTAGTTTCAATTTCATTGTAACAACCGTCTGACCGCACGGCCAATAATCCTCATGTAGAGGGACGGTCATATTTGAAAATAAATAAATAACAAGCGTTTTCTAGCTAGCAGATGGTAACAGGGACGCGTGAATTATTTTATTTACCTAAGGAAACACCCTGCACAACTCAATTAACTTTACCCATCATGAATAATACGTTTTCTATCCTAAATAGCTGTTGTTCTGAACGGTCTTTGCTTGGGCATGTTTCCAGGCGTAGCATTAAAAAGGTTCACTTGTGTCTGTTATGGATCCTAAAAGAAATCTGTACCATTACCATGGTAACCTACTTTAACAGTACCAGCAAAAGACGTTAAGATGGATTAGAATTCCACCCAGGTGGGAGAGGTTTATATCTCTAGCCACGTTATCTTAAAGAAAGCGAAGTTTGTACATTTCGGTTTCTGTGAGAAAAAAAACGATTCGGCCTAATGAACCGCTTGTCTCCCCAACATACAAGCACAGAGTTCTTTCTTTTTATTTAGTTTTTCTCTTTACAGGCAATTACAGTGATTCACTGAGTGATGCAAAAGTTGCCACTGACTTACAACCATCTTACGTCAAAGCGATTGTAAGAGGTAGGATTTCTTGAAAAGTATGCCTCTCAGTCTAAAGGACACAGCGATGAATTTACTTCCACACTAGAATGACAGACAACAAATACCTATCCACTGCGGTTAAGCCTGGTTCACACGTGCGACGCAAATGCAAATGGAAATACAAATGCAAGCGCAAACGCAAGGAAAATACGTGTGAACCGGGGCAACGCAAAATGCAAACGCAACTCGGCAAATGCAAACGCAAGGAATGGAAAAATTGTCATTTCCTTGCATTTGCATTTGCACTTGCGTTTGCGTTTCACACGTGTGAACCGGGCTCAACGCAAATGCAAGCGCAAACGCAAGGTGAAAAGCACTTGTTCCAAGCCACCGCGGTTGAAGTTGAAATCAAGATGGCGTCCTCCCATTCTGGACCCCTGAGCTCTCGGTCTCCTTTTTTTAAGAGAAGAGCTCTGGGGTCGAGAATGGGCAACCTCCACGATTAAAGCAGACGAGAAACTGGCAGAGAGTGTGAGGAAATATCCCATGCCGTTCCTTTAGCAGCCGATATGCGAGAATCAGAAAAACCATACCTGCTGCCAAAATCTCAGCGTTGTCCGCCATCTTGGAAGATAACTTCAACTACGCCTGCGTATCTTACGTTCCTTGCGTTTGCGTTCCACGTGTGAACGTCGCTTGCGTTTGCGCTTGCATTTGCATTTGCATTTGCGTCGCACGTGTGCACCAGGCCTTACTATTACGAACTTTTATGACTGAATAATATAAACCAGAAACTAAAAAAAAAAAATCATTTCATTAAATGGGAAATCAATTGGTGCCAAATCAATATATAGGGTACACCCAGAGGATACACCCGAACATAACATTATTATTGATTCAGTTGAGATATTTAACAATTATTCACCGAAATGGAGATGAATAGCAAATACTGTCCCGAGTTTGAATAGCCAATCAGAGCGCAAAAAAAACTATCCACTACATGATTTGGTATGTATACTAAAACATTTTTCACAGGTTTCAAACCATTCTTTCATCTTCTTGCTCTAAACACTCTTTCACTACCTTCTTTCCTTTTTTTACACTTGTTTTTCAAACAATAAATGTTTTGTATTTGTCTATTTGTATTGGTATTTTGTATCTACTTTTTTCTTTTCTAACTTTTCCACTAAAATTTCTGCCGCGATAAGCTTTTGCTTTTACAGGGATACATAATTTTCAAAACGTTGACTTAAAAGTCAACGTTTTGGTGTACAATGTCTTGATGGCTGTTGTTGTACATGTATACATGTATATCTTAATATTTTATATTGTTAGGGGCAAGTGCCTGCGTTCAGCTGAATAAGTTTGATGAAGCCATCACGTGGTGTGATAACGGATTAACAGTATCCTTCATAACAGATACTCAACTCAAAATATCCGTCATGTTCATATTTAGACTTGAAAACCTGAAACTATAATGTAGGTAAAACATGGATCGTTTTCCTTTGTTCCCTTAATTACCGACTGCCTTTCCCCTAAGGGAACAAGTTCGCGGTTTCAGTGTACTTGGCGGGACCAGCCAACTATGACCGCCTAAGAGAGATGTCGTGTTGCAGGGGTACCGATTTGAGAGAGTTGATTGTATTTTTTAACGCAAGCGGCGCGAGTGACGGTGTTTTAGCTTATGGAACTTTTCAAAACACATGCGAAACTGTATTCTTCTTGTTAAGTATACCGACGTTCGCAAAATGTTCGTGTTTTCGCCGCTTTTTCTTTAGTTTTGACTCTTAATATTAATTGAGGGTCTCGGCCATTCTCGTCCCCAGAGCTCCATGTTCTTTAAAATTGCGTCACGTATAGTTTCAACCGTTGACCAAACGAAACGAGAGCTCTCCGGACGAAAATGGGCAAAACAAAATGTACTCTATACCTTGAAACCAGTCATCTAGGGTTTATTATCTTATTTCATTTTATTAAACTTGTTTGTTTACAAAATTTGTTATTGCCGCATTACCAACCTTGACTTGCGTTAGATTGACAAAGATAACAAGACATTACTAGAATTAAGGAGCAGGTCTGTCAAAGAACAAACTGAGTTGCAAGAAACATGCGGGGAGAAGGCGAAGGATAAGAGAGAAATTCAATCGGTAAGGCTGCCAAACAACACTTCACCATAGTGATGTGGATCGCCAAGTTTCCATTGTTTATAGTAATACTATTGCTGGTCCTCAACAGCCGATAGCATGGCTTGAATGGTTGGGCATCATGTGATTCTATAGCTGTTTATGATTGGTGGATTTTGACGATTTTGATCCTTATTATTCCGGTTAGAAACTGTGTCGGATCACTGCGCTACCCACATGCTACAATGTTCTTGATCGTAGGCATATGCGCTTTAGAAATTTCAATTTCTTTGTCCCTGTTGACGTTTATAATATGGGCCTGGTCGCACTACAGTCAAAAACAAAAATTAGCCCGCGCAAAAATTTCCAAAAATTTGAAACCGCAAACGGAAGATCCAAAAATTTGAGAACATTTTAGGGTCGCACTGTCCGTCCATGCTGTCGAAAGCATACGCGTAATGACATAAAAACAAAAACACTCCACAAAAAGCGTGTCCCTCCGGAAGCGATTTCTTTTGTTTTCCTTGATTTTTTTAAAATCGGCCTGCCCCACCCATACACTACGGCGCCTTTGAAGTTTAGCCAGAATTTCCAATCTTTTCAAATTTGCGTAACACCAGTCGTATTAGGAAACTTGATGTGATGACAGATTTTTACCTTAAACGAAGACAAATTCGATCAAAATTTCCCTAGTGCGACCAGGCTCTAATCTAAAAGCTATAAAGGCCAGCAGTAATAAGCGATCGAAACGTTGTGATAAGCGACAACAACGCGAGACAAACGATTAACGACAAACGAGGTTTCATTTTATCTGACTCCGATAAACAACATCCACTTTGAATATGAATATATGAAAATCATATATGCGAACTGCGGATGAAACATAAGTGACATTTGATCCTCGCAGTGTGCTATCAACTTAAGCAGTTGAAAAAGTAACCTGAAAAAAATTCAGGCTTGAACGGGATTCGAACCCATGACCTTGCGATAACGATGCAATGCTCTATCCACTGAGCTACCAAGCCATATGGATAGATTACGGGTTTACGATTTGCTCTGCGGTTTTTGGGTTGAGTAAATATTTTTCTAATCCCCAGTTAAGTATGAGTCAAGCAATTTACAACGTACGAAAAAATCTGTCAGAGAGAATGACCAGCAGTATGGGATTTTTAGGAATCAGAACCAGAGACGCTTGGCCAAGTTGACCAAGAAACTGTGATTCGTAATTAGGTTTGCAACAGGAAACTAATTTCAGATAAATATGATTGATTTAAGTCCTGTGCTGCATTTAAACTAAATGTTTCAAACTAAATTTCACAAAGAGAATACAGCTAAGAGCAGTACGTATTTGTTACAACATAATAATAATAATAATAATAATAATAATGATGATAACAAGTTGTGTTTATGTTTCAACAGGAAAATGGAACTCTTTTTCTCAAAACTGCTACAGACATACCATACCAACACAGTTTCCAGGATTTCAAACAAGTCATAGCCTACTACGAAAATTACCTAAAAACCATAAAAGAAGTGGGTGACAGATTGGGAGAAGGGAGCGCGTATGAGAGACTTGCTCAAGCTTACGACAGTGTGGGCGATTTAAAAAAATCCATAGACTACCTTGAACGTTTTTTAAAAATAGCGAAACAAACGGGAAACAAGGCTGCAGAACAAAACGCGTACAACAATCTTGGCTGCTGTCATTTAAGTATCGGAAATTTCAAAACAGCTAGAGACTATTTTGAACGTGATCTAAAAATTGTGATAGAAGTGGGAGACAGGTTAAAAGAAGGACAGGCGTATTGTAATCTTGGCAATGTCTATCACAATCTCGGGGATTTCAAAACAGCCATAGTCTACCATAAACGTAGTTTACAAATTGCAAAAGAAGTGGGAGACAAGTCCGACGAAGGAAATGCGTATTGCAATCTTGGCAATACCCATGTTGGTTTGGGAAATTTCAAGACAGCTATTAACTACCATGAACGTTCTCTTCAAATTGCTATAGACTTAAAAGACAGGAAAGGAGAAAGGAACGCGTATTGTAATCTTGGAGTCGACCATGAAAATCTCGGGGACTTAAAAAAAGCAATAGACTACAATGAACGTGGTCTTAAAATTGCAAGAGAAATGGGAGACAGGGTACAAGAAGGAAACGCGTATCACAATCTTGGCAATGCCTACTACAGTCTCGGAGATTTTCAAACAGCAAAAGGCTACTACGAACGTCATCTAAAAATTGTGATTAAAGTAGGGGACAGGTCAGGGGAAGGAAAGGCGTATGGGAACCTCGGAAAATCCCATAGGTCTGTGGGAAATTTTAAAACAGCCATAGACTACTTTAAACGTGATCTTAAACTTGCGATAGAAGTGGGAGACAAGTCGGAAGAAGGAAAGGCGTATTGCAGTCTCGGTAGCGTCCATGGGAGTCTCGGAGATTTCAAAACAGCCATTTATTACGATGAACGTGGTCTTAAAATTGCGAAAGAACTGGGAGACAGGTTACAAGAAACAATTGCGTACGGTCATCTTGGCAGGTATCATTTCCAACTCGACGATTTCAAAACGGCCTTTTACCACTTTGAGCGTTGTCTAAAAATAACGATAGAATTGGGAGACAAATTAGGCGAAGGAGATGCGTATGGTTTTCTTGGCAACGTCCATTTCAGGCTCGGCGATTTCAACACAGCCAAAGACTTCCATGAACGTCAGCTACAAATTGCGCTGGATATTGGAAACAGGCAATCAGAAGGAAATGCGTATGGTAATCTTGGCAACATCCATTTACGCAATGGAAATGTCATAACAGCCTTAGACTGTCACGAACGTAGCCTAAAAATTGCCAAAGAAATGGGAGACAGCGTTCATGTGGCCAACTCTCTGTGTAACCTTGGTCTTTGTTTTGAATCTATAGGCTGTGTTTCCAAGGCTCTTGAGTTTTATCATGGCAGTGTAACAAACCTTAATGATATCAGGAATCGTCTTCAGTCTAACGACAAGTGGAAAATAAACTTTCGAAATATAAACCAGGTGATGTACACTAGATTGTGGCGTTTGTTGTTAAAGCAAGGGAAAATTGTAGAGGCTCTGCTTGCTGCCGAGGAAGGACGTGCACAGGCTCTGAAAGATCTTATGGAACTGAAGTATGCGTTGAAAACCACTCATGCAGGATCAGGAACAGAAAAAGGAACTATACATAACATTTTAAGTTTCCTTCCCTCAACTACAGTCTTTATAGCAAATGAAGAGCATGAAATTATTTTCTGGGTTTGTCACAAAGGCAGAGATGTTGAATTAAGACGAAAATGTATCCGTCCTACGAATGCGTCGAATGATGTCACCACTTTTCTCCAGTCTGTTTTGCAAATTGCATGTCAGGAAATTGATGCAAGAGCTGGTTTAAAATGCGAGGATCGCACACTGGACAAAGCAGGAGATAGAAACCTGGCAGATGAGAAATTTCCTCCCCAAAACAGACGAACTGAATCTTTTAGTTTTCAGAAAAGTGCTTTAAAAACATTGTTTGACACCATCTTTGCTCCTATCTATGACTTGGTTCATGGCAGTGAACTTGTATTCGTCCCTGAAGGTCCACTGTGTTTGGCTCCTTTTGTAGCTTTCATGGACACGAATTCAAAGTACCTTTGCGAGTCTTGCAGAATTCGCGTGATCCCATCCCTGACCAGTTTAAAACTGATCATGTACTGTCCAGCAGATTACCACAGTAAGTCTGGCGCGCTTCTCGTGGGTGATCCGTGGGTGCAAGAAGTGACCAAGCTAGAGCAATTGCCATGCGCCAGACAAGAAGTAAAGATGATTGGCAAAATACTGCACACTGTACCTTTTATTGGCAGAGAGGCAACAAAGGGTGCGGTGTTAAAACGACTCTCCTCCGTTGCTCTGGTGCACTTTGCAGCGCATGGGCGGATGGAAACAGGGGAAATTGCTTTGGCGCCAAACCCTACACCGGCATCACGTAAACCTGTGGAGGAAGATTTCATGTTAACGATTAAAGATGTATTGAATGTTCAGATGCGAGCAAGACTGGTTGTGCTTAGTTGCTGTCATAGTGCTCGTGGGGAGATTAAGGTCGAGGGCGTGGTTGGCATAGCACGAGCATTTTTGGGTGCCGGTGCTCGTTCTGTTCTGGTGTCACTGTGGGCAATTGATGACGCGGCCACACTGGAGTTCATGAAAAGTTTCTACCTGCACCTGTCAAAAGGAAGAAGTGCCAGTGACGCTCTGAATCAAGCCATGAAATGTATGAGAGTTTAGTGTAGTGAAATACTGGGCTCCTTTCGTACTTATTGGAGATGACGTCACAATGGAATTTGGTGGAAGTGACTAGTGTACTGTAAGTAGTCCCGTACTAGACGTCAGCATGTTTACCCTTAAATCCAATAAGTACACTGCCTGTTTACATTATTTGCAGCTGATGTCCTGTTAATATTGAAACCCGTTTTTCCATCTTCTAGAAATCACTCTATCAATATTTATGACGGAGTTATTCAGTGCAGTCGTTATGCGGCTTGTTTTGCTTCTAACAACTTGTCTTGGAGTGCACGTATCGTAGCGTATAACCGACAAACGTTTTGAGAAAAAATTGTCTCTGCAAATTAGTTGCAGAAAGCAGAAGACTGTTCTATTCGGCGCGGCCGTTGCAACAACCTTTTCCCTTTTATGCGAAATATTTTGGTTTTTACTACCAGCGCTAATTTTAATAATGATGTCTGGTTAATATTATCTGGTGGAGGGTTAGAGAGTTTTCAATGATGATGTTTCGGAAAGTCTGAGTACAGAAAAGAAAAGATGACAACTTAACTAAATAATGTAATCCAGGCTATGTTTCAAGAGCCTTGTTTCGGTATGCATTTCGGGACAGGTTATGCTGACAAATTGCAAGAAAGGTTGCGGAAATCATTGCTTAGCGAAATACTGTCTTTACAGAAATGTTGAATTACAGTGCGTTATTTTGTCTCAGTACCCGTTGATAAAAGCCACCTGAATGGCCCGCGCTGTAATTAATTGAAAAGAGCAGAAAATGACCCGATGTAAAATTGGAATTCCGATGACAAATCAAAGGGCTCTTCAAGCCATCTCGTTAATGCGTTAGAAGGTGAGGTTAATAAAAAAATAGGCAGTCTATGACTGCATGTAGCTTACTGCGCTTGGGCCGAGAGACCCCCCTCTCCTGCCCGGATTTGCAATAAAGTTTTGGAAGCCCTAAATTTACAGGTAATGAGAAAAAAATATATATGTAATCGCATTCAGAAGATTTTGTTTTTATAATTTTCAAAACCGTGGTGACGAGTGCTATAAATTGGTGAAACATTTTAAAAATAAATATTGCGTGACGCATCATGAACCCCCCCCCCCCCCCCCCCCCCCCGTGATTTCAAGACTAAATCGAAGTGAAATTTTTCTAGTTTCTAATAACTGCTTTGATTTTGCCATGTATTAGTTTTTCCTGGCTTCATAGTTTATTTAAAGTGTTGTCGCAAATACACAATATTTCCTTGAATGAAAATGTCTTTCCCTTGAATAAAAGAGTTAAACGCTTATCAGAATTCAGTGATTTTCTGCTTCCGGAAGGCTTAGCGATTTGTTTATCCTAATTGCAGCGCTAGCGTCTGCGAATTATATTGTAAACATCACAAAATAATATTTAAATTAAGCAACCTACTTTATTATATCTAGTGTTTTCTAAAATTTCCGACTTTTCATGTGTATATAGAATGCAATTCTTATCCAATTTAGTTTAGTCTCAAGAGGAAAACGCGTCAAATTATCGCATCAAGGAAACTGTCGGCCACGCAAATTTGTTCAGCATCTGGCGAATTTCTCGCTCGACCGATTGTGGTCAAGTTTTCTAAATATTTGTCAAAAGCTACTAATAAGACAAAGAAACAGTCTATGGAATGTTTCTTACAAGGTAAATGGACATTAAAAAATGTGACTTTCTTTACCGTAGTTTTCCAGGAATGCTTGAAAATTCTTAGTAAAGTCTGCCGCTTCGAGTATAAATTCTGAAAGAAGACATGTTCTCACTTGTGACAAATTTCATCACTTTCAGCTCTCAAACCACCACTACAAAGGCAAAAAATCTTCTAAAGGACTTTTTCTTTCCATTTCGAAGTCTTAAAAGGCGTGTTTTCATTCCGGTTATGCAAAATGAACGTCTACAAAATGAAAGCGTGGAGTTCACGGCCGGCCATATTTGTTAGAAATCTGATAGTCTTCTGAGGGAACATTCGATTCGGGCCATTCGAAGCTATCCTCGACAAACGTTGAACAACCGACGAGGTTGCGAAGCTATCCTCGACAAACGTTGAACAACCGACGAGGTTCCAAAACAAAAAAGGAGTTAAGATCGGGGAATATCGGGTCAAAATCGGCAGAGTTCGTTGTGGGCTCGGATTCTATTGTTACACTTCGCAGTACACTTGTGGCAAGTCTAAAATTTAGGAAGGCAGTGAATATGCAATAACCTAAGGTAATATAGAATTGGAAAAAGCGTGTTTTTTTGGAAGTGAATTGTTGATACATATTCTGGGGGGGGGAGTACTCCCGACAATTAAGGGTAGGTGTGTGCCGCCTGAAGCATCAAAAGCAACCATTATAAACAATTGATAATTTTGTTTTACGAAATAATAGATTTCAATATATATTTTCTTGCTTTAAGTCTGCTATATTCTTTGCTAATTGAGCTACGTTGAGCACTCTAAGGCAACTCTCTTGCGTCAGGATTTCAATGCGATAAAGCTACGTTGAGCACTCTAAGGTATCTGTCTTGTCCGCTTCACGATTTGAATGTGATGGGAATAACACACCGACTGGTTGATATTCCTCTTCTTTTTATAAGCGGAGAACGTTTTCTCTGTCTTGCTTGCCACTAAAATAATACATTGTCTTTTTGTTTGTTTTGTCAATTAGCTCCCATATAGTGCCAATATTTTTCCTTTAAAAAAAATCAACACGCTGAAATCGCTTATAACGCTTGCTTGATAAACTTTTGTTAACTAAATCAGCAAAATTATTACGTCTTTTGCATACTATTGCATAATCAAACCGTAATGGCAATGATTCAGTGTTCCAAAATAGAACAAAAGCCAAATCCATACTCTTGCACAATCAAACGGGAACATTTTTAGTTAGCTGAATACGCAAAATCTCACCTCTCTTGCATACTATTGCATAATCATGACACCTCAACATTTAATAACCATTCAAAATTGAAATTTCTCTTTAATAATCAAACCGTAATAGGAATGATTCAGTATTCCAATGACTACTGAAAAGGGACATTAACGTTAATTTTGCAGAAAAGCAAATCCATTGCATAATACAATCAAATTAGGCCCCTTCACGAGCGACGCATGAAAATAGAACGCGTGTTTTATTTCCGATTTGACAGCCTTGTCAGATAAATGACCACAAGTTGCTTCTTATTGTCTAAAATTAATTGCCGACTCGCTTAAGCTACCTGCTTTGGTGGCTTAAATTTAACTAGAGTTTAACTCAATTAAGCTGACTCGCTTAACTTTAAGCAAATTGGAAAACCAACTCTTTTGCTCTTCATGGTTAGTCATCAACGTATCGCAGAACATTCCTCACAATTTTTCTTTTCACGAACATTTCCGGTTGTCACTCGCTAAGCGACTTGAAAAATCGCTCTTCAGGGTTAGTCATCCCGGGTACACAACGTATCGCAGAACATTCCTGACAATTTTTCTTTTCACGACATTTCCACTTGTCACTCGCTAAGCGACTTCAAAAATCGCTCCTCGCGGTTAATCTTCCCGAGTAGACAAGGTATCGCAGAACATTCCTGCCAATTTCTAGAATTTCTAGAATTTCTAGAATTTTCTATCAATTTTCTATTTAAGTGCTTAAAACCACAAAAACAATAAATCATAAATCCAAGATGAGAAACAATCTGTCAGGCGATGAGGTCATAGCTTTAAAACATTTGTAAAACAACTCTGCTATAAACCCGCGTATAAACCTCAGAAAGCGGACAAACATACAAGGTGAAATTTCTTAGCTTCGTCGAGCGCGGAAAATGTCAGCTATAAACCTCAAAAAGCAAACAAAGATACAGGGTGAAATTTCTTAGCTTCGTCGAGCGCGGAAAATGTCAAAGCGCAACTCACCCAAATCACTGTAAATAAGAACTGTACGCGAAAAATGTCAAAGCGCAACTCATGCAAATCACTGTAAATAAGAACTGTAATACCCTTGTGGTGAGGTCATAGCTCTAAGAACTGTAATACCTTTGTGGTAACGTAACGTAAGACATAACAAGTTCATGACAATTCAATACCCTAGGGAAATTAACAATAGGTCCGGGGGTGCCCCTCAAAAATTTTAGTGGCGGTATGTGACGCACTTCTTGAAATCCTAACCTGTTTAACCCACCGTATCCTCGGTGCCTTAATATAGCTTCTATAAAAAAGAAATAAGTAACCCCCCCGGACAAATGTTAACAAAACTAAACAAAGAACCTTTGTTAACAACTTTTGCCCCTTTTTTTCGTTGTGAATCGTACATCTCGTTTATGCGCAAGCGCATTAACGAGATAAAAATGAGGTGACATATCTTGTAACGTTCCCTCCTAAGTCTATTTTAAAAATACACAAAGGTTCATGTTGATACAAAAATGTACCCGTTGTTTTTTTCTTCATAGCTCCTGACCAAAGAAGCTGCGTCTTGGTGACGAAAATATTCCACTGTTGTTTCCAGCTGCTCGCTTAATGGTGGAAGGCTCTTCATGACAAGACTAGATTTTTCGGTGAACTCGTAAAAGCAGATACTGTAAATATCATGACATTTTAAGTGAAATTAGGTGTTGCCCACGTTAGCAATTTGGGTAAAGAAAACTTATTGCGCAGTTACACCGGAATAAACATTTTCAACAAACCAATTAAAGCTTAAAATATAAACAGGGGTAGATTGGTAGTGAACATTGTGCATAAAATGGCTTATTCTTTCAACTTGTAACTGAAAGATATAGAAGATAATATACATAGGTGCGTAAAGATATGAAATTTCTCTTCGAGTTTTCAACTCGATATCTCACAAGCTTGGCTCCCAGTAGTACTTGTGTACAAGCACATCTTTCAAGAAGATGTATGATATGCCATGACATTATGCAATCAAATTTTTAGCAGAGCACTCAGCTCCATACCTAAAGAGCTCATGCCCGTCAATTTTCATGGTCATGGCTAGCGGAATGTTTCGCGGGCGCGACGTCGTGCAGGGATAGATCACGTCATCTACAATAAACACTTTAGTTGTGTTCAACCAAAGAAGCGGAGTTTTAAAGAATTTGCAAGCAGCCGAGGAACTTAAAGATGAATTACAGTCCGTACTGCGCAATCTCAGCTCGGCAATGTTTGTGAGACTCACAAACAAGGAACGTTTACTAGCGAAAATGAAAATTACGAGACAAACTTACCTTTTCCTTCATTAACGTCAGATGTCCTTGCCAAACAATAATAACATGTAAAAGAACCCCAAAGTTTTCCCAAACCGACGTTTCAGCTCATCGTAAACACAACGGCCGTAATGGCGGACTGACGGTTTACTCCCATTTACTCCATGTATGCTATTACCGAAGTGTAACATATTAACAAATTCAAAGCAAAAAATGAAAACAAACCCCAAGATTGCGCAGTACGGACTGTAATTTAGCTTTAAAGGTAAAACAAATTACATTTTTCGATGGGAATTTATGTTGATATCAATTTGTTATTGACTTTTTCTTTGTGTTCTTGTTAGTTTTGGAGAAATATTTATAATATATATTTCATCGAAGATAGCTCCTCGATGCGCTAATGGTACGCGTTTTGCTTTTAAACATAAACTAATGGATATTTGAATAAAATTTTTCAAAAAAAGATTGGGTTGTCCATTTTTATGTGTTTGTTCATTCATCATAAAACAAGACTTGGATTTTATAGTTCTAACAGTCACTCGCGTCGTCTTATTTTTTTTGCAATTTTGATTTCCAAATCAGTTTCTTGGGCAATTTTCGATACGCAACAGGTGAATTTTATTCGGAAATTAGTCATACTAGTTATTGTAGACCGAGAAAAAGTTTAGTTTTTGTGAGCTTTTGTAGTCTAAATGTACTGTGTAAAAGGTCGCGTAATAATGTTTTTGAGAATTGCTAAAATTAAAAAATCGCCCGGTCGTCAATCTTAGTTTTTGTGCTTCTGACCTTTCATTTTAGTTAAGCTTATCATCAGCTTTCTGTTCAGAGAGCTCCGCTGTTAAGCTAAGCCTATCTATATATATTACTATAGTCATAAAGAAAACTAATGGACATTTTAGTCAGATAAAACCGTATTTATGTCACTTATGTTAGATTCTTTTACGTTGGAGGTTAACCGCCTGCAGACTCTCAATCCGTTTGGTTCTTATGCGCGAGTTTTTACTGTATTTTGAATCCTCAAAGAAAATTCACCAGGATACAGAGGATGGTCTGTGAAAACGTCGCACGCCCAATCCAATGAGAAACCACAAAAAACAACCAAAATTTAATTGACAGCGAATTAAATATGTATCCGTTTAATACTTGCAAACTTTAATACAAAGGTAAATGCAGAATATATGTTCACAGTTAAGGCGAGGCATTTCCTATAACAATTCATAATATTTCACTGTTATTTACTAATATATGCTTTTCTTGCTCTTCACGTCTTTTGGACCAAACCACAATGATGATAACAGCAACCAAAAATACACCAAGTAGAGAGCTGACAATGATGAGTTCTGTCCGGTAGCTCTCTCCTCTGTGGGTATCAGTTCTTCCTGGGAACAGAAAAAGAAAATATCGGGTCGCTTTTAAACGAAGTTTAGACGCGGTATAAACAGATTTCGGTCTTGCTAGCCATAATATTTTAATATCGTTTAATATACACAGTGTCAACATGGCATAGAGAACTGACTAAATGAACATTTATCCACTATACAAACAAAAATGGGTTTGGTGGGATGCAGGATGCGCGATGTGCGATGTGCGATGCGGAATGCAGGACTTTAAAAACATTCGGAACTAAAATCGAGGGTTTGATTCGGGATAGCAATTCTGCGGTGATTAGTCATCATCTGTCTTTAAAGTGCCTGTGAACAAAAAAGGACCATCACACTAAAGGATTCCTAGGGAATTATAGCGTTAACAAACCAATGTTTAATCCTTTTTACTTAATTTACGCCATCTCTCGCTCCCACACGCACCAGGCTCTCCAAAAATTGGAGCCACTTTTCTACCGAAGTGTCGCATCTTTGAGCAGCTCCACAAAAAAAAAAAATCGATTTTCGTTCCTTTTTAATTTCCTCGGACAATAACTTAATTTTCGTTCTTTAAGTGTCATTGTCAGAGAAAACCAGGCAGGGCCCACGGTTCGAGGTCGGCCGATTCGTTTCAAATTTCTACCACAGATTACCCTTCTGATATCATTAAAAAATATCCCTTTTAAAACGAACTTGACCACCCCGCCTTGTTTTGGGCTAATTTGCATAAGAAAATCGCTTCATATTTGGGGTAACTTGTGTGGGTTATTTGACCTACTTTTTGCCAGTTTTCAGCGTCTTTTTGATTTATTTTGATTATTTGAGATTCGATCAAACTGTATTCACATGATGAGTGATTTAGGATTGATTTCATGTTTTTGGCGAGCGTGCAAATTTTCGTCTCGTGTGGCTGTGGCGGATTCGCAAATTTTAAGCCCTTTTCAAACGGCATTTTCTCACAACTGCGTGGATAGAATTTCAAATCAAAACGGTTTTAGCACAGTCCATTTATTATTGTTTAATGTTCAGTAAGATTTAGATTGGGACCTACGAATCCTTTTGGAAGATTGACCATTATAGTCGGCTTAAATCGGCAAAATCAGAACATGTTTTCGTGCCATTTTTAACCCGTGAATACGCGCATGCGTAATAAACGGGTTATCGGTAAACGGCGGCTAAATTCAATCACTCACTCACTCACTCACTAACTCGATCCATCACTCAGATGTAAACTTTTTCCTCATATCTACGTTGAAATAACAAAATTTGACCTCGGTAATTAGTCAAATCCTTGGTACCGCAGTGCATAAGGGAAAGGACAATAGAGCCGGAGGCAATTGAAGGACGTGAGTTCGAATCTCGCCCCGGACGGATTTTTTTCTTTCTTTTTTTCTTCGAACTGAAAATTACTGTTTAGCTGTTTAGCTGTTTAGCGCCAAAGGGCTATTAGAGAGGAGGATGTGCAAAAGAGGACGTTGTCACGAAACACTCAGATCCATTGTGATAAATGAAATGGCAACACCGGACCATCCGATTGTAGTTGGTTCTAAGAACATATGTGAGCTAGTAATTTCTAACAAGCTTCACTTTCCGAAGCTAGTGGACTTAAGAACGATCTGTGAAAATCTTGGATTAGAAGCGAATGGTTCTTTGTCCAGGAAAAAAAACTTAATGTGAGCCGATTAAAAAGTATGCAAAATCGTGCTCCTGTCTAAAGAAAAGATAAACTTTTCTTCAGACAAGATAAACTTTTGTTTAGACACGAAAACGATTTTGCATAATTGCAATTTTTTCAGACTTTTTCAATTCTAGAATTGAATAAAAAAAACCTCTGTGCTCTTCGCAAGAGAGGGAGTGTAGTGCAATGCAGTGAACAGTTACTGAACACAATTCGCATCACAAGAGAAAAACTGCAGAGTCCACATTGAGTGCAGTTTAGCGACATGTGTTTTGTTTTGTTTTCTAAACTTTTACCAATTAATAGTCTGTCAAAATGTGGAAATTACCAAATTATGGAAGTATAAATGACGTTGAATGTGGAAGTTTAATATTTTAAAGAGATCAAATTTCGTATTCCATTGACATCACCGACCAATTTGCTACGCGAGTACGATATAAGTATTTTGGTTTCCATAGTATTGCAAAAGTCACGAGATCGATTTTTTAGCTTATATTAGAAATAGTAGAAAAAGAAAGGTGAAATTTTCGACTACAAGTTATAAGATGTTCATTTTGCGGTTAGATTATCAACAAACGACAGCTAACTTGATCAAAAGTGTAATTTGATCTTCCGGTTAAGATATTGCAGATAATATCACATGCATAGACTCAAATGTATCTTAAATATCGGCAAAAACGACTTAAAGTACTACGTTATTATCAGCATAGACACATCAGATAAGTAAAAAATATAATTATGAATAATGATGCAAACGATTAAAAGAAATCGTTTCGTCTGTTTTGATACTTAATCAAAGGCTTCTTCGAGCCAACCCGTGAATACGAAATGTTTACGGTAACGCAATATTGCGGTTTTTTTTGGAAATTACATGTAACGACTTTTGACGAATGCAAACAAACAAACGAAAAACAGTAACTTTCAGTTCGAAGAAAAAAAAAGAAAGAAAAAAATCCGTCCGGGGCGAGATTCGAACTCACGTCCTTCAATTGCCTCCGGCTCTATTGTCCTTCCCCTTATGCACTGCGGTACCAAGGATTTGACTAATTACCGAGGTCAAATTTTGTTATTTCAACGTAGATATGAGGAAAAAGTTTACATCTGAGTGATGGATCGAGTGAGTGAGTGAGTGAGTGAGTGAGTGAGTGAGTGAGTGAGTGAGTGAGTGAGTGAGTGAGTGAGTGAGTGAGTGAGTGAGTGAATTTAGCCGCCGTTACCGATAACCCGTTCATTACGCATGCGCGTATTCACGGGTTAAAAATGGCACGAAAACATGTTCTGATTTTGCCGATTTAAGCCAACTATAATGGTCAATCTTCCAAAAGGATTCGTAGGTCCCAATCTAAATCTTACTGAACATTAAACAATAATAAATGGACTGTGCTAAAACCGTTTTGATTTGAAATTCTATCCACGCAGTTGTGAGAAAATGCCGTTTGAAAAGGGCTTAAAATTTGCGAATCCGCCACAGCCACACGAGACGAAAATTTGCACGCTCGCCAAAAACATGAAATCAATCCTAAATCACTCATCATGTGAATACAGTTTGATCGAATCTCAAATAATCAAAATAAATCAAAAAGACGCTGAAAACTGGCAAAAAGTAGGTCAAATAACCCACACAAGTTACCCCAAATATGAAGCGATTTTCTTATGCAAATTAGCCCAAAACAAGGCGGGGTGGTCAAGTCGCATGAAAACAAGCCAATTTGTTTTAAAAGGGAATATTTTTTAATGATATCAGAAGGGTAATCTGTGGTAGAAATTTGAAACGAATCGGCCGACCTCGAACCGTGGGCCCTGCCTGGTTTTCTCTGACAACTCGGACACTTAAAACATAATGAACAACAGAAAAACGAAGGAAAACTTGACTTCATAGACACTTTAAATTATTATAGTAGGAAGCGAGATATATTATCGATGGATATTAGGAAGCGGGATTAAGAAGAGCAAATCATGCAAATCATGCAACCACAAGTTACATTGCACGAGAGTTTGACTGGCACTAGTTGTATCCATCTGGAAATAAAGGGATAGCAAGAAAATTGTACAACAATACCCGTTTTTAGTTGCATTGTCAGTTTTGTTTTTTTTCTCCTTACCTTCAGTTGCCTGTGGGGTTTCTGTTGAGTTTGCTTCAGTTGCCATGCTATTTACATAATTATCAGTCGAAAGTTCAGAACCTGCAACTAACAGTGAACAAAATGAACGACGATAAATTGTCCACCGTGGCAAAGGGAACACGATTGTGGTCTAAAATAAGAAGACAGAGAGGGAGACCCTCAGTTTAGCTCTTGGGATATGCAAACTTCGCTAAAGTTATTTTTAAAAGCCATGGAAACATACGTATGTAAATTCCACTGGGGAAAGCCATACTAAATATTGAACAACCACAGCCTCGTTCCCACGCCTCAACGCGCTTACCGAGCAAAGTCAGCTCCCATAGAGGCGTCGTAGACGAATCTTCCCATTCAGCTAAATGGGTGACGTCACATTCTATTACGCGCCGAGGACGACTAGGAATGAGACTGCAACAGCCGATGAGTTTTGTTGACATCACACTGAACGTCTCGAAAAACCGACTTTCGTTTTGCAAGGTGTCTAAAAATAACTGTAGTGAAATTCACATATCCCAGCCAACGCCCTAACTTTCCGTCTCTGTCCCCTTAATTACTTTCTCTAATGTTTCTAGCTAGTGTAAATTCTGAGAAAACGGCGACAGCCTCTATAGATCTTGTGTTCTTTAGCCCATTCACTCTTGGGAAATTTTGTATGGTTTGATCACACCCCACCTTCCCAGGTAAAATTGTAACCGAATCACATGCGGAGTAGGGATGGTGTATTGATGAGAGCACACGACTCCCACCAGTGTGACCCGAGTTCAATTCCCGGAGTCATATATGGGTTGAGTTTGTTGTCGTTCTTGCTCCGAGGTTTTTTTTTATGCGGGCCATCCAGTTTTTCCTCCCTCCACAATAACCAACATTTTCCAAATTCTGATTCTATGTGGAATCCTAAGACCATAAGTTTTCCAGTCCCAAAACTGTCAAGTGTACCCTTGTTACGTTAAAGTCGATTTTATGGTTCTGTAAGTTTTTCAACACGATTTCTAAAAATAAAATTGGATTTTGGAACTTTTCTCAGTTTTGAACTTGATCTGCAATGTTAAAATTTAAAGGGTTACCACACTTACCAACAGTTCGAAGTAAAACTGCATGAGAATGGCACGTTAGTACATCATTGATAACCGACATCTCGTACAACACGCAGTACACGTTTTCCATCTTGTTGGTGTAATTTGCCATTCTTAAAAACAATTTTCCAGTCAGTAGATCAACATACGCAGTTACCCTGTCCTCGTACAAACCATCGTGATTTCTTTCGTATGTCCTGAAGTATTTCCCATCTTTGCCTGCCGATGCTACTTTCTGCATTTCTAACTGCACTGGTCTTTTTAAGGCCAAAACCGTGAAGCGTCTCAGGTAAGTCATGTTTGTTTCAGCAGGGATTTGCCAACATAATGTTACATTGTCACCAACTGAAGCGTACGTCACAGGCGGGCTTGGGCAAAGGTCAGTAGAAGATCCAGCTAATGTATAAAAAAATCATGGGGTGAGTGAGTGACACACTGCGAGTGAGTGAGTGAGGATGTTGGTTCTGGAACAACTTTCTGACAAACTTCCGGTTGACAAACTTCCGGTGAAGAAACTTCCGGTTAACAAACTTCCTGTGACTGCACCGTCGATAGCACAGTGTCTACGCCTAGTAGACAACAATATTGAGGACACAGCTCAGCTTAAGAAGGCTTCGTGAACGCGGCTCTCGGATTCCAAGAAAGACTGGCGTTTCGGGAAACAAGAATAAAAGCGGGCTACAATACCAGAAAAATCAATGAAACAATGGAACAAAGACTAACTTGATATCACGCTTATTAAAACAATTGAGCCCATCCAAAAATAGATTTGTGTTTCCATTTTCACAGGTGTTCTTTTCAATCCAGGAACTTTCCTATGAATAAAAAATGAAACATTTGATAAGGAAAGAAAAGACACTTAAAGTATAGCATACTCGGCAGACAAATTATCTCTAACAAACTTTTAATGTGGCAAGGGCTTGTTCCTCGATGTTTTGCACCACAATTTCGGCAACGACAACGAAGATAGGTGCGTCCATAGCTGTTCCGTGTAACTGTTTGTATTGTTTACTGTTGTACTCAAAATAGGTCGAAATAAGCAAAGGTTGAGTAAATCCGTAATGTCGTCAGTCGGTAGCGGTAGTTTAAAAGTAGAGTTCTTGGTGACTGTCTCAGTACAATCTAAAAACCAGTTGAAGCGGAACACTGGTGAACAGTGGTTTCACGCCAAGACACAGCAGTTCAAGCTCCCGTAAGCGGACCCCTCAGGAAGCAGAAAAAAGTGTCCTTAAGTGGAGGTGGCCGCTTACGGGAATGATTCTTGTAAGAGGAGAATTCAAACGGGGTTTTGTCAAGGCGGCCGAAAGGAGAACTTTGACTGTAGTTTATGGTCGTTAGGTATTTGTGCTGTCTCAAGTGCCAATGAAGTTCTCAGTAAATTGTAGTTTATGTATAGATTCGCCTGCGGCTCGTGTGCCACTGATGTTCTTTCACATTTTGATGCCATCTGTGATCTATAACTGAACAGACATACGGCAAAATGGAATTTATTTGTTAAATAGTCGTTAAGTATATTTAGACAGTTGGTATGTCGGGGACCCACAGAATAAGACTATGCGTCGCATTGATATGCAAGGTTCGTGCAGTTTCGGTGGTTGTGGTTGTGTGAACTTCTTAGCCGGTAGTAGCGTTTATTATGGCGAAAGCTTCAAGGACGTCCAGGCTTGTTAAGTTGGAGAAGTTTACCGGTAGTAGTATGACAATGAAGGCGTATGAAGGCGTAGGAAATAACTGAAAATTCTGCATGATTTTACAGCGTTGGTTTCATCTTATGTCTTGACTCACTTGGTCAAAATATTAATTGAAGATCAGGAACATGATAAAAGTGTAAAATACAACTGAGTGATGCCGACAAAATTGAGACTGCAGGGATAAAATACAAACTAGAAAATATGTCACAAAATAAAGTTTACCTAACAGATGAAAAAAGCAGCCAATGATGATATCGCACAATCACCTCTCAAAAATGCCCCCTTTTTCGATGATAAAGAAAACTTTTTAGTGCATTGCTAGTGTACGTCTTCTGTCTTTCCAAATAACGGCTTTGGTTACTTTTAGGGGTGCCGCGCTATATAGCGAAAATCAACTGTATTAGCGCGCGCTAAAATAACGAATTAATATCGCGATCATATGGTGAATAAAATCGCCATTTTGAGAGAGAACGATGAATATTTTCGAGTTTCTAAACGTAGTAATTTCTTTCGAGTCAGCAATTGCATGATAAAGAGCGACTACGCATGTCCGGAATGTGACATTTTCTGTTTCAACAATTTTTGTGTGACATTTTGCTCTTTATAACTTATAAACTTTGAATTTTTCGGTTTTTAAACTTTAATTTGTAATTTGCTGACGCAGCGCGCGCTAATACAGTTGTTTTTAGCTATAGCGCGTGCCCCTAAAGGTGATGTTACACGGGACGATTCGCAACGACGACTTTCAGCGCAACATGGGTGCGCGAACGATTCTCTTCGCAAATTTTGCGTCGCGAGTTTTCGAATCAGGCAGCTTCAAAGACTTACAACGCAAAAACACGAATTTTGCTTAGAGGTAGTTACGTGTAACATACCTGTCGTTAATTTTGTTGCGCTAAAACACGTCGTTGCGAATCGTCGTGTGTATCATCACCTAAAAGTAACCAAAGCCCAAATCACTGATGTCACAGTCGAGTGTAAATCTGTTTCCACAACGACCAATGCGCGCGCAAAAGCATTCCAGAATACACCTAATTACACTTCTTATTAATTGGTGTTGATTTGTCATTGTAATTATGGTTGATAAAGCGCAATGGTCAAGAAACCTGAGAAATTTCTTTGTCCGATGTTTTTGTTAGCTTGTTTTGGCCTTGACCGTGCACAACCACAATAGATTTTGAACTTTGCTCGAGCAATTAACCAATAGAAATGTTTCCCTTAATCATAAGGGGTGATCGAAAAATAAACGAAGTGCAGGGTTGTAATATTTTTAGTCCCTGAACTTACTATGTTGTAATCAAACAAAAAGACTTGAAGTCGTAATGCTGACAAAATACTTCCATTTGTCGTAAAAAAACACATAGTCCATTAATGAAGTACTGTGTAATAAAAAAAGATAAGTTTCCGCGACTCAAGGAAAACAAAACGAACCGTCAAAAATCAAGAACTAAGAATGATGTAGTAAGCTAAAATTGATAAGTGACAGCTTGCTTTTTCAACTAAAATGACTTCTAAAACTGCGTTCGATCATTATGAGGAAAGCAAATTTGAAGTTCTTCCAATCCGTTCAAAATCAATCATCTTGTGATCTAAAATCTTTTCAGCAGGTTAAAATGCATGGTTCACCCTTCCCAAATCAATCATTTCATTCAAGTAATAAAACACGTATTTCTGCAGAAACAGATGCGGTTGTATTAAAGGGCAAGACGACAACTGGAATAGTTGCGTGAGAAAGAAACCTTATTTACAAAACCGCAGACAAAATAATTACCGGACAACCCGCGTAGATGACCTTTTTTTTCATTTTAGCAAAGAGCTTGCAAACTCGACCATTTTTATGGCATGGCAAAGACTCCATTATTGAACATTCTTATACGTAATTTTATAATAAAAATCATGCCACATTTTTGTCACCGAGGGCTTAGAGAAATCCGCTGTATTGCCGGAGTACATGAAATAAAGCAGCTTAAAATTAATCAGACCAAGTGCTATATTAACTTTACTAACCTGTTATGTAGGAAAACTGGTTATTAAATACAGAAACTTCTGACTTCTAATGAATTAGCCGCTCAGATTTATCAAGACGAGTAAGAAGTAAGAGTCGCTGAAAATGTTGCACGGTAAATTTACGCTGTTACCTTAAAAGATCCCTTAAAATACTATATTTAATTCTTTGTTGGACTTTGACCTCAAGTATGTGGCTTTCATACAAAGGGCTTATGATTCGAGTGTTTGCAATAAAACGAAGCAATAAAGATAAGTGTTGTGCTACTACTCTGTCTCGTGGTGTCAGCGATGTTCAAAGTCCAACGTTCATACATCATGCGATCAAGCCCTCCTGTGGGTGGTAATGCGTGGGTTTGCGGCTAATGTTTATACTATTTTTATTCCACACTTTTCCCCTAATGTAAAGAACAATATGATGGAATCCTTCTCCAAGAAAGGGGTTAAGTCTTCACGAGCCTCGTGGCCCACAGCTGCTAGAGCTTTAATAACCCGGTTTCCGCAATTCCGT
Source organism: Dendrophyllia cribrosa (assembly GCA_024195265.1). Taxonomy (NCBI): domain Eukaryota; kingdom Metazoa; phylum Cnidaria; class Anthozoa; order Scleractinia; family Dendrophylliidae; genus Dendrophyllia; species Dendrophyllia cribrosa. Next base: position 36,899,571 of record JAJLRJ010000010.1, read on the forward strand.
AGCACGAAGCGACTGAGAGTATAACTACCGTCTCTCCCCCCGCCTCACCTCACCCCACCACCCCCTGGATGGGATGCTTGTCCATCGCAAGGTTACCCCCAAGCATTCTGTCGCCGGTACCTATTTTATACACCGGGGTGGAGAGACAACGTGGAGCAAAAGTTCTTGTTTAAGGGCCTGGTCGTACTACAATCAAAAACAAAAATTAGCCCGTGCAAAAATCGAGGAAAACAAAAGAAACTGCTCCGATGGGACACTCTTTTTGTGGAATGTTTTTGTTTTTATGTAATTTTGCACGGGCTAATTTTTGTTTTTGACTGTAGTGCGACCAGGCCCTAAGGAAACAACACCACGGCAGAGAGCAGGTTCGAACCACCGACATTTTATAGGTTGAAAGTCCGCCTGTCACGAAATCAAATTTGATGAAATTTAATCCTCTTCCATCCTTGCAATCCTAAAGTATCCTTCAAACTACTGCTTCTGTTTTGCTCTATAGAATTATTTTATCCAATTAAGTTGTATATTTGGTAGGGTAATCGAAATTTTGCTATTTCGGCGGGACAGTGTCCCTTCAACCAAAGAAATTTCAACGGTTAAATCAGTTTTTAATCAATCCCTGTGTTCTATTTATGATTGCAAAGGAAGGATATGATTATTACCGGGGTTATTTGTCACTGGATAAAAATGCTGGACTTTGGTCTAAATCAAATCACTTTAGCTGTTAAGGGTGATCCCCGTAAACCGTCTTCAAACAACTCCTTCTGCGGTTAAGGAGGTATATCCTTCCGGTCAATTTTGAAACCTGTGACGTTCTTGGGAATTTTATTTATTTTATTTATTTTCAGGTTGAATATTTATTCAGGAGCATCTGATTTAGCATACACAGCTAGTTTAAACAGAGCCCTGACTAAATTAACAATTTAAACAACTAAAACTAGATAATACGGTACTTTCAAATTTACGGAAACTGACAAAAACTGACAAAAAGATCCATTCTTATTCAACGAGATGCAAATAAGTGGCCGGATATTCTACAGTTTAGCCTAGCCTTTTTCTGGATCATCATTTTCATGCATGTAATCGGGTTAAAATTATCGCATTTTAATTTCTTCACTTGTAAATGCCATAACTGCGGGTAAGGGCAGGAGCCCATATTGATGGGCTCCTGGTAACTGAGGAAATATCGCGAATTGTATCAAATTATATAAATACACACATACGTAAAATCTGAAATATATCAATATATCTAAACGAAAAGCAAGTTAGCTTGGGAAACCGCCAGAACGTCGCAATTATTTTGGGCAACCTTTATAACGAGTAGTATAGTTACTAAAAATACAACTAAAGCTTACAAACGTTCCCATATTCAATGGATTTGATTAACCTATGACCTTTTCAGCCTTTTAGATTGTTTACAGGAGATCTATTTCTTTTTAGCGATACAGCCAGCACATGCTAGAAGAGGAGACTAATCGACAAGCCAGGAAAACATACAAGCAAGTTTTCTTCAAGATCCCAACCATTTCTAGATTTGCTTTTTACAGGGATAACTTTTCATTCCTAGAGACAAATCTCAACTTTTAGTTTTGAGGTTGTGATGAAATCTTACAGTGTAATCATTAAAATCATTTTAAATTTTCTTATGGTTGCATTCAATATCCTGGAAAAGAAATACTTGAGTATTTGCGTAGGTTTATTAGTAACTAAATTTTGAGACTCAAGAATTTCTTTTAGTGGTTCGACCCAGGCTATGCTCGACCACAGTGCGGTTCAAATAAATGTTGAGCCACGTAGCACTGGTTACACACAGTGCGGTTCAGACGTAACTGAATATGCGCAAGTGCGTATTTTCTCCATCACTACGAACTAAAAAATACAAATTTTTCACTTTTTTTATTCCGATGCCACTCGCGAAAATGTAACAGATATTACAGCGTACAATGTTTTATCTCATGGATAATCGAACGGTGTAAGCACTGTTAACAAATCATGCACTGCAAAGGAGAGCCGTTTTCAATTGAGTATCTATACCAAATTTGAAGTAGTCACTCTGACCAATCGTAACAGACGCAGACAATCTAATGAACCAATCAGAACTCGAAGTATAAAATACTTAAAGTGCCCCTGCGATCAAATTTTATAATTATTTTTTATTTCATTTTTCAAAAGAAAATATTGTAATTACTGACCAGTCCAAACAGTTTTTCAATCTGATCAGGGGAAAGCGGATTTTTTATGACTGTACTTTTCTCATTTTCATGGCCGCCATTACATTTGCATGTTCCAGTAGTTTCAAAAGAAGCCAGAGAAAGTGACGTCAAAGACTCGCTGGCTTAAAATAGGCCATTTCCGAGGGTTGTGCCTAAAGAATACCGTTCAGAAGGACGTCGGACACCTTATTAAGACTTATATAACGTAATGTCAACACTTACAATTTTATTTTCAATAAATTTTTAAGTGTAAAAAAGAAAATCTAAAATCCCCCACTCAGGATTGAACCTGTGATCTCAGCTAGGCTTAGGCTTAGATATGAATGGGGTTAGTTTCTAGAGAAACTGTGGTGCTGCGTCGGTGGGGGGATGAAACACGAGAATTTAGTTTTATCGACTGAGTCGATAAGGTAAATTGACCACCGTAAAAAGATTCAAATAGCTGACGTTTCGAGCGCTAGCCCTTCGTCGGAGCGAATCAAGGAATTGTGGGTAGTGTGTGGTTTTATATAGTAAGCGGTGGAGCTACGCTATTGGTGGAAATTTGGTGACGTGAAAAACAAATGTAGATTAGTTGAATGAAAAGCGTTCGTTGATTCCGTGGGGTTTGAGAGTGCCGATTTGAAAGATGATTTTTTGTTCTAGGTTTTTACGGCTTTCTGTGTTACCCTGGTGTAGGGAAAGGCCGCAGATTGTCATGTGTTGTTTAGAATGGTTAGTAAGATTAAAATGGCGCGCGACTGGTTTGGATGCGTCTTTGTCATTTTTTTCAACGTCTCGGAGATGTTCACGAAAACGGTCGCCCAGTCTTCTCCCTGTTTCGCCAATGTATATCTTTTTGCAAAAAGTACATGTTATGCAGTAGATAACATTTACGGAGGTGCATGTAAAACGATCAGTGATTTTAATAGATCGTTTGGGTCCTGTTATTTTGTCCGCGTTGTGAATGAAAGGACAAGTGTTACATCGTGTGCGTGTGCATTTGAAAGTTCCCGGTACATCGTCAGATTTCAGTGCGCTCGTAACTAGAAAGTTGCCAATGTTTTTGTCACGTTTGAATGAAATTAGTGGGGGTTGTGAAAAAATTCTGCCAGTTTCGGGGTCGTTTTGGAGTAATTTGAAATTTTTTAAAATGATGCTTTTGACTGTGTTGTTGTGTGGGTGGAAAGTGAGGGTGAATGGAATTCTCTCGTTCTCTTCCTTCTGTGGCGTTTGTAGTGCTGATTGTCTGTCGATCTGTTGTGCACGTTGTTGGCCCGTATTAACAACAGAGTCAGGGTACCCACGTTTCTTGAAAAACTGGCACATTTCTTCTGATTTGTTGGAAAAATCAGAGTCATCACTACATAGACGTCGAAGTCTGAGAAATTGAGAATACGGAATGGCGTTTTTAACGTGCGATGGATGTGAGGATGAATGTAACAGATAACTGTGGGAATCTGTAGGTTTGTAGTGCACACTTGTGGATAAACTGTTACCGTTGATTGAAATATTAATGTCAAGAAAAGCGACTGAGGTTTCGGAAATTTCCCAGGTATATTTTAGAGCGGGATGAAAAGTATTGACAGAAGTTATGAATTGATTAAGTTCCTCTTTACTGGAAGAGGTAGCGCCAATGCAATCATCGATGTAGCGGCCGTAGAGTTCGGGTTTGGTTCCGTGGTACTGATTAAAAAATTTGTCTTCGATGTGGCCTACAAAAAGGTTAGCGTAGCTTGGTCCCATTTTGGTGCCCATGGCGACTCCATTTACTTGTTTGTAGTAGTTTTGGGAAAATGAAAAACAGTTAAGTGTCAAAACTAATTCGGCTAAGCGGAGCAGTGTTTCTGAGCTTGGGTTTTGAATGGAGCGCTGGTCGAAAAAATATTTTAGTGCTTGAAGTCCTTCGTCATTGGGGATGACGGTATATAAAGAGGTAATGTCCATAGTGAAAATTAATTTGTTTTCGCTGGGAAAACTGAAATCCCGGAAAATTTCGAGTGCGTGATTGGTGTCCTTAATGTACGAGGGTAGTGATTTGACAATGGGGGCCATGATTTTGTCTAAATAGCTAGAAATTAGTTCGGTAGGACAGCTACAAGCGGAAACAATTGGTCGGCCCGGATTGTTTGGTTTATGAATTTTAGGTTTGAAATAAACGCGTGAGGTTCTAGGCTTAGATAGCCTACCGTACCACTATACCACTGTACCACCTAGCTTCTCGGGTTGTTCAGGCCTAAATTTAACTATATAAACTGCTACCCATAACATCAACTGAAAGCTAACCAGTTACTCCGTTATATAAGTTTCAATAAGGTGTCCGACGTCCTTCTGAACGGTATTCTTTAGGCTTAACCATTTCCGAGTTGCCTTTAGCCTCTCTATCAAAGCGAGGCTAGGTGCGAAACCTTTCATATGAAAATGAGTTTTCATTCACATGCAAATAAAACTTATTTGCATGTGAATGAAAACTCATTTTCATATGAAAGGTTTCGCACCTAGCCTCGCTTTGATAGAGAGGCTAAAGGCAACTCGGAAATGGCCTATTGCAGTGTGTGAATACAGCTTATTTAGTATGCAGAACACGAGTTTGGCAATCTGAAAGCTCAAAATTCCTGTGCCGCATACTAAATAAGCTGTATTCACACACTGCAATTTTAAGCCAGTGAGTCTTTGACGTCACTTTCTCTCGCTTCTTTTGAAACTACTGGAACATGCAAATGTAATGGCGGCCGTGAAAATGAGAAAAGTACAGTCGAAAAAAACCGCCTCCCCGTGATCAGATTGAAAAACGGTTTGGACAGGTCAGTAATTACATTATTTTCTTATGAAAAATGAAATAAAAATCAACTATAAAATTTGATCGCAGGGGCACTTTAACCGGCACCAAGCGCGGGAAAACGCGTGGGAGCAAGTCACGATTGGTTTTGGAAGTTTTGAGGAAGTGGCGCGAGATTTTTTAGCCAATTACAAAGTGGAGAAATGCAAAACCAATGCAATAGTTAAATTACTTTCGACATTCACTTGAAAATCGTTCTTAATGCACTGAACGGCTCGGCCAAAGCCAGTGCGCAATCGCTTTGACGAAAGGCAAGCGCTCAATTTTTAAAACGTCAGCTTTTGAATCTCTTTGCGGTGGCCGATTGCCTTTATCAACTAATAATAATAATAATAATAATAATAATAATAATAATAATAATAATAATAATAATATAACTTTATTTTTCGAGGGTGGAGTACATTAATTACTGGTCACCCAGTAGTTTTCATAATGGCCCTCCTACAATAAAACTAATCAGATACCGTAATAATTAATTAATTAACTAAATAATCTACTAACATGGATTAGTTAAGTAACTACATATGAAATTAATAAGTTTTACAAATCTTAAAATGATCAATAGAGGAATTCCTACTGAGATAAAGATTAAATAAGTAATTTTTAAAATTGATGTGGGAGATCGACCCATATTTGTGACCAAGAGCATTCCACAAACGACAGGCGCTTGAGTGAAACGTTCTAAGGCCAGAGTTCCTATTACAAGCTGGTGTTGTTATGTTATTATTGGAAGCAGATCTTGTATTGTGATCATGAGTATAACTTATATGTTCAATGTATTTATTAAAATATGACGGGCAGTGTCCTTGATTTATTTTATGTAGCATATAGAGCTTCCTAATACGTATGATGTCATCTATAAAAGCAGAATTTCATGTTTTAGAAACTCACTCCTTCATTCCCAACAGTTTTTTTATAGTCGCGCGAGAAGCGCAACACGCAATTACGTACGGAAATTATTTTTCTACGAGAAATACAAATAATTTTCGACAGAATAACTAATCGAACCCCAGTCTTTTGTGGATTGCAACTGAAAAGTCCCACAGAACCTGGCAACGAGCCCCAGACAAACACGTGACTTTTCGAAGCAACTGCGCATGAGTAATCCCTCAAGGAGGATTCTGCTCCACATGCAAAACAGTAATTTTGTACAAAATCCAAGGACAAGAAAAATAATTTGAAGCTGCCCAACCCTTGGTTTCTGTTTGTTTATAAATTTACTGTTATGTGAGATTCTTCTCGTCGAACGAGGTAAGGTTTAAAGCTTTCCTTAAAGAGATTTTTGGCTCGATGTTGAAGCCTTTTTGAACCCTGCATGCAAAATGCATTTCCTGTCAGTTTTGAAGAAATAAGGAAACTCGTGCAATCACTTTCATTGAAACATGCTAAATGAGGTTTTAAAGAAAATAAGTTGTAATAGTTTGTGAATTCCAATATACTGCTTGATTTTACTGGTCTACTGCAAAGACGATTTGGTAGAAATTACAATTAGCTTACGTACGTACTTAGCTTCCTATCCGATCATCGGCCGGCAACTGACACAATGTCGGGTTTCTTGTGTTATTTTGTCTTATTTATTTGTTTTGTTTGTGTGTATGGAGCACTTAACCGATAATCCAGAAGTTGTAATATCAAAAGTTGTAATTAAAGTAAGCCAGGATGCGATACCTTGAATTCATTTCAGCGATTTACCATTCAAAACATTTACAGTTGTCAGCTGTATGCTCACAAACAACACTTTGGTAAAGTCCATGTTGATTCGCATGCTAACTGTAACTAACTTTGCATCGACTGTAATACTTGAGTTCATGAGTTTTAAAGTTTTTTAAAACTTAGATCATGAATTAGAATTCATGATCTTACCCTTGTAAGCTGTTGTAAACATTTGTATCACTGTTGTTTCTCGACTAATAATGATTTACATGCAGGTACAGACTGTTACATTTAGAACAGTATTGTTAATTTTAATACTTCACTCAGTGCTTTCAATAAGACCCGGCACCTGCCAGAGCTTCGGCAGGTATTCTGTTGTGAATATCCGACTATAATGACTGCATTCAGCACAATACTCTATTATGTTGGTCAACTTAATATATACCATAGAATTCCAAAAGTAGTGGCCCCGAAAGTAATGGCTACCCGAAAGTAATGTTAATTTTTTGACCTTTCTAGTAATTCCTGAAAGTAATGGCCTGCACAAAAGTAACGGCTCCCGAAAGTAACAGGCCAATCAAAAATACAGTAGAATCCTGATAACTTGAACCTCCAGGGGAGAGGAAAATTTGGTTTGAGATATCGAAGGTTGGAGTTTTCGAGGGTAAATTTGCAAACAATCTTTAGCCAAGGGAAAAAAGTTTGGTTTGAGTTAGCGAGAGGTTTGAGTTATCGAGGGTTTGAGTTATCGGGATTCTACTGTACCGTAGTGATGTCTCCATGCAGATGGGATAGCTTAGTGTTTTACTGTACAAGAATGCTGAAGAATCAACAAGAAAGAGAGAATTAAAGTGACTTGCTTATTCCACGGTTGTGTTTACCATCATTTATTTCTTCCATTACTTGCATATTTTAGCTGCCTGAAAGTAATGGCTAACCGAAAACAGCGCTCCAAGCTGCGACCACTTTGGTTGCCATGGCGAGTGAAAAACAAAATTGGCGACTGAATTATCGGCGAAGGTCGCCATTTGGCGACCAAAGGATTTAAGCTCAAAACAAAGTTGACTTTACGTTTTATCGATTTTTAATTGAATCGTCGATAAATCAAAGAAATATTACCATGCTTTTCTCCTGTACAAGGTCAACGATGAATCTGTTCCTCTTGCATCGCAAGATATGTACTGGCATAAGGATCTGCGTAAAGCAGCTTCGAATTCATTGAGCGGCCATTTTGAAAATGTTTAGCAGTAGTGTCTTTATGTAAAGTAGCATGAAGTGTCTTGCATAATGAAACGACAATTTTTTGGCGACTGAAATTTTCCAATGGCGACCATTTTAAGGCGACTTACATTGTATTGAAAAAATGAGCTTGGAGCACTGGAAAAATGTGGTCCTTTAGACCTGCTACTTTTGGGACTCTATGGTAGTTATAATATTTAATTTAAGAAAATGAATTCTCAGTGGTTCTAATCTAGCATCATGCTCAAAGTGCTGAAAATAGCAATTTAAAGCTTTATGAAAGAAGGGGCTTAACTCGGGTACTTCATGAGAGCAGCCACTAACTTTAAACTTATTGAAAGCTCTGTTTACTTCTCCTTTCAGGAAATCAATCATTGCTACTCAAACTATAAGACAAAGTGCAGCTATTTTTGTAACCTTGCAAAAGGCAACAATATTTTCTTACACAGCACATTAATGTATGGACACATCAATGGTTCTAACGTAACATCTTACATTGTATTGTACCAAAATGACAATTTCTGTCCGTGGAGGGACCAGTGGGGATTCGGCACCCCCCAATCACCCTCCCAACAACACGACTGCGCCAGCACAACAAAGTACCCAATCCAGCGAACCCAATCAACAACAAGACATTGAGAATTCTGAAGTAGAGAATGATGACACTGCAGGGCTTTTGTTACCTAATGGGGATGTGGTCTTTCCTCTTGCCGAGCTCTCTAAACTTGATGAAATGATAAACAGGCCACGCTGGGTGGTACCTGTCCTCCCCAAGGGTGAACTTGAGGTACTTTTGGAAGCATCTATCAAGGTTTGCCGTGCAGGTAAAAAAAAAACCTCTTTATACACGTAAAGTTAATAAGTACATGTATCATATTTGCTCCTGGATAAAAACCTTAAATCACAAAAGTCTTATAAAACATTAATTTTTACAAATCTAGCAGTTCTGATTTTTTAAATTTGCTTGAATTAGCCACCTGTTGTTTTATTCATTAAGGAATAATGGCAAAAAGATTGAACAAGAATTAAGAAGAATCCTGTATCAGTAGTGCGTACCTACATAGATGTCATTGTGCCATATACACATAAGGCCCTTCATAATTCCTCATTATCAAAATACAAATTCTCCTTCCTTGTCCCCATGTTTCTTTAAGAAGTAGTGGGGAGAAGTTGTTAAAATATCATGAGAATTCATCCTGGGTGATCATAATTATCCTTAATTCTCATGACCTCTCTGATTGACTAAGCATTGATACCACAACAAGAAATTTGATGATGATCAAAACTGGGGCTTAAAAAAGGTAACCCTTTAACTCCCAAGAGTGCCAAACAACAAAAATTTAGGAAAAATCCCAAATTTCATTTTGTAAAATATTGAGAAACATTGTACCAAGCAAAAGTACCGCTGAAGAGGTTTCATTTGAATGGTCACACCATAGGATTTCATCAACAGACTCAAAAGTTAGAACAATTGGTACCATGCAAAAGTACTGCCGAAGAGGTTTCATTTGAATGGTCACACCATAGGATTTCATCCACAGACTCAAAAGTTAGAACAAATGGTACCATGCAAAAGTATTTCTGAAGAGGTTTCATTTGAATGGTTACACCATTGGATTTCATCCACAGACTCTCAAATGTTAGAGCTACGCTATGTCTCCATTATTGACTCTGGTAGTAAAAGGGTTAACAATCTTTGTTGCTTAGAACTGTCCAGATATGGTTTGTTACCTTCAGTTCTGTTTTGACAGAAGGGTGTCCCCATGCTAGCTTGCGTGCATTAGTCAGGCCTCGAGACAAGCATTTTGAACTTCTAGCCTAAAGGCTAGTGATTTGTCAAAATTTAATTTTACTAATTGACTTTTTACTAGTGTTTGGCTTATTGACTATTGTTAAGTCTTGAGCCCTGATAAATATTAACCTTTATTTTAATTTCTGACAATCTTAATTCAACAGAGTTGGATACTAAGAGTGAGGAGTGCCAGAGGTTCTTTCGAGATGGATTGACCACATCTTTTCATAAAATTCTCAATGATGAGGCAGTTAATGGATGGAAATATGACATTCATGTGAGTTAAACTTTTCATAAATCTTTTCTAAATTAAAGCTATGTTGTAGTTAATTTTTTATTTCAGGTAATTTTTGTTTTTCCTTTGTTTCAAATTCATTAGCATATATTACCATACCCCAAAACAATGGAAAAACAAAAATTACCTGAGATAAAAAATTAACTACAACAGCTACAAAATGTAACTGAACCCTCAGCTGTATTATATGGAATGAGTAAGTTTAATTATTAGACTAGCAGCATTTGTTTTGTTTTTTTACTTTTACTTATTATTATATTGTATTATTTTACTATTTATTTTACACACGACCCCACAAGCTCTGTACATGTAGCTTAAATTTTTATCATGTTAAAATAAAGGTTATCCACCCATGTTAACCCTTTCCCTTTCAGAGCCCATGTTTTGTCATGTAGGGTTCTCATTAAGTTTTTATCAACCATTGCATTTCTGTACACAGGCATGTGTACAGTAACACTCCAGTGTTCTTAGTTGAATGCGTAACCTGTAACACCTGTGAAGGGTGTCGCTAGTTAGTGTAACAACTGTGACATACTGTAAGTGTTTCAATACAAAGTTTTTTTAAGACGTCCATTGTATTGGCATGTGCCACCTTGTTGTGCCTGTTTACTGAAATGGAACAGTGGATGAAAAAAAGTATTGAGAAACATGGACATGTACAACATTTTGGCACATGGACAACAAGCGTTCTAAATTACTTTGTATAACAGCACAGTGACATCTTGAACAGCTGTAACCCTTACTAGTGACACACCTTACAAGTGTAACAAGTTACAAATTCGGTTAAAGTGTTGTGATGTAAATGTTGTTTTAATTCTGGGTGAAATCCTTCAATGTGTCTATTCAAATAAAAGCTCTTCAGCAGAACTCTCCCTGGTGTTGTTTATTTTTAGTATTTTAGAAATATGGGGAGAACTTCCAGTAAATAACGATATCCACACCAGGAAAGGCCATTGGAAAACTCAAAATGTAAATGTAAACTGGAATTTACATAGTGGTGGGTTTTTCAAAAACATCCAAAAACATCCATGGGAATAGGATGGATATTTTCTGGTACAATGCAATCTTAGATTTTTTGAAAATTGATTTTCACCGCTGTTAGCAGTAAATAGATAATATACATTACATGTATAAGTACTACATGTAAGCTTAAAACTCACATGGATTTGTACAATTTCCTTGTGTCAAAATTATCATTGATCATGTTTAATGTACAGTTTGTATTCATGAATGTTACATTAGTTACATGTAACAAAAAATGGAAATTCATGAACAGTGTGCATGTAGAAAGGGTTTTCAGTTTCTGAAGTAATTTGGTTTCCAGTTCCGGAAACTAGCTTACTCTTTTCTCTTATAATAACAAACTTGAAACTGTTTTTTTTTTTTCTTGTGGTTTCCTTATCATCAGCTTCTATAAACATTGGTATGTTATAGTAGTTTATAACTATTTATACAGTGTACAATAACTAAAGACGTTGTGTGCACTCTAATATTATTGGTCAATACATGTAGGTAGTGACTATTATACTGTTTTTATCTCCTGTAAGTTAATTTTTAACTTACAGGAGTATAATGTGGTCTAACATGCATTCTTTGTGCATTTTTGTTAGCAAAATTTTTGTTAGATACTATTAATAGACTTTTTCGTGAATTTGTGGGGACATTCTTGTTGCATTTTTGTTAGCACATTTTTGTTAGATGCTATCAATAAGAACACAAGAGTCTAGTGGGATATTCTTTGAAAGCTGTTTAGCGAGCGCACGATTGTGGCCTGACAAAGCCATATATTCATAGGTTGATTTAGTTAACTGAGATTTTAGAGAACGTTAGAAGAGAGAGCAATTTATTTGGCCGTATTTTATCAAAAGTTCAAGCTCTCGCTATTTCAATAATTTCAATACAGTGGTTTCTTGACTTGACCTTAATCTAAAAAAATATGTGTGTTAAATTTCATATACACGCAGTTTTGAAAAATGCCTCGGTATATATATTTTTTCAGTTAGGTAACATTCTGTTTAATGTCTCTCGTGCATAGCAATGATTTTTAAGGCGTACGATTACGAATTCTATGTTTTTTTGGGAACATGTTGCTTGAAGCATGTAGGTAATTGTATCGAGCGTCAAAACGTGTTACGTAAATGTAATCTTATCTTGACCTAATGTAGACTTTGGTCAGATATTTGGCACGCTGAAGCGTGCTTGGCTAACATCCGGGGCTAACATTCTTTGGGATTGTCAAACTGTCAAACTAGTTGCTTCAGGACATTTGGTATTATTTATAGCACTACGTCCTAAAGAAAGGAAAAAGAGAGTTCCGGGGGGGGGGGGGGGGGTAGTTTTATTGTAAGGTATATAGGTATGTGTGGCTGTGAAGGGTATGGTTTTGGGGTTTTGTATAGGGTAAGGGTTTTAGAGTCCCAGCGGCACATGCTCCCCAAAAAATATATAGAGTATCTCCCCCGGTTTTAAGTTTGGCGAGATTTTCAAGTGGTTAGTAACCTGCGGGCAAGTTTTTCTGTTTCAAGTGTTTTTGAGATTAAGAATAGATGAATTTCTATGAATTAATTATAAGGCTGGCGCTTTCTCGAATGACTTCACATTTATATCGTGGTGTAGCGTTTATGGAAGTGTTGAAAAATCCATTTGAAGTCCACAGATCGGTTTAATTTTCCATACTGAGTTTGAAGTCAAAGACATTGCTTCGCGTATTGACCGTATTCACAGATAAAAATGACCACAAAGTGACGTCATATCACTTGACATAACCAGAACTTCAAGGTCATAAAAGATAGCAAACTCTACTATTTGTGAAACCGGGCTTTAAGCGTACATAAGAAAATAATAAAGAATTCGAAGCATAGCCCCAATAATGTAACTGCTCCACAATCGAAGAATCCATTGACTGTTTTACATTCTTCATTACTGATGGCATTACGTCAACGAGTTTTAAAATGCTTATTCTTCTGGACAAGAGATTAAAGATAAGAAATATGATCCTAGGAAGTTAAGATATTGTTCTAGAAAATTCTAGAAAGTTTTGCTTTTAACCCATTGACACCTGATCGGAGGATTTTTACGTTTTTGAGTGATTTTCTGCATACACACGCCCCATAGGATTTCGTGACTTCATATTTGGAGTTACCATTGAAAGTGCTGCTGTTCTAAAACACTGAAGGCTCGAGTTTACTGGAAACGTCATTGTGACGATCTCATTTTGCTTGGTTGATTTGCAATAAAGGGTCCAATATGAATTATCTACGATTTTTGGTAAGTTCACAGCCATTTTTCATCTTTAGTAGCTGCCTGGTGAGCATCGTTAAGTTTGGAGGTAGTTCAGAGTCCACTTCTCAATGAAGCGAGTTAGGTGTTGTACTCGTTTACGAATTTGGCTCGTTGCTCGTTGAACTGGAAAAATGGCCGCCTGGAAACGAAGTAGCTTTGGGACTCGATTCTGGATGAATTTCTCGACCTACCGCGGCATATTTTGGAAGTTGCGACCACAGGAGAACACAACAAGCGCGAAATTTCGGCGGTGGGTCAGAGTGGCTGTGGACTTAATATATATATGAAAATTTTGACTTTTGGGTTTGCCACGATGATTTGAATAAAAAAAACTAAAGGCAAAAACGTGATTTTTGTTGTTTTTCTATGACGTTAAAAACGGTAATTTTTGTTATTGTCCAAATTCAAACGCTGATATTCTGCAAAAATCGCTGACTTTTTTGTGTTTATTGGGTATCTCAATTTGAAAGACTTTCTAGTCAATGCTCACAACTGCTAGTTAAGGCAATGTTCGCACGATTGAAAAAAGTTACAATTTTTTAATGCAGTGGAGTCTTGTACGGGCGGTTACGGGCGGTTCAGGTGTCAATGGGTTAATATATCGACTTATCTCAAATTTAATCGCCGATTCTTCTCAATACCCGTGTTTTTAATAGCCGACATCACTGCTTGTTTTAAATTGTACAATGCAAAGAAAATTGATCAGTCTCGATCAGGAAAAGGCTTTCGATCGCGTGAATTACGATTTCTTACAACGCGTGCTACATCGCTTTAACCTGGGACCGCATTTCCGGCGATGGGTTAATTTAAAGTTATTTACACAGACATAACTAAAGTTGTCACGAACAACGGTTGGTTTTCGCCAGCGTTTGTTCTTGAAGGGGGAGTTAGACAGGGCTATCCTTTGTCGCCTCTCATTGTAGCCGAGACTTTAGGCCATTAGCAAGCTATTCGTCGGGAACCGAGCATTGAGGGAATTCAAATCCCAGGCTCGAATAACAAACAGAGCAAAGTGTCACAGTACGACGATGACACCACACTAATCCTTGCTAATGACTTTTCTGTTTTAAAATAGCTTTCCCAAGTAGGTTTACGAGGTATTTGTCCCTTGCTATAGATCACTGTTAGGATGTGACAAGTCGCAATTATCTATCTACTTTGCTCGATAATATTGACCCACTGATCTTTGGATAATTTCTCTAATGACACGATCCCGGAGGATTTCATGCCATAGCCATGATTATAATTATTTTATTTCTCTATGTATTTGCTGCACTGTCCTGGCATATACTGTTAGGGTTTCTTTGGCTCAGACTCGTGTTGCAAAATAAATGGCAATCGGCTGAAGTTTATGTTACCGCTGTGGACATATTAGGATCAGTAAATACACTGTAAATAGGCCGTGATTATGTGTCCACAGCCTGCCGCGTGCAAGACTTGTTAGAAAGTGTTTTTTGATCACGGATGTAAGTATCTATAAAAGATTCAAGAATGAAAATGCAATCGTGTGCAGGAGTAATAAGCTCCTATCACGTTCCTATACTGGAATCACGACTTCTTACAGTTAGTTTTAGCTCCTTAGTTTATTCTGTTGTTGAGTAGTGTTTTGGAGCTAGACAAAACTTCCGTTATCTTCAGTATCACGGCATTACGATCACTGCATCTAATAGTATATCCTCTGTATGCAAAGAACAGCTTCAATTCACTTGTAGAGTTGCACCAATGTATCTCGAATTCATTGAGACATACACAAGACTAAACTACGTTTCTTTTGTACAACAAGCGTGTAATTCTCGTGAAGTAATGTTGTGCTCCATGCGTTCTATAATAATGCAGTAATTCCATAATAATGGAGATCAAAGTGCCCTTTGGGCTATCTCCTGTAAGTTTTTCCCATCATGCAGTGCTGTCATATTATGTCCGAATAATGTTTTTAGGCTAGACTGTGTGATTTCTTGAGTCAGATTTCTCTTTTATCAATTTTTTGGACGTCATTGAAAATGGTGATGCTCTCCTCTTGTCTTGTTTCTGGAGCAAGTGTTGGTAGTTTTAACTCGTCTGGATTTCCACCTGGTTTACTATGCACCACCACTTATAAAATAATGGCATTCTCGTCATTTTTAACAGAGTGTAACACATGAACATGGTAACAAAATCTCGATTTGTTGTCTGTTCAGACAACATTATATTCTGGCGCCGCCCCTGTAATTGAAGGGCCGAGAGCATGTCCAGCCTATATGACTTTTTAGGCCTTTTTCTATTTTTTCTCGCTCAGAATAGCTCAGAATAGCCTCATTTTATCGTACAACGAATAATATCACAAGCCCTTGTCGAATTTGCACTAACCCTAAGGAATTTGACCAATTTACCTGAAAAAAAACAGAGTTCTGGCCCTCCAGTGCTTTGACGGTACATTCAGAGCGTAATTTCGAAGCCATTTGAAAGCAGTTTGGCCGTGAGAATACGCGACTGCAATACTTCTGACCAGTGCCAACAACTAAACGAAAATACCGTTATTTACGCACGCCTGGCTCGCTTATCTATCGTGAGCTCACTGCGGCAACACATCGCCTCTGTAGCGTGTGTGTAAGCCAACGTGTATGAGGCCCGTCCGGTGATTGAAAGACATCATTAAGTCCGGAAATCCTTGAGTCTCTAGCACTTCTCAAAGAAACGAGTCGTGTTTCTTGTCCTTCCTTGTGTCTGAAGTGCCATTTAGCGCTCGAGGTGAAAAACGGACCTTGGTCGGGAAGACGAGCCGGCGGGAAAGTCTGGAATCACTTCGGATCAGAAAAGGGGCAGCGTTGAGAGTTGTGGGCCATTTCCCATCCCGTGCCGTGGTCGAAATGCCCGATATCCGAAGTGCTTTGAGACTTATAGTATTTTGCAATAACTTTCGGGTGGGAACTCCATTTCGGTTTTGTTGTAGGATTTCCCGACATGCTTTGCGACAGTGGTAGATGGGTCCGCTGTGCGTGGTCGGGCACTTGAAATACAGCTTTGGGCAGCTCGAAGTGAGTTGTTGCTGGCCGGCGGGAAGACGTTTCGCATTTGGAGTCTTTAATGCAACATTAAATTCGATCTCAAAGGATTTTGAAATCGAGATACGCGTTTTGATGCGTATCAACCTTTTAATAATAAAACTTAGGCTGAAGTGAGCATGTGTTCGTCTGTGGTCTAGTGGTTTGGTCGGGGATTTGCGCTCGGACGGCTCCGGGTTCGAATCACGCTCGGCCTCATTTTTTTTTTTTTTTTTTTTTTCTTTCTTTCTTCGAACTGGACATTATGAAAGTGATTTACTTTTTTTGCGTTCGTCAAAATTTCTAACGTTTAATTTTACAAAAATATCGAACCGTGTCAGTGCGAAAACAGAAGCTTACCGCAATATTGCGTTACAATAGGAGCCTTTGATTGATTGATTTTTTTTTTTTGAATACGGTATTTCTCGAAAACGACGGAAAAAACAACGGAAAAAAAATTCGGAACAATGTTTTGCAACTAATTTCTAGTTCACATGCCAAAATTGGACAAATCCGAGCAAGAAAAAATAAAAAAGGCCTAAAAAGTCATATAGGCTGGACATGCTCTTGGCCCTTCATATCTAAGCACACTAATCTGCTAATCTAATTATCTAAAGTTATTGTTATTCATAAAAGAAATCCCAAGGGGCATCTAGTACGGCAAAGACAAAATGCTGCAGGGTTTGTTTGAAAGGAACAACTTGTCATGAGCGGTTTAAAATCAGTGAAACGAACAACCTGAGTGCTTTAAAAGCAGTAAAGCGAAAAACTTGCGATTTTTGCGAGTTTCGCGAGTTTCTATTAAGTGAAACAAGCAACTAAAGCGGTTCAGCCGCAGTGAAATGAACAACTGGAGAGGTTTAAAAGCAGCGAAACAAACAACTTATGCTTTTTGCGAGAAACTTGGCTGTTTAGAGGCAGTAAAACAAACATCTTGTGAATTTTTCAAGTGAAACGAACAACTTGAGTTGATTAAAAGCAGTGAAGCGAATAACTTGCGGTTTCGGGATTGCTGTTATGAATAATAATGACTTTAAATAATTAGATTAGCAGATTTGTGTGTTTAGATATGAAGGGCCGAGAGCATGTCCAGCCTATATGACTTTTTAGGCCTTTTTCTATTTTTTCTCGCTCAGAATAGCTCAGAATAGCCTCATTTTATCGTACAACGAATAATATCACAAGCCCTTGTCGAATTTGCACTAACCCTAAGGAATTTGACCAATTTACCTGAAAAAAACAGAGTTCTGGCCCTCCAGTGCTTTGACGGTACATTCAGAGCGTAATTTCGAAGCCATTTGAAAGCAGTTTGGCCGTGAGAATACGCGACTGCAATACTTCTGACCAGTGCCAACAACTAAACGAAAATACCGTTATTTACGCACGCCTGGCTCGCTTATCTATCGTGAGCTCACTGCGGCAACACATCGCCTCTGTAGCGTGTGTGTAAGCCAACGTGTATGAGGCCCGTCCGGTGATTGAAAGACATCATTAAGTCCGGAAATCCTTGAGTCTCTAGCACTTCTCAAAGAAACGAGTCGTGTTTCTTGTCCTTCCTTGTGTCTGAAGCGCCATTTAGCGCTCGAGGTGAAAAACGGACCTTGGTCGGGAAGACGAGCCGGCGGGAAAGTCTGGAATCACTTCGGATCAGAAAAGGGGCAGCGTTGAGAGTTGTGGGCCATTTCCCATCCCGTGCCGTGGTCGAAATGCCCGATATCCGAAGTGCTTTGAGACTTATAGTATTTTGCAATAACTTTCGGGTGGGAACTCCATTTCGGTTTTGTTGTAGGATTTCCCGACATGCTTTGCGACAGTGGTAGATGGGTCCGCTGTGCGTGGTCGGGCACTTGAAATACAGCTTTGGGCAGCTCGAAGTGAGTTGTTGCTGGCCGGCGGGAAGACGTTTCGCATTTGGAGTCTTTAATGCAACATTAAATTCGATCTAAAAGGATTTTGAAATCGAGATACGCGTTTTGATGCGTATCAACCTTTTAATAATAAAACTTAGGCTGAAGTGAGCATGTGTTCGTCTGTGGTCTAGTGGTTTGGTCGGGGATTTGTGCTCGGACGGCTCCGGGTTCGAATCACGCTCGGCCTCATTTTTTTTTTTTTTTTTTTCTTTCTTTCTTCGAACTGGACATTATGAAAGTGATTTACTTTTTTTGCGTTCGTCAAAATTTCTAACGTTTAATTTTACAAAAATATCGAACCGTGTCAGTGCGAAAACAGAAGCTTACCGCAATATTGCGTTACAATAGGAGCCTTTGATTGATTGATTTTTTTTTTTGAATACGGTATTTCTCGAAAACGACGGAAAAAACAACGGAAAAAAAATTCGGAACAATGTTTTGCAACTAATTTCTAGTTCACATGCCAAAATTGGACAAATCCGAGCAAGAAAAAATAAAAAAGGCCTAAAAAGTCATATAGGCTGGACATGCTCTCGGCCCTTCAATTGTAAGATGGTTGGGTTTACTACGATGAGCTGTGAAGGCGACATCAACAGGGGGCTGGTGTAAAGAAAATTGTAGGGGCAGTTACAACACCGCGGCCAGGCTTCATGCTATCAAGCTACTGTTACATCGCATCTGACTTGCTATAGTATTCCTTTCCCTAGAATGGCCTTTCTAGTATTCCTAACACGTATATGCGTCAGGCATTAAAACATATAGACTCGCAAAAAAAATATCATGCAAGCAAATCATGGCAAAAAGAGAAATCCTGCACAGTCTCGAGCGTAGAAAAAAATATCCTGCACCAAAAAATTCCCCCCCCCCCCCTCAAAAATCTAATGGTCCGTCCCTAACACGACATTACTCCGGTTATACCCATTACTTCCTTATTCCTTTCTTATTAAATTCCTTAACTGATTAGAATAGCTTTCCCGAGTAGACCTACGAGATATTTGTCCCGTTAGATTACCATTAGGCATATATTAGGGTTTCTTTGGCTCAGAGTCGTGTTGCAAGGTAAATAAGTTTATGTTATCGCTATGAAAATGTTAGGATCAGTAAATTTCTTAGTTCGTGATGCAGTGTTAAAGTCTCCAACGTGCAAAGCTTGTGAAAGAGTGTTTCTTCGTCACGCTGAGATGTATAAGTGTCTAATATCCAAGAACGAAAATGCCAAAGACGACCACGACAGCTCTAGCAACTATGTTTAGCTCATTTCTGTTCTTGATATAACTGTTTGTTAACAACAGTGACATTCAAGCAAAAGTTAAGATGAGGGGATGAATACTGAGTAAGTTTACAAGAACTAGATTTCCACCTGAAACAGATTTTGACGATAAGATTGATGATGATCTCATTAATGAGAACAGAGAACAAAGTTGTTAAGAATTTTACTTGAAAGGAGAAATGAAACTTCTTCGCAGAATGAAATCTAAATCATTCATTCAGTTATATTTAATAAAAAAGGATCCTGAAAATTAATTGCAGAGAGCTCTTGATGCTTTATATCCCATGTAGAAATGAGATTTCAGCAAATAAAACATGTTATATTTGAAAGAAAAGAAAGGAGAATGTACTCTTACATAAAGTTATGGGAGATCCTGAAAATAAGGAACGTGATCAGTTAGATACTGTACAGGGAACTATTTGGTTGTTTTAACCCATGTTTAGATAACGATCACGACGGGACCAATCTTTTTTAAAGTAATGTTGGAATTTTTTCTACAGCAAATGATAATGAAAAGCTAGTAATTAGTCGTATGGATGATAACAGTTATAGAGAACTTGTTCAATCATTGAACTTAACAGAGAACAAATGGCGTTTTTTTACCATATGTTACTCTCTGTTAAAAACGACGAGAATCAATTGACACTTTAAGTAGTGGCGTGGGTTTAGGGAAGGCAACAGTAACACAATGTTTGTATGAAGCTCTTGAAAATAAACCAGGTGAAAATCCAGACGAGTTGAAAGTACTGAAACTTTCTCCAGATACAAGACAAGAGGACTGCATAACCATTACCAATAACATGGAAACTTACTTGTCGAAACAGAAATTGAACTCAAGAAACCACGCACTCTAACCTAAATGTCCAATTGCAACATCAAAAACAATATTCAGACATAATCTGACAGCATTGCATGATGGGGAAAAACTTACAGGAGATAGCCCAAAGGGCACTTTGATTATATATTTTTTTTTTATAACAGCAATATACAGTGTACTGCACATTTCTATGAGATCTTGGTGCAATAGACCACTTGGGATGTTGCGATAACACTCAAAAATCATTTGCCTTTAGCTCGTTACTTACAACCTCTTTCTTATTCTTCCAATATCTTGTGTGGTTTATTGAGCCTACAAATGTGTTCTATTGCCTAAACAGTGTGTACAGGGGCAGAAAAGGATTGTTGACTGGTGAATATAACTATAAAATTAAACTGTTTACTTTTCATCAACAGAAAGCAATTCTTAAGAACACAGAGAAGCTTGTGGAGTTGTGTGTGACAAAACTGTCGCAGGATTGGTTTCCTTTACTTGACCTGCTTTCTTTGGTCTTTAATCCCATGTCCAGGTATCTACTAACATATTTATTGTAATTATATTATACAGGGCTGTCATTAAGATTTTAATAACAATAATAATAACAACAAATATTTAAATAGGGTAGCCACTTCAGTTATACAACTGTTATCAGTGTGGGCCCTGTAAAATAAAACTGTAGACAGGTGTTGCTCTGATACTAACTCCCATACGAGCTTGTTGCTTTGTCAGTAAATTTAACATACATGAATAACAGGCAAGATCGCCTGTGACATCAAGGTCCCATTAAGTGAGCTCACCCATAACAGAAGCTACAGGTGATGTCCCTCAATGACAGTGCTGTAAATTATGGTGTTCAGTTTGAACGGGTTCAACCGATTGCAAAGCATTTATGTCTCATCTTTATTGATGGTTTAGTCCTGGCCCCTGTTTTATTAATTTTTTCCTAGAAACTTCTAGACATGATTATCTCTGTCCCAGGTGTATACTGTGTATATCTTATTAACCAAGTGCGAGGGCCGTACTGGGAGAATATCAGCTTGCTCGGTCTGTGCAAAAAAGACCAAGGACTGATTTACTCCCAGTATGGTGCTGAGCAAACATGGTTAATAAGAGATCGATTTTATTACATGACTGAAAAATGCAAGAAAACTTTCTCAGGATGTTTTGGGAAATTACCCAGTCTGATACTTGGAAAATATTGGATCCCAAATAAGAATTCTGATTGGTTGATTTTAGTTATTAGCCCTTGCGACTATCTTAGTCATGTAATACATGTAAATATATTAAGTACATCATCACTGTTGTGTCCCTAGGCAAGACACTTTGGTCCACATTGTCTCTCTCTACCAACATGTACGTGCATAAATTAGTATATTGTCACTGTAATGTGTCCTTAGACAAAACACTTGCTCCATATTGTCTCTCTCCTCCCAGGTGGCTCTTATAAAGAGACTTTTATCATGTATGATGAATTTCATGGATTAACTAAAGGCATTTATCTTGGCAGGTTTAATATCTATAATGGTGCAAGACCTTCAGACACAGTTCCCCAGGGAGCACAGGTGAGATGTTATGTCCAATACAGTCATCTCGTACTATACAGTAAAAGATACCTTTTGGTTTGCAATGGATAGAATCTGTGATAGCGGGAGTTATTTTACAGTTAGTCCTATTCACCAGAACTTAACTTCCTGTCTGTAATACTCGAACAGTGAAATCTTGTATTATGGACACCAAAGGGGCCATGGAAGGGCGTGAAAACTGTTAGTATTAACGGAAACTCCACATTACAGTGTACATGTAAGTGGGTTCTCATGAATGACATAGTTTAAGCAATTTATTGTTTTTAAGGAAGAATAAAGTAAATTACTACATCTAACCCCACTAATTAAGACAATAAAATATTACAATTAGACAAACTTGTACAGTTTTGTTTTAATCAAACTGATAGTATGTGTAGCCATTGACTTGGCGCATTTGAGAATATTTTTATCACTTTGAATTAACCAAATTGTTCATATTGAGGAGTTCAAAACTATCCAGTTAGTTTGTTTGTAAAACTCATTATGTGAAGTTTCATTTTGCATTTTTACTTTTGTTTTTATATGTTGAGTTTCTTCCTCTTTCAGGTGGTTGAAAGTTCAATTTATGCCAAACCTCCTGATGCAAGGTCACCAAAAGTAAGTTGTGATACGTAGTTTGTTACTGATGCGATTTTGATGAAATTCTGAATTTTTTGTTAGTTTGTGTTTTTAATTGACCAAAGGTCAGACTAAACATTTTCAGTGTATATGTAGTAACAAGGGACATTACTTTCGGATTTAGCATCATATTACTATTGCTACTGTTGCTACTATTGCTACTCTGGAGGGGTCGCTGCTTTCAGGTAGCAAAAAATGTAACATATACATGGGCTGATTCTTCTAAGTATTAATCTTTATTTAATCAAGGTTTCTCCTTCATACATATGCTCTTCCTGAGAGCCGCGCCTATAAATTACCTACAGTAATATAATGAAAAATACAAAATAAAATTGATAAATTAACTAAAGTAATAAGAATGTAAAAACAAGCTAAGGTCACTGAGTTAATTATATATGTACACTAAAAATTTTGTTCTCAAAATGTATCATTTAATTCTGTTTCTAAAAGCTGTAATATTCGGTTGATTTTTAATAATTTGTTACTGGAAAGGCTATTCCAAAGAACAGAGCCTCTATATTAGCTGTTTTTGCCAGCGCCATATACTTCGCTAAGTATAACATGAAAACAGGCATGGTGATCTGCTCTTTTTTTATATATATATATTTTTTGATAAATGTGCAAAGTTTCAGAAACATTTCTTTACAACTTCTTTTTGAATGGAATCACCTTAATTCATTAGTCTGTTTCTGAATTTTCTGAAGGGATGGCTAGTGGATCTGGTTAACAAGTTTGGTACTCTAGGAGGCTTTAGTATCTTACAAGAAAGGATATGCAGTGGCAGCAATCTAAACGTTCCACTCTTAGCGGCACTGCTAAGGTTTGTCTTCTCCTGTATTCATTTTACTGTTCTGAGCTATTATTGGAATGGTAACAAGATAGAGGAGTGTGGAGTGTGGAATCTCATGTTTCGGTGGTTCAAGGGTTAGTCTCTGCCATCATTGCTCTCTCCACCCAGATGAATAAATGGGTCCAAGCAACAGAATGCTGGGGTAACCCTGCAATGGACTGGCATATTATCCAGGGGGGAGTAGTAGTATTCCTAGTTGCTTCATGCTACAGAAACCGGGTTAAGCTCAAGCTGAGTGGGTGTCCTGTGGCTCATGTGCGATTTGCCTACCCTAATCTACAGAATAAAAGGGATTTCTGGTGTGTGTATTGCAGTTTTATTAGAATGATTGTACTCACATAATTTGTTGCTTTTTCAGACCATTTGGATCATGTGCTGAAGTTCTAACCCCTGGAACTGTTGAAAAATACTTTTTACCTGTTATAGTGAGTTGGTCATATGGCACAGTATTCAGTATGTTGTTAAAGTAATTGCATTTGTGCAATCCTAATCTTGTGTTGGGTTTCCTGAGTAGTAGCCAGATTGAATTCAGCTTTTCTCTGCTACTCTGTTTCGATGCCACTTTGTTCTTTTCAGGGGCAAACCAGGCGGGAAGTGCTATCTACTTTGGCATCTCCCCAAACGTTTTCACATACCTTTTTTGTGCAAACACATTTACCTAGTGGTTGATTAATACATGTAAAAAGCAGAATATTTAGCTGCTGTAAGCATCTCAGGATGTTTGGAATGATATGTAAGCAATAATTTTACAGTCATCAAAGTGAGCAATTTTTCACAAGCATTTTTAGTCAAAATCAGGGCAAAGTCTGCAGCTATTTTATTTATTTATTTATCTATCCAGGGACATCTGATTAGCAGATTGGCTTTAAATAAAGTTCTATCTGCTGCCCTTTCTAGTTCTAGTGGAGCCACTGAAAGACGTGGAGGGTAGAATTGTTATTTTGTCTGCCTATAAACTAAATTGCATCATTATGAAGGCTCTTTAGTCTTCATTGCCCTATTGTAGAACCTTTATTGACATTAGCCAGTAGTTTTTTTGTGTTTGTACTGATCAAGTATAAATAAATGTGTTAATTACTCTAACTTGTATTTGTAGGATTTTGTACCTAAATTTCTTGAAGGCTTAACTGATGATGAACTTAAAAAAGAGGCCAAGAATGAGGCCAAGAATGATGCTCTCTCGTCAATTATCAAGGTACATACTTGCCCACTCTGTTAAGCACTGTTATTGAATTATTCCAGGCATGATTTAAGTGTTCTTGTCTCTGTTGTGGTTTATTTTGTTTTTTGGTTTGAAAATTTCCAAGAAATTTCTGAGACAAAATAAAATCAAAATCAAAATGCGTTAATTTTTTCAAACCCAAACAAAAATCACACCACACCATTTACACTGAGACTATTGTCCCTTTGGAGAAGGCTGATTGTTTTTGTGAAACCAGCTGCTGTAGTTTCCCTTTGGACTGATGCATTGTTTGAATGTTTTTTTTTTTACTTCATTGTGCATATTGTTTTTTGCTACATGTACAGTATGTATATTTAACAACTATTCACCGAAATGGAGGTGGGTAGTGGTGGATATTTACCGAGCCGCGAAGCGGCGAGGTAAATATCCACCACTACCCACCTACACTGAGGTGTATATACTGAAACAGTAAGATAATATAATGAAAATGATGCTTTTTAACTCATTTATTCCTGTCAACTATTACACTTTTCGCGCGCAAATTGCTGGGAGGTGAATAGCACTTGCTATTCCGAGTTTCAGTAGCCAATCAGAGCGCGCCAACAATGCTATCCACTGTTTCAGTATATACTAAATATATATATATATATATGACTCTTGTTGTTTTATTTTTAGGCTCTGAAAAGTCTTGCATCAAGACTAACGTCTCGAGAGGACATTGGCAAACAATTGGAAACATTTAAGCTTAAAATGATTCTCAGGTTGGTTGGAAAGAGACTTTCTTATTTATTACTGTAACTTGAGTGAAATGTTTGCCTAAACTTGTTCTTTTTTCCTACAATAGATTACTTCAAATTTCTTCTTTTAATGGAAAGATGAATGCTTTAAATGAGGTAAGAGTGAATCTCTAAATTCCTGTATTTCTTGTATTTCCTCAAAATAATGGGAATGTTGCCAAGTTTCATTGTGACCAAGTACACTGTACATGTATTTGCCAAAGACCTGTCACCTTAAAAAATAGTAGACACAACTTTCACTGTAGCATCTCAAAACTATACTTAAGACACTTAACCAGTGAAAAGTTGTTGTTGTTATTTTGCAGATAAACAAAGTTATCACAGGTGTATCATATTTCACTCACCGACACACTGTTACAGAAGAAGAGGAATGGCTTACTGCTGAAAGGATGGCTGTAAGTACAACTTGTACACGTATCATCTGTATGACGGCACAAAATTAACTTTTTTCTCAAGACCACTTTGGAATATTTAAGAGCCAAATGTCTCCTTGAGAAAAAAGTCAATTTCGTGCCGAGTGTAGCAATATTCCTAGTTGCTTTGTGCTACAGAAACCAGGTTGAACTGCGCTGAGTGGGCTACCTGTGGTTTGAGTGAAACTTTACCTTTTGCTTTTACATTTACTGAAACTGGGTTAAGCACCGTTTGTGTGGGTTACCTGTGGCTCAAACATGCATTGTACAATCCATGGGATTTTGTGTTGTCACTTGATGAAGTCAGTCACAATGTTGCCAAGAGTTCACCTCATATTTTACTGGTTCAATAACTTTTGTGTTGTGTCGCAGGAATGGATTCAGAAAAATGGTGTCCTTTCCATTGTATTAAAAGATAATCTTCACCAACCTCAGGTTTGTGTTAAATCGATACTGACAATAATATTAATAATGTGCACTGCTTGCATACAGCGTAATGATTTTGCCTTGTTTTTGTGAATTCTTTTAAACCCTTTTCAAACACTTTTTTATTGATTGAACTACATGTACATTACAATCAAAAATTTTATTTTCTCCTCCCGTCGTCAGCAATTTATGAACATTGCCATCTCACGGGACATTCGATAATACGTGTAGCTAGTGAAACAAAAGTTCTCGCCACAGAGAATAACACCTTCAAGCGACGCATAAGAGAGGCAATCGAGATAAAGTTAAAAAAGCCCTCTTTGAACAGAGACAATGGCTATGAATTAGGCAAAATATATGACACTATTTTAACCCCCTCGAGAACCCCACAAGCACAATATAACCACCCTGATTAACATTCATTTGAGACTGATGAATTTCGGGAGAGATGAACGAAATATTTCTCAATTTTTACATATTTTGCTACGCTCTGAGTACGAAATTTTTAGATTTTTTACATGTACATTGTACATGTAATTAATTAGTGAAATTAGTTATTACATCATTATTCTTATGGCTTGTGTCAGGGTACAGGATGTGAGTGTCATTGAACTACTGCTTCTGTAGTTTGAAGTCTGTTTTGGGAAAATATTTGGCAAAACAAGAACAGGACCATTGCTTCCCCAATATGGTTTGAACAAGCGTGCAGATCAGTTTATAAAGGTTTTTATTATTTTGACTCTTAAAAATTTGCCTACAAAATAGTTCATGTTGATTTTTCTCTCTTCGCAGTATGTTGAAAAACTGGAAAAGATTCTGCGGTTTGTTATAAAAGAAAAAGCTTTGTCCTTGGATGACTTAGACAACATCTGGGCTGCTCAGGTTTGTCTATTTAATTTTTATACACTATAAAATCACTAACTCTGGAATCATCCCAAATTTTTCTATCGCAGACCCAACCCCTTCATAAATGAATTTCAGGAATTTAGACTGTAGCGTCAAACAAAAGGCCACCTCGAATATCTTTAAAGTGGGTGGGGCAGAAGTACAAAGTGAGTGGAGAAGCAACAAGAAAAATTTAGGCCCATTCCACAGTTCAGTGATTTTCATAGTATTTTATTACTTAAGGTTATCCTGTTACCATAATCTGGAATTGCTAGCAAGGTCATTTAAATTCAATTGTACTTTCGGGTAGGCACTTCTGTCATGGGGGAGGGAGGGGGGGGGGGGGGGGGGTACTTTCAGAATTTTATGGTGGTACAGTATGACCACTGACTCCCATAAAATAATTTTATTGGCATACTAAAAAAAGTGGTTGGATTATTTAACAGGGTTTTTAGAAACAAAATAATGGAATGTATCAGGCTATAATAAGAGAAGAAACTGATTTAGATTGATTCTTTTTTAGTTGGACAAATAGCAGTAAAATAATGAATACATATATACCTTATTGCAAGAATTATTTTAACAGAGTTATCAACCATTTTTTGTGTGGATCTTCCTTACCAGGCTGGAAAACATGATGCCATTGTTAAGAATATCCATGATCTCCTGGCCAAATTAGCCTGGGATTTTTCCGCAGATCAACTTGATCACCTTTTCTCCTGTTTTCAGGTAAACTACTCATACATGTATAACCCTGTCACCTGCAAGAGTGACCAAAATTCAATCTCAAATTTTGTTGGAGATTTGTCTTTTCAGCTTTCATTTGGATGGCGACACTTTGTGATTTCATCCACAGACTCAAAATTAAGAAGCACCTTTTAGTAAGTTGTTCAGTTTAACAGTACAACAGGAAAGTACTGCTTAATACATGAACTGTACCTTTCATTTGAATGGTCACGCCAATTGACTTTAGCTTTAATATCTCCTTTTGGGAAACATTTATTTTTTATTCTCATTTTGACTGATTGTATTATCTTTATGATTCACAGGAGAGTTGGACAAATGCCAGCAAAAAACAAAGAGAGAAACTGTTAGAGTTGATAAGACGGCTAGCTGAAGATGACAAGGAAGGTGTTATGGCACATAAAGTAAGTAATTGCTGCAATCTGCTTTTCTAACTGTACCTCTTCCTATTTGACCAGTACAACACAATGTAAGTTGTAATATATTAAAATATGGTTTACTAAATTTAATATTAGGTAGTTAAGAATGAGTAGCAAGTCAGAGTGGTAAGTGGTGTTTTGGGTCCCTTTGCCTGTAAAAAGACTTGGTAACTGTACCAATAATAATAATGTGTTTGGCATTATTGTAGGTGCTGGGATTGTTGTGGAACCTCGCTCACAGTGAAGATGTACCAACGGATATTATGGACTTAGCACTTAGTGCTCACATCAAGATTTTGGATTACAGTTGTTCACAGGTACTGCCACATGTCATGTGCTTGTTTTTAGAGCTTTAGTTACATTGTTATTGTTGTTAGCTTAACCTTCCATTTGCAATACATGTATGATATGTTCTCTCATTGCAACATAAGGAAGTTGTGTTTGAATTGTGTATAAACTAGATGTAAATTCCTTGAAATACAGTAACAAGAATTAACTTTTGGTCCATGTTATGTTATACATGCATGTTGAATGACAATCTGATACAATCAATTTTCTGTCCTTTTCCACAGGACCGCGACTCTCAAAAAACAGAATGGATTGATCGCTGTATAGAAGAGCTCCGTAGCGATACTTGGGTTTTACCAGCTCTCAAGCAAATCAAAGAAATTTGTTCTCTTTTTTATGAGGTATAGAAATTTTTCAATGTTGCATAGCTAGGTACAGGTAGTAGCATGTTGCAAAAACATTTTCCTGACCAGCTCTACCAGTACATCTGTTTAATAATGATGTTGCTCTCTCTACATTTACTTTTGCCCCCTCTGCAACTGGGGTATGTTATAATATAAGGAGGCAATTTCTTCACTGGTTGCAGGATGAGCATCAGTGTTCCATGTATATATGCTCAAAGCTCTCAGAGCTATCATTATATAGCTTTGAAGAAGCCCGCTCCACAAGAAAAGTAGCTGATCGGAAAACAAGGAATGTGTTTCATGCTTGTTATTTTTTAGTCATTTTCAAACCTTGACTAGCTGATAATCTTTACTGTAATTGCCGGCCATAATAGTTGGTTGCCAGCCCTGAGTTCTGTTGTCAGTCCTTTGAAATTTGGTGATGCTGAAACCATGTTTTAAAAACAACAACAGCAAACAATCAAGTTTCTGTATCTCTGATTAATGTTAGGACTTTTATATTAAGGTAATTTAAGTGAAATGCTTAACAAATTTGATAATTTTCTTTTTTAGGCCCCTCAAAACTACTCCCATATTCAACGTAACCCACATGTTTACTATCGACATGAGGTTATAAATCAGTTACAGCAGACCCATTCCCTAGTTACAATAGTGGCTGATAATCTGGCGACCTACATGCAAAAAGTAATCACCCTTCTTGAAGGTAAGCCATGAATAAAACAAATGTACTTTTGTTGGGATTGCACTCAAGATTTCTTGTTAGTCCTCTTGAATGATTTTACCAGTTGAGATACAGAAGAATAAATTATATAAATAACGGTATAAAAATTCTTACTTTTAATGTTTTTGGGAGCAAAAGGGATGCTGTTACAATACTATGTGTATTGTAGACAATGTCTGATAAGGGACTTTTATTTCCATCACTGTTGAATGGCCGTTTAGTGTACATGTACCTCTGTATCTGGTTCATCTGGTTAAAAATTGTTTTGCATTATGACTTATTTGTAGGCAAACCTAACATAGACCCCAGTGAAGTTCAAATTGATGGAAGATATAATCATTCATATCAAGTCCAGGAAAGACTCAACTTTCTCAGGTGAGATTTGCATCCCTGAACAAGGTTATCTTAAAGGTTAGAAGTACACATCTGACTTTGTAAAGCACCCGGATATTTTTTCATTGCCGTCTCCTATAAAGAACTGCCAAGCAAAGTAGCTGGCCAATATACATGAATCAAAGTAGTTGTTGATTTTTGCCAGCAGCCAACTACTTTTGACAACCCTGCTGAAGAGGAAGGAAAAGGGCTTTGGTAAATACTTCCTGGAGTGTCCTTGGACAATGTGTATTAAAAAGAACTACCTGTACATTGTACATGTATATGTAGTTATGTAGTTGATTGAATGAATCAGCAGTAATGAGACCAAGAATGGTACTTGGCTATACTCAAAAGTAACAAAAGAAAATTATAATCTGAAACTTAACTAAAAAATAAAATTCAAACAAACAGTCTGTCATTAAACAAAGCAAGATGACCTCTGTGGTATGACATTTTTCCATGCCCCCTTGAAGTCATCTCATAGGAAAATTGATGAGCAAGCTTAAATCTTGAATCCTTAAATGCAATTTGTGTGATTTCTCTCTGCAGATTTCTTCTTAAAGATGGACAGTTATGGCTTTGTGAGCCCCAGGCAAAACTGGTAAATTAATAAAACTTAACAATGTAGATTAGTTTTCTGATCAGTGAACCTTGGTCTCTGTTTGAAATTTTTTTTACATGTTGGGCAATGCCTCTCCAAAAGCAGCAATTACAAAAAAATGAACACCATTTGGAAATGATTCTTAAACTCTGGGTGAATGCTGACGCTTCTCAATTCATTGAATTCGAACTTGTCTTTTATGACTTCCATTTGCTTCACTTGCTTGGTCTGATCTACTAAATTCTACTGTTTATTGTTTTGCACTGGGGTCAATTCAATGAAACTTTTACAAGTGTAGCCATTGTTTCAGAGGTTGAAAACAATAACTACACTGGTAAAACACACTTGTAAAAGTTTTATGTAATTGACCCCTGGTTTTGATTTGCTTGTTGTATACGTGCAGACATACAGTACAGTAATTATGTCTTCATTGTAAATGTTTTATAGTAATAAAACACTGCTGACATGTACTCATAATGTGCTCAGAAAGAGGGGGGAATGCATTCAAAAGGGGGTAGGGCAGGGTTAAGAAAAAGCATGGTTCAAAGATACATGTAACATGCAGTAAAATACAAGTGCTGACAGTGTCGGGATGGGTGTGAGAGAACTTTCTTTTTTTCTTTTTTTCCACATCCATTTTTTTCTCAGTATACCTGCAATGGTCTAACTTGTACATTACACATATGGGTAAGATATAATTTCATTTCAAAACATGTGTACATAATTGCTGAGTAACAGGGACGTGTTAAAGAAATGATGTTGAGTACTAAATGAAGGGCCGAGAGCATATCCAGCCTATGTGACTTTTTACGCCTTTTTTATTTTTTCTCGCTCAGATTTGTCCATTTTTGGCATGTGAACTAGAAATTAGTTGCAAAAAAATTGTTCAGAATTTTTTTCTGTTGTTTTTTTTCCGTTGTTTTCGAGAAATACCGTATGCAAAAAAATAAACCAAAGGCTCCTATTGTAACGCAATATTGCGGTAAGCTTCTGTTTTCACACTGACGCGGTTCGATACTTTTTAAAATTAAAGACAAGGATTTTTGATGAACGCAAAAAAAGTAAATCACTTTCATAATGTCCAGTTCGAAAAAAAAAAGGATGCTGAGCGTGAATCGAACCCGGAGCCGTCCGAGCGCAAATCCTGGACCCAAACCACTAGACCACCGAGGAACACATGCTCAGTTCAGACTAAGTTTTATCATTTAAAGGTAGATACGCATCAAAACACGTATCTCGATTTGAAAATCCTTTTAGATCGATTTTAATGTTGCATTAAAGACTCCAAATGCGAAACATCTTTCGGCCGGCCAGCAAGAACTCACTTCGAGCTGCCCAAAGCTGTATTTCAAGAGCCCGACCACGCATAGCGGACCCATCTGCCACTGTTGCAAAGCATGTCGGGAAATCCTACGACAAAACCGAAATGGAGTTCCTGCCCGAAAATTATTGCAAAATACTAGAAGTCTGAAAGCACTTCGGATATCGGACATTTCGACCACAGCACGGGATGGGAAATGGCCCACAACTCTCAACGCTGCCCCTTTTCTGATCCGAAGTGATTAGACTTTCCCGCCGGCTCGTACTTGTCAACCAAGGTCCACTTTTCACCTCGAGTGCTAAATGGCGCTTCAGACACAAGGAAGGACAAGAAACACGACTCAATTCTTTGAGAGGTGCTAGAGACTTAAGGATTTCCAGACTTAATGATGTCTTTCAATCACCGAACGGGCCTCATACACTGGTGAGCTCACGATAGATATGCGAGCCAGGCGTGCATAAATAACGGTATTTTCGTTCAGGTTGTTGGTACTGGTCAGAAGTATTGCAGTCGCATATTCCCCCGGCCAAACTGCTTTCAAATGGGTTCGAAATTGCGCTCTGAATGTACCGTCAAAGCACTGGAGGGCCAGAACTCTGCTTTTTTCAGGTGAAATTGGTCAAATTCCTTAGGGTTAGTGCAAATTCGACAAGGGCTTGTGATATTATTCGTTGTACGATAAAATGAGGATATTCTGGGCGAGAAAAAAATAATAAAAAAGGCCTAAAAAGTCACATAGGCTGGATATGCTCTCGGCCCTTCAATTATTATTGAAAGTTACAGTACACTGGACCTATTTCTAAACAATCTTGTTTCATTATAGATCTGGCAGTGCCTTGCAGAAAAAGCTGTTCTACCATCCGATAGAGAATGTTGCTTTAAGTGGTTTTCAAAGGTAACAACACTATAATAGAAAATATTGCTGTCATAGTTATCCTAGGTGTTGGATTCATATTTAGCTTCAGAATTTCCAAGTATTTTCTAGAACACACATTGTATTCAGATTTCTACATGTATGTGCCTCACAGGAATGCCTAATCACTGTTATTCAAAATCCAATATTTCATTTTGTTAATTTGTCTTGTTAAACAGTTTTCTGTGTGTGTTATTCACAATAATCAATATCTCTGCCCATGTTTTCTGTGTGTGATGTCCTGGTACACCACAGAAAACTAATTAAAATGGCCTAGGATGGTTAAGCATTACCACAACTGTTCCCATTAATTTTTATTGTATTTTAAATTATAGTTAATGGGGGATGAGCCTGACCTTGATCCTGAAATCAGCAGATCGTTCTTTGAAGGCAATATTCTTAAGTTAGACCCTTCCCTGTTGACAGAAAATGGTATAAGGTTAGTACACACAAACCATTCTTTTACAAGA
This sequence comes from Dendrophyllia cribrosa, assembly GCA_024195265.1. Classification (NCBI taxonomy): domain Eukaryota; kingdom Metazoa; phylum Cnidaria; class Anthozoa; order Scleractinia; family Dendrophylliidae; genus Dendrophyllia; species Dendrophyllia cribrosa. The sequence goes on from JAJLRJ010000010.1 coordinate 36,932,888, forward strand.
AGAGCTTCTTTTTTGCTATTAGAAGCAATCAAAGGCTCCTGTGAGCCATCTCATGGAAACAAAATTTCCACCCCCTGCATCCAATTCCCCACCCTCTCCTCCCTCCAACATTGTCCCCATGGAAAAGGCAGGTGACCACTACATATCATGGGCTCAATGCCCATAGACCCTCCCCTCCTTGTTTTGCTCCACTGACCCACCCCCCACCCCCTTGTGTCTAACTCCCCTCCCTCCGAAGTTGTTCCCATGGATAAGGGGTGACCACTACATGTCATAGGCTTAATGTCCACATGCACAGACCCTCACACTCCTTGTTTTGCTCCACTGACACCCCCCCCCCCCCCCCCCCCCCCCCACCCTCACCCCACCCCACCCCACATGACACCCCACCTTCCTCTCCCTCCATATAACTCATTCGACATTTCACATATTCACAAGTTAAAAGTTATTAGCCAAATATATTTTTTGGGGAAGGAAACCATTCTACAAAATTAATTTCATAGAATTGGTCTGGACAATGTGTGATGACTCACTGTTATTACCCTTTTAGGAGAGGACAGCTTTGATTCTCTAAGCTCACTCTTTACACCCTGGCATGTTTTCTGGCACAATCAAATCTGTCAATTGATTACTTAACACCAGCCATGATTGATGAGTGAATTCGTTATTTTTCCGTAGGTGTTTTGAAAGGTTTTTCAGAGGAGTGAACATCAAGGAGGGTAAACTGGTAGCAAAAAGAAGAACATACTTAATGGAAGATTTGGATTTAATTGGAGTGGATTACTTGTGGCAGGTAATTAGTGTCTAGATTTGTAATAGTAATTGGACTGAGAGGAGTACAATTCATCCTTTCTTATTGTATCGGTTGGGAGAAGTTGCTTAAATATGAAGATAATTTATCATGGCGATCATGTCACAGTGATCACTTCCTTCATTGCCATGACCTGTATGTTTAATCATGTAATGATACTACAAGGAGAAATTAGGTGCTGGTCATCATAGAGTCAATGAATGAGTGAGATTGCCCAGAAGGCATTTTTATATAAATATTATAACTTGCAAATATGACCTTCCTAATTTTCAGGTTGTTCTACAAGGCTCAGATGACATTGCAAGTAGAGCTATTGAACTACTTAAGGAGACATTCACTTCTTTAGGACCTAAGCTAAGAGCAAGCCAGGTATGTTTCTGTTTCAAAACATGGTTGCTTGGATAAGCCATTAACACAGTAAAAAAGATCTTAGATTTGGACCAATTTTAAATAAATGACTTGGATTCAATAAGTCATTGTTTCTGTCGATAGAACTATAGTACAGTTGAACATTTCCTTGGGACGCCTTATTATGGTCCAAATGAGATGAAAATCTGTAATTTAATAAACGTTCTTTCCCTTGTGTGTCTGTATTAAAGAGGTGTGACCCTACTTTTCCTTGTATTCTGTGAGCAACAGTCAGCTTTGCTTTGGTGATTACAATGCTGTAGAAAATGTTCTGCAGTTTATTTTTTACTAAAAAACTCACTGGAATAACATGTGACAAAATATACATTGTAAATTTTTTTTTGTAGGTTGAAATCCATGATAAGTTCATTATGAACTGTACTAATCAGATTCGCCAGTCTGCCGACTTGCTTTCTGTTAAGAGTACAGAGAATGAAACAATCGAGAAGAAGTCTGAGGTGCCGAGAGAAAAGCTCCAACAAGAAGCTAAGAAAACTGTGCGCTGTTTGATAGTGCTCAAAGAGTATGTTGGCGAGTGTGATGACGAACATGCAGAGGAAAGAGCTATTCTGCCTCATGGAAGGTACGTGCATGTGTACTGGAAACACAGGGGCAACAGGGGCCGAATAGGGTTGGGGGAGGGGAAAGAGGGGGTTATATGCGGGAATTTGACTTTTTTGGAGAATTTTTGGTCAAAATCCCATTGTATATGTTGTGGTGCAATTTTGTCCTTGATGCAAATTTTATTTTCCTTTGTTTAAAACTCGTTATCATATATTATCATACATTACCATACCCCAAAACAACGGAAAATAAAATTTGCACCAAGGACAAAATTGCACCACAACATATATGATGTCAAGTAGTCATTTTGTAAGGTGCCGTTTGGAGCTGTTTGCACTGCTTTATTGATGTTAGTTCTAATTTTATACCACTAGCTTTTGTGTTACTAAACCAATTTCGTTATTTTTCTTGTGTAGGTCCTGTCGTGGTCGGCATGTGTCACTCATTGTCAGATTCCCTTCCCATGGTCGCCAGGGAGATGACTTTGAGATTTGGTCTCATACAAATGAGTCAATAGCATCTGTCAGAAGACAGATTCTGAGCAGGTACATTTTCTTATACATGTACATTGCTGCTACTAAACTTGCATACAGCTATTTCAATAAGCATTGTCTGAAGAATTGTGCATTGACATTTCAAGACAACAAGGCATGGTGGATTCAGCTCATCTTGCCTAAATCCATATCTGCTGGCATGTCGGTCACAACATGGCAGACTTTAAGTAGTAGATAAAATATGAGCGGGAGATCTGTATGGGAGTTTTCAATGGCCAGCTGAAGGCGAGCCATTGTAAACGCCCATACAGATCGGACGCGAATATTTTATCGTACTTATGAAATAAAACAATGAGTGTAGATCTGTATGAAAAGTTAATGAATACTAATTAGCTGAGCAGGTGTCTGTATCAAAAGTTAATTCTACTGTTTAATAATTCATCAACTCAGTTGATTTGTATTGAGCTTTACAGAGGTGTACATGTGACTCAAATACCACCTATTGATTTGTCATAACTGTTATGAATTATTTATGAATTCTTGATAAGGTATTCTTGATCCATAGGTCATCGCTGTATGGAGCCGGCAAATTGTCCTGTGAAGAGTATTTTGAAATATATTCTGCATGTGAACCTACAATGCCGTGCAGTCTTGGAATGTACCAATCCACAATTCTTCAGACAACATTATTAAAATAGCTATACAACTTGTGTAATGAATTTATGTCTTACTATGGAAGTAAATTATGAAATTCCCTTCCAAATACCATCAGATCATTGCCTACAGTTGCAGCTTTTAAGTCGGCTATTCGCGATTTAGAATTCGACACTGACTGTTGTCCTTTCTGTAATTAGTTGTAAATAGTTTGATAACATTGTTGTTATTAATTACGTAATTGTACATATTGTAAGTTTATACACTTATCTTATTACTCCATATTTATCTTATTTTATTTATTTATTTTATTTATTTTCTCGAAGACATTAGCAATTTTGCTATTTTAAATTTGAGGTGAAATAAAGGTTATTGTATTGTATTGTATTGTATTGTATATTATCAATACTTAGCCATAGTTTATTTATTCGGGCATTTCATTGTCCTCAGTTGAAACTATGAACCAAGACAAGACTAATTCATATTGTTTATTTTGTTTATTCAGGGTGAAGGGCTCTCTGCAGGCAGCGAGACTCGACCTGTACATCAATGGAGAAATACTGCCTCCTTCCGATGATAAGAGACTTATTTCACAAGTGCCACTCAGAGATAGGACTGTAAGTATTAAATTTATAAAATTGTGTTTACATGTACAGAAGTTTGGTCATAATTACTGTATAATTATTTTAAGAGATTTTGATATGCATTGATGTACCTCATTTGTGTAAACACCATTGCATGCAACATAATGCATTTAACAGCCTGTTGCAGCTATGTCGCTTAATCGTGTTTATTTTCTTAATGCCAAGGGAATTTACTGTCAAAGGAGAGTTATGATATCCTTGAAATACTTTTTATAAATGCCCAGGACAATTTGCATTTTCCTTTTGGCATGCAATAAATGACTAAGTTTTGTAAACTTCAATATCATTATGCAATGTTGTTGCCTGGTACACAGTGCAGTAGCAGATTCAAACTCCATTCTGGGGGGAGGGAGGGAGGGGGGCTTATTTTTGTTTGGAAAGATAAGGGGGAGCCCCCCTCAGACCCCTCCCCTTGTTCTGCCTCTGCAGCATCTTGTGCTGTATATTGACCTTGTGATCTTGTCACTTTGTTTTGCAGTTAATAACAGCCAAGATTGGAACACTAAACAGTTCCATGCCATCGTCACCAGATTCCTCGTCAGATTCATCTGGAGGTTCCACGCCAGCTGCGCTAGATGGACCAAACCTGGAGGCTGAGAACTGCTTGCCAGGAGTGGTATGTTGAGAAGTGTTTGACTGGTGTTACAGTTGTAACGAGAACATAATTATTTACATGACATAAGTTAAGAGTCAAGTGATTGGTCAGGTGGTCCTCAGCTTCATTCCTGTGGTGTGTGTAGCTAGCAGTGTTTGCTCAGAGTTTTGAATGGCAAGTTTCTTGCCCCCCCCCCCCCCCCCCCCCCCCCCTCTCCCCTCCCTCCCTTGCATGCATAAATTTGAATATAGTTTCACTTTCTAAATCCATTATTTCTGTCCATTTTGTATACATATTAATTTATTTATTTATTTATTTTTATCTAATCATTGTTATGCATATTTTAACATTTTTATGAAATTTGCGCAATACAAATTGTATTGTTGTTATTTTTATTATTATTATTATTATTAAGACCTTTGTGTTCTTTCTGAAGCAAACCTGTATTATTTTTTCTTTATCTATCAGATGTTGTCCAAACGTCATAGCTTTATGCAGTACCTGATAGATCTTGCAGATGAAGGAATTGTTCATGACATTCCTGATCTAAGAGAGAGAGTACAGCAGTTACTCAACCTCATACCATCAGGTAAAGAGCTTCGCAAATTTATACCAATACAGTATTCCATCTGCCCCGGACTGTTTTCACATTCCTTTAACCTTTTGACTCCTAAGATTGGCAAAAATCAAAATTCAAGAAAAATCCCAAAATTTCAGTTTGTAAAATATTGAAATGGTCACACCATAGGATATCATTGTCAGTCTTAAAAGTTAGAACTACACTGCATGTCTCCATTAATTGACTCTTGGAGTGAAAAAGTTAACTGTATTTATAAAAGCGTTTTCTTCTTTCTCTCTTTCTCTCTCTTGATTAGATTTGAAGTGCATAAAAATTTGCTATACATGTATGTTTTATTTCTTTGTTTTATAGACACAGAAACAGTTGGAAATATCAAGAATGTTTGTCGGGCTTGTTCAGAAAACTGCTCAAAAACGTCATCTCCTTCACTAGATGCCATGTTTTTCACACCTTCTTCAACTCAAGTTCTTTATAATCTAGAGGTAAGAACCCTATGTGTGGCCAGGTGCAGCTGTATGTCTTTGTATGCGTATCTGTGTCTGTCTGAGTACAGGTCTACCTTGTCTGTCTGTCTTTCTGAGTAGCTATCAGTTAATCAAATAGACCATTAATTGATCTTCACTAGATGTCTGTCAGTCTACTCTCCTGGCTGTTGACTTTTTTTAACTTTTAGTAAGTCAATTAATCTAGCAATCTTTTGTGTTTTGTGTATACTGACTGTCTGTCAGTATACACAGGTATATAATTCATATTTTTTTAACATGCAGTAGGTCTTTGTAGGAGTTTGAATTGATCTTTTGTTTGTAACAGAGAAGGAAAACCAAACATGGATGCATCTTCAGTGATACTGCTGTCATTATTACGAATCAGCAATCAGCTATTATGGCTGGAAACTACAGTAAAGATAACACGCTACTTAAAGTTTGAATGACTGAAAAGCAACAAGCCTGGAAGACTTCCTTTGTTTTATGACCAGCTACTTTCCTTGAGGAGCCAGCTTCTTCAAAGCTTAATGACAGCCCTGAGTGACATGTTTTAATGCAGGCTGGTGATTGGAGAAGGCAGTGTAGATAGCAATTATTTATAATGTGCTCTCCTTGACTCTCATAACACAATTGTCTTATCATTTTTCAGATTGTTTATTCCCTTCTTATGCCTGCTTCTTTACCAGCTCAAGATCACCAAACCTTAGAATTCCAAGTAGGTTGGAAAATGTATTGTGTCCTTTTGGTTTTATTTTGCCGCATGGTTATGCAAGATTGTGGTTCATTCTACATGTACATGTACTTGATGATCAAATTCAATGGACACATGGCAAGATAGGGGACAGTGAAAAGTCATTGGTAGTTTGCCAAGTGCCTAACCCTAACCCTAAAATCAGCTACTTTTAAAACTACGTAGTAGTACTATACACTTCATTGCCTAGCTTATGGGTGCTTTACAGGGGCGGATCCAGGATTTTTCTTAGGAGGGGGTGCACCTCTAAGGAATGACGTAACTGAAGGGTGACGTAAACAAATTTTAAAAGCGAACAACGCAGACTAGGTCATCTCAGGGGGGGGGGGGGGGGGGGGGGGTGCGCACCCCCTGCACCCTCCCCCTAGATCCGCCCCTGCTTTAACATAAATTACAAATTTTTTTTTTCCGGTGTTTCAAAGGTTCACTTCTTAAAATGTGGAGGTATTCAGTGTGCTCTGAACATGCTGACAAGAACAGATTTCCTTCAACATGCTGACGTTCTTACCAAAAGGTAAGTGGGTGGTAGTTGTAAAATAAACAAGAAAGAACAAGGATGTCAATAAGGATGGCAGCCATGTCACATCACATGAGCCAAGTTTTGACTCTTGAAGTGGAAGGATTAGAGGTCCTTGAATTGGAAAATCAAAATTCATTGTGTTACAAGACCCTTGAAATTTTCAAAATGAAATAAAATAACAGCTCATTTTTTTACAGAATACAGTAAAATCTCTTTAAAAAGGGACATTCCTGTAAGGCAGACACCCCTGTAAGGTGGACACCCCTGTAAGGTTGACACCCCTGTAAGGTTGACACCCCTGTAAGATGGACACCCCTGTAAGGCAGACACCCCTGTTAGGCAGACACCCCTGTAAGGCAGACACCCCTGTAAGGTGGTCATCCCTGTAAGGCAGACACCCCTGTAAGGTGGTCACCCCTGTAAGGTGGACACCCCTGTAAGGCAGACACCCCTGTAAGGCAGACACCCCTGTAAGGTGGACACCCCTGTAAGGTGGACACCCCTGTAAGGCAGACACCCTGTAAGGCAGACATCCCTGTAAGGTGGACACCCCTGTAAGGTGGACACCCCTGTAAGGCAGACACCCCTGTAAGGTGGACACCCCTGTAGGGTGGACACCCCTGTAAGGCAGACATCCCTGTAAGGTGGACACCCCTGTAAGGCAGACACCACTCTAAGACAGACATTAATTTATTTCTTTTTGACTGGTTCTGGCTGAATTTCAGTTGTTTGTCTGTAACTAAACTCTCTATAAGGCAGACAGCTTAAGCTGGTCCTGAATGTGCCGGCTTAGATCAAATTCTCTTTACACAAGGACTTAGAAGAACAAACCCGTAAGGACCTGTTATATCAGCTATGGAAGCTAGACTATTGTCACAAGAAGTAACTTTTATAATCCATCTACAAGGTAATCAAATCACTTTGTTGTTATCTTTTTTCTGTAGAGCTGCATTTCACACACTTCTTAAAATGTCCAAGTTGCTACTGACAGTGGTGGGCTATGCACAGGTGACTGTTGTCGCAGAAGCTATTCAGCCTTCAGACCCCACCTGCTCCCCTCCTCCCATCTCAGCCAGCACCCACAATGCTGCTGTGATTCTACAGCAGGCCTTGCAGTACATTCCAAACCCTGCTACTGAGTGCATGTTAAGGAACATGGCTGTCAGACTTGCTGGACATTTGAGTAACCTGGTAAGTTATTAAAAAAACATGTTTTTTAACCCTCAAGTCCGGGTTGTTCAAAAAGTGGATAGTGCTATCCAGGGGATAAGCATTAACATAACCAATTGTGTTATCCACTGGATAGTGATTTATCCGGTGGATAGCGCTATCCACCTTTTGAACAACCTGGGGCCAGATGTACAAGCAAACTTATACTAAATTTTGGAAATGGTAACATTTGTAGGTATCAGGTCCTTTACCAGATTTGAGTGCCATTAAGTCAGTTCAGCGGTTGTCTTGGGCAGCAGGTGTTGGAATGTTACACCTCATGCAGTCTACGAATGAAGAGATCCACAAAGTGTATGAAAAGGTAAGAAGGACCCTTTCAAAAATGGCGGAGATACATGTACTACAGAACTGTATGTTGTGATTAGTGTGAGTTGTACTTTCTTGTTCCAATTTACATGTACATGTATAACACTTGTTTTGCTTTTCAGTAAGATGATTTGATTTGAAGGCGCACAATAATTTATTTTCTGCTCCATTTATGTTGTTCGCCTATATGTTGTTCTGTGTGTGAATGTTTACTCGAGAATGATAACTACAAATTCCTTTCATACACAGCCCAATGCAAAAGGACTTGAAAATGATGACATTCAAGTAGCAAGAGAAGCTCTTGAAGTAAGTTCAGTTTGACTTAATACCCTTGACTGAATGTTTCTGCCTTTTTTTCCATCCTGCCCTAGTTATAGACAAAAAATTCAGTAAAGGCATCAAAAGGAGAATAAAACTGCAAGATAAAAGCTAACGGTACATGACAGTGATGGGTGCCTTTTTAACCATCATTTAAAAGGATTCTGAGATGAAGAGTACGACTATTTGACAAGCATTTCAACGTGTTTTCTAGCAGTAGGCAGCATTGGGCAAAGGATGTGTCCCCTGTCAGCTGGGGAGTGGGCAAGGGTCTAACATAAAGTAAGCGACAGATAATTAACTGAACATTATAGCTGGCAAAATACTGAAAATAGCCAGCTGCTAACACATTTAGAGGTATTGTAGCAGAAGATCTCCACCAGCCAGAAGATCTCCACTCCACCAGTTCTGCTATGACTTAATGTGTCTGCATGTTTGTTGTTATGTTGTAGGTACTGAGTGTATGTCTGGCACTTTGTCCAAGTGCTTTAGAAGCTCTGACAAAAGACAAGTCTTGGCAGTGTTTTATCATTGATCTTCTTATCTTGTGTCAGAGCAGGTACTATGACAAGTCAAGAGTAGTTTATAAACATTACCAAATTACTGAAAATAAACAGTCCCACAGGAAAGTACTTCTTCAATGTAGCTTTCATTTGAATGGTCACACTTTAGGATTTCATCCACGGACTCAAAAGTTAGAACCACCTTTTACAGCATAATAAACAATACCACAGGAAAGTACTGCTCAGTAGCTTTCATTTGAATGGTCACACTTTAGCATTTCATCCACAGACTTAAAAGTTAGAACCACCTTTTACAGCATAATAAACAATACCACAGGAAAGTACTGCTCAGTAGCTTTCATTTGAATGGTCACACTTTAGCATTTCATCCACAGACTTAAAAGTTAGAACTACCTTTTACAGCATAATAAACAATACCACAGGAAAGTACTGCTCGGTAGCTTTCATTTGAATGGTCACACTTTAGCATTTCATCCACAGACTTAAAAGTTAGAACCACCTTTTACAGCATAATAAACAATACCACAGGAAAGTACTGCTCAGTAGCTTTCATTTGAATGGTCACACTTTAGGATTTCATCCACGGACTCAAAAGTTAGAACCACCTTTTACAGCATAATAAACAATACCACAGGAAAGTACTGCTCAGTAGCTTTCATTTAAATGTTCACACTTTAGGATTTCATTCATTAGGATTTCATACATTATGCTGTGATGACTCCATACAAACCCTTCTAAATATGCTACAGTTACAAACATTTGGAACCGAGGCAAAGAATGGAGTCACCAGAGCATAAAGTGCCAATATCTCTGCCAAAATGCAATAAGATGCTGATTTTTGGCAAGCGGGCATTTTTCACCATGCATTTTTCCGAATATCTAATCAAATTCCATAATTTCACAAATTTAAGTTTTTGCAGCGTCACACTTTGGTATTCTATTATATCGACAGTCAGGCTACCAGATTTTTACTCAGGGTAATTAAAGATTAACTAATAGATTTTTTATTATTTTCAGAGCCATCCGATTCAGCACTGCAGAACAGTTCTTCCTTGTGGCTACAAGATGTTCTCATGGTCACAGACCACTGATCTTTTTTATTACGCTTCTTTTTACCGTGCTCGTGGTAAGTTTCATGAACACTTAACTAAAAATAAAACTAATAAATTGGTACTTGCATTGGTCTCAGAAGTTCACAATTTGAAATGTTTCTTGTTTACAAGGGGGTTAAATGTTGTACTTATAAAACAATGCATGCAGCTAGCTGATTGAAAGTTTTGTTAATTTTGTCAGTATTTGTAAAAATACCGGTAGATATAGATGTGCCTGTGTAAAGTGCAGGCATAAACTCCAGAGGGTCTTTGTGATAGAGGAGGCATTTACACAAGTAAATATGGTATATTGTATCCCTAAACTCTTTTTTACATTCTTGTTCAACCAATTTATGATAATTTAACTATCTGTTAACAGAATTCTATCAAGGATCATGCTGGTTCCTCGTATGAGTACTTCAGCTTATTTTGCAAGTAAGTGCTGCAGTGTACATATTCACCATGATACAACATGCGTAAAAAAAGACTAAGGTCACAAAAAATCTTGGAAATTAATTTTTTGTTGAACTGCTCTTAAATGCCAAGAGTTTCTCCACTGGCCTTGAAACTCCCATTTTGTCACAAATGATGATGATGATGTGTGGATAGTGTTGGTGATGGTCATGATGATGACCAAGATAATGATGATGATGATGGTGACGATGATGGTGATGATGTTGATGTTGACATTGACAGAAATGATAATAATGATGATGATTTGAATACAGGAGTCTTAAGCTGTGTTCACACTAGGTCGAAACATGATTAGTCTGATCACGAATGAAACATGTTTCATCATAAAAAGTGTTCACATCAAGCAGTGCATTGCGCGAATCATGATTGAAACATGATTAGTCTGATCATGATTGAAACTACCTCACGAGGTAGTTTCAATCATGATCAGACTGAACACATTCAAAATGGCGGATGGATGCGGAGAAGACACGAGTGTGCAAAAGAACCAAAATTGGAGCTTTTATGAAGCCAAATGTCTAGTCGAAGTATGGGCAGACGAGGAAATACAACGACAATTAGCGGTAATGGGAAGGAAACAAAACATATGGGAGAACATTGCCGCAAAACTGAATGAGAATGGTTTTAAGCGTACCGCATCGCAAAACAGCATAAATGATTCAACCATGCATGAAACGTGTTTGAAACCGACATCTGATGTGAACAATGCAAGAACAAACACGTTTACGTGAAACATGTTTAGTTGAAACATGTTTACTCTAAACGTTTCGGCTTTAATGTGAACGCAGCTTTAGTGACTGATCCAGTTTGATTAATCTCTATGTAAGTCATCCCCACTGGCTAAACTTTCCACACTCAGTTGTGCTGTGATGCACTGTTATGTGTACATTGTTAACCTTAATTGTGCTTCTTTCTCTGTAGGTTACTAGCTCATGCCTACATGACACACTGTCCATTACCCACAGCAGAAATGATGCTCAACACAGAGATTACTTGGCTCAAAAAGACAAAGGTTGGTTGTAGTTAGAGACACATTAAGATGCTAGCAGTAATTACATGTAAATATCGAAGAATGTGTTTTGGGAATGGTTGTCTCTTAGGAGAATAATATTAATTTCTGTAAACAGGTTTCTCATACTGTAATAAGCTAACCATTCACTTTATTCGTAATTAATTATTAGTTTTACACTATGATCCCGTACAGCGTATTGCCCTCTTTAACAGGTACAGTCCATGTCTAAATAAATCTGTTTTTTTTTTTGTGAGTGGAACGTTGTTATTCAAATTAATGCCAGTCTGCTTAGTGATCTTTCCTTTGAGTGTGAGTGAGGCTAAAGTTGACATTGTTTTAATACAAACCTTCCTGCTTTTCATACATATGGTGTATGTAAATTGATATGCTGACCAGGTATTGTTGAACATGATGTACATGTAAAAGGTTGGAAGGTTTGTATCAGAACATGGTCAACTTCAGCCCCACTCTTACTCAAAGGCCAGGGTACTTGCTCGCAACTGTAAAAATTAATAGTCTATTGTCCTGTTATATTGTATTCATTGCATGATCTCGTTTTCAGGAACTTGTGTTGTCCTTTGAGGAGGGAAGTTCTCCTGCCGATGAAGCTCTTTTAGAGGGTCATTTAGGAGTCACAAGAGAACTTCTACTATTCCAGTCTGCTCAGAAAAAGTATGCCATTGGTTCACAAAAGGAAGGGTTTAATCTTATCAAGGTAAAGAAACAATCCCTGTCTGACTGCACAGAGAAGTTTTGTACATGAAACGTAGTATTACTGTGAAACTAAAGTGAAGACATTACACAAATAAAAGAATTAATGAAAACAACAACAACAATGAAAAACAGGGAATAATCATGTCACCTTAAACACAAGTTGACAGAGTAGAGAGTTTTGTTCGGTTAGAGGTTGTTCTACAGTTGCTGTCACTTTTGTATGAAAGCATTGTATGAAATACTTAAAGCTTATATGGTATAAAATTTCAAATCTTGTAACCATGTAGAACTGCTAACTGATAAAAGGAATTGGACAATATTTTTGGAACGATCTTCCCTTTTCCATCCATTCTAAGCCTTCTAAAAAAACTATTTAAGAAATCTCTTTTTTAGGCACTACTTATCCCAATACTAAATAAATGCTTAGATTGATTTAGATGCTTTATCTACTCGTACTTAATAGACATATTGCTTTCATTTGTGTGTGTGTGTGCGTGTGTGTATGTGTTTATTTGTTTATTGTATATTATTAGCATTTTCTGGGTGTTTCTTGGTGTTGCGGAGACTATTGTTGGTTGGCTTTTGTGTTGTGGTGTGGGTATTGTTTACTTTCTTTTGAATCTTTTGTTTTACGTCATTTGGTGATCACAACACCAAGAAACTGCCCATTTTCTCCTTTTTATCCACTTATTATAATTAAATATCCTTTATATTCTCCAACTATGAGGGCAGGTACTAGTTTAACTATTTTTTGCCCTTTTTCTCTTTATTTCTTAATTATTCATTATTGTAAACTTGTTAATATTGGATAAAAAATAAATAAATAAATAAAAGAGAGAGATCAGTGGTCCTGTGCTTGTTTTGTAGGACCTTGTGGAGGATTTTGTCTTTCCTGCATCTAAACTTATAGTTGAAGCCAGGAATGGCAGTGGTAAGATACAAACACGAGTTTGAATGAATAAAAGTAATTTTCAGAGTTGTGTGGATGCAACTTAAACAGTTGCAAATAAATCACAACAAAATTAATTGTGTGTTTCACATCCCAGTATTTCACTTTCAAAGCTTTTAAAATTGTTTCAAACTTTATTTACAATGCATAAATTGTATTCACAACTACAAGGATCATTTCTACATTTCATCCTTCACCAAGGCAAGTCCAAAATTGAACTACAAATGAGAGGGGGTCCCAAGGGAAGTATAGTCTTGATGGTCTACATGTATGGTACAAAAACTAGCATTTTACCTTTAACAATGAAATTTCCATCCTTGGGATCTTTGACGATTAGCGGTAAAAATTACCCTCATTTGTTTATTGACGGTTAAATGTTTATCAATTATTTGATGTCTAGCATTTCATGAAGTAATATCAAACATGAAAAAGAGTGTGTCATCGTTGACAGTGAACGTTTAAAAAATACCTTAATTTGTCGGCTGCTGATTTAAATTGGTTAATCCCATTAAGACCCTCACATTGGACGGTGTTAGTTTACTGAAATATTGTTATGTTTATGTTTGTTTAGATGAAGTGTGGAGTAAGCGAGTCACACCCATCTGCTCCACCCCTCAAACTCTGGTGGCTGCGTTTGATCTTCTTGTTGCCCTTTGTCGAGGCTGTGTTCAAAACCTGAAAGTCTTAGCCGACATTCTCACTGATTTTTACTACTCTGGTAACAACTTCAATTAATTAATATTTTTGTAAATCAAGGTGTTTGATTGCTTGTACTGTGACATAAGAATACATTTAGTTAGATGAGTTTAACTTATAGATGTTTTTAAGTGAGATGTTTTAGATGTTTTAACTGTATTTAACTGCAAAACATTTATGTGATAACTTGTTATCCCTCTTCAGTTATGTTCTTTGTGGCCCTAGGTCAACCCTTTCACTCCCAGAGTCAATTATGAAGACATGTAGTATAATTCTAACTTTTGAGTCTGTCAACGAAATCCTATGGTGTAACCATTTAAATGAAACCTCTTCAGCAGTACTTTTGCATGGTACCATTCATATTTCAATATTGTACAAAACAAAATTTGGCACTGGCTTGGGAGTTAAAGGGTTAAGCCAAAAGAATCTGTGATGATCGCTCTGTGTATAAAGCCAATCCAATACATATAAAGGAACTGAAAATTGTCGATGTTTGAGTTCAACTTTGAATCTCCCTCAGGAATCTGAAAGAGGTTTCTATCTTTGGAAATATATATTTTTATTCATCCATTCGTTAAAAAGTTAATTATAGTTGTACATGTATCAAGTTCAACAATCAAAGAGTATCTCCATGGAACTATGGATTTTTTCTTCTGATACTTCAGTCTTGCTTTAATAATCTACACATTTTCTCCATGTTAGGTGAGGATGCCCCCTTGACTGAGTGGGAGCATTTGCCCCCTATTGGACCACGCCCATACAAAGGTTATGTGGGACTCAAGAATGCAGGGGCCACGTGTTACATGAACTCAGTCATTCAACAGGTTGGTGTAAAGTCTATCTTCTGTCAAGTGCTATGTTTTCTTGCCAATAGCAAAAACTTGTTACCTTATAAAATTACTATACTGGAATGGTTGTGATTAGTTGACATTGAATTCATGATTCAAGACTAACAGTGAACAAGCCACAGACTAGTTCGTAGTTGTACATTTCTACTTCCACCAGTCAAAGAAGGAGAATGAAACAAAATTATTTTGACATAATTACATGTACAAAAGACGGGTGGGGGGAGGGAGGGGGAGGGTGGGGGAGGGCAGTGATTGGATTTGGAACTGATTCACACAACAAGCACATTTGGACTGACAAAAAACTGTGGCTCAATGAAGAAACTCATCTATGTTACAGTTGTTTATGATACCTGAACTACGCGAGGGTGTACTAAAGGTGGAGGGAGCTACAACAAAGGAAGACGAAGATGGCGTTGATGTCGAGGAGAAGTCGGAGAGTGAGAACACTGTTGATACAGGGTATCAGTCTGAGGACAACAGAGAGATTGACAAGGAAACTGAAGCTAGGGACAAAGAACAACAAATAAAAAAGTATCAAGTTAGCGTACTTAATCAGATTCAATTCATCTTTGGACACCTTGCCCAGAGCCAGCTTCAGTTCCATGTACCTCAAGGATTTTGGAAAACGTTCAAGTAAGTTTCACGCGCTTTTACACAACTGTATTCTTCAAAACTAGTCATGTGGACTTTCAGATCTTGTTTTGTTTGTATTTCTTTCTTTTGAAGCACAAAACGACTGGGAGTGTTTTACTCTCACTAGCTGGGATTCTCGACCATTGCAAGATCTCCTGAGCCTTTTATTCTCATTAACCAGACCCTAAGAGAGGACAAAATCAAATATTCAAGAAAAGTGTTATTTTGTAAAATACTAGAAAATAACAATTAGCTTTGGAAAGTACTGTTCAGTAGCTTTCATTTGAATAGTCACACTTTAGGATTTCATCCACAGACTCAAAGTTAGAACCACCTTGTACATCATAATAAACAGCACCACAGGAAAGTACTGCTGAAATGCTTTCATTTGAATGGTCTCACTTTCGGATTTCATCCACCAACTCTGAAGTTAGAACCACCTTGTACAGCATAATAAACAATACCACAAGAAAGACAGGTTTGTTTCAGTTGAAGTGTTTAAAACGGATAATACGAGGTACCAACCAAGTTTTGTTGTTTGGTTTTGACAGACTTTGGGGTGAACCTGTAAATTTACGTGAACAACATGATGCCCTGGAGTTTTTTAACAACTTGGTCGATAACTTAGATGAAGGTTTGAAGGTGTTGAGCGGCGATCCATTGTTCTCTGACATATTGGGTGGCAGCTTTGCTGATCAGAAGATTTGTAAAGGATGTCCTCATAGGTATGAATGCTTTCATCTTCTTTTGTTTTGTTACTGATATACAGTGGAACCTTGATTTAACGAATCTCTTTATAACGAAGTCCTTGGCGGGTATAACGAACGATATTGTTCAGCCCAGCAAAATTACACGTAAAATGTATAGAACAGAACCTCGATATAACGAACCTCGAAAATTTAACAAAATCCTCATTATAACAAATACAATCCTGCAGCCCAAACGTAAAATCTACCCCGATATAACGAATAAATGTCAACGCGCGACAAAAGATGAATGCAGAACAGACCAACAGTGTGTGCTATAGGGCAAAGGTATAACATGTACAGTTTTCCAATGTCGTAATTTGATGTACAGTGTACTGTAGCTTCATACAGACATTAAAGTGCAAATGTTATTTGTTCAGATCCAGAAATACCCAACACCGTTACAAAACAATTATTAACTATACCTCGATATAACGAAAATTTTGGTTGTTTTTCCGCAAATTCGTTACATTGAGGTTTTCGATATAACGAACCCTCGACATAACGAACCAATTTTCCCAGTCCCTTGGCACTTCGTTAAATCGAGGTTTCACTGTAACTTTCATTTGAAAGGTCACCCTTCAGTTTTTCACCCACATGTTGACTCAAAAGTTGAGAACATAATAAACCTTAACCTACAAGATTATAACTTAATAACTTCCATTTGAATGCTCACCTTTCAGTTTTGAGCTACACTGCGTGACTTGAGAAACTTGGGAGCAGATGGGACTTATAACGTACCCTCTGTTAGAATTAACAGGACTTGTCTACAGTAAATGTTATTTTAGTTTCTATGTGTTCTTGTGCAGGTATTCCCGTGAAGCACCATTCATTGCATTGAATGTGGACATTCGCAATCATCACAGTTTGTTGGACTCCATGGAGCAGTTTGTCAAGGGCGACTTACTTGAAGGGGCCAATGCTTACCATTGCGAAAAGTGTGACAAGAAGGTACTGTACTGTAAAAAGTACTTTATACTTAGAAGAAATTTTGATTGTATTTTTATGATAAGCAGGACTTGCTCTTTAGTGAATCACTTAATGATAGAGAAGTTTTTAATTGAGTATGGAAAGTAATTTCGGAATTGCTTTGATTTTGCATTGCTACGCTTTGTGATTGGCTAAAAAATCTCACGCCACTTTCTCGACCAATCAGAAGTAAAAGCAAAACCAATTGTGACTTGCTCACACTCATTTTCCCGCGCTTTCCTGTAAGGTTGGGAAGCTCATGACTTTGAGCCAAACTTGTGGCATCTAAGCAGCCTTTAGCACTGTTATAGGCCGCAAAATTCCATTCTTTAACCAGTAACACGGGCACATTTATCACACATCTCTGTTTTAGGTGGACACGGTGAAGAGGATGTGCATAAAGAAGCTTCCAAGAGTGCTTGCAATCCAGCTCAAGCGTTTTGACTATGACTGGGAAAGGTGAGTCTAAAATGCAAAGTTTGCTGTATGATGATGACTTCAGTTAAGGAATTATCTGAATTTCCAAACAAATTTTGAACAAACAGTCAAGAGCTCAGAAATTGCAGATTGAAGTTGTTGTTTTGCTCACGCAAACAGAAACAAAGCAACTTCTGAGTTTAAATTTGTCAAATCACGTCAAATTTGCGATCGTTCTTTCCAACTGTGCACTTTGATTGGCGTTTTAACCAAATGATATGGTGAACTTACCAGTAACTGATAAGTTGGCTGTATACTGATAGTTATGACTTTCCCATTGAACTTGTTAACTGGCGTGGTCAAAGTGAGCTGACCTTTGTAGATCTTTTAAATTTTATTTGAACTTCATTGAATTTAATTTGTATTATTATTTTTTTTTGTGCCCAATTTAACCCTTAAATTGCGGAATTTCACTCAAAACACATTTTTTGGGGTGAAAAAAGTGGGTTTTCGTGGATTTTTTTGGCCAAATTCGGCATTTCCTGTGCTAACAATGCGTATTTGTGAACGGGAGCAAGGTGTTTATATAGTTTCTGAGTGAAACATTAACTGATCAATTTTATCTTTGGTGCAGGTGTAATCCGAGACTTCTTCCTTTCATCTTTGACCCTTCCTTTCTTTACTTGCTATCTTTGGCTATTTATACACTTTCTTTCAGCTGAAAAAGTTGTGACCCAACCTTAAAAGGAACCCGAGAAATGAATCTGGAAGAATGTCCGGTGTGTGAGCCAAATTTGGCACTGATTTTGCAACAAAAATGTGACAGGTTTTTCCTTCATAACTCTGGAAGAATTTGAACGATTCCCAAAATCGATACATGAATGCAAAGATCTATCCATTCTGCACCAACTGCATGTCAAAGCTATCTTGTGACGTGCGGCTTCCATGTAAAAAACCCCAAAACCCGTAAATATCAGGGTTTAGAATGCAAAGGGTTAAACCACACAAGATTTCTAGAGTTTGATTGTTTTTCATTGTATGTTACGCATAGTTGAGGTATCAAACTCAAACACTTAACAAGTTTTCCTTGGTCATCTTGTATTATTTCTATCAGAGAGTGCGCTGTTAAATTCAACGATTACTTTGAATTTCCCCGTGACATTGACATGGAGCCGTTTACAGAATTCGGACTTGCCAAACTTCAAGGTAAGCAGCTTGTACACACAACAAACATGTTTTCAGAACCAAACGTCATGTATGTAAGCTTTGTAAAGTGGTAACTGCCCAGCCTTGTTCCCAGTCATCCTCGGCGCATAGTGGAATGTAACGTCACCCATTGAGGTCACCAGTGATTGAGAAGATTCACCTTGGAGCCTCTATGAGGGCTCTCTTTGCTCGGTAAGCGTGACAAGGCCTGGAAACGAGGCTGGAAACTGCCAGTAACATGCAAATTTTTTCTCGTAGAGGAACACAATGCTTGAACATTGAAATCGATTGCATAAATCAATTGCACGCTATCATTAGTTTAAGTTCGTTCACTGTATGAAGTCATCTTGAACTTCACACAGAAGGTTGCAGTTATTCAAGGTATTTGATTTTGAAAAGCTAGTGACCGGTTACTTTTGGGTTTCAAGATTGTTAAGATGGAATCGTTACAATACATGTACTTTTCTGTTCAAGGTGAAATCACAGAGGACTCCATTGAATCTGGATCTGAGGAAGACAAGAAGGTTAAAGGAGCGAGCAGTACAAAGTTCCGCTTAGTGGGTATTTTAGTACACAGTGGACAAGCTAGCGGTGGACACTATTATTCTTATGTCCTGCAGAGGTAACAGCCAACTCACTTGGTTTCTTTTCTTAAAAACTCTGATCACAAGGTAGAATTCTACTGCCACGTTATTTTTTTCTTGCATACGGAAGTAAATTTCACTGCCTTTTAGACCAAGTCCAAAAAGGAGGAAATTTATGATTTTGGAGTTGCAACGTGGATTTAAAAATAATATTCAAATCACAGTCATCTCTCGCTATGACAGACACCTTCAATTCAAGATTACAATTTGGTGTCCATGACAAAGAGGGTCCTAATACCGGGAGTTATTTTAAGTAGATCTAAGATCTTATTCGCCAAGACTTCCTGTCCATAACAACAGGGTATTTGTTATAGTGAAGTATCCAAAAGGCTGGTGGCTACCCTGGCTCCAGAGCTGTACTACTTCTTAAGGATAAGGTGATAACAGACAACGTTTTTCTTTTGTTTTTGTTCAGAGTGTCTCCAGAACTGTCTCCCAAGTGGTACAAGTTTGATGACGGCGAGGTCTCAGAATGCAAAATGGATGACGACGAGGTGCCTTTGACTAGCTTGGTGTTTTTTTTTTTGTCTCAAACTTACAACACTTCCTTTTATAACCCTTTTAACACTATGAAAAGGGTGCAAAATGGAGAGAAGTGAATGTTTCTTGCATGCGATAACAAGTTTATCCAGTGGTGTTTAACTCTTAGATCTCAATGAGTCCTAGGATGATAGATCCCTTGATTACTCTTTGGTGGATGTTAATCATTAATATGCTTGGTCAGTGCATAAAGCAGTTTTTAATTGAGTGTCGAAGGTAACTCGAGTTTGCTTTGGTTTTGCATTACTACGCGTTGTGATTGGTTAAAAAATTTCGCGCCACTTTCTCATCCAATCAGAAGTAAAACCAAAACCAATCCCAACCTGCTCGTACGCGTTTTCCCGCGCTTGGCGCCCGCTGCATTTCCTTCGAGTTCTGATTGGTTCATTAAATTACCTGTGTCTGCCGTGATTGGACAGTGTGATATCCTTGGTTTTGCTTTTCCTTCACTCATTTGAAAACCGCTTTTTTGAACATAGCTGTTTATTTTAGGTCAGGGATGATTTCTGTTTTTGATGATTTAAAATTTGAATCGTAATGTGCCGGCAGCTGACCATGTGTATGTGTTCACAGGAGTTGAAGACTCAGTGCTTTGGAGGAGAGTACATGGGAGAAGTGTTTGATCACATGCTCAAAAGGTGCGCCTATGATATTCCATATTATCACTTTTTAACCATTTAGCTCCCAAGAGTGCCCAAAACCAAAATTTAAAAAAAATTCCAGATTTCATTTTGTAAAATATTAGAAAAAAACGGTACCATGCAAAAGTACTGCTGAAGAGGTTTTATATGAATGGTCCACAGACTCAAAAGTTAGAACCACCTTATACAGCATAATAAACAGTAAAGTACTGCTTAGTAGCTTTATGGTCACACCAGAGGATTTCATCAGGTCCACAGATTCAAAAGTTAGACCTCGCAGACCTAGCATTTGAACATGCGAGTAGTTTATTTAAAGCTCCTAATGCTAACCACTACCGGTAGTTCACGTTACCTTCTGTTATATTTAATCTATAGTGATACCATAGCCAATGTCACTTACTCATTGTCTTTGCCAGGATGTCCTATAGAAGGCAGAAGAGATGGTGAAAATAGTTTTATTTGTAACTGGGGGTATCAAATTACCGAGTTCTTGGTTTATATAAACCCCCTAACACTAACTATAAGGTCATGTTACCTCCTGTTACATTATTTTAATCTGTAGTGATACCATAGCCAATGTCACTTACTCATTGTCTTTGCCAGGATGTCGTATAGAAGGCAGAAAAGGTGGTGGAATGCATACATCCTGTTTTATGAACGTCTTGATGTTATGAACACAAACAGAAAAGTAGATGTGGACAGAAGTAAGTAGAATCCATTGTTGAGGTTTCCGATTCTAAAGAAGAACCAAGATTTTGTAAAGACAAAAACACTTCTCTGGGACAAATGCTTTGAAAGTTAATTCTTGTAAATTGGCGGATGTGTGGAATTCATTACCTGTTGCTTCGAATGTTTAAGGGGCTATGTCGTGAGAATTTAGCCGTTTTTGGTCACAGAAAAGCTAAGATTATCAATAAGTACCTTTATTATTCGACATGTAGCATTCTAGAATTTAAATATGACACATAATTACACTCTTCTGACCGCGCGCTAGGAAAAACACTTTCAAAAATTTATATTTACAAGAAGATGACTGTCGTATAATAAACAGTTTATTCAGCGAAAAGTTGTGTAATACAATGTATGTATGGCTGGGCATTTTTACTTGTCAGTTTTCGCCGAATAAGCTCTGTTTCTTTGAAAAGGACGATGTACAGTGAATAATTCTAGGAAAACAAACACAATCGTGGTTTCTTTTTTAGACTGCAAGATGCCAGCAGTGATCGAGAGAGCGGTGCGCAAACAAAACGTCCACTTTCTTCACAACCGAATACAGTACAGCGTGGAATTCTTTCAGTTCATGAGAAAGCTGGTTACTGCTAATGCTGGATTAGAAAACTCGGTATGTTAATAATGTTTATCTTTTTGTTATTACATGTACTTTCGGCAAAAAGAAATACAGTGATTAAACTACAATTAAAGTTACATATCCCATACATGCATGCACTCAAATGACACAGCTGTATAAAGACAATTATTACCTGTATGCACTTTAATCTCACTGTTGAAAGTGATGCCTTTTGGGGGGGGGGTTGTTTTAACTTAAATTTAACTCCAAATCCGGGATTAAAATAACTCTAATCGCAAATGGAGTTGTTTTCACTCATTATTGAGTTGCTTTAACTCTACTACATGGGAAGATAACTCCTTTTGGAGGTTAAATTTACTTCTTTTTAGAGTTGAAATAAAACAAGAAAGTTCGGGGGGGGGGGGGTATTTTAATTATTTGAGTAACTGTGCAGTAGACAACATTGTTATCAAATGAAAACACTGTTATCACTGATTAGCCCTTGACTGTGGTTGGTTCATTGACCAGTGATTGACATTGATTGACAGGTGGATGTGGAGCCGCTCTCCTTGATCAGCATTCAGTTGGTTTCCAAGTTTCTTTTTACGACTGGATTCCGCACCAAGAAAACTGTCAGGTACACGACGAAAATAATGAAATGTCTTTCAACGTCTAAACTCAACTGACTCTGGTGGAGTCTGCATCTGTTGGATTTCTTGCTGATATTAACAGGTCTGTGTTTTTACCTTACAGGGGTCCTGCCGGTGAATGGTATGATGCCGTCTGTGTGTTACTCAGGCAAAGCAGAGCAGTAAGAGAGTGGTTTGCTAAGTTTGTGCTGTTCTCCTATCCTGACCGGTTTTCGGAGTATTTGCTAGAGTGCCCAAGTGGAGAGGTTAGTGTTATTCTTGTAGAGTCCTAAAGTGCTGATGTCACAAAAACTAAATTTGTGAAATTATGGGATTTGATTAGATATTCAGAAAGAGCATGACCAAAGATGCCGGCTTGCCAACAATAAACATCTTATTGCGATTTGGGGGTGAGATATTGGTACTTTTATGTTCCGATGACTCCATATTTTGCCTCAGTTCCTAACGTTTGGAACTGAGGCAAAATTAGAAGGGTTTGTATGATCTAACGATCGCAGAAAGCCTAGTGCCCAAAGCTGGTGCGTATTCTCCCTGAAGCTTCCAGAGTGGCAAATTGTATATTCTCTGTTTGATGTATTTAGACTTAATTGTATGCACACTTAATTTGGAACAAAATAAACCATAGTTAATAGAACAAACTGGTTATGAAGCTCAACAAATTTCAAAAAGAGTGTACAAAGCTGCTTTGTTTTATGTTGAACGAACCGTGACCCTGCACGTTGTTTTGTTTAACGTGTGAGCCCAAATGTTTCTACTGGTCAGTTGCTCATATGCATTTCAATACCTTTTGTTTTTTGTGCAGGGTCAAGGCAAACGAACAAAAGAAATGGAGAACAAAAACATATAACAAAGGACTGACTGAGTTTCATAACCAGTTTGTTCTATTAACTATGAATAAACTAAAGTAAAACTCCAAGATATTTTTGTCTTGGTTTCATCTTGGTGATTGCATACCTCTGATTTGATCCCTTTCATATTTTGTAGGTACGAAGTTCTTTTGCCAAAATTTTGGTGTTTTTAGCGCACTTTTCCCGTCAGGATGGTCCATATTTTCCTTATCCAGAGGGCAGTAAACACGAAACTGGTATGCTTATTATGTTACGGCTGGTTCCCACTAGCGATGTAATCAGAATCGGAGTCCGAGTTGGAAGCATAAGAAGCATTATGTTTTGGTGTAAATAAAAAACGGAGTCACAATCGGAATCGGAAGCTCGACGGAATCAGAATCGGAGTCAGAGTCGGAAGCATAAGAAGCCTTATGTTCTAGTATAAATAAAAAGTGGAATCGCAATCGGAATCGGAAGGTTTACTTTTTCTTCCGTTTCCGCTTCTGCTTCCGTCGCTTCTGTCGCTAGTGGGAACCAGCCCTTAACAACTGAACACAGTGTTGTGATCACATGAAATTCTGCCAGCATGTCACAGTCTATGCAGAGAACTTTTTTTCTCTTTTACAAAATGGCAGAGAATCAATGTGTGTTTGCTGCGATGACGTGCGTGGAACACAGGAAAAAATTAATCTCGGGCTCTACCCTCGTTATTGCCCTTTGCGCTCGCTTCTGTTTGCCTCAAGCACCTCTTTCTCTTTACCCATTACAGCGTATATGCCTGTGAACAGACAAAGTAGTGTTTTTTGGTCTTTCAAATGGTAGAGTCTGGATTCCATAGCTCAAAAGGAGGTCGGACACCTTATTGAGGATTAGCAGGTCATACAGTTAAATTTAAACCGAACTGACCCGAGCAGCTCGGTGGTGGTCTGGAAATGAAGGCTGTCTAACAGCCGAGACACCAGCTGAAGGGACAGGTTCGGTTCTGGTTGGAGACTTAAAATTAAATAGATTTTCCTTTCAAAAATGTATTAAAGATCGATTTTTTAATCATAACAAAAAAACATCAGTGTTCATCAGTATTCAACTCAGATACCGGTTTGATTCTCGACGTGTGTTAGTGGAACATTTTGCCTCGCTTTCGTGCGGTTCAACAGCACAGCTGACCATTACAAGGCTGGCCCAAACACGTGCTTTCCCTTCGCTGTTCGTGTAGGACGAGTTTTTAACTTTCTGTATTCGGTGAGTATAATTTGTACTACTCTGCTACCGTGTCACTTGAGGAGTTGTTCGGTCTTGTCTTTTAAAGCATGGTTGATTTCAAAGTATCGTTCATTACAAGTCATGCGAAAGGAGCGACATAAAATGACCTACAAACCGAATCACCAGTTGAGCCAATTTGCTCTGATCTGAGACAAACATACTGAACTGAGCGAATGTGCTCGGTTGCCAGTGTGTCAAACGACCCATTGTGGTCGCAGAAAAACGAACTTAGCGAATGCGCTCGGTAGCCAATGTGCCAAACGACCCATGGTGGTCGCAATAATACACGTTAAATGACATTTATTCACGCGTAGCTTTGTTGTAATTGTTCTTCTTCTTGTACGCGTTAGTTTATTTGACCTACATATTTCGACTCCTAATACCTAAATCAAAAGACACCGAAGACTTTATAATAGTACATCTGCTAATGAACACATTCTTTCTTCTTTACTACAATCAACCGAAATTTAGGGCAATTAAGAAATATGATGCTTTATAACTAGACCATCTGCTCACAGCACTTTACCTGCCATTAGGAACCACTAGTATAATTCTCAGTAAGTTGTCCGACCTCCTTTCGAGTCTAGACTCTACCCTTTCAAACATGATACTGGCAGTTTCTCATGTGACACACTGAAGTGTTTTTGGTTTTCTTTATTCTCTCTTGTTGAATTGAATTTATGGTTTGTCATCATTACTTGTTTCTGTTTTGTAGAGCTTGACAACAAAGCAACGCTAAGCGATCATATCCTTACTGCCGTACTTGGACTGTTGAAGAAAGAAGTTCCTGAACATGGCCGCCATTTACAGCAGTACTTTCACTTCTTCCTCATGTACTCCACCATTGGTCCCCCCGAGGTGTGTCTCAAGTGCAGTACTGTTGCTGCGTTATTTAACCCTTCAACACACAAGAGTGCCAAACATCAAAATTCAACAAAAATCCCAAATTTCATTTTGTAAAATATTGAAAAACAAATGGTACCATGCAAAAGTACTGCTGAAGAGGTTTCATTTGAATGGTCACACCATAGGATTTCATCCACAGACTCAAAAGTTAGAACAAATGGTACCATGCAAAAGTACTGCTGAAGAGGTTTCATTTGAATGGTCACACCATAGGATTTCATAAACAGACTCAAAAGTTAGAACTACACAACATGTCTTCATAATTGACTGTGGGAGGGAAAGAGGTTATAACACCTAATCAGTTTTGAGTGATTAGTATAGAATGGAAGAACTTGAAAATTTCACCACCGATAGCCAATGACACGAAATGCTCTCAGAAGAACATATCAAGTGAATTCTTAACGGTAGAACAAACCATAATCAGTTTTTAGCGAATTTTCCAAAACGCTTGAAAAAAACTGACCTGATTTTTCAAGGTGCAATCCATTTCCATCCAGGCCATCTGTGGTCAGAGACACTTTTTTATAGTGTCAGTGTACTCGTAAAGTTATTTTAAGCAAAACTGAGCCATTAATGTTGGGTTTCCTTGATACAAATAAACCTTTTAGCTTTTCAAAGTGACACTTAAAATTTGTGACAAATCCTCTTTAAGCTTTATACATGTTTTTCTTTTCCTTTGGCAGCGTTTGCAGCTTCTTCAGCTTGGAGTTCCCGCCACTTTCATGCTGGTGGCACTTGATGAAGGCCCAGGCCCTCCCATTCGTTACCAGTACGCTGAACTGGGCAAACTCTACTCGGTTGTGTCTCAGTTGGTTCGTTGCTGTGATGTCTCATCCAGAATGCGCTCCTCCATTCCAGTAAGGCTTAAAATCAACATGCCGATTCTCTATACTATCCCCACTCGTTCTTTATAGTACTGTTAGTAGGAGTCAATGCCGTATCAATTTTCCGTTAGTGGTTTGCATTTTAAATATGCACATTCTTCGTTCTGCTTTCTCTCACATGTTTTAGTACTGCTTGTGAGAGGTTTATTGTGGCATCAATCCTCACCGTTTCGTCTCCTTGGGTTTCGGAAGTTGTTGAAAAAAACAACAATGTCATGGCTTGGCTTTGGCTTGGCTTTGGCTTGGCTTCGGCCTCGGCTTAACTAGTTGGACAACAGTTTTTATAGTTATATAACAGAACTCTTGCTTCTAGTTGTTGCAGTCTCCAGTTTCTTTGAAATAAAATGTATAGGTGGAAGTTATACTCAAAAGATGGGCTTCTGTGATAGCGTGTCTGTTTTAAAGACATACACGATTGTGGTTTTATTCTTCTGTAGTATGAGATATTTACAGACAACTCGGAAGTATGCTTTTCAAGGATGTGCTCAACCTCTAAGAGTTAACTATAAAATTTAGGTTTCCCAGAAGTTAAGCTTTGTGCAAAACCTCAGTTTTTCTTATCGCCCAAAGACAAAAGTAGTCGCACAACTTCTGGGAAACCTAAATTTTATGGTTAACTCTAAGAGTTGGATCGAGTTGGCCTAAAAATTTTGTGACGTCAATGACTCAACACGTACCTTTTGGTTTTGTCGTCTGTGACCGGGAGGGAACCGCGTTGAGTCATTGACGTCACAAATCAAGTCACGTGTACCGGATCGCAAACCAGTAGAACGTGGGCTCGGATTTATGAACGGAGAAATGGTGGACGGATTTTACGTGATTTTCGTGGGTTTTCGGCCAGCTATTTCTCGGCTGTGAAAGAATATACCAATCTAATTTATAGCAGTTCGCATTTGTCTAAACCTATTAGATACATGAAAAGAATACAAAAATGTTCGTCGTAGTGGCACTTTAATTGTAAACGTGCACTGTTTTGAACACAGGGAAACCAACCAAAAGCAAACCCGTTTGGTGAGGGACCTCCAGTCATGGAGATACAGCCTGTGGTCGCGGATATCCTGTTCAATAAAGCGACGTAAGTTGGCTTTTCTGTGTCATGTCAATACCTTTATCTTACATAAGGTGGTCTTTCTGTAGCATATTTCAATGCCTTGAACGTAACTTGTGTTTCTGGATCATAAGTCAATAAGTTGGTATTCCTGTATCATGGTTTTCCTGTGCCATGTCGACACTGCAAGTTACTTAAGTTGGTAGTCATGTACCATGTCGATACTGCAAGTTACATTACATAAGTTGGTAGTCCTGTACCGTGTCGATACTGCAAGTTACATGAGTTGGAAGTACTGTTCCATGTCGATACTGCAAGTTATAAGTTGGTAGGCTTGTATCATATCGATACTGCAAGTTATATAAGTTGGTATTCCTGTACCATGTCGATACTGCAAGTTATAAGTTGGTAGGTCTGTATCATATCGATACTGCAAGTTACATAAGTTGGTAGGTAGGTATCATGTTGATACTGCAAGTTACATAAGTTAGTAGTATTGTACCATGTCGATACTGCAAGTTATAAGTTGGTAGGTCTGTATCATATCGATACTGCAAGTTACATAAGTTGGTAGTACTGTACCATGTCGATACTGCAAGTTCCATAAGTTACTGCAAGTGACATATACGTGGGTAGTCCTGTATCATGTCTGCAAGCGGCGGAAGTTGGTTGTTCTGTGTTACACGTCACCACTGTTCCTGATGCTTACGTTGTAATTGGAATAAAAATTATTTTATTTTCATGTTATTGGATGCTAACACAGTGAGTATTTTGTAGATATTTAAAGAAAGTCATTGAAGACAGCACTACTTCAGAGGAAACCTTGAAACTGTTAAGAGTAAGTAGATTACAGTCTGTGTCTTACAATTTCACATCCCTTTATAGACCTTTATATGCTTATGAGTAAAAATGTTTAGCTTAGTTTGTTTATATGGCTCAGTTATTGAGAAACCTGGAGGTCTATTTAACTTCATTAAGGTCGTGTTCTATTGGGATCAACCATTTCAACCTAAACCGGTTTTGGTTGATTTCGTTGAGGCGTTCCAATAGAACACTTTTCAACCATTTTCGTTTTCTTCGGTTTCAACCATTTCAACCAGGTTCAGAGCTGGTTGAAATGGTTGATCAACCAAACCAACCGAAAACGGTTTTTTCCCAATAGGACACGAAACAAATCCAACCAACCCAACCAACCGAAAACGGTTGTCCCCCATAGAACATGCCCTTAATAATACCGTAAAAACGTGCCTAAATTACTGATATTTTTTGATGGGTTTACTTCATGACAAGTATTCCTTAGGGAAACATGAATTTTAGAAGTAATTCTCAGCATCTGGAAGTCGATTTTATTGTCATAAATCTAATGATAAACAGTTTAACATTTGTAGTCTGTAGAGTGTGATTGATGCTGTGTTCACGCTAGGTCGAAACATGTTTAGCCTGATTACGAATGAAACAAGTTTCACTATGAAATTTGTTCACATCTGGCGGCACATTGCGCGAATCATGATCGAAACATGTTTATTCTGAGCATGATTGAAACTACGTAAGGTAGTCCTGTCCACCGGCTAGTATTTTACTTTCACGCCCCTTTGTCCATTTTAAGTTCAGAATTCAATCTAATATAGATCTTATGCTGATTGTTTGTTTGCAGTTCTGCTGTTGGGAAAACCCGCACTTTTCCCGGATAGTGCTGAGCGAACTTCTGTGGCAGGTAAAGGAAAAAACACCATCAGCTTATCTGTAGAGTGGCCAGTCCTCCACCTCTCTAATACGGACACTTGCCTTCGTCCCTTTGGTAACCGTATTAGAGAGGTTCAACTGTGTCAGAATTTTTAAAGAGTTCCTTTGAGACCAATGATTGTGGTAAATAAGTAACCTATAAAAAGTTCTGATACTTGGCCAAATGGAGTCGCAAGTTGCGTCTCCGTTTGGCCAGGGTTTTACCGTTTAATCCCTGATATCAAACTACAAATTCTCCTTTCTTCTCTTCATACATTTCTTATAGAAATAGTGGGGAGAGAAATCATCTTGGGTGATCATATCCTTAAAAGGACACTGTCCCGGTTGAAATATCGTGTTTTTATGATTACGGCCAGGAGCTTGGTTTATGCTTACTTTATCTTGAAATTGGAAGAAACCATCGTCTAAAGTGATAGAAGCAAAGAAATATGAACTAAACAGACAAAATAACGGCTAGAAAAGTCAATTTCACAAGAATGGCAAGTTGGATTTCTTGACCGCCTGACGATAAATCAAATTTCATGAACTGTAATCCACTTCAATTCTTGTAATCCTGCACTTTATCTCCAAACTACTGCTTTTGTTTTTATCCAACTAAATTGTATATTTGTTGGCATTTGGCGATATAACTTGGAAATAAGCTAAGCGAAATATTGCTATTCCGGCAGGACAGTATCCCTTTAATTCTCATGACCTCTGTAATTGACTAAGCATTGATACTACAAGGAAAAATATGGCGATGATCACTGTTGGGTCGTATAATAACCTCTGCTGTTCCTTCTAAAACGCCTTCAAAATAGTGGAATTTTTGCCAATCATTTCTTAATGTCGTTGTTTTCAGGTGGCTTTTTCGTACACGTATGAGCTGCGGCCATATCTGGACTTGTTACTGCAGATGTTGCTTATTACTGATTCGTGGCAGAATCACAGAATTCACAACACACTTAAAGGTAAAAACAATGTTTTAACTATAAATGTGGAGTGCGTTCTGTTGTTTGTATTCAGAGGGACGAATACACATTGTTAACAAAAATTGGTTCATATCAGGAATTTGCAGCAAATGGAAAACAAACTATATTCTATTATTACACCATAATCACGTTTTCGCAGATATTGCATTGCCATGTTGCCCGAACAAGCGATTTTCAGACACTATTCCGGGCCGTCATTGAGCTTTGAGGTTACCAGCTACACAAGATTTACACAGATTTACATTCCTTCCATCGGTCGAGCGGCTGTAAATGTTGAGCCCGCGATATGTAATGGTCACCTGCCTTACCCATGGGGACAGCGTTCGATGGAGGGGAGGGTGGGGAGTTGAAGTCTGTGTAACTAGACGCCTAGGGGAGAGTGAAGGGTGCAAATCCTTCGTGTTCACGAGTTGGCTCACAGAAGCCTTTGATTTATTCCGACTTAAAATTACTCGAACGCGCTCTCACTAAAGTTTGTTTCATTTGGTCAGGTATCCCTGATGACAAAGAAGGTTTGTTCGACACAATCCAGCGTTCAAAGAATCATTACCAGAAAAGAGCATATCAATGTATCAAGTTCATGGTAACTCTGTTCTGCAGGTGAGTACTGCTTCACTTTATCTTCTACTTTTCTGTCGACGCAAAGTAGCTTTTCTGATTAGTCATTTACTTATGGACAGCGGAAACCAACGAAAACACACGTATCGGAAAACGCGTTTTTCAAAATCTCCGTTTTCAGGTAACAGCAAATAAACTCGTTTACGCGTGGACAAGGCCTTTGGTCTGTTGGTCTGTCTGTCTGTCCGTCCGTCCGTCTGTCTATTAATCTGGAAAGCTGACATCTTGCTAACCAGAGGACAGTTTTTTAGCCTCTAAAGCAGCTCAGTTCAAAAGTGAAAAAGAGAAACAAAAGACATGAAAAGAAAATAGATAATTGCATAGTTACACCTTAGAATTTCTCCACTGTAAAACTCTAATTAACAACCACTTCGCATATCTAAAGGTTTGGCTCCCGGTGAAACACTGTCTATTGTATTTTGTTATTTCATCGGTCATCTTTCTCCTAAACTGTCCTTGAGCGCACCAAATTAATATAACTGTTCATTGTGTTTCTGAGTATTAACCTATTTTTATCCTTCCAGCTGTCCTCTGGCGCATCAGATTCTTTTGGCGGCGCAGGATCTCCGCCGAAAGTGGGCATGGGCAGTGGAGTGGCTCAACGACGAGTTGGACAGGGTCAGTTACCCCAGATAAACATAGTTTTATCATTTTTGTTTCTTCTTTGTATGGTAACAGCCCGGTGGGGGTGGGGTGCCGGTGGTGGTATGCCGCAAGGACTATGCCAGACCATGTTCGGCTGCATGTTGCTACCAAAAATTCCTACCCTGTCCCAGACTCCCTATTTTCCAGAAACTCTATCTTCATAGGGTACGTTTGTGTGGCTCAACCCTGGAATAAGAATACACGAAAGACAGTCAACTCTCTGAAAGCAGTCACCCCTGTAAGACGGACACCTTTCTGAGGTGGACATCAATGGCTGGCTGGCTGGTTCTGGCCGAGTTTCACCTGTTTGTCTGCAACTTAAGTCTTTATAAGGTGAACACCTCTCTAAGGCGAACAGATAGAGCTCGCCCGAGGGTGTCTGGCTTGGAGAGGGTTCACCGTAATCTGACACACACGTCATGTATGTTAATAGATTGCTCCTCGGGTAGAAAGTCCAAGATTGCGGATGGCTGACCAATTTTATAAGATGTCCAATCAATATAGAGAGCCGTCAAGCCAGAAAAAATTGTCAGCCCTAACATTTGAAACTCTCGTGTATAACGTTTATAATGTTTTGTTTCTCTTCATGTTTAGAGACCTTACACTGGCGGTACATCATACACGTACAACAATTGGTCTCCTCCAGCACAATCAAACGAGACTTCTAACGGGTATATGATAATATTAACCTTAACCCTTTCACTCCCAGAGTCAGTTATGGAGACATTTAGTGTTATTTCAAATTTTGAGTGTGTTGATGAAATCCTATGGTGTGACCATTCAAATGAAACCTCTTCAACAGTACTTTCACATGGTACCATTTGTTGTAACTTTTGAGTCTGTAGACAATCCTATGGTGTGACCATTCAAATGAAACCTCTTCAGCAGTACTTACGCATGGTATCATTTGTTTTTCATTATTTTACAAAATGAAATTTGGGAGTTTATATGAATTTTTATCTTTGGCACTCTTGCGAGTGTAAAGGTGCCTTTGCACGACAAACTAAAGCTGGCAATGCCGTGTTGGCAAACTCTAAAAAGTTGACAATCTCGTGTTTTCACACGACAAAATTTCACACATCTCAAACTCATTCTCAGGGTTCTTTCTTTTCGACGGTGGAAGAGAGAGGACTCTGTGAAACGAAGTTACACACTTAGAATTTTTTGTTAGATTTTACTGGCATCAAATTATCCACCAAAAAATTCTGAAAAAGGTGAAGTGTCCGTAAACCAATTGGCCAGGATTGTAGTTTGACCAGGCTCTTGTTTTGTTATTTGGCTGAAGCAAGAACATGCTTCTGTTGAATGATCTTACCAGGTCACTGACAATTTTTCTTCTGCTATTGTCTAACTACAGGTATTTTTTGGAGAGGTCACACAGTGCACGGCTGACACTCGCGAAGGCTTGCGAATTGTGTCCTGAAGAGGTAAAATCTCCTCCTTCTCCGTCTCTTTCTTCTCCTTCTCCCTCCTCCCCCCTCCCCCTTCCTTCCTCACCCCTCCCCCCTTCCCTCCTCACCCCTCCCCCACTCCCCCTCCCTCCTCCCTACTCCCTCCTCCCTGCTCCCTGCTCCCTACTCCCTTCTGCGCCTCCTCCTCCTCCTCCTCCTCCAACTCACTCTCCTCCTCCTTCTTTATTCCACCTCCTTCTTTATTCCACTTTCCCTGCGTTCTTGTTCATTACACTTTGCTCCTGTTTCAGGAACAGGAAGAGCCCGAGGGAGATGTAGAAGGGGAAAATGGAAACTCTGGAGACGATGAGGTTACCCCTAATGCTGAGCGTTCGAGCCCCCAACAGGATTCACGTGACCAGTCTCCACCAATCACTGATCAGATACCGCCTCTGGATAACAGTGATACAACTGTAGATAAGGACACTGAGCCCGGTGAAACAACCAAGCTACTAAATGAAGAGTCCGACTGAGCACCAAGTGTTATAGTCCCTAAAGTAATGAACGACCCGCGCAGTAGCCACAGCCCAACAGATCTTTGCTGGTTCCCAGTTCCCTGTGGCATCGCATAAAACAAGAACGGCCTGGTTGCAATGGCATTTGTCAGGCTCTGACCCAAGCACCTCACGGACATGAAAAACTAAAAATGAATCGGACAAGTTTACGTGATCAAGAATACGACCCGTTGGAGTCAGAGTGAAAAATGCTAATTTATTTTTTTATTTAACGTAGAGGGCCGTTTACTTTGACTGAATGACTCAATTTTTGTGCGCTTAGTTGTGGCATCGGTTTAGCCCTCGTTCATTCAGGTAGAAACAGAACTTTGCCACCCTAAGTCTGAAGTTAAGGAGTTTAAGAAGCTCTATCAGCATCCATTTGCCAAGAATTCAATGTTGTTCTGTAAAGATTTTAAGAGAAAAATGGAATAATTCTAGAGTCTATAAAAAGTACCGCATAGAAGAATGGTTCCCTGGTTCTTTGATGTACATTCTGTGTAATGGTACATGTAGTTTATCATATTTGTAATGTGAAAATCAAATTTTAGAAAGAAAATAATTACGTTTTATGGAAAGCGGAAATGTTTTCCTATTCTCTGGGATGTTATTGTTGCTGCTTTCCATTTCGACATTGTTTTACCATCTCAACTATCTTGTTAAAATAAAGTGCTCTCCTCGAAGGGTTAATTTCTTTCCACCTCCACCTCCTCTGCCTTTAGTCCAAATAAAAGCTCTTCTTATGCACATGAGCGATGTTGCGCACCCATTTTTTTGTCCAGAAAATTATTCACATAACACGTCAGTTAAAAGGTCACCGTCCTGCCGAAATAACAAAATTTCGCTAATATTATTTCGATAATATATCGCCAAATGCCACCAAATATACAACTTAGTTGGATAATAAGATTCCATACACCGAATGCAAATATGGCCGTCGGGCAATTTTTCGTTCGGCCATTTTTTCAGAGAAATTAATGATATCACGTAAACAAGTGCTGCTAAGTGTATCATCTTGCAAAGTTTGAGTGTTTTTGGTTTAACGGTTGCAAAGTTATGGCTCACTGAAATTTTAAGCATTTGTATGAGAAAAGACATTCTATCCTGACTAGCCTCGCTTTCATGTTTTTCCCAAAATTTGATTGCCTATAACAGTTACCTCTCCTTAAATAATAATATGGCCTTGAAAATGCACACTGACTTATTTTGACCTGATCTTTATCATTATTCAATTGCTTTTCTTTTCTTGAGAACCTTGCAAATGCAAGATTGCAAGGATTGAAGTGGATTACAGTTCATGAAATTCGATTTATTGGCAGGCGGTTAAGAAATCAATATTGAAATTTAGTTAAGATTGAGTGCTGAAAAAACTTACAAAATTATCATTTTTTATAAAATGGTGAAGGAAATGCGCGCGCTATGATTGGTTAAACCGAGTTCATTATAACTCGATAAAGCACGCGCGTGACGTAGATTCATTATAACCATTTTTATTTTATAAAAAATAAAAAAAAACTTGTTCCTCGTGCATTGTCGAGTAAGGGCCTGGTCGCACTACAGTCAAAAACAAAAATCCGCCCGTGCAAAAATCGAGGAAAACAAAAGAAACCGCTCCGTTCCCATGGGACACGCTTTTTGTGGAATGTTTTTGTTTTTATGTCATTTTGCACGGGCTAATTTTTGTTTTTGACTGTAGTGCGACCAGGCCCTTATATAAGCACTTAGGAATGTTTAAGAACACTCGAGAAGTGCGAGAAGCACTCGCCTTTGGCTCGTGCTTCTCTGCACTTCTTTCGTGTTCTTAATATTCCCGCGTGCTTGTATAACTCAATAATGCACTCGGCGCGTTTTTTATTTCTTTAATAACGTGAGTGCTACGTAGCAAAAAAACTTTTTTTGGTCAAGAAATTAAAGTGCCATTCTTGTGAAATTTTGACTTTTTTAGGCGTTATTTTGTCTTTTCAGTTACTATATTTGTTTGCTTCCATCACATTTGGCGAAGCTCCTGGCCATAATCATGAAAACACGATATTTCAACCAGGACAGTATCCCTTTAACATTTGTTTGAAAACCTAAACTTTACATCGAATTGTAATCCGAAAATCTGAGGACGGTATTAGCATCCCGAATAGATATTTGGCGAGACATTCCGTTGGATAGCCCGGCCTTCTCATCTGTAGCCCTTATGAGGGTCCCGCTTTTGTCTGTATAAGTTTTGTATCTCTGAGCCTCTCAGTTCACACCGCTTAGGCTGCCTTAAGGCTGGTTTTCACTAACGACGGAGTCAGGGCCTGTTTACATGGAGGGAGGGTGACCCGGGTACCAGGGTCACCCTCCCAGACGGGCTAACACATAGCCCGCCTTTACATGGGCGGGCTATTAGGGCGGGCTATCATATAGGTGAGCTATCTTTTTTTTTGGCGGGCTCTTAAATTGTTTTGGCGGGCTCATGTTTTGGCGGACTTTTTTTATTGCAACGGCACGCTTTATTAAGCACGACATATTAACAAACATGACAGCAAGAAGAAAGGCTATAGCGGCGAGTTTGCTGTTTTTATTGCTTGTTTTCACGGGTAATTTCAAGTCAAAAGAAATAGCCCGCCTAGGAGGGTGACCCTGGGGTGACCGTTTACATGCAGAAAAGATAGCCCGCCTAGGAGGGTTACCCTGGCATGCAGACAGGGTGACCCGGGGTGCTTACCATTAAGCCAAGAAAACCGGTATTTTCGGTTGGAAAGCAAATGGTACGGTTGATTTTCCGAGAATTCCGGTTGGAACAAGTGGACAACCTTCAGAGGTTGTCCCGCGATTCCGGTTGGGACGATTCGACTGGAATTTTCCTTACCATTTGAATTTAGAAAAAATTCAAATCGCTAAATCGAGTTAACGGTCTGGGTACCAGGACGGAGAAATGAAAAATTTAAATGGTAAGTGCAATCTCGTCGGTTGGTCAGTAAATTTGGAAAATCGCTTACCATTATGTAACGGTCATCCCAACCGGTTTTTTCCTACAAATGGTAAGCACCCCCGGGTAGGCGGGTGACCCTGTCTATCATGTAGTTCAGTGTGCTTTGTAAAAAAATGTATGAAAAGTTGGCCCTCCCAGGGTAGCCCGGCTAGGAGGGTGACCCTGCTACCCGGGTCACCCTCCCTCCATGTAAACAGGCCATCAGAGTCGTAATCAGAAGCACAGAGCGTTGCGAACTAGTGAAAATCAAACCGACGGAATCGGAAGAAGATTACGGAGTCATAAGCGGAATGGGAAGAAAATGGAACCGTTCTGATTCTTCCGACTCCGATTCCGTCGAGCTTATGACTCCGCTTACGACTCCGATTTTTGATTTTCACTAGGTCAGAAGCGCTCTTACGATTCCAACTACGACTCCAACTCCGTCGCCAGTGAAAACCAGCCTTTACTAGTTGCAGCCACTAAAAATAAAGTACCTAATACATTTTACCTTGTTGACGGTAACAGCAAATTTTGCGGGTATTTTGCAGTTTATCCAAGTGCCTTCGACTTGTCTTAAAAAGTAGATTATTCATTAGTTTTTAGCATGCGAGCAAGCTCTCCGGCTTGGGGGAGGAGGTAGCAGCCTAATAAGTTTTCGGCTCCAATAAAAACTTAATCCGTTAAAAGGATTTTTTGTTCTTAATACTTTCAGCTTGTTGAATTTTCAGCTAATACATCCGAACAGATCGAAAATTGGAAGCTGATACAAATATCCCTTTAAACGGCATTAAATCATCAAAAGAAACAAGCATGACTTTCTAAAGCCTAAGGTGAACTTAGCTCGTCATCAAAATTCATGGAAAGTCCCAAATTTCACTTTGTAAAATATTGAAAAACAAATGATACCATGCAAAAGTACTGTCGAAGAGGTTTCATTTGAATGGTCACACCATAGGATTTCATCAACAGACTCAAAAGTTAGAACTACATTGCATGTCTCCATAATCCCCTGCAGGTACAATTTGACGAATTTAAACCTGGGGTCAATTTAATAAAATTTTTTCAAGTAATATATCAAACATGAGACAGTGTTTCATCAGATTTCCAAACACCGCGAAGTGAGTTAAAAAAAACTTCAAGGTGTTTGGAAATCTGATGAAATACTGTGTCGAATGTTTGATATTACTTCTCAAACAAAATGATTTTAGAAGGAGAAATTAAGCATGCAATTTCGTCATGAATTATTAATGACTTTGAGAAGTGTAATTTACAAGTGTAGCCATTGTTTCAGAGGTTGAAAACATTGGCTGCGGTCACATCTAACTTAAGTAAGTTAGTCTCAAGTTACGTGACGTCATATCTAACTGTAGTTAGTGCTTTCGGTCGACTTTGCGGTCACACCACGCAGTTAACTACAGTTAGTTCTAATTAGCCTATGGATGACGTCAGAATTAAAAGAGTTCGTAACGGCCCTTATTGTTGATCCGTGAAATGTCAACATGGTTGACCGACGTAAAGTGTGTCTAGTTTTTCTTATTATTTATTTTTTTCGTGCGAACCGTCGGAGAAAAATGAGAAATAAGCTGAGAATTTTAACGGATGCTCGACGCCGGGTACAAGTGTTGCTACCTTGTTGTATGTAAATTTTTTGTTTGTTGTTTTTGGTTTCCCCCTCGCTTCACGCTTGGTTTTTATTTTTCATATTTATATATGCTCATCTCGCACGTGCGAAAAGAATTGTCACATTCTGATTGTTTGTTTGTTTGTTTGTAAACTTAAGACTAACCAATGAACCCTGCTTGGGTATAACTATAGTTAGTCTGTATTGTTTTGGATCACCGAGGCATCAATTTTCTAACTATAGTTAGAGCGAACAGAGAAGCGGTCACATTACCGAAATAGCTAACTATAGTTATCCCTGTCTTAACTATAGTTAGTAGCCCAGATGTGACCGCAGCCAATAGCTACACTTGTAAATTACACTTGTAAAAGTTTTATTCAATTGACCCCTGGTCTCCAGTGCCTTCTCTGCTTTTAAAGAAAGCCCAAGACAACGCCGTCAAAATACAACAAAAATCCTGGCGTATTTTGATGCAAAATACATGACGAAATGACTTCGTTTCGTTTAAACAACGGTTTCAGATTGCCAGAAAACAAACACGACTACCAATTGATGGAAATAACCTCCGAAAACGCCATTTCATCGTGTGACACGTGACTAAATGCTCGAGGATTTTTGCGGACACCTTATTGAGAATTATATAACGACCGACACTTTCAAACGAGCCAAGTTTTCAGCAGTTTGGTAATCTGTAGGTTTATGCATTAGCACTTCGCGCTTAATTTCGTCCCTTAATCCATCAACAAAAAAATGCATTTGATCTGCTTTAAAAACACCTAGCCTCTGACAAGTATTGTTTATAAATTCAATGTATGAATCCAAAGATTCTTTTGCGCCTTGTTTGCGGGAACTAAGCGACTGTCTTAAGCGCCACTTAAAAGCATCAGATGAAAATCTGTTTTTTTAAAGCATCCGTTAATGCCTCAAAATCTGTGCGCACATGTGGCTCTAAAGAAAAATAATACGTTTCTGCAGGACCCGACAAATGACTCGCCAAATCAGCCGCCATAGCTGCAGGATCTAAATGACGAGCACCGGCCTGAATGCGGTTAGCGAACCTAATGCATAAATTATGTTAACGTATTTTCAATATAACCGCGCTTCTGATTGGCTATAGTGGGTTTTCGCGCCTTTGCAGACAGAACTCACAGAAGCGTAACGACGGTTACCAGCATTCACGTTGTAGATTTTTAAGGTCGGCACACACGATGCGACTAGTCCCTGCGACTAGCCGCAGGGACCAGTCGCAGGGACTAGTCGCACCGTGTGAACTTGTAAGTAGTCCCTGCGACTAGTCGCAGGGACCAGTCGCATCGTGTGAACTGCTTCAAAATCTAGTCGCAGGGACCAACTTTAAAAAAGCAGCAAAAACTGGGGGCAAACGCTATCTTCGTTTCACTCTGCAGCTTTGTTAAGAAACCAAAATTATTAAAATAGCAAGGTAGCATTGAAATAAATCAGCTTATTATAACCGCAGGTAGTTCAGCGAAATTATTCAGAGTACTTGAATTGTTTATGATTCAGTTTGGATAGAAGCGAGAAATAACGCACTGTTACCAATTATTTTAGATGTTGCCAATACAGAAATAAAACGGGACGAAAATTCGATCAAGATCTTCAGTACTCATGTAAATTATTTCAAAACTGGTTTTTAATCCCGGAGAGGAAACATTCCTGAAGTCACGCAATCGCTTCTGTACATTGTGATTTTGGCGGGAAAATACGGCGGGAAAAATCTATTTACCAAGCGTTTGAAAGATGGCGTGTAGAGCTAAGAGGAAAAAGATGTTATTGCTTATGATGATGATGTTAGACGAGGAGATGCCAGTCACTTATGAAAGAAAAATGTGGGCTCGACAGTGGCTACTACGACGAGGAGAGAGAGGTGCGTTTAATACGCTTTTTCAGGAACTAGCCGTCGAAGATACGGCTGGATTCAATGAGTATATGAGGATGCCATATCCAAAATTTGTCGCTTTGGCTGATCTGATTGGGCCATATATTAAGAAGCAAGATACTTGTATGAGAATCTCCATACCTGCAAGCGAGAGGCTGGCCCTAACCATACGTTTTCTGGCGACCGGCGAGACTTTTCAATCGCTTTCCTTTCAGTTCCGCATTGGAAAGGCAACTGTTAGTGGAATTGTCACGGAGGTGTGTGATGCAATTTATGCTGTGCTTGGAAAAGATTTCCTTCAGACACCCAAGCAAACTGAAAAATGGGCTGAAATTGCAGAACTGTTCAACTCAAGATGGAACATACCGAACAACACTGGGGCCATCGATGGAAAACGTATTCTTATACAGAAACCTTCTCATGCAGGGTCACACTACCATGACTACAAAGGAAACGAAAGCGTGTGGTTTCGGGGCCCGATTATGAATGTTTGTACGTTGATGTGGGCACCAATGGAAGAAACCCAGATGGACATGCCTGGGGCAGAAGCCCTCTTAAACATGCACTAGATGATTCAGACAATCCATTAAGTATTCCACCTCCACGTCCACTTCCTGGCCGAACAAATCCAGTTCCTTTTGTTCTCACAGGGGATGAGGCATTTGGGTTATCTAAGTACATGCTGAAACCCTACCCTAGTAGGAACCTCACTGTAGAACAGAGAATTACCAACTATCGCATTTCAAGGGGAAGACGAATTTCCGAAAATATTTTGGGAATTCTGGGGAACAGGTGGCGTTGCTTTAGAGTCCCTTTTTTGTTAGCTCCATTTAAAGTAAAGGGAATAACCCTAGCTGCACTTACCCTTCACAACTGGCTAAGAGCGGATGCCAGCAGTCGTAACATTTATAGTCCACCAACCCTTATTGACAGGGAGGATCCCGAGACGGCAGAGGTTATTCCTGGCTCATGGAGAGAAGATATCCCAACAGATTCTTTCCTTAATTTACAACCTTCAACGGCAAGGAATTCTTCTAATGAAGCTAAAAATATGCGTGAAGAATTCACTCAGTGGTTTAATAATGAAGGTGATGTGTCATGGCAAAGGCATATGTGTGGGCTATAAACCTTTTACACGGGTAATTGGAAGGCCATGCTAATCACAGGGAGTCCCATATCAAGTGTTTTACCAATCATTTTGATCACTTGTTCATGTTTGCCACCCCCCTCCCCCCCCCCCCCCCCCCCCCCCAACCCCCCAAGAGAAACCTAAAGACAAGCAACCCCTTTACTTAAGAGGACATGTTAATTTACTTGTGGGACATGCTTATTGTTTTGTTTTGGTTGCTGTGTATTATTGAGTATAGCCCATCATGTTGTGTTTAGATCAATGAGGTAACAGAAATAACATACTCAGTTATTCAAATGTGTAGCTATTCAAATCTCGGCATTATAAGCAAGGTTTTAAAACACCAAAGAAAGCTTGTGTAGGCTGCACGATCAACAATGCACTAATAAATCATTGCAGTTTGCAGGGACGAAAACCAGTTGAAACAATGCAGTGTTTACTTTTAGATGTAACTTCACAATAAGTACAATAAAATAACACTTGTTGAAACAAGTTGTTAGTATTTCTTCTTACCAGCAGGTTTTTATGACATGAACAGGATGAAATAAATCCTTGAAAAGGTCAAAAGACCAATATTAAATATTCATAACAACACATTTAAACTGATTAACAATGAAATGGAGGACATGATGGCAATTGAATCTACCATTACGTATACAAATCCATCTTTGCCATAAGATGGCTGATGCCATAAAATTCCACCCTCAACTCCAACGTTTGGCAAACTTTGTTGTTTCAGCAACCACTCTGGAAATTTATTAATAACTGATTTACATAGTCATCTGAAAACCATTTGTCAGGGGAGCCAGTCCATATTATTCAAACTTATCCAAATAACAACGCAAGGTGATTCCCAAACATTTGTACTTGATTATATCAATATATCAATTAGAAAAACACTGGGCTTTGTAAGCACCCATATTTAAACACAACTACCTTTGTCATTGAGCATGACATATCGAGACAAGACCCTAACTTTGTATCTCTGGTATTTAATTAGTAATACTCCATGGGTGCAAAGGAATGCATTTGCTGCATGCTTTCATGAGGAGCAGGGATGTTCTGCTGATAAATTTGATTTGCTTCACTTGAACTATAAGAACTAATACTTGGGGCTGGGCTGTATCTACCATGTGTACTAAATCGAGTTGCAGCACCAATGGCAACCTCCATTTCATCACTCTCTTCTATCTGAAATAATATATCCCCTATGCACTTCTTTGCCCTGCGAAATTTCCTTGGATTTAATTTTGACAAGGTTAAACGCACATAATTTGCAAATGCTGCAACTTCACTATTTTCGACTGAATTAGTTTGTCCCTGAGGCATTTCAGGTTGTCTCATTGCCACCACAGCCTCAGAAAACAATTCTAGTTTTCTATCCTCACGACTGTCTTTTTGCTGCTGTTTAGAGGCCTTCTTAACTTTGGGTTTTGAAGGCTCACTTATGGAACTGACAGTGTCATCTGTGTCATCACAGATCACAGTCACATACTTGAGTTGTTCACAAAATTCCCACGATGGTGTGTAAATTTCTGCTGTTCCAGCTCCAGATGGTTTCACAGATGCCTTGGAATACTCTTGTTTAAATCTTTTCAGCACCTCTTTCCACTTTTTCTTGATGTCTTCAACATCATACTTGTCCTCCAGTTCTTTCCCAAGTAGATCATACAGCAAATCTTTATTGCTATTCTGGTGGTACTCGGCATTGCTGTGATTCCACAAGCACTCATTTTCTTGGGAGAAGGCTATGAGAATCTCTAAGACAAAAATACATACATGTATCTTGGGTCTAACACCATAATTTTGACTCATTCATAGTGCTATGTTTGAATTAACTTGACAACTGACTATAATAGTTTATTGAAAGTGATCCATTTTCTCCTGTTTTGAAATAATTGAAGAGGTGTGTGGAATAAGGCCTCAAGTGACTTTTGATGTAATGTGCAATTCTCCTTATGGAAGACAAGGAAATTTGCAAGGAGAATCTAGCATTTTATCAGAGTCACTTGGAGCTTTTATCCAGGCACCCCTTCGATTATTGATCAATCCCAAGTTGGGGGAGGAATTCTTAAATAGCTAGGGTTAGTAAGAGGTTGGTGGGTTGTTATCGGATGTGCTTGGGGCATGCAGGCTTTTGGCAGGAGACTTAGGTCACTCTAAATCTGTCAGTTATCATGTTCGCTGGATTTTCTTTCTCTTTTGTAACTTTTGCATGAGAAAGTTTATCATGTGTTGTATATATATTGTATACTGGCCAGTTGTGCCCTTTCCTTGGGGCCTTGTGCTGGTGCATTAGGTGAGGAATACATTTCCACATGGTTTTTCCTATCTGGCGTAGCACTGTTTTTATTCCCTTCAAACAACAGATGTAACTTCCAAAGTTCTATAATAGGATACATTGTACATCTGATGACTGACTGACAATAAACTTACACATGGAATGTCTTGTGTTTATTAGTTTAGTCAGAATAGTAAGATTGATACGCTTACCTATATCTTGGTTACTCCACTGTATTTCACTTTCCGTTTCCTCTGCATTCAGACTTTCTCTCAAAAACGATAAATCCGACCAATATGTTCACTTGATATTTTCTTGCTCAGCAGGCAACTTCTTCATGTACCTTTGAAAACAGCTTTTTATACCATGCCAACGTTTCTTGATGTCATTCAGGCTTCGAGGAGGGCTTGATTTCTCAAACTTTGCGACTAGGGGAGATAGTACTTTATTGGTTTTGCTTTTGTTACTGTTGTCTTTATGATTTTTGTCCCACAGTTGTCGATTTTTTTTGTAAAATTCAATCAGCATTCTGGTGGAAGTGACACTCCAAGCATCGTCTTCCTCCACGTGTTCCGCCATCTTGAAACAGAGTCCGTAAGGAATTGTGGGAGCATGTGATACCGATTTGGGATTGGTTTATTTTAATTTGGTCGCAGGGACTAGTCCCACGAACGGTTCACACGGAGTGTTACGTGGGACTAGTCGCAGGGACTTGTCCCAAAAATTCAAACCAGTTTGAATTCGTGGGACTAGTCGCAGCGACTAAATTTTGGTCCCTGCGACTAGATTTTGTGGCAAAAATGGCCAGTTCACACGATGCGACTAGTCGCAGGGACTAGTCGCAGGGACTAGTCGCATCGTGTGTGCCGACCTTTAGACTGAAACTAAGTTGCTTTTCTTTATATCCATAAAGAAATCGTAATGTATTTTAAAATTTATGCCGTTACTTTATTTTGTCCAAATATCACGATCTCCTCAGCTGTCTCCTTGCCATAA
Organism: Dendrophyllia cribrosa; assembly: GCA_024195265.1. Taxonomy (NCBI): domain Eukaryota; kingdom Metazoa; phylum Cnidaria; class Anthozoa; order Scleractinia; family Dendrophylliidae; genus Dendrophyllia; species Dendrophyllia cribrosa. The sequence goes on from JAJLRJ010000010.1 coordinate 36,977,011, forward strand.
CAGAACACAAAGCACACTAAGCTAAAATCAAAACAAGAATTCACAGGCTTGGTGATTTTACATTTTTCGGTTTATTTCCCTATTTTAAGCAGTAAGGATGATATTTCTTTTCGCCACGAATTAGGTTCGGCGCATGTAAAGTTCGACCGTCTGAATCAACTGTCGAACTTAATAGTTTGGGTCGACCTAAATAGGTATTAGGTTCGCACATGTTAAGTTCGACGTTTGAACCGGGCCTAAGTTTGCTGTCTCTTATTTCTTCTATCGTGACAAAAACCAGATTTGCTGCGTGTGACAATGTCCGGCCGACGTTTCGACATGCACTGCGCTTGATTAAGATAACATCAAGGAAAAAATAGTACATATATAGGGAGAGAGAAAAAAAAAATTAAGCTAAATAGCTATGTAACATACCTAGAAACTAAAATTAAACTAGCAGTAATCACAGATTATGGAGACGCGTTCGATGGAATTTCAGGCGGAAATGAGCCCCTGAAAAAAACCAGTAGGGGCGGCCATTTGAAAGACCGTCTACCAAAAAATCTCAAATTTTACTGCACATAAACCACAGGACAACCAACACGAAATTAGGATTGCGTTCTTCGAACGCGAAAAGTCAACCTAATTGAGTTCTCTTAGTCCTCACCGTCCACAGCATCCATATCAGTTCAAATGGTCCGAAAAAAATATCCTCGATCTGGCATCGTTAAGAAGGTATAACTCTTCGTCAGCAACTGCGACAAATGTTTCTTCTGTTTCTACCTATTCTAGTTCAGTTGTTTTATGCGGTTGGGTCTCTCGTTCTGTTTCTGGCTTGTTTCCACGCACAACGGAGATAGAGTAGTCCGACATACGGTACTGGCTTCTGGGAAACTGCCCGGGTTTATGCACCACTGTGAAGGAGTCTCTAATTTGACTCTTCTGGGAGGACTAGCTCAACAGTAGAAAACCAGATAACACCTTTCTCTTTAGCCTTCTTCTTTATTCATCTTCAGCTTTCTCCTTCTTACTGTCTTCTTGCTGCCTTCTTACTGCGTCTTACTCTAGTTCACAATACTCTTTTTATATGTTTTATGTCGTTAATTGCGTATACATATATTTATGATTACTTGATTGATTGCAACATATGGTTCGCTTGATTAACATATAATTATAGCGAAAGTAAAATGTTCATTGCAAAACTTTTCCTATATGAAAAGAGTTGCTTAATAGTATATGAATTATAATCAGACTAAAGTTAAAACTACAAGTTGTATTTTGATGAAGTTGTATTTAGGTTATCTTACGTTTTAACAACCAAAATCGCAGTTAATAGTTTGGTTTGTAGTAAACAAAAGACAGCACCCTTTATTCTGTATTGACTCAATTTCGAAAAGTCGACGAAAGATTAAGATAGCTAGGAAAGCTCAAGTTCCTATGTTCAATTACTATAAAGAAGCAAAAGTAGTTTTTAAAAGTTAATGAATTAAAAAAGGAAAACTAGTGTCAGTTTTGGAGACGAGCTGTCCCAACCTCTGACTATTAAATATAAGGGTTCTATTTTAAAAGTCACGTAAAATAGAGAATTTTCAGTTCATCGGTTTTCAACTGTCAGCAATAAGGTAAAATTACAAAATATGAAATAAAAGACAGTTTTAGCGTGAGAATGGGTATTACCTTTGGTTCTACTGGACATTCAGAAGGTTGCGTTTTTACACCAATTTCTTAATAACCTAATTTGAACATTGGTCCCATTATCTAAGGGAAGTCCCATGTCATCACTTATCTTGTGATTAATTTTAAAAGAAATATATAGAAGTTTCTAGAATATTGAGAGAATTCTAAATGTTAAATATACTTCATGTCTTATAGTTTTAACTTGCTAAAAAGATACAACTTTTTACTTACATATATTTGAATAAGGTTTCCATGCCAATCACATTGTTTTTCTTAACATATCTCAAATTTGGACTTGCGTGTATGTTTATATGTTTTCTGCAATTATCTTATCATCACTTATTTTGGGTTAAATGCTTTTAGTTCTACTTACTTAAGGAAAAATGGGGGTTTTGCACTAAGTAATCCAAAAATATCATTTTCTATTTCATTAGGAAATATTTATTATTTTCAGCTAATTTCATATATTACTCTTGTGACACTGCCCTGAGAGCGGCGAAGAGTCTGAAAGAACTGCAGCGAGGACAGGTACAGTAAGTTTTAATAACAATTCACAGCGTAAGGACTCCATAAACTTTTCAAATCGATTTAAAACTTCGTTACCCGTAGCTGATGTGTCTTTTTAGTCCCTTCAATAACTGAGCACCCAATTTTGAAACATCGAAGTACGACCTGAATTGATCGCTGTTGTTTACAAACTTGTTCGTTTTAGCTCCTACGGCTGTAATGGCGAAATCGTTTTGGTTTAATCGACTTAAAACAGAGAGCAGAAACTTTTCTGAGGAAGTCTCAAGCCTTTATCATATATATTAAAGGTACTATGAGGCATTTTTCGAAAATTGTGCTCCTTCATTTACTCCGTGTCGAGCGGTTGAAACTTTGAACCAGCTTTCATTAAGCTTCGCCAAGACTGCACTGCGACACAACGCGAAAATTTCGCCCCTTTTTTGTTCAATCGTGTGATCAATTATTTTTCTTTTTTTTCTCTTTTTTTTTCTTTTCCATTTTTATCTTATAGTTCGCGCATTTTTTCTCCCAAAAATAGGAAATTGCAGGCGGCGGTCATTTTTACTTTCCTTCAAAATGTGAAATTTACCACCATCGTTGGATATACGTCATATATAGTCGTCATGTAAATATATCGAGAGCTTTTTGACCAAATTTGGGCAGTGTATCAATGTGTTTAATTATAATTGTGATTATGGTATGAAATGAAGATTTAATTGCAATTTGCTAGACAGCTATAATTGGCATGTCAACGGAAGCCTGCTTACTCTTTGGCAACAATGCACACTGCACTTTGGAAACGGAAGTTGCCGGTCGTATGTAATTTTGGATCTTGTCTCATTGGTGGGGCATTTGCACACAACGTAAGATACAAACTTGTTGAAATGTGAGGTAGTTTCTTGGTGTGGCGGAAGTTGTGATCATTAAATGACGCGTGAAAGGAAGGTTCAAAAGATAACACAACACAATAGCTAACTAACAATAGTTTCCGCCACACTAAGAAATATCCAAACGTATACCATGCGCGATTTAGGGGTAACACTTATTCTTTTGTTAAAACAATAGAATATTAGAGCACAAAAGAACGACAATACAATAGAATACAATACCATAGAATATATTAGAATACATAATTTTACCTAATACAATGAATGTGTACAATGTACAATAGAGCTAACACCCTAAATCGGGCATCATATGTCCAAACGTAATCAAGGGCCCCTAAGAGCCAACCCGTGAAATTAGAAATGCTAACGCGTAACGCAATATATTGCGGTAAGCTTATGTTTTCACTCTGACACGGCTCGATATTTTTTTTAAAATTAAACGTAAGGATTTTTGACGAACGCAAAAAAAAAAAAACAGTACATCACTTTCATTATGTCCAGTCCGAAGGAAAAAGAAAAAGGGGGTCCTGGAGTGCGTTTCTCGAAAGTCTCGAAAACTTTTCGGACCCGAAAAGTTGTGTTACGTGCAGAATATTTACCAATAAAGATTCGGATTTTGTTGATTTTGAAAGCTAAGCAATAAAATCTTACGTTTACTACACAAGTTGAGATGCTTTGTCGGCTAAAAACTTCAACGCCTTCCGTTAGAAACTACATTTAAAAAATAGCTTTCGGGTCCGAAAAGTCTTCGGGAGTTTCGAGAAACGCACGCCTGAACGAGACTTGAAACTGCGCGCCTCCCGACTGCCATTCCCGGCACTACTAAGCCGTAACCTCAAACCACTAGACCATCCTGGAACACACACTTACACAAGATTAAATTTTATTAATTATTACAAGGTAGATGCGCATCTTCTGGAGAAGCAAGAACGAGACTGCTTCTCAGCTACTTCTTTGGGATCCAACACATGGCTGACGATCGAGGGGGCCCCAGCAATAACTTTTATAGACCAATTAGAGAGGGACACTGGACTGGCATGACAGAATTCCCAGTTATCATGTCTGACAAAGGATAGTGGAAAAAGCTCTTAAAATCGGTGCGGGTGTGCCCGAAGTAGATAGATAGATAGATAGATGCGCATCAAAACGCGTGTCTCGGTTGAAAATTCCTTTTAGATCGATTTTAATGTTGCATGAAAGACTCCAAATGCGAAACATCTCTAAGCTTTAACTTTATCTTTAAGTTTACATTCTTTCACAACAAATTAGTTATTGTTATCGCTGGATTCACGTTGTTCTTGTTACGAAACGCATTCGTAACAAAGCATTACGTCACTACTTTTACAGCGAGAGAGCGAGTGAGTGAGTGAATTAGGCACTATTACCGATAAATAAATATGAAACGAGCTGATGTTGTGTTCAGAGCGGCAGATAAAGGAGGAGCATTTGTGGTCTGGAGTAAAGATCTTTACCTAGCTGAGGCCTACAGACAACTGTCGGACGGTTATTTTTACCAGCAATTCCTGATGACGCAACACAAGAACATCAAGATTTAGTGCGTTCTTTTGTTCAACAGGCTATAGAGGCCGAGGAACTCCCTCCATCAGCCACTAACCTTCTTGTAGAACATGCGCGTACTTCGAAATTTTATTTACTGCCCAAGATACACAAGCCTGGGAATTTAGGTAGGCCAATTGTTTCCGCTTTCGCATTTCCTACAGAGAATTTAGCTTGTTATCTCGACAAGTTAACGGCACCATTTGTACGCCAATTGGCTAGCTACGTAAAAGACACCACCCACATGTTGCAAATACTAGATTCGTTTCAGTTCAGTAACAATGGGCAGCACCGATTGGTATTTACTATGGACATAAAATCGTCGATTGTACACGATCATTCCAAATGACGAAGGTCTGTTGGCTCTGAAATATTTTCTAGACAAGAGAGAAATCAAAGAACCCCAAACGGACACTCTTGTTCGAATGGCTGAATTGGTGCTCACCCTAAACTCTTTCGAGTTTAACGGAGACTACTACAAACAAGTTGGTGGTGTAGCAATGGGAAGTAGATTAGGGCCCAATTACGCATGTCTCTTTGTTGGCTACGTCGAGAAGATGCTAGCAGAGTACGTACCCTGACGTGAAACCAAGAACTGTACAAGCGGTTCATGGATGATGTGGCAGGCGCAACCTCGTGCAGTGAACAGGAATTACAGCAGTTTCTCGAGTTTGCCGCTAACTACCATCCCAAGATTGACTACACATGGTCTATCTCAGCTGATAAACTCCCGTTCCTATTGATTATTTATTTCAATAATAATTTTGCTTTTCAACTTCAGCGATTTTATTCTGACCCTACGGGTAGATTTATCATCTGTGACATCAAAACAAATGAGAGGATTATTACTCTGGCCACTATTTATGCACCTAATGAGGACAATCCAAGCTTCGTTGAAGGGTTTTTCAACAACTTACAAGATTTTCAATGTGATGATATCATATTAGGTGGCGATTTTAATTTCGTATTAAATCTAGAAAGGGATAAAAGAGGCGGCCTTGCCAAAACCCATACAAAGGCAGTTAATGTACTTAAAAATTACATAGATGAATTAGATTTGGTAGATGCATGGAGAGTTCTAAACCCTGATACCCGTAGATACACCTGGCGTCGTAAAACACCCGAAATACATTGCCGTCTAGATTTCTTTCTCGTGAGTCAAAGTTTAATGTGCAATATTACACATGCTGATATTGGAACAGGCTTTAAAACGGACCACTCCTTAATAATTATTAAAATTAATCTTCACTGTAACCCAAGAGGTCCAGGATATTGGAAGTTAAATACGTCGTTCTTAATAGAGTCTGAATATGTAAACCAAATACGACAAACAATTAGAGATGTCCAAAATGAATATCAAGATGATAATCTCGTTATTGTTGCCCTGAAATGGGAAATGATCAAGTTAAAAGTTAGAGAGCAAACTATTAAATATGCATCAGCTAAAAAGGCCAAATTGTTGCGGAAAGAAGAAGAATTAGAAAGGTCAATAAACATGCTACAAAAAGAAATTGAATCCAATGAAACCAACGATGATAAAAAAATGATAAACCGCAAAGATTTAGAAGATAAAATGAGAGAACTGGAAAAAATAATTGAATACAAAACAAAGGGTGCGATTTTAAGAGCAAAATGCAGATGGTATAATGAAGGCGAAAAAAATACCAAATATTTTTTAAATCTTGTAAAGAGACACTTCAAAAATGGTGTAATTAGCCAGCTTAAGGTGAACGATAATGAATTTGTCACTTCAGACAAAGAAATTTTGAAAGAATGTGAAACCTTCTACCAAAATATTTATAGCTCAAAAAGTGACAAAGACGATAGCGAAACTAGCAACCTTTTTTTTGAAATAACTGATCAGAAAGTTTTGAACTCTGAGGATAAAGAAAATTGTGAAGGCCTGTTAACTAAGGTAGAATGTCTACAAGCTCTAAAAAGTATGAATAATGAAAAAACGCCAGGCTCCGATGGGTTGTCTGTAGAATTTTACAAGATTTTTTGGAATGATCTCTCAGACAACTTTTTAAACTCTTTCAACTATGCTTATCAAAAGGGGCAACTTTCAATAAGCCAAAGACGTGGGATAATTAAATTAATACCAAAAAAAGACGCAGAACCTTACTATGTTAAAAATTGGCGTCCAATAACACTATTGAATTGTGATTATAAAATAGCAGCAAAGGCCATAGCCAATCGTATTAAAAACGTAATTTCAAAACTAGTTAATAACGACCAGACTGGCTTTTTGAAAGGTAGATTTATTGGTGAAAATATTAGGTTAATTGATGGCATAATAAACCACACAGCTGCTTATGATATCCCTGGATTACTACTATTTTTGGATTTCGAAAAGGCCTTCGATACAGTGGAATGGTCATTTATATGGAAAACATTAGAATCTTTTAATTTTGGACCATCAATTATAAACTGGATTAAATTGTGTTATCAAAGTATAGAAAGCTGTATCTTAAACAATGGGTGGGCAAGTAGTTTTTTTACACCTGAAAGAGGAGTTAGGCAAGGCTGCCCCCTTTCCCCTTACATCTTTATTCTTGGTGTGGAAATATTAGCTGAAAAAATCAGAAGAAACAACGCTATAAAAGGAATTTTAGTGCATGGTAAAGAAATCAAAATTAGTCAATATGCCGATGACACTACAATCATTCTTGATGGTTCCCAGACGTCCTTCGTGTCCACTTTGCATGACCTAGAACGTTTTAGTGCTATATCTGGCCTGCGGCTTAACAACAAAAAAACTGAAATACTTTGGATCGGATCTTGCACAGGACGCCAAGAAATTTTCTGTCCTGAAAAGAATCTAAAATGGGTCAAACACAAAGTAAAGGCTCTTGGCGTTTGGATATCAACAGATCCTACTGTAACTATGAACGAAAATTACAGTGAAAAGTTAGAAAAAGTTAAAAATTGCTTAAGCTGCTGGGAATACCGCCGCTTAAGCCTTCTGGGGAAAATTGTTGTTTTAAAGAGTTTAATTGCCTCACAACTCGTTTATATTCTTTCTCCCCTACAAACAAACCACCGAGCAATAGATGAGATTAACAAGATTTTCTATAATTTCCTTTGGGATGGAAAGGGGGACAAAATCAAGCGAAACGTTATGATTAGTGATTATGAAAACGGAGGATTAAAGATGATCGACCTTAAGTCTTTTAATAAAGCGCTCAAATCAACCTGGGTTAAAAAATACTTAGACAGAGACAATTATGGTAAATGGAAACTTTTTTTTTACTTTGAATTACAAGAGTATGGAGGACCTGACATTTTCAAAGGAAACCTTAATAAAAGTGATCTGTCTCGGTATATTAAAGTATCTGACGCCTTTACGTCTAAAATTTTGCAAATATGGTCAGAAATTAGTTTTGACGATAGCGTAAAATCTGTAAAACATTTTTTTTCGCTGAACCCCTGGCACAATTCTCTTATAAGGGTGGGGAATAAGCCAATATACTATAAATCATGGTCCGCTAAAGGAATAAAAACAGTTGGACATCTTATGAAAGATGAGAACAGTTTTTTATCTTTCTCTAACTTCAAAGACCGCTTTGACATCAAAACAAACTGTCTTGTCTTTCAAGGTGTTGTATCTGCTATAAAAGCCCTTAGAAGAGACAAAGAAGACCAATTTGTAAATAACATGAACTATGTTAGTTTTGCCGATAATTTTATAAAAGCTAACAAATCTAACAGAATAGCTTACGAGAAACTTGTCAGCTTAAAACAGAGTTGCCCCAGTAAAAGCCAAAATAAGTGGATTATTGACTGCAATTTACAATGCACTGATCTTATTAACTGGCAGGCTGTTTACAAACTACCTTTTCGCTGTACAAAAATATCCAAATTAATTATTTTCCAGTTTAAACTGCTTCATCGAAGACTAGCAACAAATGACTTTTTAAATAAAATTGGAATCAGGAATAATGATATTTGCACTTTCTGTAGTGGAGAGAAAGAAACACTAATTCATTTATTCTGGTACTGTAACGAAACGTCACTTTTCTGGCAGGGTTTTGGAAAATGGTTCTATGAAAAGTGTTCAACGGCAAAAATTGATAATTTATCCTTGGCTATAATACTAGGTCTGAGAACAGATATTCTTTCCCACACACAACAATATTTCTACTTTCTTGTTGCCAGATATTTTATCTGGACTTGTAAAATGCAAGAGAAAATCCCAAACATAGAAGGGTTTCCAAGTTTTCTGACATCGTTCAGCGGTTTTTGAAAAAATAAACAAATAAACAAACCTCTTCAAATCCTTAAATCCTTCATTGTAAAAGCAAGGTTTTTTATGAGCTTTAAAAGAAAAGACGAGTGGAACACTACAACTGGTCCTTTAAAATAAATTATTTAAGCTGACGATATACAAGTAATGTAACCAGTGTCGTATTGTAAAAAGTGTAAGTACTGCATTATAAGTAGTGTGAGTATTGTATTGAGCGTATTGTATATAAGTAGAGTATTGCATTGTAAGTAGTGTGAGGATTGTATTGTACGTGTTGTAAATAGAGTATCATATTGTAAGTAATGTATTCCTAAGCATTGCATTGTAAGTAGCGTAAATATTATATTATAATAATAAAAAAAAAATTATTTGCAAAAAAAAAAACAAAAAAAAAAAGTATAGTGTGCAATATATATTCTGACTTAGAATATATGAAGTAATCATATATGTGAACTGCAGATGAAGAGATGTCATGACATCCACTTTCATCGTAATATAATTTGGATAATAAATACTACTTTCATAAAAAAAAATAAATAAATAAAAAAAAATAAAAATAAAAAAAAACTCCCGTTCCTGGACATCTATATGATTCCCCGCGACAACCGCATATCAACATCTGTTTACTACCAAGACACTAATAGTCATTCTTATCTTGACTTCAGCTCGTCGCATCCATCAAAGTGTAAATCACCCATTCCATATAGTCAGTTTCTACGGCTGCGAAAGATCTGCAGTGACGACAATGATTTTCACAATAAAGCAACAACCATGGAATGTAATTTCTGACATCTGAGTGACGTAGAAGCGAACTAGTCAGAAATTATTATTCTGACGGCACGATATAGAGGTTTGCATGTCGTCATGGGACATCTCGGGACTATTTAAGGGTTTGGCGGGAGATATTTGTCATTCTACGTCGGTCAGTCTTCTCGAACGTTGCCTTTTTTCGTTCAAGTTTTTATTTATGTTACGTTGGGAAATGAAATGTTACACAAGTATCAAGTAATGTTATCAGTTTTAGTACCTTTGCCCCTGAGGTCCAGTGCCACTGCATCGTTATAGGGGGGTATACGTTTCCACATTTTTTTTTGGCCACATCTAAAGGGTGGTTTTTTAGTGGTTTTTCGTAGCTGGCGTGGCACAATTTTCTGAACTTTTGAAACATAATGTAAGTGAAATGTAATTTAAAAGGGTCAGGAGAATAGACAGAATATGTTATTAAGATACATTCATCAGATGACTGACTGACTCATCCTAAATAAACTATTTCACATTTAATGTCTCGTGTTAGTGGAGTCAGAATAGACAGATTTAGCAAAGACAACGTGACGTGAGATGAGGACGGCGCGCGCACAAGGAGTGACAGATTAAGACTGGGTCGACAACGCCGTCGCGTTGCGGGTAAAAGGGATTTAGCAAGCTGAAAACAAGACGGACAGCGACGTCGATTATGTTTTCGAATTCGATTTGTTTCCCGAACAATCCACTGTCTCCGTTACGTGTATTTTTAGCCTGTTGATAGATAAATGGAAAAGGAAAATATATAAAAAAAAATATGTTATTAATTTCGCACGAAAGACAACAGTCCTCAGACTTTGAAATGAGCCGTTGTAGAACGTTGTCCGTTTGGTTAGTCAGTCCTTTCCTATTCTAAGTTTGGGCGCTTTGACATCGACAATTGGGAAGATGCTGAATGTCGATCTGCAGTTGCTTTTTGATAATTTGCAAATCCCACAGGATATCTCATTTGTTCACATCGACACCGACTTGAAAACTGGGACATGAATTTTTATTAAACTGATCTCTTTACAGCTCGGGCATTGACACAGAACTGTGGCGAACTGTTCAATTTGCTTGCCACACCCTGCCATGCAATGCCCCTTTCCCCGCCTCCGGGTTTACTGATGAACACTCACTGATCTAGAGTAGAATGAAAATACCAAATGTCAATAATTTATTACACCTTTTTCAGATAACGAAAACAAAAAATGAGTTTTCCACGATTTTTGATCATAGTAACACTTTATAAAGTAAGCTTCAGATAAACACTTTGGGTAAACATATTTGTCGTTTGTCACTGAAAAGTGACGATCCTAATTTTAATTTTGACAATATATTTTTTTTCAACATATTTATACCATGAACGGAGGAATATTGTCGATTCCTTTCAAGTTTGTTTTCGATGCCGTATGAAAGCACACAAAATGTGACTTTTCACAGTTTGTTTTTCCACCTTGCCTAAAAAGTCGAGGTTTATAAAAACAAAACAAAAAATTCATACCCGAAGGGCGGTAAAACGTTGTTACCGAGTGTTTATACTTGCGACCCGATCAAATTAAGCATAAATCAAACGAAAGAATGGGCTACAAATCACAACTACGTACAAGGCTCTATGACCTAAAATGGTGTAAATATCAAGGCTGGTGGGAGGTTTCACTTCTACAGCAGTACACATAAACTATTAACGTACACAAAAAATAGGAAAAAAGTGAGCGATAAAATATAGCTCATCACTTCGCGCACTAAAAGTTCTAAAATATGCTTACTTTTTTTCCCGTCGCTTTTTGGACTTCCATTTCCTCCTTCCATTATACAATCAAATCCTTTAAAATAAATGCAAGATAAATGTAAGTAAGTAAGTAAAGTCGCGCACGAGCCGATGGCCCACACGGCCGGAGCTTAACCCGGTTTCTGTAGCATGAAGCGACTAGGAATATTGCTACACCCCCCTGGATGGGATGCTAGTCCATCGCAGGGTTACCCCCAGCATTTTGTCGCCGGTACCCATTTATACACCTGGGTGGAGAGAGACAGTGTGGAGTAAAGTTTCTTGTAAAGTTTCTTCTTCTAAGGAAACAACACGACGGCAGAGACCAGGCTTCGAACCACCGACCTTCAGGTTGAAAGTCCGACGCGCTAACCACTAGACTACCGTGGCTCCACAAGATAAATGTAACAGTGAACTTATTAAATCTACATATAAAAAACGTTTTAAGCTTTGGCTTAAGCTTATGTTAGTAGTTTAATTATAGCGTGTTGTTGTTGAATTTGTTGATTTGTTGTAATTGGGCTAAAATGAACAACCTCGTAATTTAATCCACCGCGATTTTCTATCATATTTTATAAAACCGTAACCGCTAAAAATGCAGAATAAATTCATGCCTTTATTATCTCTCCAGAATAAAAAACTTATCAAGCAAAACAGCACCATTCTTCCACAAAAAGTCGAAAAAAAAAATACTTGACATGAAAACTCAAGGAAACAAACACAAAACCGAATCAGTATCAACAAGTTTTTGTCGGCTTTTAAAAGTTATAGGCTTTGAGGATACATGAAATATTTAACTAAAATGATAATTTTAGGTAGCCAAATAAATTTTCCTACCTTTTCCTACCTTTTCAACTCGAAAAAAGCCTTTTCTTGGCAGTAAATCACCCGCGTCGTGATGGCGACGTGAAAACAACCCGAATGCCGTCGTGAACGCGACGCGACCTTGACCCGAGAACGTGAACGTAAGGACCGGAAGTCGGGTCCAGACTATTCCGCGCGGTGTCGCGTCCTCATTTCACGTCGCGTTGTCTTTGCTAAATCTGTCTAATGACACATTTTGCGGAACGTGGCTATCCTCATGACCTCATAACAAGAGCACGCGTCCAAGCGGAAGCAAAACGAAGAGACAATCTACTTGACATCACTCCCGGAAATGACACTGCCGTCGACCGCCCACTTCTGGTCATCACATACCACCCCAAAAACGTCGACGTTTGTAACATCCTTCTGCGAAACTATTTCATCTTACGCGATGACAACACCACGAGTGCTATTTTCAACAAGCCGCCGCTAAAAGCTTTCCGACGCGCAAAGAATCTGAAAGATTTGCTAGTCCATAGCAGTTTGCCGTCAGATCTCCAACATCAGGCGGATGCGTTTCCATGCAACCGACGTGACTGCCGTATCTGTCCTTTCATCAATTCCACTGACAGTATTAAAACTACAAATGGACACATCAAGATCTCGGGACATTATACGTGCATCACAAGCCAATTGGTCTAATGCATTTCATGCCGTAAATGTCCTGCAATTGTCTACATTGGAGAGACGGGCCGTCGTCTTGGAGACCGCTTCCGTGAACACCGATTGGATATGATCAAAAAGAAAGTTGCGCTCCCAGTGCCTGAACATTTTACGAGACCAAACCACAACCTCAGCGACATGATGGTAGCGGTGATTAAAGCAAATCTAGGTAACCAGATCAGGAGAAGACGCGAAGAAATGCGGTTCATTTTCAATTACAAGACTTTGGCGCCGAGTGGTTTGAACCAAGACTTTGGCTTACTCGTATGCTAGCCTTGCGCGCGCTTTTCTTCGGCACGCGTGAATTTCAATGAAGGCAGCATTGCCGAAATGTCTAGTTTCATTTTTAACACTTTTTACAGCGTTAAACTTAACACTTTTTCACGTAACTATTACCGATAACCCGTTCATTACGCTTGCGCGTATTGACGGGTTAAAAAATTCAAGATCAAATTGAAATTTAGAAATGTTGGCACAACGAATCAAACCAGAAGTATTTTTCTTGTTCCCGTGTTAGTGTTTGTCTGGATTCTTCGGCTTGTCGGTCATGGCCCGTTAACACAGGCGATTTTTTTGTGCAATTTTTTGTCTCGCGCAAGTTGCATCTTCACAAATCGCGTTTAAACGCAAGCTCTCTCGACGAGCATCTGATGCTCTTATAGCAAATGTTGAGAATAAATATGTTTAAATTACAATGATGACAATAAAAAAATCGCAGCAAATGTAGTACTTGCACCCGAATCGCACAGAAATCGCCGCTAGTTTAAACTTGTGACAAAAACTACATGGAGAGCGCCCGGGGAGAGCGCGACAAAAACCGCATCAAAAATCGCCTATCGCTAGTAAAAACTAATATTTGAATGAAATTTTAAGAGGTTTAAAGAACTTTAGTTAATCTTCCATATTTCTCTTTTTTTTTCACTAAATTTTACAAATCCTTTGATAAAACCTATTTCCCCCCAAACATATCCAAAAATTACCCAAAAACACCCCACAACATAGATTCATGAGATGAGCTTAGAGTTTTTGGATTGCTTGAAACGTGAACGTGATATTTCCATTAAAGCCAGAAAAATGGCATTTAGGTGGAGTTCCGCCTTAAGCAAGGTAGCATTACTTAGGTCAATGAGGATAAGTGGGTGCGTAAATGGCCATCATCGTGGTTTTGCTGAATCATAAGACAATATACATCTCAATAAAGCCACCTGCGAGGCAAACAAATGAATGTCACATGTCACTGAAAATTTAATGTTAAGTCATCAAGAGAAGCACGTTTGAATCTAATTATTTAATAAGCGCGTGATAGGTGCGATGCGCTCTTGCTCTTGGTCATCCATCAATAGCAAAAACAAAAAAAGTGGATCATGACGGTAAGTATCTTTGCACTGTATTAGTTCTCCTTATCCTTTATTTTTGGCTAGAAAGGACAACAAGAAAAAATTCATTAAGTCATATTTAACTCCTGAAAACAGCTGCTGAGTAGTGTTCCAGTTTACCTTGTTGACTCTGAGCACGGACCTTTTACTTTGAATTCTCTCTTTCTTTTTGCTTACCTCAGTTTGCTCCAAAACAAATGTCGTGAGGAGACACTGTTTTAGACCTTTTTTGCCAGTAATTTGCTTCTTCTGCAGTCCGTAAAAAAAGCTTTTGAAAGCAATTGCAGAATTAAATAATTGTAACACTTCTGCACTTAATTCCTTTTAAGATTTAATCGATTTCTTGTTTTAAGCTCTAACGTTCCCGTTTTGGCCAGTCCTATCTTTAAGATTTTACGATTTCAGTGGCGTTTTAAGGCGTTTTAGCGATTGCGTTAAATACATGTTTCTGGGTTGTGTGTCGGTTTTATATTATCGAATATTACACGTTTTATGGTTTTTAATGACCACCAAAACACATCGGTAATATGAATAAAAACAAATGAAGCATCGATTTAAGCAAAATAAGTCGAGTGACTGGTTATGAAACCTTGAAGACTTCAATGTCGATCACAAAAGAACTGCAATTTATGTTGAAAGTACTACAACAGCGCACCTGTTTTGTTTTTCGATCACACCCTATATGATTAAGGGAAACATTTCTTTTGGTCAGTTGTTCAAACAAAACTCAAAATTTATTGTTGCTGTGCGCAGTCAAGGCTGAAAAATGCTAACAAAAACATTGAACAAAGAAATTTCTAACCTTGAATAACCATTGCGCTTTAATTATTAACCATGAACTTGCGCGTTCAATATGAACTTGCGCGTTCAATCTGAACTTGCGCGTTCATATTGAAAAGCTCAGATATTTTAGCTTTTGCATGTAAAATTGCGTTTTTTCATCACGTATAAGTCGTTTCACGATCTCAGGATATGTAAATGTTAGAACACTTTTTAAAAATCGAAAACACCAAATCGTTATTAACATACTGCGTTTAAATGGACAATCTGCTGAGCAAACGAATGATTAAATCTTGTGATGTACGATTTTTTAAAACAACAACATTATGGATGACATTAAAAATTTCCTGCATTTACCACACGCAATCAGGGCAATCGACAGTATCAACGATAAAGCGATAACGGATTCATGATGCCTATCATTTAGTTGTAGATTTTTCATTAAACTGTTGGCGTTCTGTGTAGGATATTTAATACGCACTTTCATATCAGAGCTTTTAATATCTTCAAACAAACCTTACTAGCTTCAAACAATCGTTATATTTTGAATTATTGGCAGAACATCAGCTGGAACGTTTTATCACCTTTGGGAGTGACATCGCATCGTTCAACATTTAGAATTTGTTTTTCTTAACCCAGAATGACACTCGCAAGAGCTAAGCGTGTTTAAAGATGAGAAAAAGAAATAGTGTGGCCGTAATTTTGTACTGAGTTTATTTTCAACCTGAAACCATTGCCAAAGTATCAGATAGACTTAGAAAAAAAGGCTGCTAAAATTTGGTATCTACTAAATAGACCAATTTCGATATATTAAAATTCAACTTTAAACAAACGACATCACTACGAGGCTTAGGGAAATAAACCATATAAATCCCTACTATCATTCCCCTAAGCCTCGCATTGATGTCTTTTGTTTCAAGTTGAATTTTAATATATCGAAATTGGTCTATTAATTGAGACTTGACTCTTCTTATAGAGCGAATCAAGGAATTGTGGGTCGTGGTTTATATGGAGTGTTTTCACATGACGTCACGGCGGCCATGTTGGTGTCCAAAACAATAAAACGGCGGCCATTTTGGTGTCCCAAGCTAATCCTGTGGGGATTGAACTATTTTCTAATGCAAACACTTTGTTTTGTTCAAATAAATTAGCATAGATGCAGACCACGTGAGTGAAAACACTACCTGGTAAAACCTAGTGACGTGGAAACATGAATAAATTAGTCGAATGAGAAGGACTAATGCTCAAAACGCCACCGAGCTTTTGAATCTGTTTATGTAATTTACTTTCCCAACTCACTTGATACCAAATTAAAAGTGCCTTTAACCCTTAAATACATATTTGGCAGAATCAATTCTGCGTTCATAAAATAGCTGAATAGTGAAATATTTCGTTTTTTTTGTACGTCGCGTTAGTACTGAGTTATAACTGTGATAGATGTTTGAATTTACAAAATGTTAACTAGATGACGTGAACTCAGTGTTCATTTAATATACAACTACTTTTTTTACCTCCAAGTAGTATTTTTTGGCAGAGTCCTGAATAGACGTCATCCCTAATTAACATTTTGTTAATTCAAATCTCTATTACTCACTAACGCGACGTCCAAAACAAGAACTGGTGTTTCACTATAGGCATTTTAAATTAAGTGTTCAGTATTCAAATTCCCCACTGATATAGCACCACAATTTCTTAAGAAGCAACTCTTTTATTAATTTTCTAGTTGCATCATTTGCAAATCTTAAAGTTGTATAATTTTGTATTTTTCAAACAGATGAAAATATTGTTATTGTTGTGTCTTCTGGGGATGTGCTGCGTTTGTCAAGGTATAGTAAGATAAAAATACACAAAGATATATACACTCGATTGATAAAACATTGTCGGGGTAAAAAGTAAATCATGAATGGTGTTCTGGGAAACAGAAGAAACGTCTTAAATTGCGCATTGTTTTTACAAAGTATGCTCAAAATCATCTTATGAAAATCTTTTAGAAAAGAATATATCATAAATACCAATAAAATAATGATTATTAAAGATTTTGCGTTTTTTGCCTTAATTGTTCCCAGCATTTAATTATGTCCTATCGTTTATAGTTTGTGCTTTTTTCCCCGACGTTTCTTAAATAAGGTGAATATATTTTATTAGTATACACTGAAACAGTGCATGGATAGCATTGTTGGCGCGCTCTGATTGGCTACTGAAACTCGGAATAGCAAGTGCTATTCACCTCCCAGCAATTTGCGCTCGAAAATTGTAATCGTTGACAGGAATAAATGAGTTAAAAAGCATCATTTTCGTTATATTATCTCACTGTTTCAGTATATACTAAAACAACTATTCACCTCAGTGTAGGTGGGTACCCACCTCCACTTCGGCGAATAGTTGTTAAATATCGACACTCAACAACATCAACTAGTTTAACTCGTGTTTCAAACAAATAAGCTTAACACCCCGCTATAGAGTATGTGGACGGTCTCAAAGACATTTCGGGTCCAGGAAGTATATTTATTCAAATTTATTTCTGTTAACGACGTTTATGGTGCTAAATGTAAATGTTTTGTTTGCAGTAACCTTATTAGAGATAAATCGGTTCATATACCGTTGGTTTTATATATTTTTGTTATTATATTGCGGACTTTCTTTCAAATTAAAGATTTTTTGTGACAAACAGCCAAGGTTGTCTTGAAAAAGCTAAAGCAAAAATCTCTTCTCATTTCAGCACGGCTTGAGATTATCGAACCTTTTCCTGGCCATGGAGATATTTATCCATTTGAGTTCTCTTCAGTAAACGTGACCTGTGTTGCATTTGATTCACTTGGACAAGAGATTCCCAAAAACATTACGTTTATGAGAAGAGACAACAATTACAACTTCCAAAAACTAATGCCAAATGAAAACTTGTACTTCACAAACCGAACAGAAATGCAAGGTATGTATTTTGAACTATAAAATAAACAACATCTTTAAATGATAAATAGGGTGATCAGAATCTTCAAAGATTGCAATTATTGCCCTGTCCTTGATTTTTACTACTTATTCTGACAAAAGAATGGTCGCTATGCAATACGCGCGACAATGACAGCGCTTTTTTGTGATTTCTGGGGTGTTTTTAAGTTTAGATACGTGAGACTGCAGTTGTTTGTGACTGTGGTGAGCCTTTGAGATAGGAAATCTTGGTAAAATCAATATATCTTTACGGTCAAAGTAATTCGGTACTTTATATATTTCTATCAAAGTGACATTGAAACTTAAATCAAATAGTGTCACTACATGAATACTTCTTTTGAACTAATTTCACGAAATGCAGGACAACATTATCCAAGGCTTTAAAGTGTGCAGCCAATCATGGACCTTGAATTTCGTTGTATATTCTGTGCACTTGTTCATGGCGGCCGAGTTTTTTTGCAAGAACCCAAGAGCTAAGCAGCACGCGCCAGGCACCTTAATACCTTTCAATTTTGCGGGTTTTAGAATTCGTGAAAATCGTCCAATATTGGCCGGCTAAATTCTCACGGGTATAATTTTAGCAATGTTCAATGAATCAAGTGAAAGAGGTCATTATAAATAGCATCAAGAAAGCTATAATTGTGGTATTCACTAAGAAAGGACTTCTTCCTAATTACCTTTTTTTAAAACTCGATGCTGAATGTTAAAGAAGATTTGGTCAAAACTGTTTGTTGAGCCTTCAGTTTTTGCTTCGTTTGCAGGTTTTTTGTGTCGGTTCTGAACAACGAACG
The DNA here is from genome assembly GCA_024195265.1 of Dendrophyllia cribrosa. Lineage (NCBI taxonomy): Eukaryota > Metazoa > Cnidaria > Anthozoa > Scleractinia > Dendrophylliidae > Dendrophyllia > Dendrophyllia cribrosa. The sequence goes on from JAJLRJ010000010.1 coordinate 36,995,835, forward strand.
TATCTATTTTAAGTTGAGAAAGTTCTTATCAAATATAAACTTAAAAAAAAGGTTGATGCCCGTATAAGCTAACACGTATTAAATTCCTCCAGGTAACAAAACCATGCTTTTTACGACAATGCACATCCGAAATGTAACGATGGCTTATGCAATATACGAGTGCCGTGCTTTTGCTGTGGGTGACAGTGTAGAAAAAGAGTACTATGGATTTTCCATCACTGTCATCAGAAGTAAGTTCTGTAAAATTTCAAAGCCTTAAGTTATTGATCGTTTTGTTATATATTTGTTTAATCTTCGCAACCATTAACCTTTTCCAGTCGGGAACAAAGGATTGGCGGCGCGCAAAGGAGAATTAAAACGCAAATTCTTCAACACTCGCGATTCTTACGTAGCCACGACGCGAAAATGTAAGAGCTCAAGTAAGGCATGCACAAAAGAACTTTTCAGAAAAAAATATTGCTTCTGATCGCGTCGTTACGAACCGTCGCGTCCTAGATCTGAAACTAACCCTAATCATAACCCTATGATATATCATGAATACGCTGCGTTTGAAACTGGAAAAAGGTTAACTCCACGCCATGCAGCTTAAAGGCCCACCTTCACCCAAAAGACGTTGCGGTCGTTTGTTTTTGTTTTGAAATGCTCCATTGTTCATACGCGTGATCTGATTGGTTGTGCGCATTCAAACGTGAATTTCGTGTTACACGAAATTCAGCACAGAAAGTGATCACGGTGCGCATAGCATTTTGGGTGAAGGTGGGCCTTTAAGGTGTCATACCGGCCACCCCTAACCCTCAAGATTAATGCATCAGTCAATTCCAGCATTGCCCATCCCCACCCCCTTCCCCCCTCGGGCATTAGTCGCGCATTTGCTTATGTTCAAATCCCGGGGATGGGGCATTAGAAAACGGTAAACTGATCCTTACGGCAAGGCGATTAGGAGTAAACGAAAGAATAAAACAATATATATATATATATATATATATATATATTCAAACAAATTTGCCCAAATTTTGCATTAGCCTAGCCTCAGTGTACCCTGGGGCATTTTAAATTCATGTGTTTTCGACCTTAAAGAATCATGGCTCCATTTCTGACGAGAAATTTGTTATAAACCTACTTTAATCGGTTACTAGAGAAAAACTAAGGGGAAACACTTCTCTATTTACTTTGCAAAATTTTATAAAAAGTGCTTATGCGTGCGGGTTGACCCGGGGGACATGTACACTTTTGGAATTGACTGATACATAAGTAGGTGTAGGCTTGATGTCATTTCTTTTTTCCTTTCATTCAGACGATGAAATTCCTAAAGTGGTTCTTGCATATGACGATTATAACATCAACATTACAACTATCCGTTGCATTATAAGGAGAGTTAGTAATCCGGATTTGATTTCATGGGAGAGGATGTCATTGTTAAAAGATGGTGTAGTATTGAACAGCGTGCAAAATTTCATAGACAGTTCGAAAACTTTAATCCTCCGGCTGGATAAAGAAGAAAGATATAATGGAAATTACACTTGTCTTCTTCAAGTGCTGTTAAGACGTCACAAGCCATATAATGTGTCAGATAGTAGATTCACAAGAGCCAGGGGTAAGTTAATATTGTTCCGATATTTCCTGTGTGTGTTTGAGCAGTTTTCCTGTGTGTGTTTTTGAGTGTCGCAAAACCAAAGTTATTACTCTGGCCAATCACAACAGACGCTGACAATCCAATGAACCAATCAGGGCCCGGTTGTTCGAAAGCCGGTTAACGCTAACCCAGGATTAAAACTTAACAGAGGATTTAATTTCTCTTGTTAGAAGTGTTTTCAAAAGCTAATTATAAGTTACATGCGAAGACAAGTCAGAGACGAAACTAAAGGGCAAAAATACTTTGGAAAAATCTCCATTGATTAATTATTTAACTGGAATCAAAATTGATGCTAACCCTGGGTTAGCTTAACCGCGCTTTCAACAACCCGGCCAAGAACTTGTAGCAAATACATGTCGCCGACGCCAAGCGCGGGAAAACGCGTACGTGCAAGTCACGATTGGTTTTGGTTTTACTTCTGATTGGTTGAGAAAATGGCGCGAATTTTTTTAGCCAATCACAAAGCATAGTATTGAAAACCAAAGCAATCACGAAATGACTTCCGACACCCAATTGAAAACCGCTCTAATAAATATATTGTTTAACTCAGAATTAAAATTTCAGAGTGATCATCGTATCTTTTGGTGGGTTACAATTCGTGGTTTGGTACCACTAAGGATGTTTGAATGGAAAATGAACACTGGCAGAATTATTCTGGTATCTTTTTAGGCCTTAAACATAAACAATAATATACTCACTGATAGGAATAACTTTTCAGAAAGAATTAATACCTTTTAGGGGTAAACATTAAGGTGAACCACACCCACAAAAGCGCGTTGGAATTCAGATCTGAAGGTCTGTGGTTCCAGCCTGCTCTCTGCCGTCGTGTTGTTTCCTTAGACAAGAAACTTTGCACCACATTCTTTCTCTACCCAGGACGGTATATAATTCTGGGGGTAATCCACAAAGGACTAACCTACCATTCAGGGATGAGTAGCAATACTTTAGTTGCTTCATCAGTGCTATGAGACCGGATTACCGTGCGGGAGATCGCGGGTTCGAACCCTGGCCAGACCAAAAACCAGGGGTCAATTTAATAAAACTTTTACAAGTGTAATTTACAAGCGTAGCCATTGTTTCAGAGGTTGAAAACAATAGCTACACTTGTAAATTTCAAGTGTAAAAGTTTTATTAAATTGGCCCCAGGTCTTAACTTAAGCCGTTGGCCTTGTTTCCTACATTTTTTAGTTGTCCTTCCTGAAGGGGACGTTAAAGATCCCATAGCACTTTTTTTGCAAAGAGTAGGGGACGTAGTCCCCGGTGTCTGAGGTCTGCTTTGTTTAAGTTACGGGGGCACCTGTGTAACATTCGACATTAATTGTAAACTGCATTGGCAGTATGGCAAAGTCCCCCGAACAATGTTGTAAAGGGCATTTGAGTATATTCACATAGAAAGTGCGCTATATAAATGTCCGTTATTATTATTATTTATAGCGGAGCACTAGCCGGGTCGAAGGCCCGGCTGCGGAGCCCCATACTCATAGAACCTATGCCCTCATTTTTCATGGTCATGGCTAGCGGAATGTTTCGCGGACGCTGTCTGCAACAAAAACATGTGTGTCGGAGATGTGTGTCGGAGATGTGTGTCGCGCAAGGCTAGCGCGCATGCGCGTATGACGCCACACAACATCCGGGATCTTAGCGGAGGACTAGCTCGCGGGCGCGTATGACGTCGCAAAATATGCGCGTACGACGTCATGTTGAAACCAAAGCGAGGCTTTTTTTTCGCGCGGTTACACGGCCGAATGTCACGTCAGCTGGGAAAACACTTTGATGTTTTGCTGTGTTTACTGAGCGGAGAAAACGGTTTAAATTAAAGTCGTTATTTTCCTGCATTTTTTCGTGGTTTGCTACTCAAGACAGGGATGCTAATTTAGGGATACTCAGGAGCCGCTTTAGTGGAAAAAGAAGAGCTTTCAGGGATAAAATCTTGCTTCGAGGAACTATATACGTTTTTAGCAATGCGAGAGATGGGTTCGTTTTACGGATTTCAGCACCAAAGCGGAGATTTAAAGAATTTCCAAGCACAGTAGTCGCCGGAGGGACTTAAAGGTAAAACAAATTACATTTTTCGATGGAAATTTATCTAGATATCAATCTGTGATTGACTTTTTGTTAATGTGTTCTCGTTAGTTTTGGAGAATTGTTTTTAAACGTGTAGCTTAAATTCAGTTGTATTAATTTCTTGAATTTCATCGAAGACACGGCTCGGCCTCGATGCGCGTTTCCCGTTTTGCTTTTCAACATAAACTAATGGAGATTTGAATAAAATTTATCGAAAGAAGATTGTGTTGTCCATTTTTATGTGTTTGTTCATTCATTACATAGGTTGAAAAGCGATTTTATGTAAACAAAACAAGACTTGAATTTTATTATAGTTCTAACTTCACTCGCGTGGCCGTATGCAAATATGTTTGTATTTTTGGCAATTTTGATTTCCAAATCAGTTTCTCAGGCATTTTTTGACAAGCTACAACTGTATTTTTTAACAGTAGTCGTAATAGTTATTCTAGACGGAGAAAAAGTTGTTTTTGTGAACTTTTGTACGGTCTAAATGTACTGTGCAGACGGTCGGGTAATACTGTTTTTGAGAATTGCTAAAATTGAAAAATAGCCCGGTCGTCAATATTAATCTTAATTCTTGTGCTTCCGACCTTTTATTATTATTATTATAAACTTTATTTCACACAGAATTCAGAAAGTATACACTTATTTACACTGAAGCTGTGCCTAATAATATAATAATAACAGTTAATAAATAATAAGAAATAATAAAATCTAAAATATACATAAGTAATTATATGATCAATATAAATCCTAAGAACCTAATACAATCTAAAGCCTAACCGTAATGTAACCAATAATTCTTAACAAAACTTCTCACGGATTTCGAACATTTTACACTATCATTTAAATCATTAAAAAGTTTGGCAGCTGAAAACGAAAAACTTCTATGTCCAGATTTAGAGGATATTTTACACAAATGGATATCAGAACATCTTCTAGTGTTATAATTATGTACTTCAGAATTAAGACAAAATAATCTCAGTAAGTAAGATGGGCAGAAACCATTAAGGCAACGAAAAACAGTTAAACATTTATGAAAAGCCCACCTTTCAGTTAAAGGAATCCAACCAAGTTCATTAAATAAACTTTCAGAACTACTTTCCCTAACTTTTCTTTTAAGAATTAAACGCGCCCCACGTTTTTGGAGTTTCACAAGTCGTTCTAAATTAGTTTTATCAGCATTTGACCACACGACATCACAGTATTCATATAATGGTTGAATTAAGGAACCATGAAGTTGCTTACAAACATCAATGTCGATGTATTTCCTAATTCTACTCAAAATACTAAGCCTACGAGAGGCTTTAGCTGCTATAGAATCAATATGATCATGCCAATTTAATCTAGCGTCCATAATTAGGCCCAAGTACTTAATTGAATCCTTGGCTTGAAGCACAGTTCCTGATAATGACAATAAGGGCTTGGAAGATCGTGCCAAGCGTTGACTAGTACCAAAAAGCATAACATTGGTTTTGGTACAATTAACTAGCAGTTTATTGACCGTGAACCACGAATTCAAGGCCTGAAGATCTTCTTGCAGAGTGTTTTCGATTATCTTCACATCTTTATTAGCATAAAACAGAGCTGTGTCATCAGCATACAGGACGATTTTGCAGTGAGCTTTAAAGAATTTCACCTATTAGTTAAGTTTCATCTTAGTTAAGCTTGTTCAGAGGGTCTTCAGAGGGCGCCGCTGTTAGGCTAAGCCTAACTATATATATTAGCGGAGCACTCGCCGGGCCGAAGGCCCGGCTGCGCAGCCCCATACTCATAGAACCTGGCCCGTCATTTTTCATGGTCATGGCTAGCGGAATGTTTCGCGGGCGCGTGTCTGCAACATGTGTGTCGCGCACGGCTACCTCGCATGCGCGTATAACGCCACACGCGCGGCTACACAGCCGTCAGCTCGGTAAACACTTTTTAAAGTTTTAAAAAAGTTGGATCTTTCGCAGTGTTAGGCGGAGCAGTAAAGTCGTTATTTCCCTGCATTTTTTCGCGGTTTGCTACTCAAGACAGGGATACTAATTAAGGAATACTCAGAAGCTGCTTTAGTGGAAAAAGAAGAGCTTTCAGGGATAAAATCTTGCTTTGAGGAACTTCATATTATCAATGCAGGAGCAATGCGGGGAGATGCCTTGTTTTTATTACGGTTTTAAGAACCGAAGAAGCGGAGTTTTAACGAATTTCCAAGCAGTCCAGTGCTTTAAGGGCCCATTATAGTATTCCGTTGCTAGGTAATGCGGTTGCTATGCAGAGCTAAATCAAGTACAATTTTACTTCCGGTGAAAGTGACAGGCAGCTTCGCGCGAGAGTCCGTACAAATTCAAAACTGTCCTAAACAATGCCAAATTTGAAGTTCGTCTCGTTTAACTCCTGAATTCTTGGTTAGTACTTAAACTTATTTGAAGCTGGATATGTTTTCTCCGGAAACATTCGTCTTGGACGGTTTTCAAGCTGATTCAAAACGTAGAAATAACTGAAGGAGTAAGAACGCTCAACTGATCAGTTCACAGATATCGGAATCTGCTAAAAGTTTATTCCCACTGCTTCAGTCTTCGTACCGTTTTTTCGTTTCTTTTTGTCAATGCTGACCAGGTCAACTGGAATTCTGGACTGAGAAGTTAGAGGATATATCTGGAGCCAACATGTGAGTAAGATGTTAACATTTGCAGAAAAGTGCTCGAGTTTTTACAATTTCAACGCGAAGCGTAGCGCGTTTGTTTTTCTCGTAGCTACAGTTTTTACGTATTTTTCAGGGCCGATTTCGTATAAACTTAGAAGCCGTCAAAGTTGTACAGATTTCAACGAAGTGTGAATGAACAAAGTACAATGAGTTCAAATTTGTTTGATGAAAATTATTAATAAAAAAATTATTTTCAATTCGTTTAGTTTTATTTATACTCGTACGTTTTTCCGTCCGTGGAAGATTGTTTAACTTCGGGATTAACTGATAAATTGTCATTGTGTGTTGATACGATGCAACTTCAGGCAAAAACGTCAGTGAAAAAATAATAAAAAAACTTCAAATTAAAAAAGTAAGACAGTGCGTTGTACCTATTGAAAAAAGATGTTTACGTTTTAGATTTATATTTTCATTGAATGAAAACAAATTGAACCATCGATTTAGATGGATTCGACGCTGGTGTTGCATAAGGTTTCAAAAAAACACGGACTTCAACCTTGGACTTTTGTCTTTTGACTTCGCCTATTCTGCCTTCCACTTTAATTATAATCGAGTACTTCTTAACTGTTTGATTTCTTTCGAGCTATTCCGCCAAAAATGGCCACTTATAACTGAGATAACCGTTTGCACATAAAACAAATTAAACGGCGCATAATTTTGGGCAAACAAAACAAAATAACATTGCATCTTTTCCGTTTCGATCTGTATATAACTTAAAAACATTGCATGTGATAAAATCAGAAGCACAAAACTAATAAGCTTCTGATAAAACAAATAGGACTGCTCTATAAATGGCTTTGTTGCTATTTTAGAGGAGGGAAAAAATTGTCGATGGAGGATATCTAGTAATTATATTGACCTCTATATTTTTTGCTCCTAAGATTGTCGACTGTTGTTTGAAAAGAAAGAGAAAGAAAAGTTTCTTTCTTTTTTATGTAAGTGCCATACTGCTCTTCAAATTCAAGGAAAACCGTCTCACAGATGCGTGAGTTCCCAAACCAATGCTTTGGACGTTTTGGATTTGAAGGCATTTTCCTGCTCACCCATGCCTGCTAAAGTGATCGAAGGCTTGTGATCTGACAGATACAGGCATGACTCGTTTCTCCTTGTCTGCAAAGAAAGGCAACTTTTTCGAGTGAAGGTTGAAACGTACTTCACAAACGATAACCATACTTAACAAATCCTAACAAAATGAAGGTCTTACTTCAAGAGTTCGGCAGTTTCCAATTTATAGCACAGGAAGCCCAGGTTGACAACAGGCCACCTACTTCCGGTAAAGACAAAGGCGAACCTAACTCGGCGCAAATAGAGGCTAATTTATTTTTAACAAATTCAATCGAAAGATAAAAGATTTTTCGTGAAACGTAAGCATGCTTTTTGCGAAAAATCAAAAAACAAAAAATTAAGACGCAAAAACGTGGTTTTGAGAACACATTTTTCCTCATATTATTTTTACTTTTCATCCTTAAAGAAAACGCATGCTTACGTTTTTTTTAAATGGTGTATAAAATCCAGTGATGCAAAAAATTTTTGATAAAACTGTAAGTTTCTGAAGTTACGCTCATTTTTCTGTTTTGGGTCACGTGACATTGGGCGTGGCCTGATGACGTCACAACCCGAACCACAGGTGTACTTAAAGGTTGCTGTTCAAATTTGGTCAAATATAAGCAAAAATTTGCCAAGCTAGAGCAAACTGATTTTTCCCTAGCAACGGCCTGAAAAGATACTATAATGGGCCCTTAAAGGTAAAATAAATCACATTTTTTTTCGATGGGAATTTATGTTGATATCAATTTTTGATTGACTTTTCCTTTCTGTTCTCTTAAGTTTTGGAGACCTGTTTATGAAACGTGCTCAAATTAAGTCGTGTTGTTATCTTGAATTTCATCGAGGACAGCTCTTCCTTGATGCGCTGAGATAAATGGAACGTGTTTTACTTTTAAACATAAACTAATGAAGATTTGAATAAAATTTTTCGAAAGAAGATTGCGTTGTCCATTTTTATGTGCTTGTTCATTCATTACATAGATTGAAAATCGATTTTATGTAAACAAAACAAGACTTAGATTTTCTGTCTTCACTCGCGTCGCCTTATGCAAATATGTTTGCGTATTTTTGCAATTTTGATTTCCAAATCAGTTTCTCGGGCAATTTTTTACAAACAAAAACTGTATTTTATTCGGAAAGTAGTCGTACTAGTTATTCTAGACAGAGAAAAGTTTGTGAATTTTTGTACGGTCTAAATGTACTGTGCAGACGGTCGGGTAATACTGTTTTTGAGAATAGCTAAAATTGAAAATAGCCCTTTCGTCAATATTAATTCTTGTGCTTCCAACCTTTCACCTTAGTTAAGTTTCACCTTAATTAAGCTTGTTCAAAGTGCGACGCTATTAGGCTTGGCCTATCTATATATATTTATTTTTATTATTGGGAATTTTTCACAGGGTTTTTTCCCTGGGGCAATATTATTATTATTAGCGGAGCACTCGCCGGGCCGAAGGCCCGGCTGCGCAACCCCATACTCATAGAACCTGTGCCCTCATTTTTCATGGTCATGGCTAGCGGAATGTTTCGCGGGCGCGCCTCCGTGACATGTGTGTCCGTTGGGCATGGCTTATTCGCGGGCGCGTATGACGTCGCAAAACATGCGCGTATGACGCCACACGCGCGGCTACACAGCCGTCAGCTCGGTAAAACTTTAAAAGTTGGATCTTTCGCGGGGTTTAGTGGAGCAGTAAAGTCGTTATTTCCCTGCATTTTTTCGCGGTTTGCTACTCAAGACTGGGATACTAAATAAGGGATACTCAGAAGCCGCTTTAGTGGAAAAAGAAGAGCTTTAAGGGATAAAATCTTGCTTCGAGGACCTTCATACGTTTATATCAATGCGGGAGATGTTTGTTTTTATTACGGATTTCAGAACCAACGCGGAGATTTAAAGAATTTTCAAGCAAGCGAGGGACCTAAAGGTAAAACAAATTACATTTTTTCGATGGGAATTTATCTTGATATCAATCTGTGATTGACTTTTTATTTGTGTTCTCGTTAGTTTTGGAGAATTGTTTATAAACGTGTAGCTTAATTCGGTTGTATTGATTTTCTGAATTTCATCGAAGACACGGCTCTGCCTCGATGCGCTATAAATGTACGCGTTTTGCTTTTAAACATAAACTAATGGAGATTTCAATAATTTTTTTCGAAAGAAGATTGTGTTGTCCATTTTTAAGTGTTTGTTCATTCATTACATAGATTGAAAAGCGATTTTATGTAAACAAAACAAGACTTAGATTTTATACTCGCGTCGCCTTATGCAAATATGTTTGTGTATTTTTGATTTCCAAATCAGTTTCTCGGGCATTTTTTGACAAGCAACAACTGTATTTTATTCGGAAAATAGTCGTAATAGTTATTCTAGACAGAGAAAAAGTTGTTTTTGTGAACTTTTGTACGGTCTAAATGTACTCTGCAGACGGTCGGGTAATAACCTTACTGTTTTTGAGAATTGCTAAAATTGAAAAATAGCCCGGTCGTCAATCTTTTTTTTTTTTTTTTTTTTTTTTTTTTTTTGCTCATTAATTCCTTTATTCTAAAATCATAACGTACTGAATGACAGTCATTTTTCACAATATCAAGTGATTTCGATGCTATCCAATAAAATCCCAACGAGGATATAAATAGACTCCAGTTGGTTTCGTGACAATGGACTGATCATTAATCTAACAAAGGCGAAAACTAAAGTGATGCTCGTTAGAACTGCCAACAGCTCAGACTTAAGCATTACCATGATGGACAGTTAAATTACTCAGTTATATTGAAGTATTATAAATTTTTTTTTTTTTTTTTTTTTTTTTTTTAAATAAGGTTTTATTACTACATATACTACTTACAATACGATACTTAAACTACTTACAATATGATACATATACTACTTACAATACGATACTTACACTACTTACAATACGATACTTACACTACTTACAATATGATACTTACACTACTTACAATACGATACTTACACTACTTACAATACGATACTTACACTACTTACAATACGATACTTACACTACTTACAATATGATACTTACACTACTTACAATATGATACTTACACTACTTACAATATGATACTTACACTACTTACAATACGATACTTACACTACTTACAATATGATACTTACACTACTTACAATATGATACTTACACTACTTACAATATGATACTTACACTACTTACAATACGATACTTACACTACTTACAATATGATACTTACACTACTTACAATACGATACTTACACTACTTACAATACGATATTTACACTACTTACAATACGATACTTGCGCTACTTACAATACGATACTTTTTTTAATGCAACGTCTTTTTTATTAATATTTCCACATACATGCGTAGTGTTACATACATTTAATGCAATACTTATAATTAACATAACATAATTTAATGAACACTCAGTTATAAGTGAAATAGTAAATATATATATATATATAGAAAGAGCACATACAGAGAACTAAAAGCTATCCACTTCAAGTACGTTATACATTGCTTTGCCACAATACTACAATGGTAATTATGTCGTCTCATTTTGTGAGGGGTTTTTTTTAAAGCGAGACCACTTCTTTTGAAAGGAGTTTATGGTGTTGTTGTCAAACGCAATTTGTTTTTCAAGTTCCATAGAGTTCTTAAGTAATTGTATATATACCTGCAGCTCAGGTAAGGTATTCCCAAGTTTGCATGTGTATATATAATGTCTAGCTATAAGAAGTAAGTGGTGGAAGAGCAAATCTTTTATGTCGTCAATTAAACCAAGACAAAAAGATGGGGAGAATGAAGAGTCCTCCATTCCAGTAAAGTTTTGAGTTATCCACTTTGACATATTTTTCCAAAAGGTTTGGGTATGTTTACAATTCCAAAACAGATGAACAAGGGTTTCTGGTGTTTCTTTGCAGAATGAGCAGGAATCCACTTGTTTTATACCTATCTTGCAAAGAAAATCATTCATAGCTATTCTTCTATGAAGCAGTTTAAATTGGAACACTCTAAGTTTTGTTTCTATTGTACATAAAAATGGTAAGTAATAGGTGTTTTTCCAATTAACCGCTACAGTAGAATTACCAAATATTTCCTCTTCCGCCAACCATTTTCCCTGACTCTTTGAAGGTATGGAAGCCCTTTTATTTACAAGATGTTGATAGAATTTTTTGCACACTTTTGAGTTAGACAGAAAGTTCTCAGCGGAGTCTTTTTGGGCAGGGCTATTGTGAACTGGGGAGTATTTTTTCCTGTAGTACTTTATAGCTGATACTACTTTGTAATACTCCAAATAGTTGGTTTTAATGTTGTATTTGTCTATAAATGCATTATAACTTAAAAAATTCTGATCATTATCTAGCAAATCTCTAATCTCCTTTACCCCCGCATAAAACCATGATTTGTAAAAAAAAGGTTGGTTCTCTATTTTAATGAGCGAATTATGCCAAATACACGTGGAAGCAAACTGAAGGTTCTCAGCGCTGAAGTTGAAATTGGTCCAATATTCTACAATCTCATTTAAAAAAGGGTCCTTTAGATTAAGCTGTAAAGTATCCTGTTGTTTTAGATTACTTTGAAACAAAAGCCTGCCTCCGTGCTTCAATAAGTAGTGATCAAAAAAAAGTTTCCATTTCCCTTTATTATCTTCATTTAAATACCCTTGTATCCATTTCATTTTAAGAGATTCATTGAAACTTTGAACATCAATCATCTTTAGTCCTCCTTTCTCGTAATTGTTTATCATTTCTGTCCTTTTAACTTTGTCGCCTTTTCCATCCCATAAGAAATCATACAATAAGGAATTGACTTCTTGTGTTTCCGACCTTTCACCTTAGTTAAGTTTCACCTTAGTTTATAAGCTTGTTCAAAGTGCTACGCTGTTATAGGCTCAGCCTATCTATCTATATATATTATTATTATTATTAAATTAATGGTTGATGGTTTAATGGTTGATGATTTAATTAAGGAGAAATAAAGGATTGTTATTATTATTATTACTGTATTATTATTATTTTTAAGCTTCTGCCGAGTGGACTTCCTGTGACTCGTGTGCGACTGTACCTTACCTTACGCCCCGCACAAAACGGGTTTGCGTACCTTTCAGGGGTTCCTTTGAAAATTTTCGACGATCACTCCGTCCGCGCGGGCACTTAGCAAATCATAATGGTTATGGTTAATTATCCCTTTCCAATTCTCTTAGAATTAGGAATAAAACTCGAGCTTCTTTTAAAGACAACGTAGAAGATTAAAAAACTTAACACTGCAAGTGATATGGCCGCCAGAACACAAATTTGCATTTGAGTTTTGGTGGCGCCGTCGCCGTTGTAACGTTATAGCCTTTGATCAGTAGTGTATAGTTGTTGCAATAGCTGTAATTTTGACATTCGTTTCGTTGTATTTTGTATTCCTATGTGTATGAAAACACTTGTTTATTTGTCAAACTGGAATTCATTGCTTTACGAAAAAAAAAGAATAAATTTCTATATTCGGTATATCGCTGCTACATTCCCCTCTCCTCGATAACGTCTTTCCATTTTGATTTATATTTCTTATAAACTCTTTGTTCTTAGGTCATCGTAACTTGATAAGAAATAAAACACAAACAGCGGTGATAAACATGGTAAACCAACGCATTTTTATACTAAACTTGACGTTTCGTATGCTAAGCGACATACATTTTCAAAAGTAACCGTTACAGTGTTTGTCAGCAGTGAGAAGTTGATGCTTTATTAGGGACTTTAAGCACCGGGAACCGGAACGGCAACGGCGACGTCGAAACCGAGAAAAGACTGGGCAGAGAACGCGGTCTTGGCGCGAAGTTACAAATATTTAAGCAAATCAGCTACAGAACCGCAACGTTTGCCAAATGTGCAGCTCGTTAGAGGCGGCTCTTTTCCGAAATGTGCTCGCTAAATGAGGTTAGGGAAATGCTTCTCATAAGCCGTGTCAAAAAAATAATCAACGACGGGCAGTATATGCTCTTGTACGATTTGAACACGTCCAATAAACTTGACCTGCCGTACGATTCTTACGACTGTTTTGACTTCGATGTTCTTGTGGACGATTCGTACGGGAGTCCAATTCGTCAATTTTCGATGTTATTCTTCACTTTTGTTGATCCACAATATTAAATGCTCGTTTAGTTTTACGAAGCGCTTCTGGTAAGCGATGTTGATTTGGCTCAGACTAATTTTCGAGCGAGCGACTCATTTCGTGACACTTAAGAAATTTTTCGCGTCAAAGAATACTCCCGTACGGCCAACTTCGATTTGCTATTCGTACGGGAGTCCGAAAACTTTCGACAATTTTCGATGTTATTCTTCACTTTTGTTGATCCACAATGAAGATCACCTTTTGCCGAACGTGAGTGATTCTTTTCAATTCTTTTTATTATTATATGTTTCATTATCAATAATTTGAGTGTCTGGGACATCTAACAAGTTAAGTGTCAAAAAATTAATTCAAATTGTTATAATATATAGGGACATACATACCAGTTCTTCTCTGTTAACAAAACAACTTGTGAGCAAGGAAAGGTAGTCTCAATGGAAGAAGCGTTGGAAACAAAAAACCCAATTACAAGATTCCCGTATGAATAACAATAACAAGTTTATAGCGTACGGGAGTACATGGCGATGTCACATAAACGAGATTCCTTCGCGTAGCTGAATAAACATCGCTCACAAGAAGCGCTTCGTGAATATAAACAAACGTACAATATTATGGATCGGCAAAAGTGAAGAATAACATCGAAAATTTTCGAAAGTTTTGGACTTCCGTACGAATAGCAAATCGAAGTTGGCCGTACGGGAGTATTCTTTGACGCGAAAAATTTCTTAAGTGTCACGAAATGAGTCGTTCGCTCGCAAATTCAACATCGCTTACCTGAAGCGCTTCGTAAAACTAAACGAACATTTAATATTGTGGACCAACAAAGGTGAAAAATAACCTCGAAAATTGTCGAAAGCTTTGGACTTCCCGTATCGAAGTCCGCGTACGGGTGCCGTACGAATAGCCACTACGTTAATTTTAATAAATTTGAGCAAAGAAACGTAGTTCTAAGTTTACAAGTTGTAGTGAAATTACCACCTCTTTCTCAAAGAGCGTACAGAAGCACCAAATTGACCTAAATGAAGTTTTAAATATCGTTTCCTATTTCTGTATAGTCTTCTTAAACAACATTAAGTGTATTATATCAAAAAAGACTGGATAAAACCAAAGAAAAATGAGGAATATATACTCACGTTTTCACACGACGGCAAACCTTGCTATCTGACGTCGGGCCCGTGAAGAGAACGTCTAGATATTTCCCGCCAAACATGCGCAATGGGTCATTTGGGTTTTCCCTGACAGTTTTCGCGTCGCCGTTGCCGTTCCGGTTCCCGGTGCTTAAAGTCCCTATTATCAGTAGCTTCGTAGGACTGACAGTCCGTACTATCAAATTACTGTTAAGATTGTTTTTCTAAATATTCGTTCCAGACCCCTAATTTTGAACTATATAGAGCGTTTTCACTCAGTCCCGTGGGATTCAAATGACAAAGGCCATGGCAGCCATGTTGGTGTTCCTAACAAAAGAACTTAATTAAAATTCTTTTGTACGGGAACACCAATATGGCGGCTATGACGTCAAGTGAAAACGCTCTATAAGCAGTTTTCAAACACTGTAACGGTTAATTTTAAAAAATGTATGTCGCTTAGCATACGAAACGTCAAGTTTAGTATGAAAATGCGTTGGTTTACCATGTTTATCACCGCTGTTTGTGTTTTATTTTTTATATTTCTTATTTCCGTTTTTAACTCGTGAATACGCGAAGCGTTGAACGAGTTATTGAGCGTTTTCACTTGATGTCATAGCCGCCATATTGGTGTTCCTGTACAAAAGAATTTTAAGTAACTTCTTTTGTTCGGAACACCAACATGGCTGCCATGGCCTTCGTCATTTGAGTCCTACGGGAATGAGTGAAAACGCTCTATAACAATGGGACAAAACTTCACTCGATCGCTCGCTCGATATGTAATTGACACCTGCCTTTCCCATGGGGACGGCGTTGGAGGGAGGGGAGGGTGGGGAGTTAGACGCAAGGGGTGGGGGGTTTGGTGAAGAAAACGTCTAGGAGAGGGGCGGGTGGAGAGTTAGACGCAAGGGGTGGGGGGTTTAGTGAAGAAAACGTCTAGGAGAGGGGAGAGTGGGGAGTTAGACGCAAGGGGTGGGGGGTTTAGTGAAGAAAACGTCTAGGAGAGGGGAGGGTGGGGAGTTAGACGCAAGGGGTGGGGGGTTTGGTGAAGAAAACGTCTAGGAGAGGGGAGGGTGGGGAGTTAGACGCAAGGGGTAGGGTTTAGTGAAGAAAACGTCTAGGAGAGGGGAGGATGGGGAGTTAGACGCAAGGGGTGGGGGGTTTGGTGAAGAAAACGTCTAGGAGAGGGGAGGGTGGGGAGTTAGACGCAAGGGGTGGGGGGTTTCGTGAAGAAAACGTCTAGGAGAGGGGAGGGTCTGAACGTTTCGTATTCACGAGTTGGCTCACAGGACCCTTTGGTTATATTCCTATTTTATTTTTTATCTGCGTTTTCCTAGTACCAGGTAGGATATGCTACAACTGTGGAGGGTCAGTTCAATTGTGCAGCAACGAAACGTTCCTGAAAAACAGCAGAGCTCAAGAACTTTGCGACAAAGACATAAATCGATGCGCATGGATATACCAAAGATTAAACGCGAGCCAAGAAGTATTCCAAATGGGTTGCTTTTCGCAAGAAGTAACCTGTGAAGAAGCGACTAGAATATGCGAGCAAGCAGTGAGTAGTGGTCAGTTGGAATGCTGTGAATTTTCCTGCTGCGAGTCTGACTTTTGCAACAAGCTGAAATACTCAGGTGGAGTGGCATACACGCTAAACTTACCATAGAAAACCCACACGCTTATTTGTAAACTTCTTGGATCCTTTGCAGAGATGGCATTGTGAGGTGTATTGCTTCGATAGGATCTTTTCTTCTTAATCTTTTTAGCTTGTGAACAGGCTCTTTTTTGGAGGTATTGGCCGCGCTCCGCTCCGCTCGCCGATTTATTTAAACCCAATGCCACAAAAAGGAATCTGTTTAAAAGCTGATTCGAGTGAGCGTTACTTGGTTACAGGAGTTCACAATGCTGTTACGTGGTTATTGCGTTTCGATTTCACGGCTGTTTAATTTAACGTCTCGCGTATCACGTCTCGTGTTTAGCTGGAGAGAAATTGATTAAAGATCAAAGCGTAACGACGAAAAAAATGCATCTCATAACGCCATCTGTTTCACTTGGCGCTGCAACAGATTCAAGAAAATATCAGGCAAGTGCCAAGCGTATCGGTTCCCTGTGTGTTTACGTCACATGACGTGAGAATCACAAAATAATGTTGGATTTCTCAAGTTCTCCTATTTCCTAAGAAAATCCCGAAAAGTGAAGTAAAGAAAAGTAAATAAGTAATCAACCTAAACCAATAAAGTCTAAACATGTAAAGGAAAACGTATATACACGAAATTTTACAATTTGCTCAAATATTACCTGTACAAAATGGCTACGACGGAAACATTACCTTTGATGAAGAGAAACCTGTCAACTAGTTTGGTGGTAATTAGTTTTAACAACGCTTTTGAAGTTACAAATGTTTAAAGCAATATATTAAACACGAGGAAGAGTGTTTCATCAAGATTTCCAAACATCAAGAAGTGATTTAAAAACGAGACACAGCCGAGTTTTTTTTTACCGACTTCGTGTGTTTGAATACCTGATGAAACCCCGGGGGGGGGCTACTCAACAAAGTTTTGTACGGGGATGCTCCGCCCCTAGGTCCAAACCCTTACCCTTTCATATACCGCTTTTGACAGAAAAGGTACCCCTTTCATATACCTTTCATTGAAAATGGTACCCCTTTCACATAGCCTTTGCGTGCGTCTGTTTGATATATTTTGAAAGGCCCTTTTTATAATACTTAAATTGCAGTTTTCCCTACCTTTTTTATGCTTCAACTCGTGTTTTCGCTATCATTTCCTATTCTTCGTGAAATCCCTACCCTTTCACATACTTCAACTCGTGAAATCCCCACCCTTTCATATACCTCCAGCCTCAAAAAGGTACCCCTTTCGGGCGGAGCATCCCCGTATAGCCCATTATAGGGAGTACCCCCCCCCCCCCCCCCCCCCCCCCCCCCCGGGGAGGAAACACGTTTTTGAGTGTTTGATATGGCTTCTCAAACTGATTAGTAAATACAGAGAAAAACGAAGGAGTACAATCTCAAAACTCCATGCTACTTAAAAATAGGCTGTCAAGATTTTATTTCGATGAATTAAAGGCCCAGTATCAACCAAAATGCATTGCGCGCCCAATGCCTCGAGGATTGAATTAAACGCAGTCGCAAATTCACTAAAGAGCCAATCACGAGCGAGCTCGTCATTTGAAAACAAAAACAAACGACCGTAAAGCCCAATGGGTGATACTGGGCCTTTAAGGGTGAGCAACACTCCTCCATTTTACCCAAGCCGAGAACTGAATACCTGAAACACACTTTTAAGTACTCTAGTATTTACCTTATGGAATACATTTACTGAAAATATAAAAAAAACTCTGATTCTGTATCAAGCTTTAAATGATTTATCAGAGAAATAGTATTATAATTTAAAGAATTTATGAATTTATGAACTCTCTTCATTTTATCTCGATCACTTATTGGTTTTGATTTTACTTCTGATTGGATAGAACTTGGCGTGAGATTTTTTAGCCCATCACAAAGCGGTGGGATACAAAACTAACAATTTTCGACCCCCAATTGAAAACTGCTCTATAAGAAAAATTATTGTGTTTTCCAGACGGACGATTTTGTAAGAGAAGACCTAATCTGGTTGCAGTCATCTTCGGAGGAGCGGTAGTCATCCGAGGAACCAAAGAAAACCTGACGATGAACGGTTCGCTTTCATATGATCCTGAAACTGGCGACAACAAAGGAATGAACTTTACTTGGCGTTTCGGAACGATACCAAGGAAAAACATCTCCAGTCTTCAGTTAGTTGAGCAAGCTTCATTTACGGCAATAAATACCTCAAGCATTAAATATTTGGGCAAGGGTCCTGTCATAACGATCAGTACTGACGTAGTCAATTATAATGAAACAATTATTGTCATCTTAAACGTGACCAAAGGATACCGAAATTCAGGCGTATTTCAAGTTGTTTTTCTTTCTGGAGGAGAACCGCCTCGACTATCTCAACGGTAAGATGTCTACTTTACTAATAAAACTAAGAACAGTTTCACTCATGAATGACACTCTCTTCCCCAGCTCCCTGGGGCTCTCAAGCTGCTCCCCATCATTCTGGCTCAGTGGGAGACTAACATAGCTTTGTGGTATCGCAGCTGGGATCAATATGGCCAGCTCTCGCGTACACTGAGATCTGCAAACTTAAAGTCTGATGAGCGCCGTCTGGCCTCATTAAGGCTAGATTAATAGCCTCACCCCAGGGGGCCAACGGCAGCAAAGCCCAGTCACTGACCAACACCGGGACCACTTTCTTCGGCCACATTTTTTTCGGCCAAAGAAGGTTGAAGATAGTCCGGACTGTCTTCAACCAAAAAGTTAGTGCGCATGTTTTTTGTTGTTATTTTTTGGTATTCAAATTCACTCAGATTTACATACATCTTTTTTAAAGGCAAACAATCAAAATGTTTCATTGATTTCAGATGCGTGATTAACTGTGGACCAGCAGTAATTCCGTCAGTTAAACTGAGCACCGAGTCCATATGCCAAGGTTCGCAGTGCTCCAATATTGAGTCTTACGATTGGATTCTCTATGAAGGAGATCAACATGTTTCGAATAGCAGCGGCATAGTGTGGCGGAAAAGAAGCGATTTACAACTGATAGCAAGCACTCCACTTAATTCAAGTGTTATTGTCTTAAAGGAGAATTCACTTGTGGGGGCCCGGAGCTACCGCTTGGCAGTATCTGTTCAAACCGCAGATGGTTTTTCAGGGTTGAGTGCTTACGATATCTCAACGGCATCTCTACCTTCAGAGGGAGAATGCTCCATACAACCAGCATCGGGAATCGCTTTGAAGACTTACTTCAATCTAAGTTGCAGCGGCTGGAAGAGCAACAGCGGTCTCTTATTGTACCAGTTTCAATATCAACTTCAGAATGGTTTAAACAGCATCATTTACCACGGCTTGAACAATTCAATTATTTCTCAATTACCTTCTGGAGTCTCGGCAGATAATTATACGTTGAATATCACTGTTACTGTGATTGATAAGAACGGTGCTTCTGCCCCAGTTATAAACTTTTCTGTACAGGTAGGTCCAAGGTCCGGAGGTGTGGGGGGTGGGGGGGGGAGGGGTACTCGCGTTAATTTAGGATAGGTGTGTGCCGCGAAGGTTCTTAAACACTGCCCTATTTAGGAGTAAAAAAAATCGAAAATTGACACCATATTTATGGTAGAAACGATGACTCAGAATTGTTTTAACAGGTCGTTTGTGTTTCTTTTCTGTACATGGAAAGTTTAGCATCAGGCATAGAATACTAGCTATAGACTGAGCCTAGTTTTATTAATACACCATCATAACCATATCTTTTTTGTTTAGCTGGGTGTTTAGGTACTGTAATTCAGCTAATACAATTTAAAGGAACCCTAACCAATGATCACAATACCAAAAAGGATACTCTATTTAAGGACTGAGCACCATAAAACCCACACCCTATCCTGCGGCACATACCTATAGAACCAATAACTTTCGTCCATTAGGCTCGTCAGATAATTGGTATCTTCCTCCATACCCTAATCCCCTTGTACTCCTATACAAGGTGGGTCGCAATACCAAAAGGGATACCCTATTTAAGGACTGAGCACCATAAAACCCACACCCTATCTTGCGGCACATTCCAATATAGCCAATAATTTTTGTCCATTAAGCTCATTCGATAGGTGGTATCTTCCTCCATAACCCCCCCCCCCCCCCCCCCCCCCCCCTCCCCCCTTACTCCTACACAAGTATACTCGTCGAGTGTACTTGTTACCAGGCATAACTAATCAATGATCAATGACATCAATGAGTAATCAATGGGTAATCAATTGATTAATCATTGAGTATTGCCAATACTCAATGAGTAATCAATGATTAATCGAACCCAAAAAATTTTGTGGGTCATTGATTACTCATTGATGTCATTGATTACTCATTTTAAACCAACAGAGACCTTCCAGTACACCCATTTCTCTTCCTGCCACCCACCAGGGGTCAAAAAAGGGCTCATAAAAGGTGAAACCCTGAGACTTTTAAGAACAAATTCCTCAGCGAAATCCGATTCAGTGAGAATATCAACAACTTCAAAGCACGCCTCAGTGCTAGAGGCTACACTCACAATCTCATTGAGAAAATAATTTTCGAGGTAAAATTCAATGAACGGAAGTCACCTTTGCAGCAAAAGGAGAACGTGCGAAAAAGAATTCTGCCTTTCGTAACAACATACCACCCGGCGTTGCCTAATCTTAAAAACATCTTAATGAGCAAATGGCATTTAATTCAGAACCAACCATTGCTAAGAGAAATATACAAAGAGCCTCCCCTTATCTCATAAAAAAAGGAAAATCCTTGGGGATATACTTGTTAGAGCAAAACTCTAAAGGTCACGTACCACATTATCACGAGCTTATGAGTCGTGTCTGGCCTGCCAAATCAATGACATCAATGACTAATCAATGACCAAAAAGTTTGTGGGTCATTGATTAGTCATTGAGTACTCATTGAGTATTGGCAATACTCGATGAGTAATCAATTGATTACTCATTGATTACCCATTGATTACTCATTGATTACATTGATGTCACTGATATCATTGATTAGTTAAGCCTGGTTGTTATGACCACATCCCTGAGAAGAATATATTTCGGCCGGAAAATTAGCTGCCAAGTAGATTCATCTTAGTACGTAGTTCTGTTCAGTTCTAGCAGATGACGTTTAAAGAACTGCTTACAGAAACAATTTCCAATGAATGTGACTGTACGTCCGCAACAACTAAAGTTGCAGTTTAATGTGTACATTTTTATTGTAAACATTATCTTCTGCTAAAAAAAACCGTTTCTTTTGCGTGAGTTTGTTTTAAGAACGATGAAAGAATTTGAGAAAGCGAAACACGACAGGTGATGAAGGGCCGTACCCATCATTAGGGAGCTTAAGCAACGACGACGGCAACGCCAAGGAAAACGTCTCTTGAAAAAAGGATTCGCGCTATTTTAAACTAATTGGCAGTTGCTCCAATTTGTTTAGTTCGTCTAATGTGTCTGGATTGTCCAGGAGCTGAATTTGAAGGGGTGGCTTTCCAGTTCAAATGGAGAAAGGAAAATTAACCGTCGTGTGTTCACGTTCTCCAAAAAACCTATAATTTGATCATTTGACGTTGTTGTTTTGCAGGGAACGGCAAAGAAATGTATCAAAATGTAAAACGCACGTGCAGAGGTATTGTTTTCGCTCATTAAGCCTATTGTTTTGTGCCGTTCTCGCTGCCGTCGGCGTCGTGGTTGCTTAAGCTCCCTATTATTAACCCTACGACAACCTATATATATATATATATATTGTAATTTTACTGCATGCAGTAAATCTTGCCAATCTCGTTTACCCTTCCTCGTTACAGGTGGTCCCACCTAAGAATATTAATTCAGAGACAACAGCTAGGTTGATTTTAGCCGAGGACAGTCTTTTGAATGAAGCAATCAAAATCGGTGACGTCAGCAGAGCGGTGCAAATAGCAAATAACGTGTTAGAAGCAATTTTCAAAGATCTTGCCTTGGATAAACGCGAAAAAACAAAGGTAAAGACGAATTTTGCTCGCTTATTTTGTATTGATGTAAGGCTCAATTAGCCTGCCCAACATTGGCGCTTTTGTGATATGCCTGGTGCACAGGCGCGAAGCTTGAGCAAAGAGCACGGCACGAGGCACGCAAGGGAGAGAAGTCTTCTTTTCCTTTCCTCCATCCGAGAGCCTCGCGCTTCGCTCTCGCGTACACTAAAAGCACCTTTTGTGCAGTCTTGGCTCAATTTGTTATCTTTTTGCTCTGGTGAGGTCTCTACGAGTCTTAAGTAAAGGAAGGTTGTTACCATAATATGACGCGGAAAGATATGGTAAGGAGTGGTAAGGAGGCCCATTAGAAATCATGATGTCGCCTGGTTTTCACTTTCTTTTTTTTCTTTTGTACATTATAGACAAATTCGGCTAACACATTGTTGTACCCAATTCAAACCTTCTGGGAATAACATCCTTTGTTCACAGTATTTCCATATAATTTCCATGTCAATGCTTCATTGATATGGAAATATGAAAAAAAGGGTTCTAATCCCGAAAGGTTTGAATTGGGTACAACAATGCGTTAGCCGAATTTGTCTATTGTCAAATGTGTATCCGCGCTTAGGGTTACGAGCAGAGACTAAGGATTGAGAGCTCCAATAAATCTTTCTCCTGCAGCCATGTAGCTAAATGGTACTGAGATGGCTCTACACATCTGGCGGAAGAGAGTTTGGACTCCAATCAACGGCACGAGCAGGAAAGGGTGTATTCCCCAACGGTCAGCAGAGAGAAGGAGAGGTGTGGCGACCCCCGTCTGCGTTAGCTATAGAAAAGCATTTAAGTAGCTCGAGGAGACACAACTATTGCTTGAAGCTAACGGTAGATATGTGCTATTCCCCTGTTCCTAATAATCTGCATCACAATTTTTCTAGATTCAAGAATTCATCGTGACAAAAATTGTTCAGTTGCCAGTGAAAAGCCTGCCAGACCTTGTGCAAAGTTCCTCAGTAATTGGCTCTGCCACTCAAGACACAGACACAGTGTCCGTCAAGATTCTGGTGAGTTATGTTTGAACGGAACAAACCGGGACAATATACGATCCTGCACTTTAAGGAAAAAGACATTGATCCTTATTTAATATTGACGAACCCTCCAAACTTCACAAGTTAATTAGTTGTGTAGAAGAAAGAGCAATAAAATAGTCACTGACGTTACTTGACCAGGGGTTGCTTTTCATTTGAATGGGAAAACCGGGTAGAATTTCCTGTTAAAAGGAACAGGACAAATTGTCCTCAATCAAAACGGAACGGGAAGAGCGTGTTCCGTTTGCACGGAGTTGCGTTTTCTTTCTTGAGGTGACTGGGTATTAACGATTTACAATAACAAACATGGCCTCTTATTCATTAAGGAGCATGGCACTAGTGGGACGCAGCAGATGGTACAGGATTTTCCGATTATTTCGGCAAAACGATAAAAGAGGACTTCCTCTGAAGGTATTCCTTTTTTCCGAAAAAATGTCCAGTAGAAAACTCCGTTCCATTTGATTTACCACCGGAACAACCGGATTTTCCATACAAAAGGAAAGCGCTTCAGGACAGTTCTGATAGCGGGTTTTGGTACGGAACAGGCTCATGATAAACTTATGAAAAACCTGTCCTTCCCCACCCCTCCCCCCCACTAACATTCTGGCCAATATTCTCTCTATCATTGTAACATAGCATAACATAACACAACGTAACATAACGTAACGTGACATACCGTAACGTTACATACATAACTAGCCTGTTCCAGGCGTTCAGATAGTGGGGAAAGCGCGAATAGTTGGGGAAGGCGCGAAGAAATGCGAGCGAAAAAAATGCAGGGAGACTGGGGAGAGGATGCGACTCCCCGCATTTTTTTTCGCTCGCTTTTCTTTGCACCTTCTCCAACTATTCGCGCTTTCCCCACCATCTGAACGGCTGGAACAGGCTAATACGTAAGGTAACGTAACGCAACGTGACATAACATAAAAACATAACATAACGCAACCTAACATAATATAACGTAACTTAACATAACATAACATAACATAACATTATGTTAATAGTTCGTTTAAAGGGTCAATGAAAAGATTGAATCAATCTTCCTCCATCTACAAATACTTACCGACATTTTTTCACGATCCAGTTTAATTCACTTTCTGCGGTCGAATCCATGACGTCACTTCTGAATTCCAAGGCCCAGGCGAAGAATACGACCGACGTACCGCTGATTGCAAAGTCTGCAGAAAACCTGGGCACGTGCTTGAACAATATGCTGAAAACTGGAGCGGTGATTGCTTCGAAAAAGTCAGACAGTGCTCAGGCAAGTGGCGTTTATTAGTTGATAACATAATAAATATTGAAAAAGATAAGACACTACGAGTGCAGGGCTGTTGACTCTATGGAATAAAGATATTTACTTTCAATTGGTAGTGTACTTCTTAACAAATATATGACTTTCTTTTCTGAGGAGATATTTATCATCAGCTTGTTTTTCCACAGCAAGTTTCTCGTTCTCCTAAATTTGTCGAGAAACCATTTTTTACTTTTGTAACGAAGATATCTTCGATTGCTTTTGATTTTTCTGTGCTTGTTGTTTCCACAATGGCTCTACTAGTAGAGAATCTATCGAAAATGAAGGTGGACCAGAGCCGTTTCGACATTTCTCCATTTTTCCATGGGAGGTGGGGACTATAATTCGTAACGTGATTTTGCGTGACATTCTGAAGCATAGCAATCATGAGAGTGTTCAGAGAAAGATGGAACAGCTCTGCATGAATAAAAATCTGTCGTCACTACTTTCAGAATACAGGGCAAGGAAAAAAAGCCGAAAGCCTACTACCGGCATCTTATCTTTTGCTGGTATTCATTTAAAAAATGTATACTATGTTATACTATACTATACTATACTATACTATACTATACTATACTATACTATACTATACTATACTATACCATACCATACCATACCATACCATACCATACCATACCATACCATACCATACCATACCATACCATACCATACTATACTTTACTATACTACACTACACTACACTACACTACACTTTGTACACTACACTACACTACACTATACGATACGATACGATAAGTATACTATACTATACTATACTATACTATGCTATACTACACTATACTATACTATACTATACTATACTATACTATACTATACTATACTATTCTATATTATAAAATGCTCAAGGAAATGCGCGCGCTATGATTGGTCAAACCGAGTTTATAAGATTCATTAAAACCGTTTTCATTTTATAAAAGAAATAAAAAAACTTGTTCCTCGTGCATTGTTGAGTTATATAAGCACTTGGGAATTTTTAAGAACACTCGAGAAGTGCGAAAAGCACTCGCCTACGGCTCGTGCTTTTCTGCACTTCTCTCGTGTTCTTAAAAATCCCCGCGTGCTTATATAACTCAATAATGCACTCGGCGCGTTTTTTATTTCTTTACTATACTATACTATACTATACTATACTATACTATACTATACTATACTATACTATACTATACTATACTATACTATACTATACTATACTATACTATACTATACTATACTATATGATTTATTTATGCAATTTAAATGTCTATTAATGCAGATTTACATTCACAGTTCTGAGTGAATTACAATGTATAAAGTGTCTAGTTTTATTTTTCTGTAGGGTATTTATGTGGTTACACAATCCATGCATCTTGTCAACAATGTAAGTGACGCAGTACTGGAACTACGTCTCCCTGATGAGGAAGAGATATCAATTCAGACGAGCGGTATGACCTTTGTTCTTGGGCGTCATACACCAGCAAAGGTGGCTGGATTTCAGATTGAAAGTGACAATGGAAAGTTTGTTCTACCAGCTGACATGGGTTTCCAGATCAAAAATACTAATTTTGTTGATACCCAGGTAAATGATCAATTAACAGTCGTGATAGTCAGGAATACATCAAAGAAAACCAGTGGAAGAAACAAATAGCCAAATTAAAAGTAATTAATCCCAATCAAGCCTGCGATTGCTACGATTGCTGCAAAATTGCGTTCACCGGTTGCGTTCACCGGTTTCCATATGATCACAGCGATCGTAGTGATCGTATCAAAACCAGGCTTTAGTTTAAATTTTCTGATGATTATGACAATAAAAGGGAGGATCGAATGCCTATTAAAAACAAATTCAACAAACAAAACAAAACCCTTAAAAGGTGAGACCAGTAAAACTGGTCGAAAAAAGAAGTGTCTTTAGCTGTCAGACACCTGTGTTAAAATAAACTTTTCAAACTTGTTTCGACAAAATACTACAAGAACACTTGTCTACATTATTTCACAAACATCTTAGGCATAACTAGGGAAAAAGCGCAACGGGTCATCTATGAATAAATGCCATGAATAAAGGAGAGTACTGGCCACTGGGAACAACGTTTCTTGGCATAATGTTTTTTTTTTAATATTTTCATCAGTTTTTTTTATCAAAATCGACCGGGTTCACCGATGTAGATTTGCATCGATTAAAGCGCTTTTTTGTGGTTTCAGATGTTATCCATACCATTCAATCCTTTTACCTGGGACTTTACAAGTCAAAGGGTTCACTCAAACGTGTTATCACTGGACCTCAAAAGCGACAAACGAAGGGCGATCAAAATATCAAAACTGTCAAGTGACATTTTAATAAAAATTCCTCTAAACCGTCAGGAAAGGGCTTTAGAAAAACCGCATTTTTTCACAAAGAACCACACTTCCCGCTTTCATGAGATGAAAATCGATTACGAAAATACAGTTATACAACTAGAAATAACACCGGAAGAGACAAATGTAAGCCTGACAATTTTCCTGAGATTCGGTCATCGACCAACCATCCAAGAACACGATTTGAATGGGACTGTTTCCAGTGACGAGAGATGTATTTGGACAAAGACACAAGGAAGGAATGAAGGAAAACAAGTGTGCTCTCCAAATGCGGTAACCCCGATTGAAATTCTTGCTCAGAAACCTGGAAAGTATTATCTGGAAGTACGAAGCCATAAAAGCTTTTCCAAGCCTCAAAAGAGACAGAAACGTTCGTGTTTTGGACACGGAAGACAAAAGCGATCCTGTGTTGAGGTAAAACGTCCTCCACCAACTCCACCCCAGAGTAAAAATGTGAGCATTGTTCCGGCCTATGATCCAAACACTGATGATAACTATACCATGCGAGTGGCCCTGGGAAGTTGTGTTCATTGGTCAGATGAACGACAGATGTGGACAACACAAGGTTGTCAGGTAAGACTCCCAATGCAATTATAATAAGTGTTAGTGTGTGCTATTGAGCCAAGAATAAATAGATCTTAATGTCCCATGTAGGAATCACTTGATGCATGGTTTCCTCTGGATGCTCTTGAAGCATTTTGTGTAAAGCAAATGTGCTGTGTCGAATACGTATGTCCAAAACCCAGCAAAAATCACTGTGACATTTACCTTTTAGCATCATCAACAACAACAACAACAAAATCTGATAATGATTAATTATAAGCCAGTTGCACTTTTTGGCGGAATCGCCCCTGTTTTTCCCCTTTTCAGCACAAAACAACTTTGATAAACTTCGTTTCATGTTAATTCACTGAGTGCAATATTTAATGTAAATATATATATTACAGTCAACTCAAGAGACGTCCATAAAAGCCGACGTTGGTTTCTATAGTTCTTAAAATAATTTCTGCGGGATTTGAATGCCTGTCCACGTCATAGCTTACCATGTCGTGATTGTAAGGTTTCCGCAAAGCGCGAGTTGACTGTATGAGCAAGTTGTTTACTGTCGTTTTCCAAAGCGAGGAGTACAATGCTCACTACCCAAAAGTAGGAATAGGATAGGCTTTTGCTTGTAACACGCACTCCATAAATACATTGAAAAGTGGATAAATTGTCATAAAATAGCAAAAACAGCTATTCTAGGCGATCGAATAAAACACTCTGGTGCTATAATTGGAGTTATAACTCGGTTTTAACCATGGCTCTCTATTAAAACCTCTGTTAAAACTCGGTTTAACTGAGCGTCCCATGTGAGTGCAAAAATAAGAGTCCATCCTTTAAGACAGTGCTGACTCCTCAACGTTTTCACAGGTTCTATCTGGGAATGTGAATGGATTTATCAACTGTTCTTGTAACCACTTGACATCATTCGGTGGGAGCCTTCTGGTGAAACCAAATCCAATCGACTTCGACAAGGTCCTTGTTGAATTCAAGAAAATCGACGAGACAGGAAATGTCGCTGTCATAGTGACCATAGCAGTGGTTTTTATGACTTACTTAGTTGTGGTTATTATTGTCAGACCAGCGGATAGAAGACATGCAGCAAGGATGGTAAGCTCATAAATCGTCGATTGGCAACAAGCTTATCTACGATAATAATAAATAATAAGCTTATATAACAACAACAACAACAATAATAATATTATTAATAATAATAATAATAATAATAATAAGCTTATCTTCTTTCGGGAATTCTTCTTTCCGTCCTGTTTTGGAATTGATTTAGATTCTGAAATAACAGACGTATCGAAGAAGCGTGCTGTTAAAAGAAAACTGGAATATACCTAAATGCGACAAGGATCAAGTTATAATTTTCACATAAACACAGATATACTGGCGGTTTTAGTATTGTAAAGGCCCGTATACACAGGCGACTTTTTGTGCAATTTTTGCCGCACTTTTCGATGCAATTTTTGTCGCACGCAAATTGCATCTTCAAATCGCGTGTGTAAATTAGCAGCGATTTCAGTGCGATTTGGGCGCGCTTTGTCGCGCGATATAGCAAAGGTTTCGAAGATGCAACTGACTTGGCGACGATTTTTGGAAGAATCAGAACAAATGTTGCACTCGAATTGCACAGAACCCACTGCTAGTTTGCACTTGCGACAAAAGTTTCACTGGAAAGCGCGACCAAAATCAGGGGCACCCAACGAATCTGTTCCTCACTTTATCTGTTCCCCAGCGAAATTCTTGCTGGCTGGCAAAATATTCTGTACATATTTTTTTAATTACCATTTTTGCGCTGGTTGACTTGAGAAGGGAGTCGCAAGAACAAACTGTGCTGGCTAACTTGCTGGCTAACTTTAAGCAGTACTTAGAGATACCCGAACAGGTTAAGTTCGAGACGGCAGTAAATGTACAAAACAATAAACAAAAAGCTTCAAATAGTTTGACATTAAATGTTTCATTAGTTCCCAAGCCCCTTTTGGTAACTTATTATTATTGGTTTTTTTTTCTTTCTTTTTTTTATTTATTCATTTTTTTAATTGCTGGCTGGAAAACAGACATTTTTTTATCCAGCTGGCTGGGAATTTCCCTACGTATTATGCTGGGAAAAAGAAACAGATATATTTTTCCCAGCAACGTAGAAGGACACCTGGAAATGCTTTAATATCATTTATTTTAATTTATTTGAGTAAAATAATACATTTTACCAAAGATTATTCGTTGCATAAAAAAATAGCATGTGCTCAAAAGACAAGACAATTCCTTGTTAACCACTACGAGACGTGGCGTAAAATAGTATTAAAAATAAATTTACTTCATTTTTTAAATTGATTGATTGCTGTTTGATCGTTGATTGCTTGTCTATTTTAGTTGAAATATTTTTAACAACATCTATATTAATTCATAGTCTTGTAATACACGACAACATCTCACGTCATCTGGTAGCACATGCGAATATGAAGTTACCATAACAACAGGGATATGGAGGAATGCTGCTACAACTGCCAAAGTTGCCTTGGAGATTTACGGTTCCGAAGGAAGCTCGGGAATTCTACAGCTAACCTCAGAAGGAAATTCGGGCGATTCGCTTTTTTATCGCGGCAGCTCGGAAGTTTTCGTTCTGGCTTTGGAACAGCCGCTGGGTTGTGTACGTGGAGTACGAATTGGGCACGACAATTCTGGAACGGCGCCATCATGGTTTCTTGAAGATGTGATTATTCTAGAAACACAAACAATGAATTCATGGACATTTTCAAATAACCAGTGGTTAGCTCTTGAACGTGGCGATGGAAGGATAGAGCGGATGTTACAAGCCTCGACAGATAAATCAGGATTCAGTCGCGATGTTTGGATACGTTGGTTGAATGGACTCACAAAGAAACACATCTGGGTGTCCGTTTTGACGAAACCGTGTAGGGAAAGATTTTCAAGAATGCAGCGAGTATCGTGTTGTCTTTCAATACTGTTATCAGCCATGCTCGCTAATGCTATGTTTTACGAACTGAGCGGAAGATCCACGCAATACATTCAAGTAGGGCCACTGAAATTTTCTTGGAGACAAGTAATTGTTGGAATTCAAAGTGCCCTTATCGTTGCACCAATTAACATTCTTGTCGCATTTTTGTTCGAAAAAGGGAGTTCGAGAACATCTGATCAGCAACAACCTGGCAGCACTCTGGGTAAATGGCTTGTCTTCCTAGCGTGGTTTCTATGTTTCTGCACCTGCGCTGTCTCAGCGGTATTCACTATTTTTTACAGCCTTGTTTGGGAAAAGACTATTTCTGAACAATGGTTATCTTCAATGTTTATTTCATTTCTTCAAGACGTTACACTTACAGAACCTGCAAAAATCTTTGTCATAGCTGTGTTTTTAGCAACCATAAGAAGAAAAAGGAGGAGTGATGGTTACTTTTCCCTTGGACAAAATGATAATGTTTTGTCCAAAGAACGGTTATGGAAGAGGGAAATTTCTGAGGTAGAGGACATGCGAAAACGTCAGACGAAAAAACAGAACATATCTCGTTTCTTCGTAGAGCTATTTGTGTACTGTGTGTTTATCACTGTTTTGATGGTGGTGTGTTACGGAAATAAAAATGATCATCGATATTTCATGACTAAGTCTATCCGAGATGGCCTACCACAATTTTCTAAGGTATGCGATATTCATTAATTTTAACCTTTAAAAAATACAAAAAATAACGCAAATCGACGTTTTGATATACAGTGTATTATGTGAGAAAGAACTTTTCTTTAGTTTGGTAGTCTGTGCGCAGACGTCTTCTATTTCCTTCGTTTCACTGCCTCAGTTGTATTAAACTGTTTATGAAGGAACGGAATAGTAGGTTTCTGCGTGTAGGCTTATGTCAGTTGGATGTGGCTGAATAATAATAAGCTGACATAAGCGTGACAGTGGTTTCGAAACCCGATCTTAAAGGCCCACACTCACCCAAAATGCTGTGCGCGCCGTGATCACTTTCTGTGCTGAACTTCGTGTAACACGAAATTCACGCTTGAAAGCGTGCAACCAATCAGATCGCGCGTATGAACAATGGATCATTTCAAAACAAAAACAAACGACCGCAACGTCTTTTGGGTGAAGGTGGGCCTTTAATTAGCATAGATTTTGGCAGTTTTATTCCTTCGTTTTCTCCGTATTCAACTGACTCGTCCCCAGTCGTCTCTCTTGGCAAGACGCGGGCGACGCGCACGGGAGATAGACGCGGAACGAGAGAAGCGCGACCGAAGGGGGTGATGGGAAGGAGGAAAAAGAAAGGGAAAGACTCTCCCCGCTTTCCTCCTTCCCGTCACCCCTCGCGCTCCCCTCGGCCGCGCTCCTTTCGTTAATATTAATAGGAGAAAGAGAGACGACTGGGGATGAGTCAGTGTATTTAATGATCAATTTGAGAAGCTTCATCAAACACTCGAAAGAATGTTTAATCAGGATTTCCAAACACCCCGAAGTTGGTTGAAAAAAACTCGGCTGCGCCTCGTTTGTTCAACCCATTTCTCGGTATTTGGAAATCCTGATCAAACATTTTTGATGCATTACATGAAAGCCATTTATTGTAAGGCCTCAATCCTACACTCGCTTAATTCAATCCGTGCCCTCAAAGGTACGTACGGCAAGCATCCCTGTCACTGTTATATTGGCGTGTTCCCTGGGGAAGAGCTCTCTCTTGCTTGTATAATGTGGCTTGCCATTGTTTCTTTCATATGAAAGTTTAAGTTAACACAACTGGTAGTTTCACACCAGGGCTTTTAAGTACATCCTAAGTGCACTTGAATCCTACTTTGAATGTGAACAGGTAGATTGCATGTACTTAAATCCCACTTTGTGACCATGGAAACATGTCTATTTCGACAAGTATGATATACGCCACACTCGAGAAGGCACTTGACCAATGGGAAAACAGAAGCTAACTGAAAGACATGTTCAGCGACGCAAAAATTGATAGCTTACATTTCAAGAAATATACTTTCTGAAGTGTTATTTGAGAATCTTATGTGCGCTTGGTTGAAGCTCTTGGGTGATACTTTAACTTGCTTGTAGTGTGAAACCAACAGTTCCCACATTTAAATGTCATCTGCCATCCTTAGGTCTCCACCAACGAGAAATACTGGGTGTGGTTAAGGGGTGTTTTTGTTCCTGGTGTATATGCTGGAGCGTGGTATAATGGTCTGCAAGAAGATCAAAGCATTTATATTGGTGATAAGAATTCAGTTCTTGTTGGAATGCCGCGAGTTAGGCAACTGAGGGTTAAACCAAGTAAGTAGATACTTCTGTTTGATTGCAAATTAGCCATCATCAGTTGCTCGATTATTTCAATTATTTACGATCTTTCTCTCTTTATCACCACACATTGCTGTTCATATGCAGGACGCGTGTTGCATATATGACCCTGTTAATGACCTCGCTCGTCACGAGTCTCCCAGTAGCTCAACTGGTTAGAGCGTCCCACAGGTCCAAGTTTCCGGAAGGTCATGGGCTCGACTTCCGTCGATAAAATTCACTTGGTGACAAACGTGATGTTTAACACTCTCACTCCCAGAAACAATTATGGAGACATGCAGTGTAATTCTAACTTTTGACGAAATCCTATGGTGCGACCATTCAACTGAAATCTCTTCGGTAGTACTTTTGTATGGTACCATTTGTTCTAACTTTTGAGTCTGTTTATGAAATCCTATGGTGTGACCATTCAACTGAAATCTCTTCGGTAGTACTTTTGTATGGTACCATTTGTTCTAACTTTTGAGTCTGTTTATGAAATCCTATGGTGTGACCATTCAACTGAAATCTCTTCGGTAGTACTTTTAAGTGGTATCATTTGTTTTCCAATATTTTACAAAATGAAATTTGGGATTTTTTTTGGCACTCTTGTTAGAGATAAAGGGTTAAGACTTCAGTTTAAATTTCTTAACTCGATGGTCAACTTCATTGTTTCAGAGCCTTGTGACGTGCTGGGTTACATGAAGACGACATTCCCTACCTGCTATTATGCATACTCGAAGGAAAACGAGGACAACTCCCCTTATAACAAACCAGGCTGGGTCGCAGTCGCGAACTCTACGAAGAAAGACGAATTAAATCGACTTTGCCCGAAGCCATGGCGATACCAGGAACCTGCAGAGACCGATACAGTGCCAAAATGGGGACAGTTTTCGCTTTATCCAGGAGGAGGATTCGTGGCTGATCTCGGTTATGAGAAAAGGATCAGCCTTGACATAATCGAAACGCTGCAAAAACATGGTTGGTTAGATCTTCAGACACGTCCTGTAATACTGGAATTTTCTGCGTTCAACCCTCCTACCAACCTCCTGGTGGTGTCGACATATTTCTACGAAATCCTGCCATCTGGATTCAAGGCGCCATTTGAGAGGATTAAAACCATTTCCGTATATTCCAAAGAGACCGGTTCGCACCAGTTTTATCTCATTTGCATTTTGTTGTTCATATTGTTGGTGTTATTGTAT
Organism: Dendrophyllia cribrosa; assembly: GCA_024195265.1. NCBI lineage: Eukaryota > Metazoa > Cnidaria > Anthozoa > Scleractinia > Dendrophylliidae > Dendrophyllia > Dendrophyllia cribrosa. The sequence goes on from JAJLRJ010000010.1 coordinate 37,029,792, forward strand.
ATGGGACGAATATGCTTCAGCATTTATAAGCAAGGACGGCAATTTTTCAAGACATTCTGGAATTGGGTGGATATTCTTCAACTTGTTTTCTCTGTGTTAGCTGTTGTTATGAACATTGTGCGATCGTCGGAAGCCCTATCCACAATTAGGGAAATAAAAGCAAACCTCTACGCAAACGCGAATTTCCAAGAAGTCATTGCATGGATAGAGGCGGAAAATGGCGTTTTAGGAATTCTGGTATTTCTAGTAACCTTAAAGCTTTTAAGGCTCATTAGATACAATAAGCAAGTCGCTGTATTCTCGAAGACTTTGAAAGTATCTGCACAGCTTCTTTTGTCTTTTATGGTGGTTTTTGCAGTTGTGTTCATGGCCTTTATGCATTTTGGGATCCTGATATTTGGAACGGCATCAGAAAGGTATTCCTCTCTGCTGAAAGCCACATATTTTCAATTGGAGTTAACATTAGGCCGAGTCAAGGCAAGACCCATAAACGAGCTGACAGATGCAAATGATACATTTGGTAGGATATTCACATCCTTTATTCTTCTGAGCCTTACTATTATCTTTATAAATTTCTTCATCGCTGCAATAAACGATGCACTATTGAATGTTAAAAATTCTGTTATCTCAAATGAACTTTATGACCTTGTTGAAGAGCGTAGTACCAAGAGTGGTGAAGAACATAAGAAATTTTTTGACGTTATTAGTAAAGACTTAAGGCAAAGAGCGAAAAACGACAAACCATCAGAAGAACGCAACAAAGAATTAGAGAAACGCACAGAAACATCTGTTGATAAAGCAGCCATTGACTTTGACTCAATCAGTAAGGCCATTGTAGCTTTGAGACAGAAGCGAACACAAGAATCATCACAAGAAAAACCGGAGTCGACGAGAAGAAAATCACTTTACGATAGAGTAAGCTTTGCAGCGAAGCAATTTAGGCGTACACGTTTTACAAGTGATGTCGCAAGATACCAGTTAAAGAAATTAAGCAAGAAAGAAGAAGTATTTATCGAGTTATTGGAAAATATCGTCCAAGCCGAGTGTGATGAAGAAGAGACATTTCAGTTGCTTTGCCACAAAGCATGATTTTTATGTCAGCAAAAATGACAATTAAGGGATATTAATATTAAAAATGGACGTATATATAGGTATATAAAATTTATTATACAAATAACGTTTTGGAATATGATGCATGCATGGACGTAGAACCGATTTGCGAAAGAAAGTAGAATACATGTGTCTGTTAAGAGCATTAATGTCCACCATGTCCTCATGTCACCAGAAATATATTAATCAAGCAGTTACTGCTCGCTTTCAATAACAAGCAAACTCAGAAGTTCAAAGCCCAACTAAGGTTTATGTTTTACGCTGCCGTCAATCCGATAAATATGGCGACAAACATTGTACCGCTGATAACAGAAACTAACAAAATGGATCGAAATCCACCAATCATAACCCACAAACATGACCATGTGACCATTTTGCATGAAACATAGCTATTTCCTGAGACGTCCGCTATGATATTTGTGGCAGTGAAAAACAAAAATGTTGGTCGAGTTTTTATTTTCATTTGATAACAGTGCAAAAAACGGTGTTTTCGAATCATTGATATTTTAAATTCAGAAACTGTTGACCCTTGGCATGGTATACACGCGTCAAGAAATTCAGTTCCGTTGTTCCTGTTGATCTTGTTTGGGTGAGGTGGGGGGGGGGGGGGTGGGGGCTTATGTGAAAAACCCCTTTTACCCCACCATGTGATAGGGAATGGTTACAACTTCTTTCTTGGCCCTGCTTATTCAAAGGAAACTTATAATAGTTATTGAAAAGCTGCAATAGGGACCAAAAGCATTTTGTTTACAAAATTGATGGTAAATCTTATGAGTAATTTTTAGATATAGATTTTGGTTGTCAGGGAAATTTTTACGATTAAATAGATGAAGGATGTTTCCATCTCAAGTTGATATAATTATTTAGAATTAAAAGTCGTCAGTATTCAGCGCACAGATCCCTTCAAGGCAGCCCAAGAAACCAAAAAAAAGCGAGAAATACCAACTTGAAAAAAGACAAGATTTTTATTCTGAACTTCTCCCGTATTTTTGCAAGGCTAAAGAGTATTTATCGAATTTCTATAAAGAGACAAGACAGGAGTATCGATGTGAAACTACATTAAACAACTTTTTCCACCACTATGCCCACCTTCCAATGGATCATAATTTTCCCGCCATTTTTTCACGTTCGCCATCTGCAGACTGCAATTTGCCGTTGTCAAAGCCAAGAAGGCTGTGTCACGTTCATAAAAAAAAACAAAGTAAGCATTTTTATTTTGGTATTTTAATCATGTTCACGAATTTCCAACTCTTTAAGCCCAAAGCACTTATGTTCTATGTAAAATAACTGTAAAATGTAATTTTTCACGCAAATTAAAACGTCTAAAAATCTAACAAAACCACAATTTACCGGTAACACCTAAACTTTAGTAAATACTCTAGAAAATAGTTTTCCTACATTTATTTCCCCTATTGAGTTTACGTGAACGTTATGCACCAGTTTGCGTACACGACAGACCGCAAACCGCAACCTCAAAGTTCCCAGGGTCTTCTCCGTTTTGAAAATGGCGGGGCGGGCGAAGAAGGTTAGAGTTAGATACCATCCACATAAACCACCTCAGACACTGATTGAGAATTATATAATGTAATGTCGATACTTAGAATATTATTTTCAGTAAATGTGTAAGTGTAATAAAGAAAGTCTGTGGCCTCAGCTATGTTTACACTTACAGAGCCTACACTACCAGAGTACCACCTAGCTTTCGGGTTGTTTAGGCCTAGATTTAATGAACTGCTAACCCTAACCTTAACTGAATGCCAACCAGTTAATCCGTTATATAAGTCTCAAAAAGATGTCCGAGGTGGTTAAGGTGAATGATATCTAATGCTAACGGCCGGCAAAGAAACCCCTCGACAAGGCTACCGAAAAACACTCACAAAAACCTTGGATTCTTTTGTCGCGGAAAATGTGTGGAAAAGTCTTCGTTTCGTTTGAACGACGATTTCAAATTGCCAGAAAACAAATACGGCTGCCAATCGTTCAAAAGGAACTCCGAAAATGCCATTTCATCGTGTGTCACGTGACAAAATACTTCACGATTCTTGGAGTATTGTGGCAGCCTTGTCCAGCGGTTTCTACGCCCGCCCGCCATTTTGAAAACGGAGAAGGACCTGGGTTCGAGGTTGTGCAAACCGCACGAGCGCTTCAAACGTTGTGACGTCAGCATAGTATCATAAAGATACGTCATGGTACTTAGCCATGGTACTGTTAAACGTGGGCTCAGGATATTCTCGAAGGCTAAAAATGGTACTGATGACTAGTCCTGCAAAAGGCCTCGATCAATTGCCCTCCACAGCGGTCAAATATCTGCGCATGCTTACAGTTTGACCGCGGCAGGAGCCCATAACCAGGAGTGTGCTACTCCATGTCACGGTGTATACAAACTGAAATAAAGACTATGATAAAAAAATGCTGTTTAAAATGGCAAATAAAAGAGCTAACGCTAGAACTGCTAAATACGCTCAGGGAGACTGTTCCACAGTTTAGGAGCGCATACAGAAAAGGCTTGATCGCCATAAGATTTAAGGTTAGATGATGAAACTTAAAAAAGCCAGGGTTGATGACCTCAATTGCCTTTAATAAACAACAAACAAATTATACGACTTGTGGTGGATGTTCATCGGCAGCACATTTCTACGGGGAACAACTATTACTATTACTACTATTACTATTGCTATTGCTATTGCTATTGCTATTGCTATTACTATTACAATTACAATTACTATTACTATTACTATTGCTATTACTATTACTATTGCTATTACTATTACTATTGCTATTACTATTACTATTGCTATTACTATTACTATTGCTATTACTATTGCTATTACTATTACTATTACTATTACTATTACTATTACTATTACTATCACTATCACTATCACTATCACTATCACTATCACTATTACTATTACTATTACTATTACTATTACTATTACTATCACTATCACTATCACTATCACTATCACTATCACTATTACTATTACTATTACTATTACTATTACTATTACTATTCCTATTACTATTACTATTACTATTACTATTACTATTACTATTACTCATGCTTAGCGGAAACAGATATTAATTAATTTCCCGGGAAAAAGGTATCTAAAAATAATCCAGTCTGTAAAAATGCCATGACAAGAATTAATTACAGCTTCGGCTTGTAGGCTCTTGGCCGCGGGTAACACTTGCCCATCCTATGTAGGGCTGAACAGGAACACGACTATAGTGATGCAGTGTTTGGTTTTGATTCTTATTAGATTGGGTCGTTGCATTTATATTCATCAGTCTTCGTTGTATATGACAATAATTGAATGCCTTCGTTCTGGCCTTGTTTGAGAGAAACCCCGGGGGGAGACGCCCATATAAAATTGACGGGATTGCTCAACGGAAATGTTCGAAAAACACCCTGAAAGGTACCAGAATCTCGAACTGACAACTTTGACAACTGACACTTTGACAATTCAAAAATTAACGATAATGGTAAATTCAGAGAGGAGATCATGTTGGTTTATAACACCCTAAGCGTAATCTCATACCCCAGACCTCCCACGGTCAGGCGGAAGGGATTTCAGTACAGTACAAGCACGAGTGAGATCTGGGTACGAGATTACCCTAAGCGGTACCAATCTAAAAATTTTGACCCATTAAAGTGCACCTAACCCCCAATTTTTTTTTCTTTTAATCAACTCAATGTACGTTGAAAAGTCGAATAGTGAAATATTTCATGTTTTTAACGTCGAGTTAGTGAGTTATAGAGATTTGAATTTACAAAATGCTAATTAGATGACGTCGAATCAACACTTTACCATTATTTCTACTTCAATTTACAATAAGCAGTTCACAGCTTAAGGATAATCAATTTAAGGAATACTAAACAAAAACTGTTAAAAGTCAATTGATTTGTAAAAAAATATTACTTGGAGGTGGAAACAAGTAGTTGTATAATAAACGATTCTTGATTTGACGTCATCTTATTAACATTTTGTAAATTCAAACCTCTATAATTTACTAACGCAACGTTAAAAACAAGAAATATTTAACTATTCAACTTTTCAACGTACATAGAGTTGATTAAGCGAAAAAACAATTTTGGGTTTAGGTGCACTTTAAAGGTACGACGAGCACCCTGTCATTTTTATATAGGAGTCCCCCGGGGGTACTCAGTATTGGTGTTTAACTACATGAAGTACCTTTTCACCGCTATGTTCACCTTCTGACCGAACATTTTGTGAAGCATAAAGTACATCATTGGAGGATTAATAAATATAAGACGAGTTCGTAACGATAAGTTGCTGTACTCTCAGTAACTCATGTAGTATCTCGCCCGCAGTCGGTCGTTGCTGAGGGTTAATCGCATGACACCGTTCCATTATTTCACGGAGTTGACCTTTGACAAAATCACTCCCTTTCACATTATTCAATAATCTTTCCACAATCCATGGTAGTTTCCACATTTCGATTTTTTCGTCGTAAGTTGGATGCAGATTAAATTTCAACGGTTCTGACTCACGAGGCCACCCTTCACGTTCTAGTCTCTGCTGTGACGAAAGTGACACATTCGGCCTCCTGGCGCAACCCCTATCTTCAGTTACTTCGACTAACGAGTCCACGTCGTTCAGAATCAGGTGAAAGTCATCAGTGATCAAGTACTGAGATAGTAATTTATTGAGAGTAACACCATCGCACTGAACACGGACACCAATTGGACTGTGGTGTAAGTAGTCCATGATCCGAACGTAATCCACGCTCAGCTGAAATCTTGTTTGTATATTATCGTACCTGGATAACTGGGAGCCGTCCCGAAGGAGCTTATCTAAAAAGATTGCCGAGCCGTGTTTGTAATACATTGTGACCATCTGCAAGAATGAAAAGAGAATAACTGATGTAGCGTAAAGAACAAAGTCCGGCTCACAGTTTACATGACTAAAATTTAAAATAAATATATGTTATTTACCGGCCGGGAGGTCCGTATAGGAAAAAACTGTGCCCGAGGTCTTGAGTACGGCCCGAGGCCGTAGGCCGAGGGCCGTACTCAAGACCGAGGGCACAGTTTTTTCCTATACGGACCGACCTAGGCCGGTAAATAACTTATTTATTTTTTTCCTACTTTAATTCTGCGATTCGCCGTGAAAATCATTCATGTACAGCTTTCCAAGAAATGTTTCTTACGCGCCGCGTACAGCTAAACTGACAGAACGCGCGCAAAATCTAAATTAACTCGGTAATCTTCACAACTTTCCATTCATAAACAAAAAAAACTTAATGTGTAAAGTGAACTCATTGCTATCAGTTTATGTCTCTTGGTAGAATAAACGGCTCTTGTGTTTGCCTTCGGTGAGGATTGCCTACAGCGAAGCCGTGGAAAGCTGAATTATAACTTTAAAAACTTTTCAAATTTTTCTATTACAAGGAAAAGTCGAGCGTAATTTATTTATAGCGGGGAGAAAGCTTAAACTGAGCTATTCTAATTTAAAAATCATGTTTTCTTGAATGAAAACTTATAGAATTTAGATAAAAGAAGGTAAAAACCGAGAAATAAAAGTGTACAAACCGAGCAATGTAGTGAAAGTACAAATTATCTCGTAAAATCCGATCGCTAAATGGCGTGTAAATTATTGACAACAAACCTAGTACAAGACTAGAATGACAAGACTTTTTAATAAAAAATTCACAGAATCTCTATTAGGAGAAAAAACACAACCAGAAAAATAAGAACACTTAAACCGAATGGAGTCAAAACCTTTGTAAAAAAGCGCTAGATTGCATCTTATTATAGTAATGTTTTGCCACAAATGCCGCTTTGTAAAAAACAACAACAAACCCAAAAACTATAAAATCAATAAATCATAAAATCGAAACTTGTACTCGCCTTTTCGAGGAATAAAATTGGCCTTTATTTTTACGGCTGATTTCTCCTTCCATTTAGTTTGTTCTGTCTTTCTTCATTGAGTCTTTTTGTACCTGGTTTAAGCGTAGTTAAGATCTTCAGCGTGTTGTCTGGTCTTTGCATGTCAGCCGATGTCAGCTATGATGAAACTTTGCCGGTTTTCTTCATTGTTTTCTTTGTTTGTGTCGTTAAATATTATATCTGGCCAATAAAAATTCACTTTCGCTTTGCTAGCTTTCGTCTGGGTTCATAATTTACGAGAAAATTCAATGATATAAGCAGTTCATCAACAGAAAATCAATTCAGTGTCATTGCAATCGTGAAACCCGGTCCGTATCGTAAAAAGCTGGACCGGCTGAAAGCGCAGGAAAGCGCGCGATTAGCCAATCGGATTCAAGGATTTAGGATTCCGGACCGCTGAGATGCTTCAGAAAAAAATAATTGATTATATTTAAGGTGGCCGAACACAGTTTTTGCGCGGTCAGCGGTAATGGCTAAAAGTCGGCGCGGGTTTTAAAAAACAAAACAAACATGGCGGCGACGGCGAAAAAAGTTTTTTTCTCTTCTTGGCAGTTGCTTGGCAAATTGGCTCTGAACTCACTGCCTCATAGCAAACAAGTAAAAACCCTTCAGGGGGTATGCAGTGTTTTTTGTAATGACTCAGTGTTGAATGGTTATCAAGATCGCAAGACAAAAAGTTATGCTCGACAGACACGCGACTCGCGAAATGACGAAGTTTTTATTGGCTTACCACTTGCTGTTTTGGTGTACCTAATGCTCCAATCATCTGTTGCATCCTGCGGAAAGGAAGATGCTACCCCTGTGATAGCACCAAATAAAAATTTTATTTTTTCCCGAGAGCGGAAAGCTTTGAAACGAAAAACTCAAACAGAAAGAGCACGAGCTGAAAAATGCAAACGCCGGCTATTTGACGAAAACATCACCCTACCTGTCGAAGCTGAGCCACAACTAACTGAAACAGCAAATCCTCCTCAAAGACTTGTTGAAGAATTGGTAGGTGAAAGAAAATTCCGGTTGGAAAATCCTCCTTCAATTTTATTTCACAAATAATTTTACAAATGTAACAATGTACCAGATGGCAAAGTATTTTGTATTATTTTCACTAGTCCCCCATTAGAAAAGATGGCAGACAAACGAAAAAACTTACAAGAAAACCTGAGCCAATTTCATTGAATGGATTCAGAATTGTTGACCTTGGGCTCATGCAGCAAAGTTTGAACTCCTGTCAACAGTGTAACTCTGGTAAAAATGTAGCAGTTTTAATTATTATACCCCTAAAATATTTCAGTGCAATAAATAAAAAAATTAGTTTTAGGATTTATTTACCCAACATTATGTATTAAGTTATTTTTGGGCTGCAAATAAGGGCTCACACTAGGGATTTTTCTCACTTATGGGTTTGAGCCCCTACCATTTATTATTAAACATTGACCAGTTGAAAAAAAATAATCCACCTGCTACCATTTCAGTATCAACTTTTATTCAAATCTGTTTACCATAGTCCTGAAATACATGTAAGTGGAGACCCATTACTTCAAGATATAAATAGCACAATAAATAATACAAAAAATACACAGAATAATGAAAATAAGTTTTTATATAAATTTATTCTTCATATATATTGCTAATCAGATGCAAATTACAAATAATTTGTTAATGCTTCCCTATATGATGCACTCAGTTCAGTTCAGTTCTGTTTTGGGGATAGAGACAAACCGGAATTCTTATGAGTTGCAAATTAGGTATTTTTAAATCAAGAAGAGCCTCCTCTCTTTGTGAGATTAATGTAACTGATATTTATCATTATAAATACTTTTTAATTTTTAGGACCTCTTTCTCTCTCAAGAACAGTGCAAGAAATAAAAGAAGGAAGTGCAAGCATCTTTACAGTAGTTTGTCATAAATGTGGCAAACATAACAAAATAGTTACCTCTGGGCAACACTGCTGTGGCAAGCGAGGGTCAAAAGCCTATGACATAAATTCAAGAATTGCACTTGGTGCTATTGACAACAGTATCGGCTTTACTCACATGAATAATTTTCTTTCAATCCTGAATGTTCCGACACTAAATAAAAATGCTTACAAAAGGAGGGAGAGAGAAGTTGGGAAGGCAGTAGAAGAAGTAGCTGCAAACTCGTGCCAAATGGTTTTAGAGGATGAAATTTCAGCTGCAGAAAGTAATGGTGAAACTCGTGATAATGATGGCCTTATGCCATTAACTGTGTCATATGACATGCAGTGGTTGAAAAGAGGGAGGGCAAATAACTCTCTCACTGGGCATGGTGCTGTAATGGGGTCACAGACTAAGAAAATACTAGACTATGCCTGTGCAAACAAATTTTGCAGAGTGTGTAAATCAGCCAAATCAAAAGGCAAAGAACCTGGCTGTCACGACTGTCACATAAACCATTCAGGGTCCTCAAAATCTATGGAAGCATCTGTAGGTGTAAAGCTTTTCCAACAAGCACCAAAATATGGGGTAAAGTACTCTATCTTTATCGGGGATGATGACAGTGCAACAATTGCAAAAATTCGAGAGGAAGTTTAAATACAGTGTAGAAAAGTGGTCAGATTCAAGTCATGCAACAGTGGTTGGTCATTTGAACAAAATAAGCTCCGAGAGAAAAAATCAGCCAGAGGAGTCAGCACTTTCACAGAAGGTTATCGACCACTTTCGCAAATGCTTTAGTTACTGCCTAAGCCAAAATAAGGGAGACCCTGAACGGTTAAAAATTACAATGAAAGCTATAGTTCCTCATGCCTTCGGGGACCATAAGGAATGTCAAGAGCACAAATTAAAGTGGTGTGAATATTCAAAGAATCCTGACAAATATCAACACAAAGATTTGCCAAATGGAAAGGACCTACACGGTGAAAATTTAAAAACAGTTTTAAACAACTTGTTTAGTATATATGCAAGTGACCTTGTTGTAAACAAATTGGTTGCCAATGCCTCTTCTCAAGTTAACGAAACTGGCACAGTACTGTTGGATCCAAGGCTCCCAAAATAAGATTTTACGGTGGCAGTGAAAGTTCCGATCAGAGAGTTGCTTCTGCAGTTGCCCAAACAAATTTAGGAAAAAGTATGTACTAAATACCCTTTGCTGTCTTAATATAGAACCCGGTGAAATCGCAGAGAAAAAAATTACGTCATTCGACAAAGAACGAGAAGCGGAAAAACGGCGAAAGTCTACTGTCAAATTCAAGAAGGAACGTAAACAAAGGGACGTTCCATTTTCTATCCGCACCCCCCCCCCCCCCCCCCCCTAAAGATGGCAGTAATCCGAACCCTCAATTTATTGTCGGCGCCCTTTGAAAAATGAAATCCGAAGGGTTGATTTTTTGTCGGCACCTTTGAAAAAAAAATCCGAAGGCTCCAAATTTTGTCGGCTTCTTTGAAGAAAAAATCCGAACCCTAGATTTCACTACCCGTCATCCTTAGGGGGGGTGCGGATAAAAAATGGAACGTCCCAAAACTACATGAAAAAGAAAACGAGAAAAAGATCTGAAACAAACAAGGAGGGAGTTACTTACCGAAGTGGTGTTGCATTGACACTGGATCCAAAAATTCTTGACAAAGCCAATGTCACAAAGGAGCAATTAAAAGAATTCGAGAAAGAGGTCCCAGCGTTTACGAATCGACCCCAAAAGAAATTCATTACATGCGATGACCGTGATATCAGTAGCAAAATCCTAATAATTTCCTTCGATATGGAAACAAACTGCGGAGGAAAAGAAGCAGAAATCATCCAATTAGCGGCTCAGACTGAAAAGGGAAAAACTTTTTCAAGATTTATCCTTCCCGAGAAAGAAATATCGTACAACGCGTCAAGAGTCAACAAATTTCAAACAACATCTATTGGCGGCAAGAGAATCCTACATCGTGGCGGAAACCCTTTGGAAACTGTTTCTCAAACAGAATGTCTGGAGTCTTTTGTAAATTTTATAGCAGCGTGCAAAATCTCAAATAGTTATCTTGATTATGATAAAGTCATACTCGTCGGTCATAATTCCTCCTCATTTGACACTCCTGTCCTTCTCAGAACAATGCGGCGCTATTCACCACAGCTTATTGCCAAGATGAATGAACATTCACTTCGCAGACAGCCTTGTCTTCATTCGCAAGCTCATTCAAGAAAAATGCCAAGCGTTAAAAACGGAGGACGGATCATACGTCAAGGCAAACCAAGCAGCTGTATATAAACATCTTTTTAATACAGATTTTCCAGGCCACGATGCTATTGAAGACGTAAGAGCACTCAACAAAATTCTTTTTCATTCTCCTCTTGGCATCAACACGTGCGAAATCGTAAACAAGAGCAAAACAATGACGATAGAATCTGCCATCGAAGACCTGATTTACCTTGACTACAGTTATGCCCTTCAGCAATCCTTAGCAGTAAAGTTGTGTAATTCTTCCAACACTGGTATAATTAGCAAAGGATTAGCAAAGAAACTAGCTGAATCTGGTATCGGATATCAACATCTTAGTCAAGTCTTCGAAAAACATGGCGAACAAGGCCTTCTTGTAATTCTAGCTAATACTCCAACGAATCGTCCAACTTCGCGTCGTGGCTCATCTATGCGTCGTTATGCCCGTGGTTCTGCTGATCCAGTAGTTCTCAATCAAATTTTAAGTCATTTCAGAGGGCTTTCTCAATAACTGAACGGATGGAACGAAGAAAACCGGCGCGCTAGCTTGCGCGCTCAGTGTGTACTCGATTTCAACACGTACGACAACAACGGAAAAAGGCCACGCATGCGCAGTTGCTCAAAAAAGTGTGACCCACAGCAAAGGAGGATATTACCATCTTCCCAGCGTGCTTTGGGTGAAATTCGGGTGAATGACTTCCGGTGGAACCGAAGAACGCACGTATTTTAGTCAAAGTTGTACATGGATTTTCTCGCTTTAATGTAAAGGCTTGGAAATAAAACAATACGTACCTTATTCCTCTATTAATAATGTGCAAGGAAATGTTTTTCTTAAAGTGGAGTGGACCCGTTGAAAAAAATTATAGTGGTGTAGTTTGACTGTTGTCGTCCATGTCTGTTTGTAGTTATCGGCAATGCATATTTTAAATTGGTTCGATCGATTCAAAAAAGGCGAGTCAAAAACCAAATAATACCCAATTCCAGTCATTTAAAGCATAAACTTTCTCAAACACCTAATTGACTCCAATTGACTCCACGATTTCATGCTAAATTTTGAAGTTGAAAGTGATCTATTTCGGCGGCTGTTTGTTTTCATCGGCGTTGAATTGAAAGTGACTACATCCGGCAAGCAACAAGTGGCGCGTCGTTTGTGAGAAGATCTATTAGCATTTGTGGAGCGATTCGAGTTTTATTTTGGTCACAGCAAAATATAAAATGAAATGAGCTGAATAATTAGTGCTCGTACCGTAGAAAAGTCAGAAAAAGCGAGAAAAGCAAAGATCGATTTTGAACTAAAAATAACATAACCGTAAACAAACACAGCAGGACAGTCGAGTGCAGAGTGAGTAGCTGTTGTTTTATATTTTCAGTTTTTTTTAGCAGTGGTTAGCGGGAATTATTTCACCGGCTCTGTTCACCAGTGTTACGTTCAATAAGTCAAAGCAAGTAAATATACGGATATTTCTTCTAATATAAGCCGGTATTGTTTTGAAATGGAGAGACGGTTTATTGATTCCATGAATCTCAGTGTGAAGAGATTTCAAGCGTCTACCACGCGACGCTTTAATATCGCGGAATTCGGCCCGTCTGGGAAGTTAAGCGGCCTTAAAGCAAACTGTAAACATAACCCGAAATGGAAAATATTCTGTAAAGGTGAAAAGAATAAATAGGTTAACGTAGATTTATTTTGAAAGTTTTCCGCTACGACCAACTGACCTCCAACCTCAATGGTGTCTGTGTAAAATGAGCTGCTTGCGGGTCGCCGCCGTTTGATAATATAGTTTGTTTGCAGTGCATGCCGGGAAGATGGTAATATCCTCCTTTACCCACAGCAGTACTCGGAAATTTGCCGATTTCTCACGAATCACTCGTTAGAATTTTAAGAAAATTGCCAGAAAAATACTTCAGAACACAAGTAAGTGGTCTTTCCAAAAAATTTTCAGAAATCCAAAAAACGTAAAATAACGAATAACGGAAAATCCCTCTGTTAAAATGTTATGAAAATAATTTTAACATAATCTCTTTGTTCTATTATTTTAGCTGACAAATGGTGTAAAAAAACTAACGAGTGAATTTTCCATAAATAAACATAAATCATATTTAAAGCTGTATTTTAATCCAGTCGCGTTGCCATGGCAACGGCACGCAGCTCACCGAAAATTCAAAACTGAAAACTTTCATGGTAGTACTTGTTTTTTGCCAACTTTGGGCATCCAGGCATCAACAGTCTCAATAAAACAGTAGGTGAGGCATGGATACTTGTAAACTGTGTTCAGCCACCTTAATGAGCCACAATGGCGATGTTTCTAGGTCGAAATTAGAAATCGCAATGATAATGTAATTTTTGAGCAAATTCCATCAACCAATGAAAATGCAGGATTAACCACAGGAATGCATACATTAGTATTATAATTATTATTTAAGAACACCACGTGACCAGCCGATGCCAGGGTCTTTTCCCGCCGCCCCTCTCTCAAAGATAAAGCCCTGGGAACGAGGTTGGATTCTACTCGTGAATCTCGTCAGTTGCTAGAGGTATATCTTACTTTTTTATTTATATTCTTTTTTTCTATCTGAGGGGGTATATCTACTTTGAAACAAACAAGTGTCATTCACATTCCTATAAAATGTTACTTGTTACTTATTTTTGTTACTTAATAATAATCCAGAGTCCAGAGTCCAGAATCCAGAGTCCAGGCTAGGTTTTAGACTATTCCATAAAAACGGCCATTGTTTTTTATTCGTGTTGAAAATTGAAACTTTCTAAATACGATAAAATCTCGAGAAAGCATTATAAACTATTTTTAAATACTTTTGAGTTTCGCACTCGCCGCCGATATTTCTAATATCAATTTATTTCTAACAAAAGCCTAGTCATTATAGGATCCACATGGTCTTCCTCCTCCCTTTTCATTTTAACTTTATGAACTAAAACTAAAACCGACCTAGACGTTGCTTTTTAGGCTTTCTTTTCCGAGTCTTTATCACCCGGGGGGGGGGGGGGGGGGGGGGGGGGGGGGGGGGGGGGTACTTGACAAAGTTTTATACGGGGATGCTCCGCCTCGAGGTCCAAACCCTTACCCTTTCATATACCTTTTTTGACAGAAAAGGTACCCCTTTCATATACCTTTCATTGAAAATGGTACCCCTTTTATATACCTTTCATTGAAAATGGTACCCCTTTCGTATAGCCTTCACGTGCGTCTTTTTGATATATTTTGAAAGGCCCTTTTACAATACTTAAATGGCAGTTTTCCCTACCCTTTTTTATGCTTCAACTCGTGTTTTCGCTACCCTTTCCTATTCTTCGTGAAATTCCCACCCTTTCGTGTACTTCAACTCGTGAAATCCCGACCCTTTCATATACTTCAACTCGTGAAATCCCGACCCTTTCATATACTTCCAGCCTTAAAAAGGCACCCCTTTCGGGCGGAGCATCCCCGTATAGCCCATTATAGGGAGTACCCCCCCCCCCCCCCGGGCTTTATCATTATAACTGTACATGATCTGTGGTCGACCTTCTCGCATTTCTTTTGCCTTACGTACTGACGAGAATATAATGTTGACAGCCGCTAATAAACAGAATACATTTTGATTTCTGGACTGCTTTTTGTCCCTTTATAATTTTTGGTTCACAAAAGTGGATAAAACGTTTAGTAATTAGCAGGTAATTAGTAACTAATTACTATGTTCAGTTTTCGGGACAACATTTAAAAAAATGTGAAATTTTTTCTGGATATTCCTTTATTGAAATAAAGCTGTTTCATGTTTCAGTGAAACATGAAAATTTGGTTTTCTCAACTGAGTTGATAGGGTAAATAATTGGTCACCGTGAAGAGATTCAAAAGATGACGTTTTGAGCAATAGCCCTTCGTCACTTAGCGGTTTACAATTTTCCGCTTATTGACTATTAATAATAATAATAGTAATAATAATAATCAACTTTATTTCATGAGGGTGACACTTTGACAGTAAACTGATGAACTCGTGGCCCTCAGTAACTCATTTGATAAAACCAAATTTTCCTGATTCACTCAAGTCAAGTCAAGTCGAGTCAAGTCAGGTCAAGTCAAGTCAGGTCACGTCAGGTAAGGTCAGGTCAGGTCAGGTCAGGTCAGGTCAAGTCAGGTCAGGTCAAGTCAAGTCAAGTCAAGTCAAGTCAAGTCAGGTCAGGTCAGGTCAGGTCAGGTCAGGTCAAGTCAAGTCAAGTCAAGTCAGGTCAGGTCAGGTCAAGTGAAGTCAAGTGAACTCAGGTCAGGTCAAGTCAAGTCAAGTCAGGTCAAGTCAAGTCAAGTCAAGTCAGGTCAGGTCAGGTCAGGTTAAGTCAAGCCAAGTCAAGTCAAGTCAGGTCAGGTCAGGTCAAGTCAAGTCAAGTCAAGTGAACTCAGGTCAGGTCAAGTCAAGTTAAGTCAGGTCAGGTCAGGTCAAGTCAAGTCAAGTGAACTCAGGTCAGGTCAAGTCAAGTCAAGTCAGGTCAAGACAAGTCAAGTCAAGTCAAGTCAAGTCAAGTCAGGTCAAGTCAAGCCAAGTCAAGTCAAGTCAAGTCAAGTCAGGTCAGATCAGGTCAAGTCAAGTCAGGTCATTTAAGTTAAGTCAAGTCAAGTCAAGTCAGGTCAAGTCAGGTCAGGTCAAGTCAAGTCAAGTCAAGTCAAGCCAAGCCAAGTCAAGTCAAGTCAGGTCAAGTCAGGTCAGGTCAGGTCAGTTCAAGTCAAGTCAGGTCAAGCCAAGTCAAGTCAAGTCAAGTCAAGTCAAGTCCGGTCAGGTCAGGTCAAGTCAAGTCAAGTCAAGTCAGGTCAAGTCAAGTCAAGTCAAGTCAAGTCAAGTCAAGTCAAGTCAGGTCAGGTCAACTCAAGTCAAGTCAGGTCAGGTCAGGTCAAGTCAAGTCAAGTCAAGTCAGGTCAAGTCAAGTCAAGTCAAGTCAGGTCAAGTCAAGTCAAGTCAAGTCAAGTCAGGTCAGGTCAGGTCAAGTCAAGTCAAGTCAAGTCAGGTCAAGTCAAGTCAGGTCAAGTCAAGTCAAGTCAGGTCAGGTCAGGTCAGGTCAAGCCAAGTCAAGTCAAGTCAAGTCAAGTCAAGTCAGGTCAAGTCAAGTCAGGTCAGGTCAATTCATGTCAAGTCAAGTCAAGACAAGTCAATTCAGGTCAAGTCAAGTCAAGTCAAGTCAAGTCATCTTTATTTAAGCAGGGTGGTCCTTTCAGCACAAGGCTGGTATCAATAGGGCCCCCCACCAACGCACCCAACGCACCTTGACCCTAACTCTTTACTATTTCCCATGGTATCCACCTCATATCTTACCATCTCCCTGCTTACCCGTGCCATCTATTCAATGCTGTATATAGTCCGCTTATTCCATGACCAATCCTTGGCCCCCTTGAAGTTATCCGACGCCTTCGTATTCTGACATAAAATGGCACTGATGACTAGTCCTGTTACAGATCTGGTCTGGGTGCAGGAGCTCAGCGTGGACTGGGACAGCTTGCAGTTCTTATTCTCTAATTCTCTATTTTCGAATTGCCCATAATACACTTTGTTTGCCCCCCAAATTTTGCATAAACTATTGTTTGTAAATGCTCTTGGGAGGACTGCATATTCCCAAGAGCATTTCAAAACAATAGTTTATGCAAAATTTGAGGGAGCAAACAAAGTGTATTACGGGCAATTGGAAAATAGAGAATTACTGTTCTTTTCGCGTTATTTGTGCTTGTTGGGCGTGGCCCTAATTGATTCCTTTCGTTCTGTTGTTTTTTTCGAAAAAACGTTCATTATCTGCGTTAGATTAAACCACCATTTTGCCAGTACTATGTCTACTTTACCCTAAAAAGTACCCTATGAAGTGTTAAATACGTCACAAAATGATTAATAAATATGAGACGAGTTCGAAACGATCAGATGCTGTACTCTCAGTAACTCATGTAGGATCTCGCCCGCTGTCGGTCGTTGCTGAGGGTTAATCGTATGACACCATTCCATTATTTCACGGAGTTGACCTTTGACAAAATCACTCCCTTTCACGTTATTCAATAATCTTTCCACAATCCATGGTAGTTTCCACATTTCGATTTTTTCGTCGTAAGCTGGATGCAGATTAAATTTCAACGGTTCTGACTCACGAGGCCACCCTTCACGTTCTAGTCTCTGCTGTGACGAAAGTGACACATTCGGCCTCCTGTAGCATCCCCCATCTTCAGTTACTTCGACTAACGAGTCCACGTCGTTCAGAATCAGGTGAAAGTCTTCAGTTATCAAGTATTGAGATAGTAATTTATTGAGAGTAACACCATCGCACTGAACACGGACACCAATTGGACTGTGGTGTAAGTAGTCCATGATCCGAACGTAATCCACGCTCAGCTGAAATCTTGTTTCTATATTATTGTACCTGGATAACTGGGAGCCGTCCCGAAGGAGCTTATCTAAAAAGTTTGCCGAGCCGTGTTTGTAATACATTGTGACCATCTGCAAGAATGAAAAGAGAATAACTGATGTAGTGTAAAGAACAAAGTCCGGCTCACAGTTTACATGACTAAAATTTAAAATAATTGTACTTATGTTTGTGCCTGCGTCGAGCTCCGTTTCCACGTTGAATGCTGTTTATGCGCAGGCGCCTGAACAGGAGCATCGAACGATTCGTTTCGGTGAAAAGCTGTTTGGAAAGCCTTAGTCATCACAAAAATGCGTAATAAATTAGATTAAAGACAAGATCATGCCCCGATTTTTCTGTTCGGAAGATGTTCGGAAGGCCTTAGTCATCTCAAAAATTCGTAATAAATTAGATTAAAAGTAAAGTTTTCTAAGTAAAATGTCGCCTCAAACTTGGCTAACATCAATATATATTGATGGGCTCCTGGGTCCCGTGGTGGTATTCCCGACAATTTAGGATAGATGTGTGCCGCCAAGGCTCTCAAACCCTGACCCTATTTAAGGGTAGAAAATCGAGATTTAATACCCTTTTAAAACCAGGCGTGAAGTACAGTTTTAAAAGACCATATCTTTTTCGTTTTACGCGTTGGGGTGGATACTGCAATTTAGTGACCCTATCTAAGATATATCTAAGGATCAAAAAATACCAAAAAAGATACCCTATTTAAGGACTGAGCACATCTAAAACCCTACCCTTTCAGGCGGCACATACCTATATAGCGTATATAAGGGAGTATACCCCGGGTCCTGAGTCAGCTAGAATTTTTGCAAAGGACAAAGCAGCTAGTACATTTTTTGTCGCAGAAATATTCAATTAAAAGAACAGAAAATCTAAAGCTGTATTAGCTTCCACAGGCACTAAAATAATAAGAAAAAAACAGTACTGCTCCATTCCAAGGTAACCATAGAGCAATCTTATTTACAATGACTTGTGCTAAAGCTTGTAGCTTGTGACGCGGTATACATAAACAAATATTTGAAATAGTGACATAACATGTTTGAAAATCCCAAATGTCAGGAAAGTGACAGAGGTGCTTATGCCGGTTGGAATGATGGATGAAAATTGGCTAACAGAGTTCGTTTGTAAATGCATAAGTGGCTATACTGTTGCTTATTTTGTACTTGCCTGATTAATCATAGGAAGTTTGCTTCGAATATCCAGAGAATATACTCATTTTATAACTATTCGTAATCACAAAGGAGTCTGGGCACGAGAATGAAAGCGAGGCCTGGAGTGGGTACCAGTTTCCAGCCAAGAACTGCCCCTGAAAAGTGTGCGGGGCGGTTAATTTGGCTTTACCAAAATCTCAATATTAGGAAGCGTTCGATTTTTGCTTGCATGCAATTATCTAAATTTCGTTGCATTGCTGACTCCATGAAAGAACGCATAAAGTTTTTACTGTAAGTACGGCTTCATAGGGAGATTTAATCTTTGTGGTCACCGAAGGTGATTTAATCTCATTAAATATGTCATGCTACCGAAAGTGTATCATGTATCACGTGGATCAATTACCATTGTATTAAATTTATGCACACTATTCATTTCGCGCCAGAATAAATTTATTTGCGCCAAACGGCCTCCAAACCACGAGGAATATATAGTCTCGTTTTTGCAACAACTTCTATTTCGTTCCTGTCGCACATATTCGGCAGCTAGCTGACCAGTTCTTTTCCAGGATTTCATCATTTGACGTTCTAATACTTGGCGCACATTTTAAAGAGAATTGAGAGGTGGTGTTACTGGAGATATGATAACAAATAATGCATTGACTAGAAGGGAAGCTGAATTTGTCCGATTGTTTAGCGACCGTCTTCAGTTAAAGCAACTGCGTTTAAATTGCAACATTTCCGCACCAGAAATGGACGGTTTCAGTTGTTGTCGGCGGAAAGGGAACCTTTGTTTCGTTTTGGTACAATCAAAGTATGAATGCATTCATACGCGACGGCCAGTTCTTCCCGCCGTGTTAACTCATAAAATTTTCAGTTGAATTCGTCCTGGACTTTCGAGGATCGTGAATCATTCACTGCCAATCACATTGGGGATGTCAGGTAAGTCCATTTATTTTTTCTACCCAGCATTTTGCCGTAAAGTGACCGCCCTTCGCACGTATGAAATCTTAGATTTTACCAAAAGTCAAATTATGAGACTACTGTGTTTTTAAATGAAAAGCTGGTGCCCGTATATTAAAAGTCCAATAATTATATACACTGACACTGTATTTTTTATTGTTAACGCGGGAAGTATCGATTGTATGTATTTTGTTGGCTGCGCATAAATAATATTTGGTGCAATTTCGTGCTCGCGCGCGCGAATTTTTATAACAAAGAGCTGGTCGCTTTTGTCAATGAACGTGTTAATATTTGTGAGTTTAGGGTTTCATAAATTTTGGATGTCTCTTCGGGAGCAAAGCTGTCTTTGTTATAAAGGAGGAAAGGCTCGATTGCAAGAGCAACATGCGATATAATTTTGTAACGCGCGCGCGAGAAGCTCGCGGGCATCTTCCCGAACTCGTACAGTATGAATATATATTCATCTACATCTACATGATTTACTTTCAAAATCCTAATGGGCATAAAGCAAGTTTCAGTGCAAAGTGCGAAATGTAACAATAGTGCAAACAAAAATAATGATAATGATTCTTGAGAACCCTAGAAATTTTGCCCTGAATTTCCTAGGATTTGTTCGTGATTCGTAAGAAACTAAAGACCACAACGAAATGAGTGCTAAGTATCATAAATATACAGTGTCGGCAATATATTTCCAGGTTAATTAATTGCATTGCATTCTGTGTGATTTTGACTGGCAGCCAACTTAATTACATTTTATACGTCCACCTGAGCTTGAAATATTCAAAGACATTCAAGATTGTAGAGCAAACATTTCTCCTGGAAAAACTGAAGACCTACACTGACTTGAACACTACAGTACTACAAACCACGCAGCCAGCTCATTCTTGGTTTGCAACCACGTGACAAGGCGGCCATGTTGGTGGTCAATACAATACAACTTTTCTCGCAGAATTTGCATGAAAATAGAGTTTAGTTCCCAGCGGAGAGAAACGCTTTTGTTCTTGACCACCAACATGGCCGCCGTGACGTCACGTGCAAACCAGCAATACAGTTCGATGTAACATAAAAGTACTAATCATGCGGCCAGCCTACACTTAATATTATTGTCCATCTGAACTGGCAAGTGGCACACCGCATACAATTCAATATAACATAAAAGTACTAATTGTGCAGCCATCTTACACTTAATATTATTTTCCATCTGAACATTTACTGGCAAGTGGCACACCTCATGCAGTTCAATGTAACATAAAAGTACTAATCATGCAGCCAGCTTACACTTAATATTATTGTCCATCTGAACTGGCCGGTGGCACACCTCATACAGTTCAATGTAACATATAAAAGTATACTAATCATGCAGCCAGCTTACACTTAATATTATTGTCCATCTGAACTGGCAAGTGGCACACCTCATACAGTTCGATGTAACATAAAAGTAGTAATCATGTAGCCAGCTTACACTTAATATTATTGTCCATCTGAACTGGCAAGTGGCACACCTCATACAGTTCAATGTAACATGAAAGTACTAATCATGCAGCCAGCTTACACTTAATATTATTGTCCATCTGAACTGGCCGGTGGCACACCTCATACAGTTCAATGTAACATGAAAGTACTAATCATGCAGCCAGCTTACACTTAATATTATTGTCCATCTGAACTGGCAATTGGCACACCTCATACAGTTCGATGTAACATAAAAGTACTAATCATGCAGCCAGCTTACACTTAATATTATTGTCCATCTGAACTGGCAAGTGGAACACCTCCTACAGTTCAATGTCACATGAAAGTACTAATCATGCAGCCAGCTTACACTTAATATTATTGTCCATCTGAACTGGCCGGTGGCACACCTCATACAGTTCAATGTAACATGAAAGTACTAATCATGCAGCCAGCTTACACTTAATATTATTGTCCATCTGAACTGGCAATTGGCACACCTCATACAGTTCGATGTAACATAAAAGTACTAATCATGCAGCCAGCTTACACTTAATATTATTGTCCATCTGAACTAGCAAGTGGAACACCTCCTACAGTTCAATGTCACATGAAAGTACTAATTATGCAGCCAGCTTACACTTAATATTATTGTCCATCTGAACTGGCCGGTGGCACACCTCATACAGTTCGATGTAACATAAAAGTAGTAATCATGCAGCCAGCTTACACTTAATATTATTGTCCATCTGAACTGGCAAGTGGCACACCTCATACAGTTCAATGTAACATGAAAGTACTAATCATGCAGCCAGCTTACACTTAATATTATTGTCCATCTGAACTGGCAATTGGCACACCTCATACAGTTCGATGTAACATAAAAGTACTAATCATGCAGCCAGCTTACACTTAATATTATTGTCCATCTGAACTGGCAAGTGGAACACCTCCTACAGTTCAATGTCACATGAAAGTACTAATCATGCAGCCAGCTTACACTTAATATTATTGTCCATCTGAACTGGTCGGTGGCACACCTCATACAGTTCAATGTAACATGAAAGTACTAATCATGCAGCCAGCTTACACTTAATATTATTGTCCATCTGAACTGGCCGGTGGCACACCTCATACAGTTCAATGTAACATGAAAGTACTAATCATGCAGCCAGCTTACACTTAATATTATTGTCCATCTGAACTGGCAATTGGCACACCTCATACAGTTCGATGTAACATAAAAGTACTAATCATGCAGCCAGCTTACACTTAATATTATTGTCCATCTGAACTGGCAAGTGGAACACCTCCTACAGTTCAATGTCACATGAAAGTACTAATCATGCAGCCAGCTTACACTTAATATTATTGTCCATCTGAACTGGCCGGTGGCACACCTCATACAGTTCAATGTAACATGAAAGTACTAATCATGCAGCCAGCTTACACTTAATATTATTGTCCATCTGAACTGGCCGGTGGCACACCTCATACAGTTCAATGTAACATGAAAGTACTAATCATGCAGCCAGCTTACACTTAATATTATTGTCCATCTGAACTGGCAATTGGCACACCTCATACAGTTCGATGTAACATAAAAGTACTAATCATGCAGCCAGCTTACACTTAATATTATTGTCCATCTGAACTAGCAAGTGGAACACCTCCTACAGTTCAATGTCACATGAAAGTACTAATTATGCAGCCAGCTTACACTTAATATTATTGTCCATCTGAACTGGCCGGTGGCACACCTCATACAGTTCGATGTAACATAAAAGTAGTAATCATGCAGCCAGCTTACACTTAATATTATTGTCCATCTGAACTGGCAAGTGGCACACCTCATACAGTTCAATGTAACATGAAAGTACTAATCATGCAGCCAGCTTACACTTAATATTATTGTCCATCTGAACTGGCAATTGGCACACCTCATACAGTTCGATGTAACATAAAAGTACTAATCATGCAGCCAGCTTACACTTAATATTATTGTCCATCTGAACTGGCAAGTGGAACACCTCCTACAGTTCAATGTCACATGAAAGTACTAATCATGCAGCCAGCTTACACTTAATATTATTGTCCATCTGAACTGGTCGGTGGCACACCTCATACAGTTCAATGTAACATGAAAGTACTAATCATGCAGCCAGCTTACACTTAATATTATTGTCCATCTGAACTGGCCGGTGGCACACCTCATACAGTTCAATGTAACATGAAAGTACTAATCATGCAGCCAGCTTACACTTAATATTATTGTCCATCTGAACTGGCAATTGGCACACCTCATACAGTTCGATGTAACATAAAAGTACTAATCATGCAGCCAGCTTACACTTAATATTATTGTCCATCTGAACTGGCAAGTGGAACACCTCCTACAGTTCAATGTCACATGAAAGTACTAATCATGCAGCCAGCTTACACTTAATATTATTGTCCATCTGAACTGGCCGGTGGCACACCTCATACAGTTCAATGTAACATGAAAGTACTAATCATGCAGCCAGCTTACACTTAATATTATTGTCCATCTGAACTGGCAATTGGCACACCTCATACAGTTCGATGTAACATAAAAGTACTAATCATGCAGCCAGCTTACACTTAATGTTATTGTCCATCTGAACTGGCAAGTGGAACACCTCCTACAGTTCAATGTCACATGAAAGTACTAATTATGCAGCCAGCTTACACTTAATATTATTGTCCATCTGAACTGGCCGGTGGCACACCTCATACAGTTCAATGTAACATGAAAGTACTAATCATGCAGCCAGCTTACACTTAATATTATTGTCCATCTGAACTGGCAAGTGGCAGACCTCATACAGTTCGATGTAACATAAAAGTACTAATCATGCAGCCAGCTTACACTTAATATTATTTTCCATCTGAACTGGCAAGTGGCACACCTCATACAGTTCAATGTAACATATAAAAGTATACTAATCATGCAGCCAGCTTACACTTAATATTATTGTCCATCTGAACTGGCAAGTGGCAGACCTCATACAGTTCGATGTAACATAAAAGTACTAATCATGCAGCCAGCTTACACTTAATATTATTTTCCATCTGAACTGGCAAGTGGCACACCTCATACAGTTCAATGTAACATATAAAAGTATACTAATCATGCAGCCAGCTTACACTTAATATTATTGTCCATCTGAACTGGCAAGTGGCACACCTCATACAGTTCAATGTAACATAAAAGTATACTAATCATGCAGCCAGCTTACACTTAATTAACAATATTATTGTCCATCTGAACTGGCAAGTGGCACACCTCATACAGTTTAATGTAACATAAAAGTACTAATCATGCAGCCAGCTTACACTTAATATTATAGTCCATCTGAACTGGCAAGTGGCACACCTCATACAGTTCAATGTAACATAAAAGTACTAACCATGCAGCCAGTTTGCATTTAATATTTTGGCAGATCTAAACTGGCAGGTGGCACACCTCATACAGTTCGATATAACATAAAAGTACTAATCATGCTGCTTGTCTGCACTTGATATTTTGGCCCATCTGAACTGGCCGGTGGCACACCTCATACAGTTCTATGTAACATAAAAGTACTAATCATGCAGCCAACTTACACTTAATATTATTGTCCATCTGAACTGGCAAGTGGCACACCTCATACAGTTCAATGTAACATAAAAGTACTAATCATGCAGCCAGCTTGCACTTAATATTATTGTCCATCTGAACTGGCAGGTTGCAGACCTCATACAGTTTGATGTAACAAACTGAGTACTAAACATGCCACCATCGTTATAAAAGGTGACAGACCTTGCAAAAATCTTGCTCGTCGCAAAAAAGTATTTAAGTCCAGCTTTACCCCTAGTACGTGCCAGAGAAATTTCTCCTTTTAGATCGAAATAAAGTTTTAACCAGCTTGTTGTACTTAATGTTATTCTTTGATCTTAAGAAAACATCTCTGGCTGTAATACTGACAGGAGGAACTACACTTTCCAGAGCCATTTAAAATATTTAGTTAAGCCGTCATTTATTTTGGTAGCTCTGGTGATTCAATAGAGTTTCTTTCCGAAATGAACATTCATTCATTCATCATGGCTAAAAGAGTCTAAGATCCATGTCTTTTTGCGACATCTATAGTCTCGGAATAATGATATCTTGCAATTGTTTTCAGCTCCTCAAAGTTTATCTCAGAACCAACTCTTGCAGGACTGAGCAAAAAAGTGTCAAAATGGACAACATTATTCTTTTTTCAATTTTCTCGAAAGGTATTATTTTACAAGTGTGTGAAAAGCTATGCCTCATATGAATGGGTAGTAAATAACCTTTCCAAAATATATGTTGTATTTCATTAGCATAGATTAGCGAAATTATTCCACAATTGCCTATAAATTTGGACAAAAAAGTATATTAGCTCATATTGGTTCAAACTGACATGTAGTACAAGAAAAAAGTTGAAAGCAAAAAGTCTCCTTGTTATATAGAGCACCAGGGTCTTCCCAGAGTATATCCATGCAGAGGAATCGACTTAGGTGCAAATAAAATTGTGTACATGAAATTTGACGTAATTACTTAATAGTCTAATAGAGCAGTTTTCAATTGAGTGTCGTAAAACCAAAACCAAAGTAATTACTCTGACCAATCACAGCAGTCGTAAACAATCCAATGAACCAATCAGAGCTCGAAGCAATTACATGTCGCGGGCGCCAAGCGCGGGAAAACGCGTGCGAGCAAGTCACGATTGGTTTTGGTTTTACTTCTGATTGGTCGAGAAAGTGGCGCGAGATTTTTTAGCCAATCACAAAGCGTAGCAATGCAAAACCAAAGCAATTGTGTAATTACTTTCGACAGTCAATTGAAAACTGCTCTATGCAAACATGATAAGTGATAAGATATCGTGTCGCGTCTTGATTTTGGTATCCTGTCACAACAAAAAACACTTTATCCGCCAGATATCTTTCCAAAAGTACGCCAAGACATTTATTCGAAGCAATAAAACAGATTTCAAAGGTAAATATCCTGTCTAAATATCATAATTGTCTTTTGAGTTACCTTACAGTATGACAGAGACTATGACCGGCCGTTTGTTTACATGTACACTCGACCAATTGTTCAACACCGCTCAACTCTCAAAGTCAATTACTTCGATTCTTCGCTAGAACTGATCAATAACAGATTCTTTATCGCTTGACATTCATCCACTGTTGCTGTCTTCCATTATACAAACGCCAAAACATCGTTTGGGTCGACAGGATCTTCAAACTTCGGAAATCAGCTTTTTTTTTTACTTGGGCGGAGCGACCAAGTATTAAAATGCAGTTTGGTCGTCGACAAATGTGCAGTATTGCGCAACTCTGGGGATGGCGGGATTGTTCAAACCTTCACCGCGGTCACACGTCCGAGGCGTTTTTCGTTTTATTTGGTGGGATTCATTTAGTATTAAGTGGAAACGTGGGCAAGGATGTATAAAATAATTAGTTTATGTAACTATCTTTTCATCTTTCCGGCTCAAAATAACGAGCTTCTTTTCGATCGTTGAAAACTGATCAAAACGCTTCGTGCCTGAGCAAAATTGTGTTGGCAAATGGCGCCGACGGTTCTGCGGTTCATAGTTTTCAAACGCTTAGAACTTTTTTTAGTAAACTTTCAAAACGTTTAGTGAGTTGACAGTGTATTGTCAATATATGAAACTTTTAATAAACAGTGAAAATGACAACCTTAACTTTGAAGTACTTTGGTTAACTTTTGCAAATTTCTCTCGTTTAACCGCGGTGGAGAACACCTGTTGTTTGTTGATGCGAGGCGAACGTCACAAAGTGCGAGTTGTGTTTTCTCTGTTGCATCTAACAGTTTCATATTCAATATGCGTAAAGAAATTACTCAAGAAGACACTGTGAAAGTATTTGACACTCGCGATTAATTCTACGATACCTTCATGACGGAAACCCGCTAAAACATGTTCAAACGAACGTGAAGACGGCAGGTCTTTTCCACGGGTGGCGGGTGGCGGGTGACGGGTGGCGGGTGGCGGGTGACAGGTGACGGGTGGCGGGTGGCGGGTAGCGGGTGGCGGGTGAAAAAAAAATTAAAAGTTAAAGTTTTTGATATAGATATAGAAAGAGACCGATACAATGACATCAGTTTTACGTATTTCCGTCATTGCGCAAGCCATTTCTCTATATAATCGTATCAATAACAAAATTCTCGATTGTGATTGGTCATCCACGCGCCTATTTCTTACGTAATTGGCGCGCGGTCACGTGGGTGTCCAATTACAGCTATCCAATTACAACTTTTTGTAATTGGATAGCTGTAATTGGACACCTACGTTGCGCGCGCCTCAATCAGGTGCACTTAAAGTTAAATGAGTTCTTTTTTTTTGCGGCTGTTTTCTCCTGCTTTCACACTGATAGAAAATATCCGTGACGTTTTGAGTACAAAAAACTCCACATACTGGATAGACTTTTTAATCTCGAATTTTGTTATTTATTCGATACACGCTTAATTAAAGAAAAAAAAGGAAAAATAATTGTTATTTTCGGAATCTACAATTTATTAGCTTTACGGTGCTGATATAAAGGTCCTATACCGCACCAAGAAGCCTAGCCGCGGCCGGTAAAGCCGTAAAAAAAATAGTTCCACTTCACACGTAATATGGACGGTTCAGCATTAAACCCACATACTTCTGAAGATAACCGAAGGGCAGTTCGAGTTATCATCATTGACTTAGGTTCAAGTTAGCGCGAGCTGCGAGGGTTCGAGTTATCTCGAGTCAACTTTACACATAATCATACACAAGCTCACGCTCATACACAAAGCCTCATATGGAGCAGGGGCGTACTAACTTTTTACATAAGACAAGTTTATATTGCAAAGTAGTCTGACTGATCTCCTAGGTATGTTTGTTTGGTTGGCCAAAGACGAGTAAAGTTTACACGTGTCAGTGTGTCATTACAACCGTGTTCACTAAACATAACGTTTGCAATAAAAAGCTGGTCCGTGAACAAACTTACCTTGTAGGTTAAAGTCATCAAAATGACTTGGTCTCTCTAGTTTGACGATGGACGAAATATCTGAAGCAGTTCCTTCGTTTTGAATAGCGAAGCACGAATGGGGTCACTGACCTTTCAAACCAGCGGCTGGAAAATGAGCTGTTTTCACCGCGGGGAACTCCCCTCGATACATTACGTAAGCGGGAGTTTTGTTCTTTATTTGATCACCATGTGGCATGAATTTACGTGGGAGTTTAATTTTCGCGGATCTGGGTTTTTTGTTACGTCCGGTATTGGAATCTTACAACGCGAAATTATAATCTTACTTTTATACTATATAAACATCAACCCTTCCATTATCTTTACTATATGACACCACAGAGACATCACAGATACCCTAGAGAATAGCGTCCCTTCGGTCGACACATTTTATATGTACCTCCTGTCTATCCTTTTTGTCAACCGCCACCCGTCACCCGTCACCCGCCACCCGTCACCCGCCACCCGTCACCCGCCACCCGCCACCCGTCACCCGCCACCCGCCACCCGTGGAAAAGACCTGCCGACATGAAGAAGATAATTTAGACGAATACATACATAGCGCTTATTTAATAAGAAGTGAACAGTGGACAGCGAAGGAAGAAATATAAGCGTGGTAGGAATCCCAATTAATTTCACTTCTTTCGGTTGTTTGCCTTTCATTAATTTTTATTTCGTGAAGTTGATCGTGAAGGAACAGAACAGCCAACTGAAACTTTGGGTGCAAAAATTCACCGCCGAGAGAAGATCGATGTAAACAATGCCCGCGGTGTCTTGCGAGACGTTTCTTTCGAGTTTTGCTTCCGCTAGTGAATGTTTCTCGGGCGAAAATAACCTTAAAGCGATCACTTTTTCATTTAATTTTCTTTTCTGTGTTTCGGATACAGAGGAATAAAAACTGGATATATTTTCGTGTGACTGATTGCGAGATGTTTTATGAAACAGCTGCGTTATGCGTTACTGGAAAGGTTTCAAATTACTTTCACATTATGCAAATTGCAACATTTTTACCTCAACTGCAAAAATATGTTTCAAAGGGCTAAATTTGTTTCTCTCCTCCTAAATTATCACTTCTGTCGTTAACTTTGATTAAAGTTATAAGTTTCATTCAAACTTTATTATAATAACGGCGGGAATACTTCCAGCAAAACTTTCAATTGGAAAAGTTGTTTTGATCTCGGGTCCGGACCAGGCAATTACATCATGGCTTCGAAAGGCCATTTTGCGGCTACATTTGCATTCACTTCAAAAGTTTCAGAAACACAGACCAGCTAGTTACAAGATTTAGCTAAAACCAATAACAACCATCGGGAAACTCTGACATACGACCTTTTTTTCAACATCGATTTGTATTTTTCAGTATGTACTCGTCTTTTGACACAGTGGACACGCTACTTTAATAATTTACGTGCGATCTCGCACGCTTAGTGTACTGTGTCTTCTTGTTTTAGACGGTTACCGCGCTTCTTTGTTAGACTGCTCACACTATCCGAATACTCCCTATCATCAAACCGTGAAATAACGTGCATGCAGATTCCCAAGACAATTATTCTCCAATATGCCTATAAATACAACGACGCCCAAGTATACGCTTCCACAGCGTCTTGTTTTTAAAAAAACCACGTCATGTAGTCGAGTAGTGAGCTGTCCAGCTCAAACTCGCTCAGTGATTGGCTTAGAATACTGTCACGCTTCCCTCCCTCTACCCTCTCTCCTGAAAATAACGCAAACTTCCGAATTTCATCGCTCCTGAAGGAACGATATTTTTAGGGCCGTCCTGCAAGAACATTAAGCAGTACTTCCGTTGTTACACGTATGGCGGTACATGTATTGCATCCAGCATGAATTATTTTGAGTCTCCATCATGACTGCAGTTTTGTAGAGAACGGCGGATGCAAGTGATTCTTGATATATTATTTAAGCAAGACTTGATTTTCGGTTCTTTGGTGTTTTCTCCCATGTGAAGCGGCCTCGAAGACACCACTAGCTCTAAAGGCACAAAAATTAACTAAGACTCAATTTTTGTATTTCGAGCGCATCTCAAGCGATTAAGCCGTTCATGCACACAGTTTAATACCGGCCACGCTCCAAGCGTCAGAAAAGGTTTCATCAGAAAATACTTTTGTGCATAGTTGATCTTGTCAATGAACTTGTCAATATTTGTGAGTTAAAGGTTTTTAATTTATGAATCTTGAACGTCTCATGGGGAGCAAAGCTGTCTTTGTAACAAAGGAGAGAAGGCTTGATTGTTGACGCAATAGGCGATAATTTTTGTAAACGCGCGCGCGAGAACCTCGCGGGCACCGCCGTTCCTTCCCTAGAAATTTGGCCCTGAATTTTCTGGAATTTGTCAGTGATTCGTAAGCCACTGAAGACCACAACGAAAGGAGTGTGATTAAACTTAAATAAGCCCGTTTAGCTTGCGGGATTATTGTTCTGGCGGTAGCGCTAAGACTGAGCGGTAAAACCGCAAAAAAAAAATATTTCATGGATAGTCGAGCGGGTGATTACGCGAGCGCGAAAGTCGCCTCCTGTGGACATTACATCTTTCTTATTTCTCACGACCAAGCTTAAAATATAAAATTTTTCTTTCTTTGTTACCATATAAATAATGTTGCCATGCAGTTACATAAATATACAATGTCAGCAATATAATTCCAGGCAATATAATTCCAGTGATTTCTGACTGCCGGCTTACATTTTTATATGCGCCCAAATGAGCTTAAAAATACTCAAGACTCAAGTTTTCTTTCTTTGGTGAACCTCATCAGTTGCTCCCATGTGAAGCGATCTTGTATACTAGCTTTAAAGGCGAGAGATTTTTACTTTATTTGACGTTTGCGCGCATTTCAAAACACACATTTCTATTCCTGCCGGCAGCATGCCACGCTTCAGGCGTCAGGAAAGGTTTTATCAGTTTTAGTAAAGGCGAAGCATTCATTCATTCTTAAAAAAAATTGAGGAAAATATTAGAAATTCAGATCACGCTTCTCGTGTACGAGGCTATCAAGTTAATCTGGTTGATAGATCTAGAGCCCTCTCAGAATTTAGATTCACAGAGAGAAGTTAGCACTCCAACAATGCCTTTTGTCACCCAGCGGAGTCCGCCATCTAGTTTATCAAAATTACTCCACAGATTACACTGTCTCTAAAATTTGATCACTACACGTTTGTACATTTTAGTTCAGATTATATTCACTTGGCGTTTTCTGGTTTGTTTCCGATTTAATTACATGCTCCGTGACATTGAAACAGATTATGACACCTTGCGGTCTCAAAGGGGAAGAAACATGGTGCGTCTTAAGTTGAGGTATGTAAGGAATGCTAGGAAATTTTCCTAGCATTCCTTAGCGGTACTTACAGTAGAAGCCGTCTGCGTTCTCCCATGATCCGTTATTCAGAGCTCACCTGCAATTTGTCTGTACATTTGCCAATAATACGAGTGACAAATTCCCCCTGAATCTGTTCCAAGATAGTCATTCCTTCTTGACAACATTTCCTCTTACGAACATGATTTGTGCTGCATTCGGTAAACACAACTCGGTACCCTTTCCAGTCAGCCAGCCAAATGATCTTAGTAACGCCACCGGCACCGATACGCTTTATGGGATGAACTTGAAGAGAAATATCAGAGCAGTTTAACCAAGGAATGCATTCCTTCCATCCGGGCAAACTGAACGAGCCGATAGTACAAGGCACGCTACCCTCGCGTGTGGCGTTAGATGAAAACGTTGCGCGGGCTGGCACGGATGTTACCACGTTCGACGTTCCACGTTCCACGTTCCATTGCGTCCCAACGCTTGTGAGAGACACATAGATTATGAATATGACAAAGAAAACTGTAGAGAAACACTGAATAACTCTGCATATTCTCTTTAGGCTGTGCTGCATTTTATAGACGATGAACCTCATGGCTGCTTGCTTAAAACCCTAAGAGCAAAAAATAACTCTCTTGTCACAACTCTGTTGCAGTCAGTTTTATTACAATTTTTTAATGAAGGACTAGTGGGTAGCACACAGCAACTGATCTTGTGTAACTGAGCTTATCTCTCCGACCGGTTTCGTCTGATAACTACAGACTTCATCAGAGAGTTTGAACTGAGATAACATAGGTGACTTATTTTATACATAGAGTTTACAGTACATGTCCCCATAAGGGTGTGAACAACAAAACACCCACAAGAAATACGCACAGGATACAGCAGTTTTCAGTTGAGTATCGAAATGAATTTCGTGATTGCTTTGGTTTTACATTGCTACGCTTTGTGATTGGCTAAAAAATCTCGCGCCACTTTCTCGACCAATCAGTAGTAAAACCAAAACCATTCGTGACTTGATCGCACGCGTTTTCCCGCGCTTGGCGCCGGCTGCATGTATTCGCTTCGAGCTCTGATTGGTTTATTGGTTTGTCTGCGTCTGTTGTGATTGGTCAGAGTAATTATTTTGTTTTTGGTTTTACGATACTTAATTGAAAATCGCTCTACCGCGGAAAAATGTACAATGTTTAATTTTTTGGTTCCTTTATTTAACGTTAAATTCGTGAGTTCCAAAATTAAACATTGCTGACGAATATCATTTTAATTATCGTTGCAAGTTATCGTTAATTTAAACAGTGTGTTTTTGTTCATTCGATTCGTTTCACTGAAAGTGAAAAACTGATCAAATAATTATGTAGAAAGATTATTTTTCGTACAACCAAACAAGAAAAATAAGTATAAATAAGAAGCAAAGGACCGCGAACGAAAATGCTGCCGGTGTACGCAGGATCGGTAACAGATCTAGCTAGATCTAGTCAGCCAAAAATGTGCGCAAGCGAGTTTTTCAAAAACCTCAAATTGCACGAGTCGCTTCGAAACCGTATGATCACCATTACTAATAGCCGCAGTCGACCATGATTTTAACCATAATAGTCGGTTTTCAGGAGTGACGTCAATGAGGTTGCCTGGTAACGAATACAGCCCCTCAGTCATAGCTACCAACCGCTCGAGGCATTCCCGCAAGGGAACGTTCCCTCGCGCGAACGTCTGTCGAGTCGGGAAGTTCACATGCTCGCGAGTGAAGGTCACGCGACCGAGAGAGGAGATGAGATGATCAATCGGGGAGATTGATCATCAGGCTGAGCCGGTCGATTTTGTCATGTGAATACAGTACGTACTTCTTTTTGGAACGAAACTCATTCCGGAATGAAACTCATTCCGGTATCATGTGTATAGCCCCTAAATTTTGTTTATAGGTGGTTTGCAACCATTCCCTGAGGATTGAAAAGACAAAAGCGCAGCGGCCGTGCTGGTGGACGGGACAAAAGAAAGTAATGAAAGCTAATGAGAAATCTTATATTTTGTACACGAGCATAACGTCAAGTGAAAACGTCCTATTCGAAAATATTTCATTTGTCTTAGGAGGGGGCAAAAATGCTACAAACAGTTTTATTTGCTAGGCGAAGACGAATACACTAATTTACGTTGCAAGTCCATAACAGCTGAAGAAAATTGTAACAATTGCGGCACACTAACTTACGCCACGTCACAGGAAGTCGATATAAAAATCATCAACAATATATCGAATTAATTAATTTAGCCGCTATCATTCTAGTAAGTAAACTCACGCTTTAAACTTAAAAAAAGAAACAGTTATCGACAACCAAATAGTTTTCGTTTTCAAAAACAGAACTACTTTAGTTGTCGATAACAAACGCGGCAGTTTTATCGTCGACAACTCGTTTTTAATTCCAAGTCTGTGAGACAGTTGTCGACAACTCATGTCAAACAAATGTGTAGCCGCGCGGCTGGCACTGGAAACAAAGTTGACATGCGCGGTAAACTTTAGTTAAAAAGGGTTAACCACCGACAATAGTTGTTAGTGTCGTGTCGACAACTATCTTTCTGGTCTGTCGAGGCCCTTAGTATAATGTTAAAAGCCTTTGAGAGAGGCGTTTTTAACATCCCGAATCACTTAAGCGTTAACAAGAAGCCGGCCTAAACAGACGATATAAAAATTGCATGAAGAATTAGGGAAGATTTTTTAAATGAAGTCTGGTAAACTAAGACCGTGGAATGGAACTCTGTATCAGCTAATAAGCAGGTTATTCTTCGTTACACGAAATTTTTGCGACATCAAATTATCGCGTTTTTCTCTTTTTTTTTTTAAGACCGCCGCGAAATTTTGATGCCGGGAACAAAGAATGGCGCTTATTTATTAGACATGAGTGGAACGAAATGTTCCATAAATACTCCAAATGGCAGAGAATTTGGTCGAGAAATTATTAACGCCCTTACAAAATCGCGAAATTATTATAATAACCTGTCGCGAAAATTCCCTGAAATAAGGTAGGTTTTAAAAGAAGCTAAATGATCTTAGCCTATCCTTTATGCCATCTTGACAATGGTTATAGTTGGCCAAATCAGTTTATGCCACGGTTTTGGTTAGCTCCGCCTAAACTTCGTTTAAAAAATTGACTCAGGTACTAACGTTTTGTCACTGTTGGATAGAGCAATTTGCTACGGCGCTGTTATTTAAATGATCAATATTGTTCCAGAACCATTGTTTTGGTGAGAACGTAAAATGGACCTCCACCGAACTGAGGAAAATAAGCATAAATTTATCAGTATAACACATGCGACACCCATATATATGCCGCGCAAAAAAAGCAAAGACATGGATTGTTTCGTGTACATTCGTGTAAATCAAACTTCCAACAATAAAATTAATACTGGGAGATGTGATTTCAAAACTCTTCGACAGATCGTAGCCACGAACAATTAATGGCAATCTTAGAAGTGGAGTTGCATGACGCAACCGACGCGAGCTACAAACTGTTTTGAGCCGTAGTCGACAGTTGTAAGCCAAAAACGTTCTGTCTCATCAGCCGTAGAACGGTTAACTAATGGCGGTGTGATTAAATAAAAAATCTCAATATAGCAAAGGTCTACGTATACCTTCAGGATGAGCTGTGATATTTGCTGACCAGACAGAAGTTATAGCCTTGCAGAAAAATGAAATACTGTCTTGTTGATGAAAGCAATGCGTGCCTTTCGAGCGAGCGCTCTTTGTATGCGTAAGCCGGCAAGCTAT
This sequence comes from Dendrophyllia cribrosa, assembly GCA_024195265.1. Classification (NCBI taxonomy): domain Eukaryota; kingdom Metazoa; phylum Cnidaria; class Anthozoa; order Scleractinia; family Dendrophylliidae; genus Dendrophyllia; species Dendrophyllia cribrosa. The sequence continues at coordinate 37,065,020 of JAJLRJ010000010.1, forward strand.
TACCCGTTACCTATGACAAGGCAGACACTGAAATGGTTAATTAGACACACAGGAGTAACATCGTTGGCTTCACATAACAACCAGATCGTTGCTAAGAGAGCGTTTGAATTAAACTTATGTTGTATCGCTTAATGGCTTTTTAATCAAAGAGTATATGGAAATAAGTCAAGTCAGTCCTCTTCGAAATCACACACAAAAAAGCAACGCCTTTGAATTTATTAATTAAAGCGGGTGACAGGGCCCGGGGGGGGGGGACTCTCATATAAAAATGACGGGGTGCTCGTCGTACCTTTTAGGGGTCAAAATTTGTAGATTGGTACCGCATAGGGTAATAAAATCTGAAATGATTTGTGGGTCCCGGCTGATAGTATCGTGTTTTCATGATTAGCTTGTTTTACTATTTTGAAATATGAAGAAAAAATCGCCAAAAGTGATGAATGCAAAGAAATATTAACTGCAGAGTCAATAACGGTTAAAACAGTCAAAATTTAACACGAATGCCAATTTTGATTTCTTGACCGCAGTAGTATATATACTACTGCTTTTACGACGGGCGGATCATGCGGATCATGCGGATCCGCATAATAAGAGATCAAGAGAAAATAATTGGACAGAGAGGGAGTCTCCCAGTAATGGGTTTGGGATATCTTAATTGCAAAAAAGTTATTTTCAGTAACAATGCGGACCACGCGAAAACATTTTCCGGTGAGCTGGTTGACTTCCGGAAGACTCGCTTTCATGAATCAGCGCGTCAAGCCAGGCGGAGTCAGCAAATTAAAAAAATGGCGACCATCGCGGTCGTAATTTCGCATGTGAAAAAGAAATTAAAATGGTCCTGTTTGAGCAAAGAACGTTATATAGTATCACAGCGGCTGGATACATAGATCTTCATCTGTCTTTATACACACTGTTGCAACTGAAGCGGTAAAAAGGGGGCTGGACAATTCAACTTACCGGACAGATGCCACTCCAATCTCTTGTAAGCGTCGTTTCTAAAAGTTTGAAGTCGCTTTGCTCGATCGATGGCCAGCCCATCCAAACTTTTCAGACGTGAAATAGTTGCATACTGTAGAATTCAAAGTTGTTATGTTTTTTGTAACTGAAGGATAGGAGGATTCTCTTCTGGGAAAATCACTTTTTAGGAATTTCAACACGGCAAGGAGTTAAAAACGCTAAAACCGGTTCACATGCATGCATGGATTTGTTTCGTTTGGAAGGATTTTGTCAGGAGCATCTTCTTTCCATGGAAAATGAATATCAGTTCTGTTGAGGTCAGCTACCAAGGAACTCTATACTGACAGCCGGGTTAGAAGTTATTTAGAGCCAAAGTGTAAGTAAAATTTCTGGAAAAGTGATTGAATTTTATTTAAGCTTATTCGATAGGCCACGTGTTCTAAGTTAAATTCATTTACTTGGATTAAGCTTATTGACTTCAAAAAAAATCCAGTACACTTGTATTATTTTATTTCTAAAAAGCGAATAAATAAAACACGCTTTTCTAGTGATGTCACCTTAATTTATTCATTGAACTTTGGGATAAAGGCCACCATTTCTTTTTAGTAAGCTTATAGCTTTTTTTTAAGACCTCATAATAAAATTGCGGACCTCCCCTTTGTCAGACAAAAGATCAGAAAGTTTGGCTGACACTGTATGCGACGTCAAAAAACTTAAATGACCTACTCTGGAAAATAAAGGCAATCAATTAAGAATTGTAGCTAAGGACAAAATGCATTGACCATACACTTAAATTCCACCCAAGGCCATTTTTTTTCAATAAATGATTTCGAAAGAGCGGATCGATGCCTTGCTTGGAAGCGGCCGCCGTTTACACGCTTTGTATTTAGCATTTTTTGCATAAATTTCTATGGACATCTTTATTCGCCTTCTCACATTTATGTTTCATAAACGAATCGATTAAATCCTTTTCCGCCAGTGAGTGTACGGGTTGCTGTTATTGGATTATTTCGCCAAAATAGAGAGGACTTTATTTTCACGTGTACGCGAGTTTCAGCCTCCGACTTTTATACCTCTTTTTAATACGGTTAACACCACTGGCTTATTTTTCATTGAAGTTTGGTTGTAATCTAAGAAGGGAAAGGAGATCCAAAATCGATATTTTCGTGAGTAAACCAAAATATTCACTTCAGACTTTCTAAAATTCGTTTTCTTCGACATTTTCGTGCCAAACATAACAAGATACTTGGCTTACAATTTTGTAGCCTCAGCATGTCTCCACGGCCACAGTTTTACTTTCATACTTTCATATATATTTGCTGGTTCATACAAACAGAATTTTGTAATATCTTTGATGTCTTTTATCCCGCGGGTCACAGCTAACGTAACCGGAAATTCCTGAAGTTTGTCACTCAGTTCGAAGGAACTTTACAGGCCCACTTTTCCTCAGCAGTTGTTAAATGAATGAAAACTTTATTTTTTAACTGAAATTCAGACGATACTCCAATGGCGAAAACAAGCAGGCATCGTTTTTGGAATAAACTCCAAGGAAAGGCCAGCAAACATTTTTGTGAATGCGTTTCCAAACAAGGCATCATCCGTAGTTTTCATTTATTAAAAAACGTGGCCTTGGGTATGATGCATTTTCGTATTGAAACTTAGCTAAACTTCTTTAAGCCTAAACACAAAAATTAATAATATTAATTGCCTTTAGTCTAGAGTGGACCATTAAAGTTTTTGACGTCGTGATACCGTGTTCAGCAATCTTTTAAACTGAGGTTAAGCTGTACTTTGACAAACAAAAGATCGTTTCCGCATGCGAGTTTACTATAAAGAAATGGTGGCCTTTTATCACAAAGTTCAATGAATAAATTAAGGTGACATCACTAGAAAAGTGTGTTTTATTTATTCGAATCCCTACCCTACCCCCACCGATTAAAAATGATTTCCCGTCGGAGCTATCCATATATGGAAGTGAACATTCCAACTCACTTTCGCGCAATTTTCAACAATTCATTTCAAGATGGCGCCTCTACCGAAGATGGAGCGACAACTTCACAAGACGGTATGTCTTTTGCTGATGTTTTTATCGCTACCCCTAAGAATTCTATACAAAGAAACTTCAATTTTGAGGCCTTTGCTTTTATATCTTTTGCAGATTCTCAGTCTACGCGGCGATCAAAGCGATCTGTGAAACGCAATGTCGGAGCAACTTCTGCTCTCGATAAAATCAGGTTCTTGATTGAAGCTCTTTTCCAATGTGATAATGTGTTAGATATTTTCACCGATCGTCTAAGAAACTAACACCATTTTGAGTAATGTCGTACCTCACTGAAGCGGTCTCCTGGTTGGTACAAATGTCACAGGACACCCACACTAGATTAGGAAGCGTTAACTGCTTTTTCCTACTGTAATTACTTATACACGGGAAAGGATGTCTCTATGACAAACTTTTGGTGCAAAATCGTTGGAGCAGAAGTGCTGAGATATTGAGGCCAGAACTTACGTCTAGTTGCGAGCACTTTTGGCACGCAAATTTGTCCGCAAGTTGAAATTTTTGATACGGTGTTCGCTTTTTTAATACATGTTCGGCATGTTTTACTGCAATTACATTTCATCGCCAGATTTACATCATACCATCATCAAGGTGATGTTTAAAACACCGGACGATTTTCAACGACCAAATCGCGCCGTGTAGGACGGTGTAGCACAACACGAGAGACGATTTTTAACGCAGCAACATGTTGCAAGCTTTTAAATCACTTTCAAAACCTTGCAACATGTTGCCGCAACAAAATATTGCGTTAAAAATCGTCCGCGCGTTGTCAGTTAAACGATGCGGACTTTGCGTTAAGAATTGTCCCATGTCCCATCACCTTTATGGTCGAAAAAATTCATTGTCATAAAATAAATCAATTTGTCCAAGAAAAATTGTCGATTCAATTCCCAAAAGACCATTTTTCCTTAACTTTAAGAGAAAATGAAAGTACGTCAACTTTCAACGCCGTAATTTCGTCCAACCAATCAGAAAAAAGAAAGCATTGCGCAAGCCGTCGAGCCAGCGTAAAAAATTCGCGCCTATTTTTGCATAATTATTTTATCACTGTTCAGACCGAACTTCACAAACTCTTCTATATGCCTATTCAAAATTTAAGGAAATTGTTGCTTAACAAGTTGTGAAAATTTTACTAGAAGTATTACACGCAGTCCGCTGAAGAAGAAAGGGATGACAATTTACCTCGGAGGCATATTTTTTCGTTTTACAAGGCAAGAACTTACCAAGTAACAATCTTTGCGCCCGTTCACGGGTCAAGCTTCTGAATGTTAATATTTGTTCTAAAATTAATTTTATTTGCATTTTGTAGGGTTTACACGACCAGAAAGAAAACTCACAGCCTCCAGAGCTGCGTTAAAGTGTGAACGGTTTAGAAGTTGTGCACAAAATTATTGAAGCAGGAAGACCATCAACTGGGACGTGATATAATAAGGAAATTCATGGAATTCATGGCGACTTTTGTAAAAACTTTGGCATATAACAGCTGAGGTAATGTTATTTTCAACTTTAGTCAGCGGTTTTACATTTCCACCGTCGCGTAATTTTTTAGCGCACTGACGTAGATAAAAAATAAGAGGCGGTTTACGTAAAGTTGAAGGTGGTGGACAAAACACTGACTTCCAGTCACATTCGCCACTTAAAGGGAGGGTTTCACGGTTCTGCGTATGTGCACAGATTAAAATGCTTTATTCGCTTACTTGCCAATGTTATCGGTTAAAAAACCACTCACATTTACCTCAATAATTAAATACTATAATTAGTCCAAGAAAAGCGAAGGATGACCAAAATTCTCAGAAAATTTCAACAGATTACACCGACAAAGTCAACACTGAATAAAACCTTTGACCCGAAGGATTTATTCTACGCTCTGGTGGCTTTCATGGCGCACATTGGTATGTATAATCATCCATTCAATCAGCGACATTTTCACGGGCAAATTTTTCCGCCAGAGTTATCTACTCTCTTCCGATTGGTCTAAACAATGAATTTAAATGGCTTACGCCATAGCTTGCACATGCGCTGAACCGTGAAACCCTCCCTTTAAGAAACGAGAAGGGGCTGAGCCGAATGAACTTTCGCAACGACTTCTGGGATCGTTACAGGGGACGCTTCTTTTGTCTCTGTCCCCAGTAACAGTCCCAGAAGTCGTTTTAAAACAAAAATTCGCTCGGCCCAGTTTCCTTATCATTTCTAAAGTGGCGAATTGACTACCCCGATGGACAACCCAAATGGACTACCCTAAAATGGAAGACCTTAGATAACAACGGCCTGGACCACCTCGGACGCTCTATTGAGACTTATATAACGGAGTAACTGGTTAGTTTTCAGTTGAGGTTGGGGTTAGCAGTTTATGTAGTTAAATTTAGGCCTAAACAACCCGAGAAGCTAGGTGGTACTCTGATACGATAGGCTATGTAAGCCTAAGTCGAGCTGAGGTCACAGGTAAATTTATTGAAAATATAATTCTAAGTGTCGACATTACGTTATACAATTCTCAATAAGTGTCCGAGGTGGTCCAGACCGTTGCTCTCTAAGGTCTTCCCCCTAAAATGGACTACCCCTAACCCTAACCCTAACCCTAAAGACCCTAAATACTAGTATTTTTAGAGGTAGTCCATCGGGTAGTCCATTTGGGTAGTCCATCGGGGTAATCCATGGACTGGGGGTCAGTGTTTTGTCCATCACCAAAGTGCCCATAACCTAAAATTTTTTATTTTCGTATCTAAATCTACACGTCACGTATTTTTTGATTTCAGCAAAACGTGAATTTTTTATGAATATTTCAAATCTTTCAAATCCTATTTTTTTGTGGTATACCCATCCCGCTGTTAAGAAGGCCAACGGGCTCACATGTTCCTTAATGTACGTCACCAGGAGCTAAATAAGCTCCTGACGTCACAGTTCCTTTGTTTGAAGTCACAAGTTCCTTTCTTCTAAGTTCCTTAATCTACGTCACGGATCCCTTGTTAACCGAGAGGGACCGAGAGGAGACTAATGCGAATGGTGGACCAAAATTCACGTTTTGCTGAAATCAAAAAATTTTTTCGCAGATTTTCATTACATGATGTGTAGATTTAGATACGAAAATAAAAAAATATTAATTTAGGTTATGGGTACTTTAAATGCTAACGGTTGCACAAGTTATTTGATTCCCGCGCGCGTGTAGGCCCGGTTATAAAACGTCGAACTTCACATGTGCCGAATCTAATTGCAAATGAGCAAAATCTATTGTTCTTTGTGCCTTGTAGCATGCATTGTAAAACTTAGGAATAATTTGCGTCATTTTTAACGACATAGAGGTTGTTTGGTACAAAAAAGCTCAGTCAATCTCAACAAATTTAGGTTCTTTTAATAAAAACGCTCTAAAGATAACTTTTAATTCCACCGTCGAACGCGTGGTTTGTTTATGTACGGTACATTTCAGTGAAAACGTTTATTCAATTTAGGAAATTTAGGAAGTATCTAAAGAGTGATTTCAATAAAACTCCAAACTCTTTAAATAAAGTTGCCGCTGAAATCATAAATTGGTAAGTACTCATCTCCTCTTGGCATCCCGTTTTCCCGGGGAACAGAGGACATTCTACAAGCGCCGCTAACGAACACCTCTGCAAGGAAAACCACCATTACTTCTACAATCTTGGCTCTGCCCTTTGGACTATGAATGACAAAGTAGAACAGCAAGAAAAAGATGTAGTTCCTTAAAGACATTTTATGGTCGTGGTATCGTACGCTTTTCTTTGGTTTTCATTGGGACAGATCCAAAAATATGGTTGGATTTAATTCCTTGCAAAGCGCCGATTGTTACGACCTTTTTCCAAACAGGCGCCTGCTACGCAGGCTACTAAATTATATTGCTTGGTTTTATATAATTTGTTCTTTTTTTCTGATTTAGATGAGGGTCATGGATTCGTCAGTGGTAACTGTTTAGTATTACTTAATTTACTATTAACGTTATTTGCTTTTCTTTATTTAGTCTGCTGGGTTGCATGTTTCAAAAATGAATAATGATGATTTGTACAGTTTATGTTAAACTGTAGGAGCTTTAAACCAGGATTTCAAGGAAAAACGCTTTAGTATACATGGTTTACTACTAAACGAATTTGCTGTTGTTATTATTCTTAGTAGGGCGCAGTTGGTCAATTCAGAGGTTGACGTTGTAAGGACATCTCATGAAGAAGAGTGCCTCCAATTGTTGATCATGAGATTTTAATAAAGGAAGACTCGAGCTAAGATGAATCAGAGAAGCCTTGATACATGCTGCAGTCTACATGCTGGCTAATCTCATCTGTCTCGTAAAACAATGATATGACGCGCGCCTCGCTCTTATCAGAGCCAGAAATATTGAAACTCCGCGGATCGAGACCGGGACACCGGGGGACACCGGAACAGTCTGGAATACTGTATATAACGGCTAACTCTAACCTTAACCACAAGCTAAACAGCTACCTAGGCCCTAATTTAGGTTTTCTCAGCTGTTCCGGTGTTCCATGTTCTTATCTTGGTGCTACAATGCTCTGGTGTTCTTTGTTTAAGTGTATGCCCGCAAGATCATTTCTGAAGTGAGATGTCCTTCCGAAAGGTCACGTGGCGGTTGTAGAGGAATAGGTGGAATGTTGTTTGGTTCTTTCTGTTCTTAGTTCCATGATGCTTCACGTGGTCTACACTATATATAGCTTACTTGTCGACTTTTTGAACCACCTCTTGAGTTTTACTTTTTCCAAAGTCTTATATTCAGCTTTTTTAGCTGAGTGCCTGTGCTTGCTAACTTTCTCCAATATCCTTGACCACGTATTTTCGCTTTTTCTACCTCTTAACTTTTTTTTTCAATGTTCTATTATTAGTAGTAATTATTGTTATTTGTTAATATTATAATATTATTAATATTATTATATCATAATAATCCTTGATTATGCTCTGCGACTGGAAGGAAAAGGGGAGCATTTTACAGGTTAACAATAAACTATAGAAAGAGCAGAAGAGTTGGTCCTGTGGTCCTGACGGACTGCGACTTTGCCGTATCATCGCGCTTGTGACAGACTCCATCAGTTAAGAATGCACCGGCTTTGTTGCTCAACATGGAGGGTGAATGCAAGAAGGTGGGTCATTAGCTCAACGCAAAGAAAACAGAGGTCATGGGCTTCAACATCATCTGGGAGGAAGTCAAGATCACCACCAAAGATTCACTCGCTTCCAAAAAGGTATTTATGTCAGCTCCACTGAGAAAGACATCCGGGCGAAGAAAACACAAGCTTGGAGAGCTCTCCACGACCTCAAGAACATCTGGAAATCCACCATGCTTCGGCTCGGAGTCATGGACACTCACAGTAGAGTAAGAGACTCGGCTTGGCGGACGCTACACTCGCACGCTCAGAATAGTCCTCAATTTCTCATGGAAGGATTGGGTCAGAAACGAAGTCATCTATGGCGATCTGCCTAGTCTCTCCGTCAACATCAGGAGATCAAGAGATTCCGACTGGCTGGACACTGCATATGGAATCCTGAGCTGGTTGCTAGTCAATTGGTCCTCTGGGAACCGACGCTGGGGACAGGCCCTTACATACAAAGATCTGCTTTGACTTGTATGTCTGTATGGCGGACCGTAAAGTTTGGCATGCTATTATATAGCCCGGGAAAACTCGACTTGATTGAATTAGTGTTTCCAGGCTATTCAATAATGCGATTTTATTACGAAGGTTATAAGGCATCTCTTCTGAACGTCATGGTTTCAAGACTGGTCCAAAACTATATATTACGAAGACTTCAATGCGCATCTCGGCAGTTCACGTTCCCTGCCTCGCTTTTTCGCATTCGATACAATACATTCCTCACACATGCCTCAACGACGCGGCATTTCGGTTAGTAACTTCTGAACATGGTTTTTACATCCTACATCTTTACTTTTCATTACCATAAACCTTTGCCGTATGTTAAAGATGGCAAAGCCCGTCTTTGATTGAAGTCAAAGTTAGTGCACCTTTGACGCTGTGCATCTTTGACGCTTAGTACGCATATCAGGTATTGAAAAGGTGCTGTCAAATGTTGCTTTGTCTTGTACAAAGGTACCTTTGATTCGCCTGTGACGTGCATCAAATGTCTAGCACTTTTGACGCCCGTCAAAAGAGTGTCAAAAGCAAAGGCAAAATTACTGTAAAACCTTTGATCATATTTGATGCCTGTGTCGCGCAACTTTGTCACACCATTGATGTCGAGTTTAACGGTTTCGTAATTGAACTAGTTAGTGTTCTGCACTAGAAATTTTACTGGGCTACAATCGAAATATCTTTAATTCGTATCTTCCTCGCTATTATTCGAAGTATTCGGCAATCTTCGGCAAAAAATGACCTTCGCACAATGATCGGACATTTTCGTTACACCTACGGTAAATTGTTGAGAGTCTTCGATAAACTTCGGAAAATTCAGAAATTGATCATAAACTTGCAACTGGCATTGTAACAATGCCCGAAAATTGTGGTACCAAAGTTACAAAGACATATGAGATCCTCGTGACTTGATTTTTCTTTGTATGCACATGAGACAAAAGGCTCCTGTGTATACTAAGAAAAATCAAGTCACTCGTGGGATATTTTACGGTATACCACTCGAAACCTTTGAAAACCTAGCATTTATCATCTTGGGCTTGCAATCCATGTCGATACGATTTTCTGCACACGGGGGACGTGTTCGTTCATCCAACTCATATTCTATGAATTTTTTTCCACAAACATAACCCGTGCTCGACTGGGTTCTATCCGTGTTTGATCTGTAATTCGTACATGGTTTGTATGAATCGAGCTCGGTTGCCCAGAAACAAAATTCGATCCGTTTATTTAATTAAAGCATAGTATTACCCCTCTCCCTTCACATATGATATAGTTGTCTACCCCATAACTTCCGAATACATTCATTCTCAAAGACATGGCATTGGTCTATGCACTGATTACAGTAAAATAAGCTACAGTTTTGGGATAAACCTAACAGATGTAATAATATATGAAATACACTTATCAACCGTTTTAAAATGATATATTGTGGGATAGAATTTCTATCGATTCACCTTAGAGAAAAAGGTGTTTGCCATAGGCCTTGAAATGGTTGACCATAATTAAACGCCCATTGGCTCATAATGCGAATAACGCGGTTTTATGTTATCCGTTTGCATTCTCGCACTGAACAACCCATTTACTTTCATCGTCATTTTCATGCTTAAGGAAAATCCTGAAGGTTAACTATGATGGTCAGCAATAGAGTCCCGAGTTGCTCTTAGCCTCCTTTTCAAACCGAGGCCAAGTGCAAAACCATTCATATGGATATAAAGTTTTATTTGCATGTGAAAGAAAACTCGTTTTCATATTAATGGTTTTGTACTTGGCCTCGGTTTGAAAAGGAGGCTAAGAGCAACTCGGGAATGGGACCCCAAGATCATACTAACATGGACACCCGAAGGCAAGCATACGAGGGAACGGCCAAGAGAGACGTGGCGGATAACCATCGTTAAAGAAAGGACACAGCTAAGATTTAGAACCTGAAGAGAAGCAGAGACAGCAGCTAGAGACAGAACAACTTGGAGGAGGTGGATGGATGGCGCTTTTCTTCAAGAGGAGAGAGAAGATTAGATGATGATGATCGAGAGGGAGAGAGGGAGAGAGAGAGAGAGAGAGAGAGAGAGAGAGGGGGGAGAGAGAGAGAGGGGAGAGAGAGAGGGAGAGAGAGAGAGGGGAGAGAGAGAGGGAGAGGGAGAGGGAGAGAGAGAGAGAGAGAGAGAGAGAGAGAGAGGGAGAGGGAGAGAGGGAGAGGGAGAGAGAGTCGGAGTCTGAGTCTATGTGTGCAACTGCGCGAGCACATACACGTAACACGTGCGCGATAACCTTTAAGCCCATATTATAGCCACTTACATGCTTGATAATTATTCTGATTAGAAAAGTCCGTGTGATTTTACTAATGACAGTTTCATTTGAAGAGAATTGCAGGTTATTATTGATTGAAGATAGGTAGCTCTTCATGAAGAAAATGGGTCTCAAGTCTATCAACAATCCACCGCTTAATATACAGGGCAACTAAATAACAGGTAATTCTTGGAAAACCTGTAGATTTTTTTACGATTAAGAAAGGAAAAATGATAGTGCGGTTTACAATTGAGTATTGAAAGTAATTTTGCTGTTGCTTTGGTTTGCATTACTGCGCTTTGTGATTGGCTAAAATATTGCTTCACTTTTTCAACCAATCAGAGGTAAAACCAAAACCAACCATGACTTACTCGCACGCGTTTTCCCGCGCTTGACGCTTGATGTATTTGCTTCGAGTTCTGATTGGTTCATTGGATTTTCTGCGTCTGTTGTGATTGGCCAGAGTAATTACTTTGGTTTCGGTTTTACTACACTCGAGTGAAGATCGCTCTAAGATATTAGATTAACTTGGGCCGCAAGGAGCGACTAAGAAAAATAAGGTTGTAACTGATATTTTCAAATTAAAATATTAATATTACAGTTTTGCAATGAGTTTTAATCTTGCAGTTCTCAGTGATGCCAAGAGCCTGTTTGACTGGAGATGCTGAAAAAAACACTACAAGGAAAAGCCAATGGCGAGATAATAATTACAACTAGGTATATATACGTTCTATTTTTTTCCTTTGAGAGAGTGAGGGAGAGAGACTGTGTGCGCGACACCTGTAATTACGCAAACACATACACGCAACACGCGCGCGACAATTTTTAAGCACACATTATAGCCACTTACATGCTTCTTCATAATTAGTCGCACTGATTAGAAAAGACTGTTTTATTTAACTAATACTCTTTTGTCTCGTAAACAATTTCATTTGTAGAGAATGGCAGGTAATTACGGATTGAAGACAGGGGGCACCTTATAAAGAAAGTTATAGTCTCAGGTCTATCAATAATCCATCGCTTAACACACAATGCAAATCATGTTAAAAACAGTTTGGATTTTTACGATTAACAACGGAAAAGTGACAGCGTGGTTTTCAATTGAGTATGGAAAGTAATTTTGCTATTGCTTCGGTTTTGCATTTCTGCGCTTTGTAATTGCTTAAAATATCGCACGCCACTTTTTCAACCAATCAGAGGTAAAACCAAAACCAATTCTGATTTGCTTGCACGCGTTTTCCCGCGCTTGGCGCCAGCTACATGTATTTACTTCAAGCTCCGATTGGTTCATTGGATTGTCTGCGTCTGTTGTGATTGGCCAGAGTAAATACTTTGGTTTTATTTTAACGACACTCAAATGATGACCGCTTTACGATTTTAGATAAATACATTTGTATCTAATTATGATTTGCCAATTACAAAGTTAATCTTACAGTTTTGCAATGCTTTACTCTTGCAGTTCTCAGGGATGTCAGGAGCCTATTAGACAGGAGATAGTGATGCTCAGATACTGAGATGAGATACAAATTGCAACAAGGTATATATATATATATATATATATATATATATATATAGATACATATACGCCTTCATTTTTTCTAATTCATTAATTCAAGCCCATCACAGAAAAAGGTTTATCCATAGCTGGGATTAAACAGAACAGAGAATCGACCGCTGACGAAAGTTAGGTGGCTCCCTAGGGTATTAATAAAAGTACATGCATATAATTTACAAAATAACGCCCAATTTTCTTGAATTGCAATTGTGGTTCGAGAGATGATTTCAACATTTTTATCTCTATTTATCAGTTGTCATTGCCATGGAAACACAACAACTAGAGAATGGCTCTCTTGCGGAAATGAATACGGACAACATTTATGAAGGAGACCGTTTTCCCAATACCACGCAATTTCGAACATTGAGCTATCCAACTAAATTGCCGTTACATATTTTTTCCTAAAAAGAATATGTGAACTTTTATATCTCACAATTTGCAAAGTTTTAGAAAAATCACCGATGGAAACGAGAGCAAATTTGCTATGAAATCTGCTTTTTTGTGGTTGATATCTGAGAGGAGTGTGGAGGGAAGCCTTTAAACAACAAACTTCATGCAAACTTAACAAAAGACTGACAATTATCGTGACTACGGACATGCAACTCTACTGATCACTTCAAAGGCGAGGAGAGCTCAACTGAATTTGATGTTGCCTTGCCCTTTATGGAGAATTTATTAAAATCTGCATTTCTGTCTCAGACTGGGGAATTTTCATCATTAAGGAAAAGAAAAAGAACCCGGCCGGGGATAGCTGATCAGGCTGATGGCAAGAGGTAAGTCTTTAGGTCATCATTTGATGCAACTGCACATTTTTGTATCCTGGAAAACTGTTGGAATTCCGTCATCTCGAATCCATGGGTATGTTTTGCCTTTTAATCTGAAATTAGGTATAGATTTTTGACATTGGGATTGAAAAAGATAAAATATTTAAAAAATTAGATTTGAAAACGTGTATAACTTTAGGGTTTTGAATAGCGGGCAGCTCGCACCCCACCAAAATGTTTTAGGAGTACTCTCTGGAAAATGATAGACTGAGCTGGGAATGCACACTTGGAATATTGATAAGGCACAAAACGAAAGTAGAAATAAATTATTTTTATCAACATTCACTGTGTCTTGAATAGATGTTTCTTTTCTTTCGCTTAAGCAATTGTGTTGCTCTTGCTCGGTTTCTATTGAATTTCATTCTTGGGTCGAGGCTTCCCGTATTGCCATTCAGGTAAAACAGGACCTAATGGCGTGAACTTCCATATTAAAGTGCCCCTGTGATCAAATTTTTGATTTTCATTTTTTTACATTTTCGTGTACAATTAGACTTTCTTACTCATCTTGCCAAATTTCAATTCATTACGAACATCAGAAGCCATTTTACTTTAACATTTATTTCCGAGAATTTACGGCCGCCATTAATCAACCGTGTTCCAAGGCTTGGTTGCGAATGGGGGAAAGTGACGTCAAAGACTCAAACATACCTCACGCGTTGAAATTATAAAAACAATAAGTATTGAACATCATGCGAAAAGCAACAAAAACTGTGGACTTGTTCTTCGTGCAATTCTCTACGCTTATTGTTATTATAATTTCAACCCGTGAGGTATGTTTGAGTCTTTGACGTCACTTTCTCCCATTCGCAACCAAGCCTTGGAACAAGGTTGATTAATGGCGGCCGTAAATTCTCGGAAATAAATGTTAAAATAAAATGACTTCTGATGTTCGTAATGGATTGAAATTTGGCAAGATAAGTAAGATAGTCTAACAGTACACGAAAATGTAAAAAATTCAAAATCAAAAATTTGATCACAGGGGGCACTTTAAAGTGCCGGGAGTGATCGACAGACCTTTTAGGGGTTGAAATTCGTTTTTTGCGACGAGTGGGAGGTTACACAATTCTGGTACCTTTTGGGGGTTTCTCTTAAAAACCGCCAACGAAACTCCAATTAATTTTAATACTCTCACACGGGACGACGAACAAAATAAATAAAACTACGAGATTGCAGTCTAATTGTTATTTATACCATATATTTTCAGCTTAAATTTCAAGCGACTTCAAAACGCCTTGGAAAACTCCATGAAAGGATCTTCATGCAGTCTCATCAGATGAAATGGACCCATGATTAGGATAATGGACCACTAGCTGTTCCTGTTGCCATGCTTCTGATAGTTTCTAAGAAATCTGAGTAAATTATCTTAGTCGTAAAAGAGCGCTTTTTAAGGCTGCTTTAAAATGTACGCATTACTACAGGCTGCCCCAAACCGCATTTTTTAGTCAATAGGCGTTATTCACGATGGCCACCATGTTACGCGCGTTAGCAAATTCAATTCATACATGATTTAAGAAGGCATGATAACTGTGTTTATATAACAAGTAAGAAAGTGCGCGTGTTTTAGCAAATAATTGATACATGAATTAAGAGGGAATAATATTTTTTATATAAGTAATAAGAGTGTACGTGTACGCGTGTTAGTAAATAACTGATACATGAATTAGGGAGGGATAATTTTTTTTATAAGTATAAATAGTGTGCGTAGCAAATAACTGATACATGAATCAAGGCGGGTTAATAATGTATATTTAAGAATTAGTTGTTTGTGTGTGTTAACAAACAACTTATACATAGATTAAGGATGGGTAATAACGGATATATAAGAATTAATTGTGTACGTATTAGCAAACAACTGACACATACAAAACATTATCATCCTGAGTGCATGCGTGTTACATGAATTACGACGGGGTAATGTTTATATAAGTATTAAGAGTGCTAGTGTTAGCAAATAACTGACATGAATGACGACGGGGTAATGTTTATATAAGTATTGAGAGTGCGCGTGTTAGAAAATAACTAATACATGAATTAAAGTCTAGAAGGCATATAATGTTTATATAAGCATTAAGAGTGCGTGTGTTAGCAAATAAGTGATACATGAATTAAAAAGGAATAATGAGTAAATAAGGATACTCGGTAGTAAGAGTGCGCGTGCTAGGAAATAACTGATACATGATATAATGTTTATGTGTGCTATCGGATTCTAGCCAATGGCAGTATAATACGTAGCTACCGTTAGATATCTTTCGATATCACATATTTTTGGTTCACCTTCGTCTTGTAAAATCTTTCGTTTTTTCACATTGCGTTTTATCATGCCTCGCAAGAAGCGTTCCACGATGAAACCTTCTGGCCAAGCAACAGATTCTTGGCAGGGCATGCCAATGGCCTTATGGAAGTTCTAGCTGAGTACCAGATGACCACCGAATAACCAAGCAGGATTTGGCAGACATGCACCTCGTGGTGGGCCACAAATAGTTTAACGCCAATTAATCACTTACCTCACTAAGTCCGCTGCTGATACTACCACCGCCCTCTGTCCAGCAGATTCCAGCTTGGCTTCTACTCTTCCGGAGGTTACTTCCTTCCTTCATCCACTCAAGCTGGAGGACGAGATCGCCAAGATTAAATGGGAGTTTTCCGTGCCGAAGGCCGCTTCTTCCACGTTTCATGTTACTGTTTACACTGTCTATATAAGCATTAAGAGTGTGCGTGTTAGCAAATAAATTATACATGGGTTGAGAAGGAATGTTTATATGCGATTTAAGAGTAAGCGCGTCTTAGCAAACAACTGATACATGAATTAAGAAGGGATATGTTTATATCATTCAGTATTACGAGTGTACACGCGTCTTAGCAAACAACTGATACATGAACTAAGAAGAGATAATAATGTTTGTATGAGAATATAGTGTGCGCGCGTCTTCGTAAACAACTGATACATGAACAGCAGGATTGGATAATAATGTTTATATAACTATAAAGAGTGCGCGCGTCCTAGCAAATAACTGATTTTACATGAACTAAGAAAGGATAACGTTTATGAGTATAAATAATGTGTGCGCGTCTTAGCAAACACTGATACATGAATAAAGAAGGATAATATTTATAAGTATGAAGAGTGTGCGAGCATCTTAGCAAACAACTGATACATGAAATAAGAACAGATAATGTTTATATGAGTATATAGTGTGCGCGCGTCTTCGCAAACAACTGATGCATGAACAGTAAGATGGGATAATAATGTTTGAGTATAAATAGTGTGTGCGCGTCTTAGCAAACACTGATACATGAATAAAGAAGGTATAATGTTTATAAGTATTAAGAGTGTGCGCGCGTCTTAGCAAACAACTGATACATGAAATAAGAACGAATAATGTTTATATGAGTATATAGTGTGCGCGTGTCTTAACAAACAACTGATACATGAACAGTAAGATGGGATAATGTTTATATAAGTAAAAAGAGTGTGCGCGAGTCTTAGCAAACAACTGATACATGAAATAAGAACGAATGTTTATATGAGTACATAGTGTGCGCGCGTCTTAGCAAACGACTGATACATGAACAGTAAGATAGGATGATAATGTTTATATAAGTATAAATAGTGTGTGCGCGTCTTAACAAACGCTGATACATGAATAAAGAAGGGATAATGTTTAAGTATTAAGAGTGTGCGCGCGTCTTAGCAAACAACTAATACATGAAATAAGAACGAATAATGTTTATATGAGTATATAGAGTGCGCGCGTCTTAGCAAACAACTGATACATGAACAGTAAGATGGGATAATAATGTTTATGTAAGTATAAAGAGTGTGCGCGCGTCTTAGCGAACAACTGATACATGAACAGTAAGAAGGGATAATAATGTTTATATAAGTATAGAGAGTATGCGCGCGTCTTAGCAAACAACTGATACATGAAATAAGAAGCGATAATGTTTATGTAAGTATTAGGAGTGTGCGCGTGCTTTAGCAAACAACTGATACAAATATGAATTAAGAAGGGATAATGTTTATATAAGTATTGTGTGCGCGTCTTAATAAATAACTGATAATTGAATTAAGTATTAAGTGTGCGCGCGTGCTTTATCAAACAACGGATACGTGAATAACATGTATTACGACGGGATAATGTTTACATAAGTATTGAGTGTGCACGTGTTAGCAAACAATTGATATATGAATTACGAAGGGATAATGTTTAAATAAGTATTAAGATTGCGCGTGCTAGCAAATAACTGATACGTGAATTAAGAAGGGATAATATTGTTTATAGTATTAAGAGAGCACGTGTTGGCAAATAACTGATACATGAATTACGACTGGATAATGTTTTTTATAAGTAACAGACTAAGAGTGTGTGCATGTTAGCAAATAACGCATACATCAATTAAGGAGGGATAATGTTTATATAGGTGTTAAAGGGTGTGCGCGTATTTTAGCAACCAACTGATACATGAATAACGAAGGGATAATAATGTTTATATAAGTATTAAGTTCGCGTGTTAGTAACTACTGATGCATGCAATAACAAAGTATGTTATATATGAATGAAAAGTGTGTGCATGTTAACAAACGACTGACACATGGATTAAGAAGGGATAATGTTTATTTTAGTATTAAGTGCATGCGCGTAAATTATAAAGGAGTTTGCATGACATGTTTATGTAAGTTCTAAAAATATGCCAACGTTAAAAATGAAAGAGTTATTGCTGTTTAGGACTCATTTTAAAGGAACAGGAAAATAGAACTGTTACCGATATTTACCAAGACCTAAACATCGTTTGGCACAAAGCACAATTTACAATTTTAGCCGCTTGTCAGATCAAATTCTTTTTTTTTTTTTTCATTTTCTTCGCTTTTTTCTGATTTTCTCTGCACAGTTCTCATTCAATGGAATTTCAAGAGAGGTTAGAGAATGATCCATTACTGCTGTCAGGCTGTAGCGAGGAAACTAAAAACATTAGTAATATCAGAGAGTTCAAGAGGAATGTGAAACAGGAACTGTATTGCCAGTATTTTTCGCATTAATGTATCATATATAATAAGTTGTACTTTCTTGTTGATTTTATTAATAATGTATAATGTATCATGCATGATAGAAATATTGTAATTTCTTACATTTTATTTTTTATCGTATTGTAAATTAGTTCTGAAAAACCAAGCTGGGGAACTAATAAACTATTGCATTGTATTGTATTGTAAACAAAATCTCGCTTATAGTCCTTCAAATAAAAGCCATTTAATATTATTTTCCAGTATTGTCGTTTCTTTTACATTTTGATTTTTTATTTTCGCACTTGCGAGCTCATAGCTTGGTAATTTTCTGAAATTTCGAAGATAGGATCTCGCAGTTTGAGCAGTGGAGGTGTTAGCTGCAGACAATACTGGTATTTTTCGGGTGTTTCAAACAACAATCGTGTGCGATGATATTCATAAAATTTGATTACCATTTTTTGCCCTACGAAGCTGAATTTCCACTGTTTCGTTATTTTATACGTGCGTAAGTATAATTATAGAAAAAGTATGAACACTAGTTTGCGCAAAAGTGAAAAGTCGAGCACGGTTCAACTTTTTACGTTTACGCAAGCTGTTCGTACATTGTCTCTAATTTTATTAATGCACGTAAAACGCAGCGAGTAATTACACGACAGTGGAAATCCAGCAGGGGCGTAGCCAGGAATTTTTCAAAGGTACGCTCGATAACTGTTTTCAAACACTTCCCCTACCTCCTTCCCCCACCCTCAAGCCCCAAATCTTTCTCTTTTTTTTTTTCACTTTTTCAGGTACGCACGTGCGTACGTGCGTACGTGCGTACGTGCGTACAGGTAGCTACGTCCCTGCAGGGGCGTAGCCAGGACTTTTTCAGAGGTACGCACAATCAATTTTCAAACACTCCCCCTACCTCCTCCCCTCACCCTCAAGTCCCGAATCTTTCTCTTTTTTTCGACTTTTTCAGGTACGCACGTGCGTACGTGCGTACAGGTAGCTACGCCCCTGACAACGCATCTTTTTGTTATACAGCGCGCGCTAAAATATATGTATTTGCCGATTTGGTAGTAGGACAACAGTCCAATCACAATTAGTCGTCCACATTGTAATACACTTCACAACATCCCCCCGGGGGGTGAGGAGGGGGTACTTGACAAAAGCTCTGTCCTAGAAATATTTTACTTTAGCTTCAAGTCGGGCGTTCGCAGTTTCAGATCCATTTTCCAAGACAGTTGGCTTGCTAGTTATTTTATTTTGATTACCTAACTCTCCCACCTAAGAAATCTAAAGGTTTACCCCTGAATAAATATACAAATACCTTTATTTTAATACGGCAACAACTTCACTTTATATACTTTAATGATAGCAAGTTATTTTTTAGGGGGGGGTTGGGGGGGGAGAGCTTCCACTCTTTAAACACCCTAGATAGAGCTCATCTTAGATCATTTGTTTATTTCGATAAAGAAGCGCAGAAGATAACTGTATTTATCGAAAGCGTTTACTTGGGTTTATGAAACATGGGGAAAAATAAAAGTCCAAAGACAGCTAACAAACCTTCAAAGCCCCCCAAAATCAAGTCACGCACTTAATTATCCGCCCAACGTTCTGCTTAGGGCCTGTTTACATGAAAGAAGGGTGCCCCTACTAGGTAGGGATACTCTACCTGGTAGGGTTGAAGAAAGCTCCGTTTCACATGCATTGTTTTCAAAAGTGTAGGGGCACCCTACCTAGTAGGGTCAGAAGTCAGCGCCAGTTCACATGAGAAATGTTATCCCCAGCTGGGAGGGCTAACTCAAGGGGGTGGTTGCTAAGCAAGATGGCGGGAAGACACGTTGTAGCGGTAAATGCGATCGTCCTTTCTTTGGCGTGTCTAGCGGCAGCTTTCCAGTTATGTGGTTTAATGTTTACTTATTTAATCCGTGAAAGACGTCGGCTGCAGAGAATTGGCCTACAAGCAGCAAATCAATAAGATATTGCTGTAGCTCGCTTGAGGCACGTGCGAAGGAGACAAGTTTGTCGAGGAAGAATATGGCGACGATCTGATAAAAAAAACTGACAAAAAAAAAAAAACTCGCCTGGTTTATACCCACGAGAAGCCATGCTCGATTATAAATTGTCACGCGCTTGCGCGACAGTAACACGACAACACACAAACATAACCCTAACCCCTAGGGACAACCCTATCTTGACCTTTCACATGGGTTTTTCTGAACAAAACCTGGCCCTACTAGGTAGGGTTTCCCTACCCAAGAGGTAGGGAAACCCTACCCCTAGGGGCGCCCTACCACGCATGTAAAAGAAACCGTGTAATACAAAGGAGAAGGGAAACTCTACTAGGTAGGGAAACCCTACTACGTAGGGGCACCCTCCCTCATGTAAACAGGCCCTTAGATAATTATTTACAGCATTTGGCTGCCAGTTCCCCTTGAGAGATTTGTACAACAATGTGACCGTCAAATAACCTACTTTTAATTAAGAAGATTGTACGCTACAGGGCGCTAAACTTTAAATGCCAAGTGTAAATCATGCGCTTCACTTTGAATACTCATGAAATAGCACTTTCCTTTGACATAACGCCCAGCAACAATTTGGGAAAGCATTGTCTTCCTTGTTAATTACTCCTTCATAATTGCTTCAGGAATGTTTCACGACTGAACGGAATAAATTTTAATCGCACGCCTAGAGTATTTGATGTTAGTCGTTGGCGTGAACGTGGTGCTGTGAAGGTCAGATTCAGAGTTCTGGCTTGTCGTCTTCTTGATCTGTATCAGTTTGGAAAAGACCAGGTTTGTTCTTCGTTCAAATGTCGTTTCGAATACATTTTATGTTCGCATTTACATTACAGCCAAATCAACATGAAAGCTGCTGGAAGTATTGATAGCAGCGACAATGCGGTGTTGAATATTCCCGTTGCTATAATTTCCATCGCGGATCCACGTCAGTTTGGACTTAACAAATTGAAACGATACTTATAGCTTCGGTCTGTGGCTTTGTGACACAATGTTTCATGCAACCTTTTTTCATTAAGTTTGTTCGTGCGTGCCAGAAAATTATATATGTAGAATTTTCTCAGGAGCTCAAATAATGAATGTCATAGATAGTAAAATAAGTCACTAGCACAAAGTTTTTACTTAGAAATCTACTGAACTAACTCCTTGTTTTTTCTTTTAAACAGTTTATTCTGTAGTGGAACGTCCCAAAGCCGTCCATGTGCTATGCTTGAGAATCAAGTCCTTTGACTAAACAATTTTGGTGTGGACTGAATCTTTACTGTTTTCAGTTCCTCGCAGGTATGGTGGCGTAACTATTTTGACTTGAGATGAAACTTGACTTTCGCCATGTTATCCGTTTTTGTTTTTGCACGGCCATGTTGAAATAGAAAAGGCGCACAGGGAAAGCTGAAAACTAGCTTTTGGTTCAAATTTTGTTTTAACATGCAACTGATAGCAATCAGTCTCAGGATGATTTTGGCTAACTTATTAGCAGATGAACTGATGTTGAAAGGATTAACCGTATTAACACAAACATGGCCAATGTTCAAACTTCAAGTTAAAAGCGCTAAGTATCTAACATTTGGCTACGTAAAAGGAATTCATAAAATTTATTGATTGAGGTTTACTGCTTTGTTCATTTAGGTCCATCAGAGGTTTATAAAACTATCCTGCAGTGTTGAACCGTTGTACGACTCAAGGCGTCCACTTCACTGAATAAAGAAGCGCAGATAAGTACACCTTATTACGAATTTGTCAGTAGCTTTCAGTTGAATGGTCACACTTAAGGATCAGTTTTATCCGCGGACTCAAAGTTAGAATCACCTTCTACAGCATAATAAACAGCACCACTGGAAAGAACTGCCCAGTAGCTTTCATTGGAATGGTTAAACTTAAGCATTTTCAATTATCCACGAACTCAAAAGTTACAACCACCCTCTACAGCGTAACAAAAAGCACCGCAGGAATGTTACATTTGAATAACTTATATTTGTATGGTCACACTTTAGGACCTGATTTTATTCACAAACTTAAAATATAAGATTCCAAAAAGCAAGTACTACTCACTGATAATTTGTAGTTCATTTTAATGGTCACACATTTAAGATTTCATCCACAGGCTTAGCAGTTTGAAACAGCTCTATAGCCCTTGATAGCTTTCATTTGAATGGTCAACATTTAGTATTTATTTACGGACCCATGCAAAAGTTTGAAACACTACCACAGAAAAGTGGGCCCTGGCAGCTTTTATTTGAATGGTCAAACATTTAGGATTTATTTACGGACTCAAAAGTTTGAAACACTCTCACAGGAAAGTAGGCCTTGGTAGCTTTTATTTAAATCGTCAAACATTAAGATTTAGGATTTCATCCACGGTCTCAATTGTTTCAAACAGAATCACAGGAAAGTACACCTTTGTAGCTTTCATTTCAATGGTCACACATCTAGGATATTACTGATTATTCAAGAAATCCGCCAAACGTTAGAAACAGAATCGATCACAGGATAGTTGGCCTTTGTAGCTTTCAATTCAATGGTCAAACTTTTAGGATTTCATCCACGGACTCACACGTGTGCCCAGAATGACAAGAAAGTACGCCTTTGGTGCTGGTCGTGCTGGCATTTGAATGGTCACACATTTAGGATTCCATATACTACTCAAAGTAGTTTTGATTCGAAGGGTCGCGTAACACTGAAAGAAATGGTTACAGCTGCATGTTGACAAAATAATCCTCGAAGTTCATCAATTATAATCAAATCATTTAGTGGCAATTGTTTGGAATTCGACAATCGATTATAAATTATTATAGAAATCATCTCTAATTGATGAATAGTTATGACAATAAAACAGAAAATGGATTTCATCTTCGATATCAAGTTATTGAAACCACAGACAGAACAAAGTCTTTCATCTCTCGAGATTTCGTCATATCAGCCAGTTTCAATCTTAAGTTTGTGTTACTTATCCTTAGTTTCACTAAAGCTTTTCTATTCGGATTGTTCCCAGTCAGATCTAAATATATCGAGGGCTTGTAATTGTTTTAAAAACGCTATAAAAGTTTAGTTTTTTGGTATATGTTATAAGCTATGTTTCCAATGTGCGATATATTTCTCGTTAGTCATGACATCAATATGGTGCTTGATCTTTTCAGCGTCATCAAGTGTATCAAGATTTAATTCAGAAAGATTATAATATTCGAGTATCTTCCTGGGCCGGGATTAGAATAAAAGCTAATTTTACCATTACAGTGGAGATTGGTCACGACTGTTTAACAAGAGAGTTTTCACCTTTACTTTGAAGATAACTTAGGTAAATAAGAATTTTTATTGATTTCAATGATCAGAGGGAAACGGCCAAGTTCTGCCCTGCATGCAATATTAGATGCCTTGTTGTTTACTTCTAGGTACCGTTTGCAGAACTGTTAGTGGGTTTTTTCAATTGGAGACTTGTGCCAAGACTTGAAATCAGATTTAGTATATACACGCCAGGTCTCACTATTTCAAGTCAAAATTGGGGAAATCAGTGTCAAAAACTTTGCATGCTATAGATGGTCTTAGCCTGCTAAAATATGTGTGTCGTCTTAGGCTGAAAAGAGCATGAAGAGCCTTCTCCCTTAAGTGATCGATTGACATTGTGAAGTTTCCGGAAGGAGAAATGCAAGTCCCCAAATAGGTGTAATTTTGAACAACAATGTCTTCGTTGCCAATGTGAAATTTATAGTTAACAATTCTCTTTGCGCGTCGTTGGAAGATCATGACCTTGGTTTTGTTGGGATTTATCTTTAACATTCACGAACTACGTTATGAAGACAGCGTATTGAGACAATTTTGCAATACTATATGTTTGATCGTGATAATATGATGAAATCATCTGCATATAAGAGAGAGTTTAATTTAGTTCCATTTGGTAGAACAAAAGGATCAGATAAAGTATTTAATTTCAAATTGGAATGGTCAGTCGTGATTTCATTTCGGCAGGAGCCATAATCGGGGACGGAGACCGTAACAACATCATTTATTTAGATCTGCCTGTCCCCATGTAAAGGACAATTTGGGCTATTTTTAACAGAAATTGCGCCATCGCGTGTGACCTGCGCGTGTGTCTGCGCGGACGTCACGTTTAAAAAATTCAAAACAATGGCGGCCGAAATTCGTACTTTTAGGTTGGATTTTTCTCCAAAGTGAGCGCTTTTATAGATTAAGACTCGCACAGAGAACACGATGCACTCAATTCTAGTTTAGGGAAAGTTTGAGTCAAGACATATATCACATGACCCGCACGAAAAAGACCGAAAGGCGCCAAAATTGTGGCACTGTGGCGCTTGAGTTGAATGAATGAAATTAGCGAAGGAGTAAAAGTTGAAAAGTCGTTCCTGAGCTGCGATACTGATAGTCAGCTAATTCTTGCGGTCATTTCAAGCAAAATGGATCCAGTAAACTGCCTTAAAGCTATTTTGTTATGCTGGATCGCTAAAAAAGTCTAACAATGGACTGACCTGAACTGTTTGAGAAAATTTATAATTCAACTGACGATGTTCTTGCTCATTTGTTTGCGGTGTTCATAAGGCTGAGATGAAGAAATGGTCCAGTTTGCAGCTTGGAAACAAAAGAACTGACACATTCATCACGACCTTCTACAGTGGAAATGGAATTGCTCTTTTCTTGTGTGCAACAATATGTAAACCGCTAAAATTAAGCTTTTTTAAAAGCTGTTAAAACATTTCTTCACTAAGCTTCATTCTTGACTAGGCCTAGACACAAATATCACGCAAAATCGCAAAAATATGTTTCCGGAAATTCCCAATTTTGTTTCTAAATATCTCGAAAAAAATTCTAAATATCTCGAAAAAGTTCTAAATATCTCGAAAAAGTTCTAAATATCTCGAAAAAGTTCTAAATATCTAGAAAATATCTAGCTTTATTCTCATAAATATTGCAGTGATAACCTCAAAAAGTAGCCTGTCATCTGAAATGGCAACGAAACTCTCAACAATTTTACATAAATTCGGCCTTGGACTTATTTTAGTACCCCGCAGCGGCGCAGCCTCCTGGAAGACTAGGGCAGCACAGTTACAGAGGGTACGTCATCTGGAACTCTATTCACTGCATTTGACCTTTCAGCATCCGCCATTTTGTTGAACAAGCAAACGCTAACATTAGACACGCATGGCATATATTATAAATGGAGAATGCTGCTTAACCTGATTACTGCAGGCCCATATGGATTTTTTTTTGAATTTCTGTCAATTGCTGCCCTGATTAGCATTGAAATAGCTTTCTTTCTCAATTTTGCTAGGAAAAAAAAAAAGATTTTAATAATTTTTCCTTCAAAAATTCTAAATATCCCAATTTTTTCTAAATGTCATAAGATTTTCTAAATATCTAAACATCTTCTAAATATTTTAAAAAAATAACCGGATATTTGTGTCTAGTCCTATTCTTGACGTTTTCATGCGAAACCGGGATGAATTCATGATCAAGGTTTGAATTTTCATCGAGTTTTAGCATTTGGTGATTGCTTTAAACATACAGTTGGTGAGGACTGTCATGTCACCTTAAAATAAGGTAAAGATATTAATTCAATGTTGTCATTATTTTATTGGTTCAAAATATTTTTATTCACTTGTTCACCTGTAAAAAAAAAACGAGAAAGCGTAGTTTTGACCAATGATGCACCGCATTTTGAATGTGTTCAGATTCATTTGTTTTCGTTATTCCGTTTGTTAGCCCTATCAGTTCTGATTTGTAGCTTGATTGGTGATAATTGTAGAAGTTTATAGCACAATTTGGTTGGATTACGATAAAGATCAACTTGCAGCTACGAAATTGAGTTAAGCTAAGATTACGTCGCGTCTTGGGAAAACTTAACTTCTCTTTCAGTCTTTGGCGTAAACTTGAAGGGTAGATCTTCTTCGCGTAAGCTTACTTTGAATTCGTGATCATTTCACTTAACATAAGATCTTATAAAAATTAAGGTCACTGAAAATTAGTCTATTTTTTCAGCGTCCTAAAAAAGTGGAGAATGTTTGCAAGCTTTCTATAAGCTTTATATTGCTTCAATAGTATAAACTTACTGTCAGGGATATATCAGAATGTATTATTCATAAGCTGTGTCTTCTACTTCTCAAATTAATAAACGCTAGCAAGTTGTAATAGTATCAAATAAGTTTGTGTGTTTCAGAGGATTTTAGCGAACTTGCGCCGGTTGGTGGAAGCGGCCGCGTTGAGAAAATTTCTTATGATAGAGAGAGTGACCTCAAACCAGCCTGTTCAGGTACTGGTAAGCCACTTCCATTCGAAGTATTTTTGGCTTGAGTTAGGAAAAATCGTAAACTGAGTCAGTTATCAGTGTTTTCATTTGCGGAAAAATAATTGAAGCTTAGCCAAATGTCGTTAAGCTTAAGTTTTTCTGTCGGGAACGTCTTCTGACGGATGTCTCTTAGCCAAGTAAACAAGTATAAAAAAGACCTTCACTGAATGACTTTTTCGATCATCTTAATCTGACACCAGTGTCTATTCTGTTGAGTGTACGGTAAATAAAAATTATTTGTCGTTTCAGTCGCTTTGTTTCAGTAAACTTCTAGCGTCCACGTAAAAACTTCATTTGCAATCAACAAGCCCGAAAGACTTTTATTTTCCATATAAGGTAGTATGTGCGCGCGCTCTCATTGCGTCAAGGGTGGCGCAATTTCTGCTAAAACTAGCCCAACACGTCCTTAACATGGGTTTGCGTGGGCCCCACGCTTACGGTCTCCGTCCCTGATTGTGGCTCCTGATTTCGGTTATTTTCCCGATTCTGAAATCATACGCCTCAGTACATGTCAGTATCTCAATGTCTAGAAGTTGCATTCAGCACAGAGGAGGAACGACTGCCATCCCACAATGCATTGCATTTCGAAGTACATTATCGAATCTTGGATGACGTCATCAGTACAATTTGGCGTTGGATCAGTTCAGAACCCACGCGAGAGCGGCGCCATTGCATAATGACGCTGAGAGCGAATCCGTCCTACGAGACCTTTACACATGGTAGCAACTGACGAGGTTCGCTAAAGAACCGAAACTCTTTATGAAATTGTGTTCATTCCTTGCTAAAGGAAAGAATGTAAGAATTTACTAGCATCCGTGAGATTTACAAAACACTGAGCAACCATGATTCAGATTATCTGTTGGATGCCAAATCAAACGCTGTTACAAAACAACGGAGGTTTATCCCAGCTCCACTGAGACACACTACTCAACCACAGAACTAAGGAGCTAAAAATTATTGCAAGAATTCATGATTTCATTGCAGTGGAATTGCAGACTACGGGTTTTTGAGACTCGGATCCAAGACGCCTATATCCGTGATGCCGGAAACACTTTCTCACAAGTCTTGCACACCGCAGACTTTAGACATTAAATCACGGCCTGAGAAATTAACGGTCCTAGCACTTTCAAAGCGACAACAAACTTTAGCCGATAACTATTTATCTTGCAACAAAAGTGAGCCAAAGAAACCACAATATATGCCAATAGAGTTAGCATCGAACAACGGCATAAAGAAATAAAATAATGCATATGTTTAATCAGTTGAGCATGGAAGAAGGTTCTTCTCCGGTGGTGATTGCTGTGAAATCAACCCAAAAGTTTTCATATTTTTCTCTCTTCTGCGAAAGTAGTGTGCTTTCAATGCTGTAATAACAAATTACAAAGCGAAATTTCTAAGCCGACTAGGTTTTAATACTGAAGCGTCCTATTTTTGTCGAGACAGACAAATTATATTCATAACGCGCAACTATCAGATAGTAACACATGAGACTGAACTAGCGCTATTTTAAATGAATGATACAAAGATCACAATTGTCGCAAAAATCTAATTTTAATCCTTGCAATGAGACATAAAGGACGATACAGTTGAATTCTTAGATGGGCAGGCTAATTTTCTTTTTAAGATAGATTTTATTTCACAATACAAAGCTTACACTACTTACAAATCAATACATATGCAGTACTACTTACAGTACGATACTTACACTACTTACAATACGATACTCTTACGCTACCTACTAAACAATTCTCAATACTTACAGAACGATACATACACTTCTTACAATATTTTTATAACATGCTTAAAACCTTATAGCTTGTATACGAAAAGAAAGTTACAGCTATTGTTCCAAAAGAGGGAGGAGGGGCTCCCATTTTTTGTTGTGGAAAAAAAGCTTTTTGTTCCTTCTCGCAATAAAACGTTCGATTTGATACGTTCTCCTACATTTTTCTAAAAACAGACTAATGGATAGGGGGATTTATTAAGCTTGGAACGGTAAATAAAGTATTTACCCTCGAGAATGATGTAGTCATTAATAAGAACATTGTTGTTGACCGCACGGACAATTCCAAAGAAAATAATTATCCTTGATATCGAAAAGAGCGGATATAAGCTTTTGCGATATTGGGATGTTACTACATTCCAAAAAGAGACACAATTTCACATTGGAAGAAGAAATATTCTATCGTCTCTAACTCTTCATTGCAGAAATAGCATAGCGGTGAATCAACTTTTCTAAATTTGAAAAGCATTTTGTTTGTATAACAAATTCTATGAAGTATCTTGTATTGAAATTCTCTTAATTTAGTGTCTAACGTTATTTGGAAGAATAGCGAGTAAATTTTTTCCCAGTCTGGCTGTTAGTTCGCTGTGTTGCAGATTTCGTTGTATTTTTTCATATTTTAGAAATGAAATAATCATACACTGATCTAGCTTGGACCTTTTCTGTATCTACTTTTTTCCCTTAAAGAAATAATGAAAATCTAGTAAGATCTTGATTTAAACATAGTATGCCTTGAAGGGTCAGGAGTCTCATTCGTTTCTAACACTCTGCGCCATTCTTTCGGAAGGGCATTGGCTAGACTAAACAGCAGAACATGGTCGAGAGGTGAGAGAATTGAGCGTAATGGTTCCCTGATTTCTCTTTAATAGAGCGCGATTCGAGTCAATGAGGTCACGAATCGTTATGAATCCGAACTTGATCAACTTTTGGTTATAAACTAAACGAGATTCGATACTGGCAAATATATTTGTCGTTCCACAAAACTTGATATCTTAGTATACGAGGAAGGATTGTTGTGACTTAATGACGACCATGTCAAAATACATTCTCTGTAGAAGTCTGGAAGGATTAAAGATAATTTTGAATTATCAAAATTACATTGACAAGAATTTTCCTCCCACCTTCTTTTCAAAATAAGATTCCAAAATAAACTTCCAGCTAACTATGGTAGGAGCAAATTATTCTTTGAGCGGCAATCATCAAATCTAAGTCTGGCATTTTGAGCCCACCTTTTTCAATTGGACTAATTAAGACAGCGCGTTTAACCTTATCGTTACCTTTCCAAATAAAAGAATAAAGTAGAATGTTTACTTTCTTTATGAATTCTTTTTTATTTGAGATCATCGTGAGCCTACATAAAATCTTCGGTAGCGCAAAAGATTTGATGACTTGTATTTTGCCTATTATGGTGAGGCTAAATTAATCTGCGTTCGCCCGGCGCGGCCGGTCAGTGAATTATTGCTACAATATGACATACAGCGAATCGCTCCGTAGAACATCGCGAAGAAGCGACGTCGGTATTTAGGCGAAAGCTTCCCAAATCAGGCAGAGAACCACAGCAAAATCAAGTTAGAGCATTCAAAACATACCAAACGTTTTAGTTACCGTAAAAAATCTCTTTATTTTTGTGACGTCATCAAAATAAACAAACGCACTCGCGCCATTTTCGTGCCCATGCCTCGCGCGCCAAAAAACTATATGGAGCTACCTTAACCCATTCCCACCTGAGGATTTTTACGTTTTTGAGTGATTTTCTGCATACACACGCCCCATAGGATTTCGTGACTTCATATTTGGAGTTACCATTGAAAGTGCTGCTGTTCTAAAACACTGAAGGCTCGAGTTTACTAGAAACGTCATTGTGACGATCTCATTTTGTTTGGTTGATTTGCAATAAAGGGTCCAATATGAATTATCTACGATTTTTGGTAAGTTCACAGCCATTTTTCATCTTTAGTAGCTGCCTCATGAGCATCATTAAGCTTGGAGGTAGTTCAGAGTCCACTTCTCAATGAAGCGAGTTAGGTGTTGTACTTCGTTTACGAATTTGGCTCGTTGCTCGTTGAACTGGAAAAATGGCCGCCTGGAAACGAAGTAGCTTTGGGACTCGACTCTGGATGAATTTCTCGACCTACCGCGGCATATTTTGGAAGTTGCGACCATAGCAGAACACAACAAGCGCGAAATTTCGGCCAGGGTGCACATACACTGGGTGCACCGCAAGTCGACGCAATTACTTGTTAATATTAAAGGACCCTAGTCATCCAAAATGTACTGCGGGCTCAAACGGTGAAATCCGCCATTTTCGAATGTTTAATCACAGGTCTGAGTTTATTTGCTCCACAGGACATTACCGAAGTTGGATTAAGACGCTTTTATGGCCTTTTGGCTTTCTTGTTGTATTGAGTGGACATTTGTCTTTCAAGCTAGAGGTCTTTTAATCACTTTGGCAGCTTCTTTAACTCCCGATACTTGAACAGTTTATTCTTTCTGTATTTTAAACGCAAACAGTTATTGTTTATTTAATTTTATTGTTCAATTAGATTTTCAGGTTAGCATTTGGTTTAAACTCCAGCGTAAAATTCATCGCGGGTTTTCGTAGGCACCTCATTGATTCTCCGGTTCGTTTTTGTCTTTGTTGACTTGCACTCGTGTCCTTTTTTTCCCAAATCTCCTAGTATTTTTCAGTTGTTAGAACTTTTGTCTGTTTGCGTATTTTGAATTTTGTTTTAAGACTTTCTAATAAAATTTCGTTATACACCGAATGCAAATATGGCCGCCAGGCAATTTTTTGTTTGGCCAAGTTTTCAGAGAAATTAATGACATCACGTAAACAAGTGCTGCTAAGTGCATCATCTTGCAAAGTTTGAGTGTTCTTGGTTTAACGGTTGCAAAGTTATGGTTCACTGAAATTTTATACATTTGTATGAGAAAAGACATTCTATCCTGACTAGCCTCGCTTTCATGTTTTTCCCAAAATTTGATTGCCTATAACTTCTCCTAAAATACGAATATGGCCTTGAAAATGCACACAATGACTTATCTTGACCTGATCTTTATCATTATTCAATTGCTTTTCTTTTCTTTTGGCTTTCATTTGATTTGTCGCATATTAAGGATTTCATATACGGACTGGAAACTTAGAACCACTACCATGGGAAGGTGTTACTTGACATGACTTTTGGTCACATGGTTTGGTATTTCATCCATGGACTCAAGATTTACAATCAGTGCCACAGAAGTAAACGGCCTTTGTAACTTTTATTTGTAAATATCTTAAAAGAATATTTTGTCAAAGCCTTAGCGTTTTACAAGTGTTTTTTGTTCATTTATTTCAAGATAACTTTTAAGTCTGCACTAAGACAGTTGTATGAATCCAGTTGAGAAATCATCCTACCATTAAACAATTGTCAGGAACTCAGAGGTAAAAATATTGTTGTTTTGTCTTCGCAACTGGCAAGAAATTGAAAAGTTTACGAACTCCGCAGACTCCGTTGACGCCGATGATTCGAACTTCATTTCGAAACGAAATTTAGAATTTTCCCATAAACTTTGCAACATTGAAATTGACTGTATTTGGTATGATTTGGTTCTTATTCTCAAGTCCGTGGCCATAAAGTCTTATCATTGTAATGAAAGCTTTTTACCAGTAGACCTGTTCTTGTGAGAGATGTCCGTATGTCTGTTAACAGCTTCTAATAACGAAGGTTTTGGATAAACAATTAAGAATAAAAATTAGCGATAGTAGTTTCGAATGACTTTTCAAATTCGTGTAGTTATTGCTGTAGTCAGGTTCTGGTGAGTTCATTATATAATAAATTGCGTGATTGAAAATAAATAGCGGCATGAGTCTAGGTTTCGGTCGAATTTCTCTTCGTAGCCACAAATTGCCTTGTGTTTTTAAAGTTTCCCGTATCCCGCGCGACGACTTTCACTGGTCTGATTGGTTGACACGCGACCTCGTGATATCGGCGTGCTCGTAATCACGTTCTTGTTTTCAAATAGCCGACTCAAGCCACTAGCATTTGGACTTTACCGTAAAAGAAATTACATTTTTCGATGGGAATTTATGTTGATATCAATTTGTGAATGACTTATCTTTGTGTTCTCGTCAGTTCTGGAGAAATGCTTATAAGGCGTTCAAATTCAGTCGTAATAAATGATATCTGATATTATGTAAAGAAAACAAGACTTGCATGTAATTTTATAGTTCTGACTCAGTTCACACGCTTCGCCTTACGCAAAGATGTCTGTGTATGTTTGATCATGTTTTGCAATTTTCATTTCCAAATCAGTTTCTGGGAAATAAAAGACGAGTGTGTATTTGATCTGGAATCAATAAATTATATATTTAAAGCGGGTACAGTTGTCAACAGACGGTCGCGTAATACTGTTTTTGAGAATTGCTAAAACAGCCCAGTCGTTTAGTGATTTTATTGCTTTTAAAAGTAGTCTTTTCAAATGTAACAGAAAGAAGTCACTGTTTGGGAAATATTAGACGAGTGTGGATTTGATTGGGAATCGATACATTAAATATTCACGGCGAGTACAGAAAACGTGTCTCGACGTGTTGAGTGTGTCACGCAACATCCGGGATCTTAGCAATTTTGAAACCAAAATGAGGCTTTGTTTTTCGCACGGCTACAAATGTCAGGTAAGCTCGGTAAACACTTTGATGTTTTGCTGTGTTTAGCGGATTTACGGTCGTTTAATTTCCTGCATGTATTCGTGGCTTGCTTCTCAAGACAGGGAAACCAATTAAGGGATACTCAGAAGCCGCTATAGTAGAAAAAGAAGAGCTTTCAGGGATAAATCTTGCTTCGAGGAACTTCATACGTTTTTATCAATGCGGGGCAATATATCAGAACCGAAGAAGCGGAGTTTTAACGAATTTCCAAGCAGTCGAGTGACTTAAAGGTAAAATAAATCACATTTTTCGATGGGAATTTATGTTTATCAATTTTTGATTGACTTTTCCTTTGTGTTCTCGTTAGTTTTGGAGGCATGTTTAATAAAACGTGCTCAAATTCATTCGTGTTATCTTGAATTTCATCGAGGACAGCTCTGCCTCGATGCGCTATAAATGGTACGCGTTTTGCTTTTAAGTGATGCTCCACATAAGAACTACCGTAAACTTCATTGTCCTGCCGCATTGGCTCTTTCCCACAAAGAATATCTTTGATTTTAAGAATAGAGGAGGGGCTGATAGTTCATAATTATATTTCAGTATAAAAATAAAGAAAATCCATTTGCGTCAAATAAATTTTGGGAAATGTTTGTGCTTAACCAATCAGAATAGCAGAAGACAATAGCTAATAATTTTGCTTATTTAATGAAGTTCCCCAAATACAATATCTTTTAAAAATTGCGTGTTGTGCGATTGGGTCTCAAATTACTTGAAACCTTAAAATAATTAGACAAAATGCACCTTGAACCTTAACTTTTTAGCGGTTTTCGAGTCTAGGCCAATCAGATCACTAGTTGTAACAATGAAAAAAGTCGACATTCCATCGTGCATTGCGTTTCAGCACTTTCCTTCTTATGCGGATCATTACTTAAACATAAACTAATAGATATTTGAATGAAATTTTTCAAAAGAAGATTTTGTTGTCCATTTTTGTGTTTGTTCATTCATTACATAGGTTGAAAAGCGATTTTATGTAAACAAAACAAGACTTGGATTTTATAGTTCTAAACTTCACTCGAGTTTCCTCATACAAATATGTTTGTTTATTATTTGCAATTTTGATTTCCAAATCAGTTTCTCGGGCAATTTTTGATACGCAACAGGTGCATTTTATTTAAGAAATAAAAAACGCGCCGAGTGCATTATTGAGTTATATAAGCACGCGGGAATTTTTAAGAACACGAGAGGAGTGCAGAGAAGCACGAGCCAAAGACGTCTCGTAAAGGCGAGTGCTTCTCGCACTTCTCGAGTGTTCTTAAAAATTCCCAAGTGCTTATATAACTCAACAATGCACGAGGAACAATTTTTTTTATTTCTTTTATAAAATAAAAACGGTTATAATGAACTCGGTTTAACTAATCATAGTGCGCGCATTTCCTTGAGCATTTTTTTTTAGAATTGCTAATATTGAAAGATAGCCCGGTCGTCAATCTTAATTCTTGTGCTTCCGACCTTTCACCTTAGTTAAGCTTATCATTGGCTTTCTGTTCAGAAAGCTTCGCTGTTAGGCTCAGCCTATCTATGCATAAATTTCTGTCACGCTGCGGTTGTTTTCGTTACAAAAATTCACTTTGCCACGCTTTAATAACTTCGCTTCAGATTGGTCGAAATTTTGACAGGTGAAGTCATGCTTGAATATTTATGCACTCTTTATATATATTACAAGAACTGCTTCACGAGTTTTTCGTATTTCATTAAACTCTAGCTACTGTTAGAAACTTTATAAAAGAATGAAGCAAAACATAGACGTCGCCATGATTTTGCTGTTATCCGCAGGCTCATATGGTTGAAAGGTTTCGACATACGCTGTCGCCGTTTTGTTTGCTCTTGACGACCGTACTTCGAAAGCTGCGGAAGCTACCAAACGGCCACCAAACGTTTTGTCAGTTTTGTCGGCACAGGGGAATTTTAAATCACAGGTCTGAGTTCATTTGCTCCACAGGACATTTCCGAGGTTCGATTTAGACGCTTTTATGGCCTTTCTGCTTATTTGTTGAAGGAGTGGCCTTTTAATCACTTTGGTAGCTTTAACTTCCGATTCTTGAACAGTTTAAGTAATGCTACACATAAAGGAGGATATTACCATCTTCCCGGCATGCACTTCAAACAAACTATATTATCAAACGGCGGCGACCAGCAAGCAGCTCATTTTTACACAGACGCCGTTGAGGTTGGAAGTCAGTTGGTCGTTAAGCGGAAACCTTTCAAAACAAATCTACTATTACCTCTTTAGTATTATATTCGCTTTTACAGGATATCTTTCATTTCAGGTTATATATTCTACAGTTTCTTCTCAAGGCCGCTTAGCTTCTCAGACGAGCCGAAATCCTCGCATTTTCCATTGGCATCTCGTGGTAGACTCATCACGGCTCTTCAGTACATTCGTGGAATCAATAAACCTTTTCGCCATCGAAAACAATGCCGGCTTAAATTAGAAAAAATATCCGTATTTGCTTACTTTGACCTATTGAAAAACAGAGCCTGTGAAATATTCTCCGCTCACAAAAACAAAACCGCAGATACTCAATTTCAACTCAACTAGGACTACTCAGCACGCGACTGTCCTGCTGTGTCTGTTTACGGCTTTGTTTATATTTTTAGTTCTAAATCAACCGTGAGTCGCTTTTCTCGCTATTTTCTGACCTTTTTAGGTACGAGTACTAATCATTTAGCTTTGTTTGATTTTCACCTTATTTTTTTTACTGTGATCGATCGAATTGGTCCGCAAATGCAAATAAATCTCACAAACGACACGCCGCTTGGAGTTTACCTTCAACGCCAATAAAAACAGACAGCCACCGAAATAGATCATATTCACCATCAAAATTTGAGATGAAATCGTGGAGTCAATTAGGTTTTCAATAAAGTTTAAGCCTTGAATGACTGGATTTCTTTGTATCGATCCAACCAATTTAAAATACGCCTGAGCGAAGACTGCACACAGACATGGACGACAACAGTCAAACAATGACACGATTATTTATTACAACGGGTCTCCAGTCTAAGAAAAACATTTCCTGGACCATTATTTATAGAGTAATAAGGTAGTTATTGTTTTCTTGCGATGCCTTTAATTTAAAGCGAGGAAATCCATGTGCAAGTTTGACTAAGATACGTGCATTCTTCGGTTCAACCGGAAGTCATTCTATCCGAATTTAACCCAAAGCACGCTGGGAAGATGGTAATATCCTCCTTTGCTCCACATAAGAACTATAGTAAACTTCATTGTTCTGCGGCATTGGCTCTTTCCGGCCACATAGAATATCTTTGGTTTTAAGAATAGTGGAGCGGCTGATGGTTCATAATTATATTTCAGTATAAAAATAAAGAAAATCCATTTGCGTCAATTAAATTTTAGGAAATGTTCGTGCTTAACCAATCAGAATAGCAGAAGACAATAGCTAATAATTTTGCTTCTTTGATGAAGTTCCCCAAATACAATATCTTTTAAAACTTGCATGTTGTGCGATTGGGTTTCAAATTACTTGAAACCTTAAAAAAAAATAGACAAAATGCATCTCGAACCTTAACTTTTTAGCAGTTTTTTAGTCTAGGCCAATGAGATCACTAGTTGTAACAATGAAAAAAGCTGACATTCCATCGTGCATTGCCGTTCAGCGCTATCCTTCTTATGCGGATCATTACTAAATATTCTTTCTATTTTAAACGTAAAAAGTCATTTTTTATTGTAATTCTATTGTTCAATTAGATTTGGTTTAAACTCCAGCGTAAACTGATTCATCGCGGGTTTTCGTCGGCGCCTCATTGATTCTCCGATTCGTTTTCTTCTTTGTTGACTTC
Organism: Dendrophyllia cribrosa; assembly: GCA_024195265.1. Lineage (NCBI taxonomy): Eukaryota > Metazoa > Cnidaria > Anthozoa > Scleractinia > Dendrophylliidae > Dendrophyllia > Dendrophyllia cribrosa. Next base: position 37,101,863 of record JAJLRJ010000010.1, read on the forward strand.
GTGTCTTTTTTTCCCCAAATCTCCTAGTATTTCTCAGTTGTTAAAACTTTTGTCTGTTTGCGTATTTTGAATTTTCTTTTAAGGCTTTTTAATAGAATTTCGTTATACTATTGAATCTTGTTTTATTTGTGTCCGCCATGTTTGTTTATGCATGGCTCCGCGAAATCCGTTCAGCTATCATAACTTTTCACTTTGTTGCACTGCAAATTCACCTTTTTGCACTACCAATTTCAACTTTCTGCACTGTTTGGGATTAACTGACTCTCTCTAAGCCAATCAGAACGCAGAAAGTTTTGCATGTATATTATTAAGGATGTTATCCATAGACTAAAACGTTGAGTCTACATTTCACATTGTTTTTTTTTTAATCACATGCATCAAGACACGCGATTTATTATAATATAATGACTCACAACAACCTGAGTTTCGCTACATGAATTTGAAAATTACCTTCTAATAATAGCATTTTTATACAACACACAAAGTTAATTCATGTTTGTCTTCTTCTTTCGAACAGCACATTCTGTTGGACCAGCACTGGTGTTTAGAAAACTGAGTTCTTGGATTTTACTGCTGGTTTGATACTTTAAAAAGATTAGCTCAAGTCTACGAAAATGAAACGTTTGCTCCTGCAGAAGATAGATTATGAGAGGTAGTAACAAGAGCCAAATACAACAGTCCACTGTTGTAGAAAAAGACAGTAACTTTCAAGATCAGGAAAAAACTGTATACCTAGAGACATTTTTCTCCGATTATCCACTGATTTAGAAAAGAATTCGAGAGCAGAATAAAGAAACTATTTCAAAACAATCTCTTAAGGGCCTTTTAGTAAAGTTCCAAGATAATAACTTCTTCTCCATAATAAACAATAAACTGCCGTTAAGCCTTTACTAGCTTACGCGGCTAACCATTGTGTCTGGCTACTTAATTTGGGACACTTGGACATTTGGGGGAGGACATTAGGGGGACGGTAGGGGAAAGGGACTTTCCTCCTACCTTCTTCCGCAGCCGTAGGGGGAGGGGGACGGTAGGGGAAAGGGACTTTCCTCCTACCTTCTTCCGCAGCCGTAGGGGGAGGGGGACGGTAGGGGAAAGGGACTTTCCTCCTACCTTCTTCCGCAGCCGTAGGGGGAGGGGGACGGTAGGGGAAAGGGACTTTCCTCCTACCTTCTTCCGCAGCCGTAGGGGGAGGGGGACGGTAGGGGAAAGGGACTTTCCTCCTACCTTCTTCCGCAGCCGTAGGGGGAGGGGGACGGTAGGGGAAAGGGACTTTCCTCCTACCTTCTTCCGCAGCCGTAGGGGGAGGGGGACGGTAGGGGAAAGGGACTTTCCTCCTACCTTCTTCCGCAGCCGTAGGGGGAGGGGGACGGTAGGGGAAAGGGACTTTCCTCCTACCTTCTTCCGCAGCCGTAGGGGGAGGGGGACGGTAGGGGAAAGGGACTTTCCTCCTACCTTCTTCCGCAGCCGTAGGGGGAGGGGGACGGTAGGGGAAAGGGACTTTCCTCCTACCTTCTTCCGCAGCCGTAGGGGGAGGGGGACGGTAGGGGAAAGGGACTTTCCTCCTACCTTCTTCCGCAGCCGTAGGGGGAGGGGGACGGTAGGGGAAAGGGACTTTCCTCCTACCTTCTTCCGCAGCCGTAGGGGGAGGGGGACGGTAGGGGAAAGGGACTTTCCTCCTACCTTCTTCCGCAGCCGTAGGGGGAGGGGGACGGTAGGGGAAAGGGACTTTCCTCCTACCTTCTTCCGCAGCCGTAGGGGGAGGGGGACGGTAGGGGAAAGGGACTTTCCTCCTACCTTCTTCCGCAGCCGTAGGGGGAGGGGGACGGTAGGGGAAAGGGACTTTCCTCCTACCTTCTTCCGCAGCCGTAGGGGGAGGGGGACGGTAGGGGAAAGGGACTTTCCTCCTACCTTCTTCCGCAGCCGTAGGGGGAGGGGGACGGTAGGGGAAAGGGACTTTCCTCCTACCTTCTTCCGCAGCCGTAGGGGGAGGGGGACGGTAGGGGAAAGGGACTTTCCTCCTACCTTCTTCCGCAGCCGTAGGGGGAGGGGGACGGTAGGGGAAAGGGACTTTCCTCCTACCTTCTTCCGCAGCCGTAGGGGGAGGGGGACGGTAGGGGAAAGGGACTTTCCTCCTACCTTCTTCCGCAGCCGTAGGGGGAGGGGGACGGTAGGGGAAAGGGACTTTCCTCCTACCTTCTTCCGCAGCCGTAGGGGGAGGGGGACGGTAGGGGAAAGGGACTTTCCTCCTACCTTCTTCCGCAGCCGTAGGGGGAGGGGGACGGTAGGGGAAAGGGACTTTCCTCCTACCTTCTTCCGCAGCCGTAGGGGGAGGGGGACGGTAGGGGAAAGGGACTTTCCTCCTACCTTCTTCCGCAGCCGTAGGGGGAGGGGGACGGTAGGGGAAAGGGACTTTCCTCCTACCTTCTTCCGCAGCCGTAGGGGGAGGGGGACGGTAGGGGAAAGGGACTTTCCTCCTACCTTCTTCCGCAGCCGTAGGGGGAGGGGGACGGTAGGGGAAAGGGACTTTCCTCCTACCTTCTTCCGCAGCCGTAGGGGGAGGGGGACGGTAGGGGAAAGGGACTTTCCTCCTACCTTCTTCCGCAGCCGTAGGGGGAGGGGGACGGTAGGGGAAAGGGACTTTCCTCCTACCTTCTTCCGCAGCCGTAGGGGGAGGGGGACGGTAGGGGAAAGGGACTTTCCTCCTACCTTCTTCCGCAGCCGTAGGGGGAGGGGGACGGTAGGGGAAAGGGACTTTCCTCCTACCTTCTTCCGCAGCCGTAGGGGGAGGGGGACGGTAGGGGAAAGGGACTTTCCTCCTACCTTCTTCCGCAGCCGTAGGGGGAGGGGGACGGTAGGGGAAAGGGACTTTCCTCCTACCTTCTTCCGCAGCCGTAGGGGGAGGGGGACGGTAGGGGAAAGGGACTTTCCTCCTACCTTCTTCCGCAGCCGTAGGGGGAGGGGGACGGTAGGGGAAAGGGACTTTCCTCCTACCTTCTTCCGCAGCCGTAGGGGGAGGGGGACGGTAGGGGAAAGGGACTTTCCTCCTACCTTCTTCCGCAGCCGTAGGGGGAGGGGGACGGTAGGGGAAAGGGACTTTCCTCCTACCTTCTTCCGCAGCCGTAGGGGGAGGGGGACGGTAGGGGAAAGGGACTTTCCTCCTACCTTCTTCCGCAGCCGTAGGGGGAGGGGGACGGTAGGGGAAAGGGACTTTCCTCCTACCTTCTTCCGCAGCCGTAGGGGGAGGGGGACGGTAGGGGAAAGGGACTTTCCTCCTACCTTCTTCCGCAGCCGTAGGGGGAGGGGGACGGTAGGGGAAAGGGACTTTCCTCCTACCTTCTTCCGCAGCCGTAGGGGGAGGGGGACGGTAGGGGAAAGGGACTTTCCTCCTACCTTCTTCCGCAGCCGTAGGGGGAGGGGGACGGTAGGGGAAAGGGACTTTCCTCCTACCTTCTTCCGCAGCCGTAGGGGGAGGGGGACGGTAGGGGAAAGGGACTTTCCTCCTACCTTCTTCCGCAGCCGTAGGGGGAGGGGGACGGTAGGGGAAAGGGACTTTCCTCCTACCTTCTTCCGCAGCCGTAGGGGGAGGGGGACGGTAGGGGAAAGGGACTTTCCTCCTACCTTCTTCCGCAGCCGTAGGGGGAGGGGGACGGTAGGGGAAAGGGACTTTCCTCCTACCTTCTTCCGCAGCCGTAGGGGGAGGGGGACGGTAGGGGAAAGGGACTTTCCTCCTACCTTCTTCCGCAGCCGTAGGGGGAGGGGGACGGTAGGGGAAAGGGACTTTCCTCCTACCTTCTTCCGCAGCCGTAGGGGGAGGGGGACGGTAGGGGAAAGGGACTTTCCTCCTACCTTCTTCCGCAGCCGTAGGGGGAGGGGGACGGTAGGGGAAAGGGACTTTCCTCCTACCTTCTTCCGCAGCCGTAGGGGGAGGGGGACGGTAGGGGAAAGGGACTTTCCTCCTACCTTCTTCCGCAGCCGTAGGGGGAGGGGGACGGTAGGGGAAAGGGACTTTCCTCCTACCTTCTTCCGCAGCCGTAGGGGGAGGGGGACGGTAGGGGAAAGGGACTTTCCTCCTACCTTCTTCCGCAGCCGTAGGGGGAGGGGGACGGTAGGGGAAAGGGACTTTCCTCCTACCTTCTTCCGCAGCCGTAGGGGGAGGGGGACGGTAGGGGAAAGGGACTTTCCTCCTACCTTCTTCCGCAGCCGTAGGGGGAGGGGGACGGTAGGGGAAAGGGACTTTCCTCCTACCTTCTTCCGCAGCCGTAGGGGGAGGGGGACGGTAGGGGAAAGGGACTTTCCTCCTACCTTCTTCCGCAGCCGTAGGGGGAGGGGGACGGTAGGGGAAAGGGACTTTCCTCCTACCTTCTTCCGCAGCCGTAGGGGGAGGGGGACGGTAGGGGAAAGGGACTTTCCTCCTACCTTCTTCCGCAGCCGTAGGGGGAGGGGGACGGTAGGGGAAAGGGACTTTCCTCCTACCTTCTTCCGCAGCCGTAGGGGGAGGGGGACGGTAGGGGAAAGGGACTTTCCTCCTACCTTCTTCCGCAGCCGTAGGGGGAGGGGGACGGTAGGGGAAAGGGACTTTCCTCCTACCTTCTTCCGCAGCCGTAGGGGGAGGGGGACGGTAGGGGAAAGGGACTTTCCTCCTACCTTCTTCCGCAGCCGTAGGGGGAGGGGGACGGTAGGGGAAAGGGACTTTCCTCCTACCTTCTTCCGCAGCCGTAGGGGGAGGGGGACGGTAGGGGAAAGGGACTTTCCTCCTACCTTCTTCCGCAGCCGTAGGGGGAGGGGGACGGTAGGGGAAAGGGACTTTCCTCCTACCTTCTTCCGCAGCCGTAGGGGGAGGGGGACGGTAGGGGAAAGGGACTTTCCTCCTACCTTCTTCCGCAGCCGTAGGGGGAGGGGGACGGTAGGGGAAAGGGACTTTCCTCCTACCTTCTTCCGCAGCCGTAGGGGGAGGGGGACGGTAGGGGAAAGGGACTTTCCTCCTACCTTCTTCCGCAGCCGTAGGGGGAGGGGGACGGTAGGGGAAAGGGACTTTCCTCCTACCTTCTTCCGCAGCCGTAGGGGGAGGGGGACGGTAGGGGAAAGGGACTTTCCTCCTACCTTCTTCCGCAGCCGTAGGGGGAGGGGGACGGTAGGGGAAAGGGACTTTCCTCCTACCTTCTTCCGCAGCCGTAGGGGGAGGGGGACGGTAGGGGAAAGGGACTTTCCTCCTACCTTCTTCCGCAGCCGTAGGGGGAGGGGGACGGTAGGGGAAAGGGACTTTCCTCCTACCTTCTTCCGCAGCCGTAGGGGGAGGGGGACGGTAGGGGAAAGGGACTTTCCTCCTACCTTCTTCCGCAGCCGTAGGGGGAGGGGGACGGTAGGGGAAAGGGACTTTCCTCCTACCTTCTTCCGCAGCCGTAGGGGGAGGGGGACGGTAGGGGAAAGGGACTTTCCTCCTACCTTCTTCCGCAGCCGTAGGGGGAGGGGGACGGTAGGGGAAAGGGACTTTCCTCCTACCTTCTTCCGCAGCCGTAGGGGGAGGGGGACGGTAGGGGAAAGGGACTTTCCTCCTACCTTCTTCCGCAGCCGTAGGGGGAGGGGGACGGTAGGGGAAAGGGACTTTCCTCCTACCTTCTTCCGCAGCCGTAGGGGGAGGGGGACGGTAGGGGAAAGGGACTTTCCTCCTACCTTCTTCCGCAGCCGTAGGGGGAGGGGGACGGTAGGGGAAAGGGACTTTCCTCCTACCTTCTTCCGCAGCCGTAGGGGGAGGGGGACGGTAGGGGAAAGGGACTTTCCTCCTACCTTCTTCCGCAGCCGTAGGGGGAGGGGGACGGTAGGGGAAAGGGACTTTCCTCCTACCTTCTTCCGCAGCCGTAGGGGGAGGGGGACGGTAGGGGAAAGGGACTTTCCTCCTACCCTCTTCCGCAGCCGTAGGGGGAGGGGGACGGTAGGGGAAAGGGACTTTCCTCCTACCCTCTTCCGCAGCCGTAGGGGGAGGGGGACGGTAGGGGAAAGGGACTTTCCTCCTACCCTCTTCCGCAGCCGTAGGGGGAGGGGGACGGTAGGGGAAAGGGACTTTCCTCCTACCCTCTTCCGCAGCCGTAGGGGGAGGGGGACGGTAGGGGAAAGGGACTTTCCTCCTACCCTCTTCCGCAGCCGTAGGGGGAGGGGGACGGTAGGGGAAAGGGACTTTCCTCCTACCCTCTTCCGCAGCCGTAGGGGGAGGGGGACGGTAGGGGAAAGGGACTTTCCTCCTACCCTCTTCCGCAGCCGTAGGGGGAGGGGGACGGTAGGGGAAAGGGACTTTCCTCCTACCCTCTTCCGCAGCCGTAGGGGGAGGGGGACGGTAGGGGAAAGGGACTTTCCTCCTACCCTCTTCCGCAGCCGTAGGGGGAGGGGGACGGTAGGGGAAAGGGACTTTCCTCCTACCCTCTTCCGCAGCCGTAGGGGGAGGGGGACGGTAGGGGAAAGGGACTTTCCTCCTACCCTCTTCCGCAGCCGTAGGGGGAGGGGGACGGTAGGGGAAAGGGACTTTCCTCCTACCCTCTTCCGCCGCCGTAGGGGGAGGGGGACGGTAGGGGAAAGGGACTTTCCTCCTACCCTCTTCCGCAGCCGTAGGGGGAGGGGGACGGTAGGGGAAAGGGACTTTCCTCCTACCCTCTTCCGCAGCCGTAGGGGGAGGGGGACGGTAGGGGAAAGGGACTTTCCTCCTACCCTCTTCCGCAGCCGTAGGGGGAGGGGGACGGTAGGGGAAAGGGACTTTCCCTCCTACCCTCTTCCGCAGCCGTAGGGGGAGGGGGACGGTAGGGGAAAGGGACTTTCCTCCTACCCTCTTCCGCAGCCGTAGGGGGAGGGGGACGGTAGGGGAAAGGGACTTTCCCTCCTACCCTCTTCCGCAGCCGTAGGGGGAGGGGGACGGTAGGGGAAAGGGACTTTCCCTCCTACCCTCTTCCGCAGCCGTAGGGGGAGGGGGACGGTAGGGGAAAGGGACTTTCCTCCTACCCTCTTCCGCAGCCGTAGGGGGAGGGGGACGGTAGGGGAAAGGGACTTTCCTCCTACCCTCTTCCGCAGCCGTAGGGGGAGGGGGACGGTAGGGGAAAGGGACTTTCCTCCTACCCTCTTCCGCAGCCGTAGGGGGAGGGGGACGGTAGGGGAAAGGGACTTTCCTCCTACCCTCTTCCGCAGCCGTAGGGGGAGGGGGACGGTAGGGGAAAGGGACTTTCCTCCTACCCTCTTCCGCAGCCGTAGGGGGAGGGGGACGGTAGGGGAAAGGGACTTTCCTCCTACCTTCCGGGTTTAATTTATTCATATTTCATGTTCCTGTGTGATCGTGCTTATTTCAAGTTTGATTGGTCAGATTCCCCCCATGCTTTCATTTGTAATTTATTGATTTTTGTGGAGTTAAAGATAACCCTGCTTCGACTTGCTATTCCTTTAGACGGAAGGCAGGAAAATTTCTACCCATGCTTTCATCTATTCCCACCCATTTCTCCCGCAGCCGTAGGGCTGGGGAAAGGGACTTTCTTCCGTCCTTATCCGTCAGCCGGAGGGCGAGGGGGATGGGATGGTTAAGGGACTTTCCTCCAACTTTCCAGGGTTTAATTTATTCATTTTTAGTGTAGTTACAGATAACCCTTCTATTTCGTTGGACGGAACGCAGGAAAACGGGCTGGAAAATGTCTAGGTGTGTTATTGTGCAGAAAACGGGTAAACGTTTATGCGCGTAGGCTGCCTGGAAAATTAGTTACATCCAGTAGCATGAAATTTTATGAAACTGTATTTTTGTTTCGTTTGGTTTATTCACCACCAACATAGTAATTATGGAGGCCTAACCATTTTGACCTGACTGATCGCAGGTTAGGCTATGTTTTTCTTTCCATGGGTACCTAGGGGATCCTGACCTGGAACAAAGCATGATAAAGACCTTACAACAAACAGCTTGATTTGTTTTTGTTAACGGAGATTGTGTATTAGCTTCATTTGTGGTTTATGAAAGACAGTTTAAAGTTACGAGAGCTAACGATTCCTACATATACTGTAAAAATAAGTTTCTCTTTCGTAATGGGGCGGACCAGCTGTAGGGAAACTATAAAAACCGCGAAATGAAACGTTTTCATCACTTCCCAGGTACATTGATACGTGCATGTGACTTAAAAAATCAGCTCATGAGTAGTTCGAGGCGGTACGCACCTCTCGGAACGCCTTCACAAGATTGGCTAAGAAAACAATAGAACAAACAACAGAACAATGGACCCTAGACCTAAAAACAATACAAGTGCGTGATAACCAGGTCCAATGAAATTAGAGGTTCTGAAGAGGTGCGTGGCTACTGAGTAGTTCTGTGTTAACTTAATTAACGCAAATTATTTGCAGTGAAGACTGGCGACTTGTCGGCGTTTGCTGCAATAGGCCATTTTAAGATGGCGCCATTTAACTACAACTAATAGAATCCTTCAGTGGCTGCGGTCACATCTGCGCTACTAACTATAGTTAAGACGGGGATAACTATAGTTAGCTATTTCGGTCATGTGACCGCTTCTCTGTTCGCTCTAACTATAGTTAGAAAATTTACGCCTCGGTGATCCAAAACAATACAGACTAACTATAGTTATACCCAAGCAGGGTTCATGGGTTATGGCCTGGTCGCACTACAGTCAAAAACAAAAATTAGCCCGTGCAAAATGACAAAAACAAAAACATTCCACAAAAAGCGTGTACCACCGGAGAGGTTTCTTTTGTTTTCCTCGATTTTTGCACGGGTGGATTTTTGATTTTGATTGTAGTGCGACCAGGCCCATGTGACAATCCTTTTCGCACGTGCGAGAAGAGCATATATAAATACGCAAAATAAAAACCAAGCGTGAAGCGAGGGGGAAACCAAAAACAACAAACAAAAAATTTGAATACAACAAGGTAGCAACACGTGTACCCGGCGTCGAGCATCCGTTAAAATTCTCAGCTAGGTTATTTATCATTTTTCTCCGCGACGGTTTGCCGCACGAAAAAAAATAAATAAGAAGAAAAACTAGACACACTTTACGTCGGTCAACCATGTTGACATTTCACGGATCAACATTAAGGGCCGTCACGAACCTCTTAATTCTGACGTCATCCATAGGCTAATTAGAACTAACTGTAGTTAACTGCGTGGTGTAACCGCAAAGTCGACCGAAAGCACTAACTACAGTTAGGTATGACGTCACATAACTTGAGACTAACTTAAGTTAAACTTTAGTTACGTCGTAGATGTGACCGCAGCCAGTGTCTTGTTTTCCAAACAATGGCTATTGTTATTTAAACGTCAGTGGGATTACAAAATTCTATAGGAAGGGAAAAACGAAATCAACTCTGGAAGTTGTAGCAAAATAACGTCATCGTGAAAATGGGCTGTTCTGAGGCACGCCCCGTCAACAGAGTTTCCTTTAAGGTGGCTCCAAGTAGTTTTTTGGAGTCACACTTCCCTTTTTGTATGCTCTTATACATAATCTTACTTTAGTTCAATGAATCTGAATTTGATACCAGATGTTGGGCTTGGATGAAAGTTTTGTATGATGCTCTCTTATGCTAATCAGTGTTTCCATAGCAATGGTCAACAAACATGGCAAAAGAAAAACAGTTTTTACTAATTATCTTTCAATTTTGGGGTACCCGCGATAAGCAAATAAATGCACTAAAATCTACACAGTGTAGCACACTAAATGGGAAAATTTCAAACAAATTAAACTGTTCGATTTTGAATAAATCGCTGAAACATTTTAAACACGTTTTTTCATGTTTGAAATATAAGCGGTCAAAACATTCCATAGGTCTCGCAAATTGTCATTAAATAACCACAGAAAGTTTCCTCAGACTTAAATTATTACTTCCTGCATATAGCTTTGACTAACTCCTCGGCAGTAAAGAGATCGAGCTTTTCATTCAAATGCAGTTTTTCTTGACGTTTTCACTCTTTTTAACGAAGAGAATTGCGTGACAAATTAATAATATTCCTTCACGACATCAAGCATACAAATAATTGTTCCTTAATTTCACGAGGCATGTTCGAGCGTAGTCAATAAATAATTGACATTCATGATATAGCACTTACGTCACTTATTCGACATTCGTTATGTACTTCATATAGTACGATGCGTGTAAACCAATCAGAGAAACATTACAAGCAACCTTAAAACTAATCTTACACGAAGTGTATAGTGGAATCAGGTTATAGCATAGCGTCTCCCGGGTTCCCAGGGTAGACACAAAAATTAAAATAAAATATTTTAAGACTACAGGTTTCCTAATTTTTAACAGTAGAATTCTGAAATTAATGCCCTGTTCCTTTCTTTTGGAAAAAACAGCCATAAGAGGCTGCAACTTTCGAGTAGCAGCTGCTTTAGGGTGGCTGTTACTTTCGTTAATATCGCCACTTCCAGCAGATAGAAAATTGACATTTACAGAGCGACGCGCCTTAATTACCATGAGCACCCAACAAACAAGTTAGCCAATCAGAGAGCGGAAATTAAATTGACGGGCACACATCCTCGCAAAGTTGAGAACGATGGAATGGTATCTTGTCGCTTCATGTTTATCACAGTAGTGCAAAAATAGTTACAAAATACAAAGATTTTATTCACTTTATTGCTTCACACGTATCCATAGTTACGAAAATGATTATAAGAATGATATCGTGGAAACTTGTAAAAGGGTTTGCTTGGTGCTCGCAGTAAGGTGCGTTGCAATGGAAGTTTCAAAATTAACATATGTTTAGAAGAGGCTTTATTTTCAGAATTCTATGGTACCATACTTTTAATGTTACATAACATTACAACGCAATATTACAATGCTAACAGGTCCTTAAAAGTAGCTTCCAGTTGTACTGTCACTGCGACCTAGTCATCTGTAGTCAGTCTCACAATGAATTCCTCCTCCGTTGGTGGAAACATGCTCTGAAATAGTAAGAAACAGGTTCAGTTTCTTCAGCCTAGCTTAAAACACCAGTGGCTATTTTGACTGTAGTGTCTTAAAAGGGCAATGTCACATATTTTAGTAACACTTTGACAAGCCAAAACCATATTTGTATTGACAGAAACCTAAAAATAATGGACAAGTTTTGTTAACAATATTACTCCACTATTGCACTAAAACTATAACTTAGTGTCTTTACAAGTGCAGATGGCCAGAATGGAAATGGATTGCAACTCGAGAAAATGTGAAGCAGCGGTCTTTAAAAACATGTCCACATCGTCTGGTTGTGAGAGTGCAAATTGCTTTAGGATCTGTATATTAAGGGTTGGGGAATTATCATGGCGCTTGAAGATTTGCTTCAGTAAAGCTACCTTTTAACTTGCTACAGAATGCTGTCCAATTCTATTACTTGATACCAACTAAGCTGATGCTCGGCATAAAATGCTTTTGATTTATGGCATTGCTCCAAATTGGGATGAATTATCTCCACATATTATTTAGCAGGCAATCTTCAAGCTTCTTTCAAAAGGCGCTTTTAAGTGCTGCCGTCTGTCGTTGGACAATGGCAAAACAAAAAAGAAACAGCCATCGCAGACTGAATTTTTGACTGGCAGATCAACTGTACACTTTTATAACCGGAAACCACAATTAAAGACACTCATCGTTATCTTAATAATTACAGTTGAACCTCTCTAATACGGACACCGAAGGGACAGAGCAAAGTGTCCGTATTAGAGAGGTCACCACAATGACGTCACTTTTAAGACTCCAATGACAGTTCTTGTTCAGTAACTAAAAACAGGCCCACAGTCGTCTTTAACTGCATTTAAATTGATTAATCAGTACAGCAATGAGACACTGTCTATCAGTAGTGTACTACGTTGTAAAATTCTCAGCTACATAAGGATACAAATCACTGTTTTAAAACGAAACGAACTACAACGCAATGTTGCATGTGAAAAAATAATATAAAGTACAATTCTGAAAACGTTGATATATGTTTGTAACCACAAACAGGAAATTGTATTATTGTATTACTTACTCAAACTATCATCACCTGATCACCGGAATGTCCATAATAAAGTTGTTAAGTTGATATGAATTTGCTCTCTGGGGCGGGGATTTAGTGTCCGTTGTCCGTATGAGAGAGGGTCCGTATTATAGAGGTCTTTTTTAAAGAAAATATGTGAGAATTTTGTCGGAACATAGAAAACTGTCCGTAATAGAGAGGTGTCCACGTAAGAGAAGTGTCCGTAAGGAGAGGTTTGACTGTATTGCAAAACTAAGTAGCTCCTTTTTCACAAAGTTTTATTAAATACCCAAAGTTTGTTTTTTACACACACAACAGTCTTCTTTAAAACAGTTTTTAAAAAAATGCAATTTCAGATGAACTTGGGAGTGCTTAACCTTATGGGGGCTCGACTCGACTTTCGCAGAGGAGGCACACTTTGATTGCTTTCATACTTGACCAAGTTTATAAAGTGTGATCAAAGTTTTATGTGTCACTGGTTCCAAGCGAAGTAGGCAACAGTACACCGCTGGTAGCTGGCTTCTACTGAAACCCCTGCTTACATTCAGTTTGTCAATTATTTTTAGAATGTCACACTCCATCATGCTTTTTTTACTTGAAAATTATTTTGTTTTATAATACTCACTGATGCTCTTACAGTAGGTCAGTCTTACTGTAGGTCAGTTTCTTGTTTTCTTCTTTGTTGTTGTTGTTGTTTTTCTTCTTCTTCTTCTGCTTTCTTTTTCCAAAATTAAAAGTGCAACAGGGAATTAAATTTCTGAATTCCATAAATTAAATAAATATTACTCATTTTATTCAACTTCTGATGGCCATTTTGCACCATGCATTTAAATGTAGTTCAGTAGAACTAACTCAATTGACATGAGTTCTTGAAGAAACTGCTGTGGAAGACAACCAAGTCAAAAGCTAATTCAAGTCAAAGGTACACTTATACACATTCTTGACTGAAAAGGAAATCATTCCTACAAGTAACCATGCGATCCTGAATAGCAAGTTAATGAGTAAAAATAGATATTACCTAGCAAGGTAAACGGATAAGCTAACTGTTTATAATAAATGTTTTGTTGAAATGTTTAAACGGATAAGCTAACGGTTTAAATGTTTTGTTGAAAGCATTACAGAGATGTAATTTTTTTAAATGGATAAGCTTATTAATCGCTGTCCAAAACATTAAATGATTACTTGCTTTTTGAGAATGGATGAGATAAGCATTTAAGTTTTTATGATCTGTTTAAACTGATGTTAAACGGATACTTAACAAAATAATCTTTCAATTAAATGGTAAAGCACTAGAGTACATTTTCCCATGGAAGGTCATGTGTGTGAAAACTTAAAACTAAAAAATTCAAGAACTCTCTAATGCCACCGTTAGTCAAGGAAAATATTTTTATTCCTCTCACTTAAGATAAAATACAGTCTAGACTGTGAACAGACTCCCACTTGAGAGCAAATTGTTCAGATTGAGCAAGAGAAAGAAATCAGCAAGCATCATGAGCCAAGTGTGGTCCATTCATAAAGAGGGGTTGATGCTACCTCCTTTGATCGCCTCTCCTTACTGACACCTCTCTATGTTATGGACAGTTCACCAGCTCCCAAAGATGCCACAATTCATTCAATCTCTGCCTCTTTAATATGGACACCTCTATAACGCAGACACAAGCATGGGCCTGTCCCTTGGTTTGGCTGTAATAAATTTACATTCTGGTATAGTTGCTTAATCATTATGACCTTTCTGCTTAAATATTGGGACAGTTTGTAACTGTGCTTCAAGGTTAGAATTTCTCCATAAAATAATGTAATTCCTAGCATGATAATTTCCCCAGGCACGAACCATCAATGTTTTTCTATTGAGCATCGGAATCAGTACAGAAAAAATAATTCTTATTTCTACAGAATCTCAACAAATTCAGAACATATATGTTATACACATGCGTAAGAAGATTTGTTCTACATGTATATTTTAATGAAACATGAATGCTGTACATGTATGTAGGGATCAAAGAGTAATCTTGACATAAAAATATGTACAAGTACTAAATAATTTTGACTTACATGGAAAAATGCCATTGGAGTACAAAAATATTAATGTAGTTTGCAGGATATTAGGCTCATTCTCGAAAAGCTGTTGGAATAAAAAAAATACAATGTATGAGGTGTGAAGACATGTCCCTACTTCACCAGAAAAAGAATAAGGTAAAAATTAAAGGAACTGTGAAAGATTTACATGCACTATGTTTAAATTAGCAAACTGTCTGACAGCAGTCATTATCAATTAATTAGTACACCCGCAGATCTAGAATGTATCACATAAGCCTGATATTAAGGTTTGGAGTTTCAAAACGATTTGTTTATGATAGACTAGCTTAAATTATATAGTCCTGTTGTTAATGTACTACATGTACAAGATTCAGAAAGATGGGTTGGGCAGGGCTGTGCTTTGGCAGTGCCCAGGGGGCCATATTCAACTCTTTTATTTTCAGCAACAAGAAAAACTGAGTTGTTGCCCTTTGGGCTCCCTATGATAACTCTAAGAACAAAGCTAGCCTTGGTTGGAAAATTGCAGAAATAGTTAGCCAAGGCTAAGAAAGAGTTCATTAATTTCATTGTGAATAACTATTCTTGTTCTCTTTCGACGCTGTCAAAATTAAAACTTATTAAAAAAAACTCTGAAAAAAACTTTACTACATGTAGTTTCGTCCATGCAGACCTCTTCAGCCTTGTTAAATCAAGTGACATACTTTGACAATGTTAGCTGTTTTCATCAACAGGATCTCCATTGGCCAGTGTGTTCTGATCAAGCCACTGTGCTTCCATTTCTAGTAAATGAAATTAAAATGTTACTATCAACTGCCTGCCACATCACTTACAGTGAATTTTCTAAAATGATAGAATAACATGGAATTGTTATAAAAATACAACTTTTACTATTCCCTGTTCATCCCTTAAAGAATAAAAAAATGAAAATGTTTTTAAGTTGCCTTGCTTAATAATCAACTAATTACAAACAATCATTGCATTAGGTTTTTGCAATATCCAGAATAAATTATTATGAAGGTCAAGGTAAGACGTAGTGTTACCAGCCAAAGCCTGAGGCTGATAACACTTACCGAGACCTTGATTATTCCAGATATCACAAAGACGGAATCATATAATTGTTTTATTATTCATTGTTTTAAAGAAAATTACAACAAATGCACTGTCACGTGGAACACAGTTTATTAATACGAACAAGAATAGAATTCACCACCCGTAAACTTGACATTGCTCTTGGAAATCATGCATGGTGCGGACACTACAGATTATTCACTGACCTGTAGAGTGATTATTCACTAATCTGTCTGTAGGGCAAGCTGATTTCTAGAATTAACTGTAGGCTCTTAGACAATGAGAAGACAGATAGTGACTACAATGTATAATAATTATAAAACCTGTTATTCAATTTATGCAGTTCTCTCTCCAACTTGACATTGCTCTTGGAAATCATGCTATGTGTGCGCACTCTACAGATAATTCACTAAACTACTAGCAGATTAGTGGATAATCTGTAGGATGAGCTGATTTTCAGAATTAACTGTAAGCTCTTAGCCAATGAGAAGACAGATACATGTAGTGACTACAATGTATAATATAAACTGAAAGTGCATGATGTTCAAATTTGCTTGATACATGAAACTGAACACCACGAGAAACTTTAAGACAATTAACTATAACCAATTCTTTTTTTCCTGATTGTGGCTTTCTTCAGATTTAGTCAGCCATCTGTTTGTACTTTCATGTACATGTATGATTACAGTTGCAGGCTTGAATTTCATGTTCGGGAAGACCACAGGCTAACAAAGGTTAAAGAATGTAGTGAAGGACTGACCATTTTTCTTTTAGTATTTGTTTATGTGCGTGTGAGGGTGGGGGGAAGGGGAGCTTTTTCGGTTTGTTTTCTATTGGGGTCGAGCCAAGTAAAAGTCTAAGAAAAAAGAAATTTAACCTGGCATACCGTAAACGGGGCTTCAAGGGGGGGGGGGGGGGGCTGAGCTTAATAAAAAGGGGCTTACTAGAGAGAGTGGGGGATTATTTAAAACTTGAAGATGGACTTGTTGTTCCAGGAACGTATAGTGCGATATGCAAGTCGAAAATTACTCGATTAAACGCCAAGTGTGTTTGTTTAAAACTCTGCCTCGTGGACCTGGCGTTTATTTGAGGCCCGGCATTTATTAAAAGGGGTAATTTTTCATCAGTTTTCAAGATCACATTTTAGGTTTTAACCAGGAATTCAACTGATGTTCCCTGACCTTGGGACTTTTATCTGTCTTTTCATGTAAACTATCAACTACAGATAAAGTAACTATGGAGCGATCCCCAGGATACTAAAGATGACAAACTTTACATCTCGATTACTTGAAAGTCACATTGACAAAATAGCAGTTGAAAGCGGCTGTAGTGTAACCATTAATAAAATATTTCTATGGAAACAAAGCATACGGAACGTATCGTTAGGTGGAATGGACGCTGCAGTTTATTCCACCTAAAACTACATTATTTCATGTTAGTGATGGTAACAATCAGTTACATAATACTGAACTCAAATAAATGCCTGACCTTAAATAAATGCCGGTACCTCTAATAAACACCCCTCCAGCATTTAATTTAGAACTCGACCTTGACGACCCGGCATTTATTCTCTATTTTTGAATTGCCCATAATACACTTTGTTTGCCCTCCAAATTTTGTATAAACTATTGTTTGCAAATGCTCTTGACAGGACTGCATATTCCCAAGAGCATTTCAAAACAATAGTTTATGCAAAATTTGGGGGGCAAAAAAAGTGTATTATGGGCAATTTGAAAATAGAGAATTTGAATCCGGAGTTTATTCGGGGCCCAGCGTTTAATCGAGAAAATATAGTATCACACAGGAGAGTGGCAAATCTTCTAGGGTAAGTACAAATATTCTTTTGGTGTAGTTCTGAAATTCACTTACCCAAATGGAGAGTGCTGCCAACTGTAAGTTTCCAACCCTGTATAATGCATACACTGAAACAAAAGCCAAAACAATAGAATGCCTTTAGAACTACAGTCAAACCTCTCCACAACGGCCACCTTGGGGACAGAGGGAAGCTGCCGTTATGGGGAGGTAGGGGTTTAATATAACACCATTTTTTTTTTTTGGGGGGGGGGGGTACAACATTTTATTTCAGTAAAAATGATTATTTATAGCATACATGTTTAAATACATAACACAACCAAAATAATATACCAATAAAACAGAAACAAAGTGTTTAGAACAAAAATGTTAACAAAACAAAGCAAGTATTAGGTCCAATAAGTACATCAGTTTGTACATTGTTTCCAAACAGTTTATTTTCTCTTTTGTGAAATGTAGCTATCAAGGGTTGTCTGCTTGAGGGAGCTTTCATGCATTTTACTAAGCAAAGCGGTTACTTTGCTTACAGCTTGGACAAGTTCTTCGTTCCCATGAAACTTGGCAAATGAAGCTTACATCATCAGCAGCTGCTAATGCTTCTTTCACTGACTGTAACTATGGTTCATGCAGAGTTCATGCCCTAAACACATGCCACAATTAATAAGATACTGTACAGCCTGAGGACGCGCAGTTCAGATCAGGTTTCTTGACCTTTTATTAATGTATGCCAAAACACCATTCGTCAGTCGTTGATTAAGTGGCCATTGTGAAGAGGTTATTTTGGCAGTTGGGACGCACTTCAGTGGCCATTGCTGTTATGGAGAGGTGGCCGTTGTAGAGAGGTTAAAACAAGAGCAAATGTATGTAATGTCCGCCGCGACAAAAAAAAAGTGGCCGTTGTAGAGAGGTGGCCATTAGTAGAGGTTCAACTGTTAATGAAACAGAATTAAAATGTGCACATGCATGATATTGATGGGTTTGGGGCTGTATGGAAATCTTGCCAAAATCACTTCCATTCCCACAGGACCCAGGGTGGAGTTTCATGTCCACATACATGTAGATAAACTGAGCAGTTAAGGTGGCTGAACACAGTTTCTGCACACTCTTCAATTTCAGCTGCTTATGCGAGTCAGCGCGCGCCAAGTTTTGAGAAAAACAAATGTGGCGCCTATTCGATGATTTTATTTTGCTCAGCGTGGATCCTGAAAGTGTTGTTTTTCATCTTAAAATCAAACAATTTGTTGTTTTTAAAAATGTTTGTTGAATCAAAAGATAAAATGTAGAACCATTGAATAAATACACTGCCTTTTTGGTCATTTTTGTCTTTGGATCGAGAACCCAGTCAAATGCAACGTATGCGCAGTTGACTAAAAAATTGTGACTGGATGTTTTAGCGACTTTCCTCGGAAACGTGCTGATTTCTACCAGAAACCCATAAGTGGGTTGAAACGTGTAACACGCATTCACAGCTTCCGAATATTCGTTTTTTGCTTAGTACCATATTTGGAAACCCCTCGGTCCCTCGAGATTGGAAGCAAGTTATTCTAGCGAATTGATTGGTTAATATTTTTATCTTGATTTTCCAAATATGGCTGTAACAACTTCTTAGCAAATTGAATAATGGGAAGCTTGTTTTTGAAGCGTACAAGAAACAGTTGCATGTTTCAACCCACTTATGGGTTTCTGTTTCTACAGAACCACTCATTAGAATTTCACGAAAATTGGCACAATAATAGTTCAGAATATGCCGAACTCGCCTACCACCAAAAATTTGAAATCTAACAATGGAGATTTTTACAAAACGCAAACATAATATTAAACAACAAATTACGGAAGATTCCTCTGTCAAAATTACATGAGACCAATGTTAACATGCAAATATTTTTACGAGTTTACTGGAGACAAATGATGGACAAAATCTAATGACTAGTAGATTTTCTGAAAATAAACAAAGCCAAATATTGCAGGCTGATTTACAATCCACCGCATTGCCATGGCAACACCCTAAAAGCTCAACAAAAATATCAAAATACTAGTGGTAATCATAGATTATAGTGCGTCTCCTTATCCCGTGGCTCCTCGTCTTGACCTACAATAGTACCTCAGTTTCAGCCACTGTAAGGGGCTATGTCGCGAGATATGTCACGCAGACAAAAATGTCGGGCCGACATCAAACAAATTCACGCTATCGCCGTGGAATCAGGCAAAATCCTTTAATTCTGCTGTGCTGTGTACTCAGATTTTTCGGACATATAAATAGTATATTTGTCGTGATTTCATTTCGGTTATTTCCCCGATTCTGAAATCATATGCCTCAGTACATGTCAGTATCTCAATGTCTAGAAGTTGCATTCAATATATGTTTAATCAGTTGAGCATGGACAAAGGTTCTTCTCCGGAGCTGCAGAGAACCACAGCAAAATCAAGATAGAACATTCAAAAGTAGGCATTGAAATATTGAGCCGTACGATTCGAAAATCGGGAAAATATCTGAAACTAAATCAAGACAAATAGATTATTCACATGTGACATTTCGGAATTCCAGCTCCCCAGGATGATGCCTGATTTCCACGCGCTGGAAATGCTGGATACTATTGTGACGTTTCAAGATGGCGCAGATTTGGTGCCGACACTTTTCTCGATTCGTTCCGCCTAGCCGACAAGATTAGGAAGCGTCTCCTTCGTCGACGCAATAAAGCTTGCTGCTTAATCTTATGCCTCACCAATTTTGGGCACCCAGACTACAGTGGTTTTAAAATGACAATGAATGATGCATAGGTATAGTAAAACTGTGTTCAGCCACCTTAAACTGAGCAGTCCACAGCCATACCAATCTCAACAGTCATAGCCACAGCCACAGTCATACCAATCTTAACTCGTATCAGCAGTGAAACTGAGCAGTCCACAGACTGGCAGGCGCTGGGGAGAAGGGAACTGGGGAGAGAGGGAAAGGACGCCTGCAATAATTAAGACCTAATAAAAATCTAGCTTTAATACGAACCGAAAGAAGGTTACAACTTGAACTGAATAACATAAGCTGCAAGCCGAGAAGTTAAATCACAGAATGATGCAATCGAGGAGCACGTGTAATCCCCAAGAGAGTGTCACATGATCTTAATCTATGAATCACATTACATGATTATTAACTATTTTCTCCAACACTCCCACTTGATAAGCATGTAATGAGTATCCTAAGATAAATAACAAAAAAAATAACAATCAATGTTCTAGCATGCATAAATGTTCAACAAGTTTCTGAGTTTTTGAAATCGAACTCTAGCAAGTCCCTTTGTCATGATGTCTGCCAACATATCACTTGAAGGACAATAAACAACTTTAACTTCATTGGAGGCTATTCTTTCACGAATAAAGTGAAATGGGACATCAATGTGCTTTGTTCTGTTATGGAATCTTGGGTTCCTTGATAACTCTATGCATGGCACCTTGATTGTCTTCCTTCAACACTGTGGGTGAGTCAGCTCTACAACCAAGATCAGCCAATAGCTTCCGAAGGTAGATTGCTTCCTGTGTTGCTTGACTTAAGGCAACATAGTATTCTGCCTCTGTAGTGGATTTGGCAACTGTAGCCTGCTTCTTGCTGCACCAACTGACTGAGGAATTAGCGACTTTGAAAACATACCTGTAAGTAAAAATTCAATTCAACTGCATTTGATTCATCATAGCACCAAAGGTTCACCTTTCCTTCTCCAAAAGCTTCAATCCACGGTAGGAAAAAAGATGGCGACTGGTACATTTACCCATAATTCTTAGCGCATAAAAACCTTAACAACGTTCATAAAAATGTAAAGAAAAGTTATAAAATCTTCAAACCTAGTCTACACATTGTCCTTAGTACTGGAACAAATATTGTAAAAATTTGGCTTTCTTTGTGCCTTATGTGCTGTGTTAGGTCCGCAAGGTATTGTGGTAAAATGAACAGCCGCCATCTTTTTTCCTACGGTGGATTGCTGTGTTATCACCAAGGTAGATCATTGAGGGCTGCTCATACTCGTAGAAATCAACAATTAAATCTTTCTCGAAGGTCTGTGCTTTGTAGCGCCGCTGTCAATGTACCAGCGAATATCTCTCTTTTGACCAGTCGTGCTAGAATTCAAGGCTATACTGTCATCTTGCTGGTTACGATCATGTTCTGCAATGCTCAAGTGTCCTTGTCTTTGATTGAGTGGGCAGTTCCTAGTGAAGTGACCGACTTGTTGACATTTGTAGCATCTCAAACCTTGCCTGAAATTTTCTGAATTTCCAAAATATCGTCCACCACGTCGAGGGTTTCTGCCTCTGGAAGATGCAAAATTGCCTCTGTTAGAAAACAATGCTTCCTTTCCACAAGAATTATCGTTGCATTCCTTGTCTTCTTTTTCTTCTCGTTTCTTGTATTCTTCAGTTCATCCATTTTTGTAGCGCTTAGACAACTGATGAAGTTATCATACGACTCTGGAAGGCTTCCAAGAATTACGGTTGCAAACCTTTGCGGAGAAATTTCTTCCTTTAATTCACACAACTGCTCGGCCAACGAAGTCATGTATGTCAAATGCTCCATAAGATCAGTTCCTTCTTTCAATGTGGTGGCATAAAACCTTCGGTTGAGTCGAACAATTTGAGCAATCAAAACACATTCAAACTGTTTCTGTAAAGTTTCCCAGGCTGCACGAGGATCGGTCGTCGAGGAAATATGAACTTGCAAACTCTTGTCAACACTGAGAGCAATTAAAGAATAAACTTTGTCCGAACGAAGACGGTACGCATTTTGCACTGAAGCTGTTGCACTAGCACCAGGAGTGGTTTCTGTTCCTTCAACAAATCCCCATAAACCGCGTTCCATCAACACAAGCTTAATATTGTATTTCCACGATTGATAATTCTTTCCATCCAAGCGCTCGATTTTAGTGATTTCCGCCATTTTGAACCAACGAATGCGAACGTGATATTTTTATACCGCCATTCCTCAAATCTCCTCTCGTCCCGAGAATTATTTTCTCCGTTCTTCTGGGCGATATCCTACGCACTATCCTGGGCGATATTCTGGGCCCATAACCTAATAAAAATCTAGCTTTAATACGAACCGAAAGAAGGTTACAACTTGAACTGAATAACATTAGCTGCAAGCCGAGAAGTTAAATCATAGAATGATGCAATCGAGGAGCACGTGTAATCCCCAAGAGAGTGTCACATGATCTTAATCTATGAATCACATTACATGATTATTAATTTCTCCAACAAGAACCCCATTTGTTCATTTCTGTGGATGCTGGTGGCCGCAAAATCTGATTGGCTAATTCACACTGGGCGGTAAACATAGTAAATTCCCACGTGAAGTCATCCATGCATAAAAGCGCATGCCAGTTTCTGATTGGTGAACATATTGACAGTTGACGTAATTTGATTACATGGAAATCGGTGTGCGTAATGCGAAAAGCCCGTTTCTTAAAGCAGGGGTTCCTTCCCTTTTCCCCCTCCCCGTTAACACCTGCCACGCAGACTATCCAGTCATACAAATGCCACCTACAAAATTTTGTAAGCTTATTTTTAACTGAAACTGCATGAGACAAAAGCTTTTTGTTGCACAAGAATTTGGTCAGTTGGACAACTATTCTTGGCTTGCACATGATGGCATAAAAATTCAAAAATCTAAACTTTACATTCTACAAAGCTGTCTCTAATATGGTAAGTAGATACCAGTGTTACAATCCTTCACATCAGGTTTTAACAATGTTTTGCTTCCGATTTTTGAAGGTTTTAAATGTCATGCAATTCGTCACGCTATTTCAAATAAGCCATGAAAATAAACAAAATTGAACCAGTTGAAAGTTATTTTTGCATTATACATGCTTATAAGCCAATATAATGTAACTAATCGTATCAATAACAAAATTCTCGATTGAGATTGGTTGTCCGTGCGCCTATTTCTTACGTAATTGGCGTGCGGTCACGTGAGTGTCCAATTACAGCTATCCAATGTACAACTTTTTTGTAATTGGATAGCTGTAATTGGACACCTAGGTTGCGCACACGACAATCAGTTGCACTTAAATGGGTTCTTTTTTGCCCTTTTTCCTCTTACTTTCAAACTGATATTACATGTAAATATCCTTAACGTTTTGAGTACAAAAAAGACCACATAGACTTTTAAATCTCGAATTTTGTTATTGATGCGATTAAATAGTAATTGAACTTCCGTGTCGTACAATTCAGGGGTAATCGTGCTCGTAATTACAAATCGTCCACGGGCTACGAGCTCAGCCGATTTGAAATTACTTGCCCGATTTCTCCCTGAATTGTACTCCACTCAGTCCAATTACTATTACTTATAGTGAATCCAATATTTTGTGATGAGATTTTTTGCGTAATCATGACTGAAGTTTGGCCGTCATGTTGGTGTACCAAAGTACAGCTGTAGTACACCAAGATAGCCGCTCCATACATTTTTACTCGTTTGCCTAAAACTCTTGAACAAAATGCTCTGGTGCTTCAAAAGTTGGCCCAGGGCCGGGTTGTTCAGAGTAATGTCCAGGATTGCACGCAGTCTACGGTCCTTGTTTGTTGTCGTGTGTTAATTTGTGTGTCCAGCTTCGTGTATTTTTATCGGAACACGTTTTAAGAACGAAGTATACATGCGTGTACGGTCCTTGTTTGTTGTCGTGTGTTAATTTGTGTGTCCAGCTTCGTGTATTTTTATCGGAACACGTTTTAAGAACGAAGTATACATGCGTGTACGGTCCTTGTTTGTTGTCGTGTGTTAATTTGTGTGTTCGAATTCAGCTTCGTGTATTTTTATCGGAACACGTTTTAAGAACGAAGTATACATGCGTGTACGGTCCTTGTTTGTCGTCGTGTGTTAATTTGTGTGTTCAGCTTCGTGTATTTTTATGGGAATACGTTTTAAGAACGAAGTATACATGCGTCTCGGTCCTTTCAAGCTGGCAGTGACTTGGGGTTGTGAGTTCATCAGCATCACAAAGAAGTGCAAAATTTCGCAACACGCCGCCGAAAAATCGTGGAGCTAGCGATTTTTCGCAAATTTCGCAAATTTTGTAAAATCCGCAAGCTGAGTGTGGGGTTGTGTGTTCATTAGCATCACACTACCGAAAAATCGTTGAGGTAGCGAGTTTTCGTAATTTTCGCAAATTTTGTAAAATTCGCAAAATTCGCAAGATCTGTAACGAAAAATCGTAAATTTTGTAAAATTCGCAAGCTGTAACGAAAAATCGTAAAAATAGTAAATTTCGTAGCTCGCAAGATCTGTAACGAAAAATCGTAAATTTTGTAAAATTCGCAAGCTGTAACGAAAAATCGTAAAATTAGTAAATTTCGTAGCTGCGTGCAATCCTGGCCATAAGTGGTTGTTCAAAGCACGATTAAGCTAACCCAATTTTGAATCCAGTTAAATAACTCAACAACTGAAAATTTTACAAAATTCTCTGCCCTTCAGTTTTAACTGCCACGCAGGCTAACTATAAAGGACCTTTTGAAAACACTTTTTAACAGAGAAATGAAATCCTAGGTTAACTTTTAATCCAGAATTAGCCTGCGAATACAGCCGCCTCTCATCACTCCCGGCCGCAAGAGGCGCGAGAGAGCGTCTGCGGTTTACTTTGAGAAATTCCATACTGATGACGAACATCTGTCCCGCATCAAGACAGGAGTGCTGATTGGTCAACTTGATAATTTTACATAATTATGCTTTAAATTATGCAGTGTTGTAACTCAATCGCCAGTTGCGAGGATTAATCTTGTCTGTCGTTAGAAACTGTACGACTCTGTGTTCAATCTATTTGTCCTATGTTTAATGTTTTGACGTTACAAGCAAGTCAGTTTCAGGCTTTTATAGTTTTATCTGCGGTGAAGAGGTTTTTCTACTTTTGGCAATTTACCAACCGGATATGGCAAGTCACTGATATTTCAAACGGCGACACTCGTGCACGTCTGGATGAATGAACATTTATCAGCGATACATAGGAAGAAGAATCCTGTAATTATCATCGTCAGTCTGCTTTTAGCGGAAAGACTACCTTTAGACTCATGGCACCGCAATGGCCGGGGTCGAAAATGCAGTTTCTTTCGCCAATATTTTCACGGCAAAGATGGAAACAGAAATAATATAAAACCACTGCGCGCAAGGAAATGTTATCCTTTGTAACACAATACAACCCTGTGTGCCTACATCCTCATGGACAAACGAATAACAATCTTTTCTCAGACGGATCTATAAAGAACCTTCCATTGTTTCATACAAAAGGGGTAGATCTTTAAAAAACATACTGATCAGGGCTAAACTGTAAAAATCAAACGGCTAAACTGCAGAATACCCTGCCACTTATTTGCATCTTATTGAATAACAATAGTTTCTATTGTTTCATGCTCGTTTTTCCTGGGTTAGAGTTAGGGCTAAGTCTAGGAGTTTGTTAGCAGTGGCGGGGTGTTCTGCAAGTAATCCAATCAAACTACACTTAAAACCCAGTGAACAAAGGTCACAACAAACACGCCAGGAACTAGTTGGATTTGTGATGGGCCTGTCAACACCTTTCATTTCATTTGGTTTCACCGCATGCACATTATTAAGCTTATAATTATACGAGATTAGCGACGGGTGATTTACGTCATCAGAATGCAATTTCTCAAAGTAAATCGCAGACGCTCTCTCGCGCGAACGCCCCTTTCGCAGGCTAGAATTAGCGTTAACCGGCTTTCGAACTAACAACTGGGCCATGCCAGGACTCTCTACAATTCCAGAAACATTTTGTACTACAATAAAAGATGTAGCTTAATGCGCAGGAATAAGAAATGAAGTTTACTTTACCGTGTAACGGTGTTGGTTCCCATACTGCTTGAAAAAGCTAAAACATCCTAGGCTCAGTTACTGCTGTCGCTGAGATTGAACTCAATCTACCCAAAGTTTGTTGTCATGACAGACGACTTTGCTATTCAACAGGAAACTTGTGGTGACGACCAGAAGGAATCAAAGATAAAACAAAGATACGCAAAATGTATTCTTAAAGGAAGATTTCATCGGCTTTGAGCTCTCCAATTTCAACTTTTTAGGCAGTTAAGTATTCTTCGGGGTTTTAACATTTGATGTTGAACTTGTGATTCAGGCCAAAAATTGCGGATTTCAAGCGCACTGCGTCGCGCACTGCGGCGCGCACTGCGGAACCATTATTTTCGGCTAGTACTTGGCGTAAGACTGCACATAATGTCCTGGCGCAGGGGGGCCCTGGCCCTGGCGGAAAAACCCAGGGCTCGGAACCGTTTCCGATGATGAAATCAGAACTCACCCGAGGTCGTCTTCGTGATAAATATACTTCATGGTGTGGTTCCCTGGGTGAGTGCCCTGGGTGTGGTACCACTCGGGTACATGAAAAAGTGTTAAGTTTAACGCTGTAAAAAGTGTTAAAAATGAAACTAGACGTTTCGGCAATGCTGCCTTCATCTCCACATTTTTACTATTGATGAAGGCAGCATTGCCGAAACGTCTATTTTCATTTTTAACACTTTTTACAGCGTTAAACTTAACACTTTTTTCACGTTACTACAATTAACGCTGCGCAGGATACATATTTATTTACCACTCGGGTACACCCCGACTCGGGTAGTAGGGAGCGAAGTTGCCGAATTCCCACCCTACCCCTACCTATTAAAACTGAGTGAGTCGGGCGACAGGGGCGGGAGCCCAGGAGAACAGGGGGGGGGGGGGGGGGGGGGGGGGGGGGGGGCGCAGCCCAGGAGAACAGGGGGCGGGAGGGGTACGGGAGAAGAAAGGGAGGAAAGCGGGATCTCTACGAGGGCGGGAAGCGGGAGAGAAATTCAAAGAGGTAAGAGTTCGTTATTTATTACTGCTTATCATCCAGTCAAAAACACGAACACAACAACGTTTTTTGACTTTCATTTAACGTCCTCCGAGGCTTAAAACAAAAATTTATATGCGAGAAAATGTAAATTCGTACTCGGGCTAAAAAACCAGCATTAGTTCCGGTGAAATTGGAAACCTTTTCAAGTCGGTTACGTCATAGATCATGAATGTGATGGCATGACACATGTACACGTGTGTCAGGGAGGGAGTCAGGAGACAAAGGGACACAAAGGTACGGGAGGCGGGAGAACGGGGTACGGGAAGCGGGAGGTTTTGACCCCCCCTGTCCCCCCCCCCCCCCCCCAACTTGTGAAGAAAGAGAGAATTCACTAGCACGTCGAAGCTTGGATAAAATAGTGACCTTTAGATTTGAGTACGAGATTGAGTAGCATTTCATTGAAAAACAAACTCGTTTTTTTCTCTAAATTTCAATTTTGAAGAAACGAAACTACAAGAAACGGCACCATGACTACAACATTTTTTTTTTCACTACCGAGCTTAACATTTATCTTCTTTATCACCTCACATGACGCTTTTGACATTACTGACCCTAGCAGTACGCAGGACGCATGCTCGTCACGAGTCTCTCGTAGCTGCGTGGTATCTGCAATGGTTAGAGCAAGGTTGTGTCTAAATCATACCGTCCAGAAAGACGTCGGACACCTTATTGAGACTTATATAACGTAATATCGAACCTTAGAAATTTATTGAAAATAAGTTTTTAAGTGTAAAAATTTAAAATCTAAAATCCCCACTCAGGATTGAACCTGTGACCTCAGCTAGGCTTAGGCTTACATAGCCTACCGTACCACTGCACCACCTAGCTTCTCAGGTTGCTTAGTCCTAAATTTAACTATATAAACTGCTACTCCGTTATATAAGTCTCAATAAGGTGTCCGACGTCCTTCTGGACGGTATGATTTGGGCTTGACCTTAGAGCAACCAACCGGTCAGTGTGCGGAAAGTCACAGGTTCAATTCCATTCGGGGATTTAGATTTTTTCTTTGTTCCACACTCGTGACATGGTGAATATTACATTTTTGTTATTTCATTACCGAGGTAAGGTGTTTCGATACAGTTTTCTAGAGACCATACCTACTTTTTTCAATCGGCTTTTCCAAGTCAGATCAACGTGAAATTTTCACTTCACTTTTTTAAATTTATGCTAATGATTTTAAATCATTGCGCACTACATTTCCCCGTGATTGAAACATTTCTATGTATGCTCGTTGATGCAAATTTCTGGTCGTGGCTCGTGTACGGCGACTGTATTGTGATGTATTGTGTTAGGTAGTGTTAGGTTGTATTGTATTGTACTGTATTAGGTTTTATGACGTCAGTCAGGTCGTCGTACATGAGCCATGACCCCAAATTTCTTTGCATCTGTTTTCATTTGCGGTCAAAATGCCTGCTGTAAAGAAGTCTTTAAAACACAAAAGGGCATAAATTGCTCAAAATAATCCTAAAAAGAGATTTACGGGAATCTGGAAAGTAATAAGGAGAGCAATATAAGGCGCCTTTTAAGGCTGGTTCTTATATAATCGTCCCGGTCGCTCCGGTCGTCCGAGTCGTTTCAAAAGTTTTTTTGCAAACGACTCAGACGATCGGGTCGACTCAAGCGATTTGGGTTCTCATATGATCGTCCCGGTCGTCTCGAACGTCAATAGAGCGGTCGTAAATGGGGTCCGACAACATGTTTTGGGCAATAATACTGCAGTGTGGGGTGGATTTGGGTCGCTTCGATCGCCTCAGTCGTCCCGGTCGCCTGAGAGTAGTTCTCATATGATCGTCCCCGATTTTTCACGATCATCCCAGTCGTCCGGATAGAACACAGTTTTATCCAAGAGACCGCTATCGACCCAGTCGTCCGGGTCGTTTGCGATGGTCCCGGGTCGTCTCAGAAGTGTTCTCATATAATCGTCCCGATCGTCCGTGCACTTTTTGAAACGACTCGGACGACCGGGACGATTATATGAGAACCAGCCTTTAGAGGTTACAAAAATAGTACAACAATGCTCGAATATAACACTGAATAGATACACAGCCGATTACAGCGAAATGTATTAATCACGGAGGAATGTAGTGCGCATTGATTAAAATCATTAACATACTAAACAAAAGAACCGTGAATTGGTTACGCAAACTTTTTGGCCGGTTCGTACGTCGTCTTCATCTTTAAATTTAAAGGCGTTCCAGTAAATCAATGTCAATGAAACTTTGAGATTATGTTTTTCACATCGGAAACGCATGCGTCGTGAACGTTTAAAAAGAAAACTCCATGGAGCCGTCCCTCAGAATTTTGTAAAAGCGATTGAAATCGAAAATTACACAAAAATTGCACATGGAGCGATGTAGGGAAAAAAGGTAGTGATGAAAATTTCACGTTGATCTGACTTGGAAAAGATCGCTTAAAAGCCGATTGAAAAATGTAGGTATGGTCTCCAGAAAACTGTATCGAAACACCAAGACATTTATCATCTTTCTTATTCTTTATGATCTCTTTTATTTTCTGAAACATTAAATGAATACACCTGCCTACAAATATATAAGTATTGGTGCCCTTTATTTTCGCTGTTTGTATTCGTATGCTCTGGATTTTCAATCGTTTCTTAACCCTTTCACACCCAGAGCCTCAATTATGGAGACACGTCATGTAGTTCTAACTTTTGAGTCTACCGGCGAAATAATATGGTGTGACCATTCAAATGAAACCTCTTCAGCAGTACTTTTGCATGGTACCATTTGTTTTTCAATATTTTACAAAATAAAATTTGGGATTTTTCTTCAATTTTGATTATGGGCAATCTCCGGCTATTGTCAGTTTTCCAAGATATAGATCGGCGGAATTGGTCGTCGCGTCGTCATGTTGAATTTAACATGGCGGCGGTAAAGATCTGCTGTAGAACTTGCGGTAGATGCTTCGTGTCCATACAGACAAACGCCTTTCCTGACGGCAATTTTTTGACCAACCTGAGACAAAACAGAAATGATTATTTTGACGAGAAATGGCCTCCAAGCAGTCACTATAATGGAGCAAGCTGTGTCACAGATCACATTTTTTCCCCCAAATCCTCTTTGTTTTTCTAACCACCGGGCCCAACCACCAAAAAATTTCACACTTCAACATCGGGGCTTTCAAACTTGGAAATCGAACTAATTGAGGAGTATGTTAGGTGGCCTCACTGTAAAGTTTCTATTACTGCGCCTTTCAATAACATGCAAACTCTAAAGTTCAAAACTCAACAAAACCCAAAAGTTTCGTTTTTCGCCGCCGCAACTATCATAGTATCACCACAATCGTCGCCATAAAACATAAGAAACGTAGTAAACATACGCTGGGGCTAATCGGTGGGATGCTCTAACCACTGAGCTATAACAGACTCGTAAATTCATGTAAATAGTCTATGGAGTACAAACAAAGTTGTTGTTGTTGCTGGTGAGCTAGTTCATTTACTAGGTTCGTATAGAGCAGTTTTCAATTGAGTGTCGTAAAACCAAAACCAAAGTAATTACTCTGACCAATCACAGCAGTCGTAAACAATCCAATGAACCAATCAGAGCTCGAAGCAATTACATGTCGGCGGCGCCAAGCGCGGGAAAACGTATGCGAGCAAGTCACGATTGGTTTTGGTTTTACTTCTGATTGGTCGAGAAAGTGGAGCGAGATGATTTTTTAGCCAATCACAAAGCGTAGCAATGCAAAACCAAAGCAATTGTGTAATTACTTTCGACACTCAATTGAAAACTGCTCTATGACACATTTTTCTTTATTTATCACCACATATGACACTTTCTACATTGCTGACCATACGCACTGGCAGGACGCGTCTCATATAGAACCTAGTATATGGCCTAGCTCACCACAAGTCTCTTGTAGCTCAGTGGTTAGAGTATCTGACCGGTGTGTGAACCTAGTATATGGTCTAGCTCACCACAAGTCTCTTGTAGCTCAGTGGTTAGAGTATCTGACCGGTGTGTGAACCTAGTATATGGCCTAGCTCACCACAAGTCTCTTGTAGCTCAGTGGTTAGAGCATCTGACCGGTGTGTGAACCTAGTATATGGTCTAGCTCACCACAAGTCTCTTGTAGCTCAGTGGTTAGAGCATCTGACCGTGTGTGATCCTAGTATATGGCTTAGCTCACCACAAGTCTCTTGTAGCTCGGTGGTTAGAGCATCTGATCAGTGTGTGAACCTAGTATATGGTCTAGCTCACCACAAGTCTCTTGTATAGCTCAGTGGTTAGAGCATCTGACCAGTGTGTGAACCTAGTATATGGCCTAACTCACCACAAGTCTCTTGTATAGCTCAGTGGTTAGAGCATCTGACCAGTGTGTGAACCTAGTATATGGCCTAGCTCACCACTAGTCTCTTGTATAGCTCAGTGGTTAGAGTATCTGACCGTGTGAACCTAGTATATGGCCTAGCTCACCACAAGTCTCTTGTATAGCTCAGTGGTTAGAGCATCTGACCAGTGTGTGAACCTAGTATATGGTCTAGCTCACCACGAGTCTCTCGTAGCTCAGTGGTTAGAGTATCTGACCGGTGTGTGAACCTAGTATATGGCCTAGCTCACCACAAGTCTCTCGTAGCTCAGTGGTTAGAGCATCCGACCAGTGTATGAACCTAGTATATGGCCTAGCTCACCACAAGTCTCTCGTAGCTCAGTGGTTAGAGCATCCGACCAGTGTATGAACCTAGTATATAGCCTAGCTCACCACAAGTCTCTCGTAGCTCAGTGGTTAGAGCATCCGACCGGTGTGTGAACCTAGTATATGGCCTAGTTCACCACAAGTCTCTCGTAGCTCAGTGGTTAGAGTATCTGACCGGTGTGTGAACCTAGTATATGGCCTAGTTCACCACAAGTCTCTCGTAGCTCAGTGGTTAGAATATCTGACCGGTGTGTGAACCTAGTATATGGCCTAGCTCACCACAAGTCTCTTGTATAGCTCAGTGGTTAGAGCATCCGACCGGTGTGTGAACCTAGTATATGGCCTAGCCCACCACAAGTCTCTTGTATAGCTCAGTGGTTAGAGCATCCGACCGGTGTGTGAACCTAGTATATGGTCTAGCTCACCACAAGTCTCTTGTATAGCTCAGTGGTTAGAGCATCCGACCGGTGTGTGAACCTAGTATATGGCCTAGCTCACCACAAGTCTCTTCTATAGCTCAGTGGTTAGAGAAATCCGACCGGTGTGTGAACCTAGTATATGGCCTGGCTCACCACAAGTCTCTTGTAGCTCAGTGGTTAGAGCATCTGACCAGTGTGTGAACCTAGTATATGGCCTAACTCACCACGAGTCTCTCTTAGCTCAGTGGTTAGAGCATCTGATCAGTGTGTGAACCTAGTATATGGTCTAGCTCACCACAAGTCTCTTGTATAGCTCAGTGGTTAGAGCATCCGACCGGTGTGTGAACCTAGTATATGGCCTAGCTCACCACAAGTCTCTTGTATAGCTCAGTGGTTAGAGCATCCGACCGGTGTGTGAACCTAGTATATGGCCTAGTTCACCACAAGTTTCTTGTATAGCTCAGTGGTTAGAGCATCTGACCAGTTTGCGGAAGGTCGTAGGTTTATTCCAATCGGGGACTCAGATTTTCGTCTTTGTCCCACGCTCGAGACATGATAGACATTTTATCTTTATCATTAGAAACTTTTTACTGAGATCTCAAAAAGTTGTCATACATTCACGTGATGGCCATAGCCTTTTCGGATTAAAGTTGTAGATGTAGATTTACCTAGTTGTCAAATTTGAAATGCAACGACACGGTGCCCAGCACTTTAAAAGCTAAAATGAATCCCGACGTTCCTTTCTTATCAAGAAAGTGTTTTCTCAAAAACGTCCGGTATAAGATACACTTTACCTGTCTGCCTGGTTACCAAGCGAACCAATAAAGATGGCGAACGCATTCACACGTGCATCTGACGTCAGGGCCTTCCCAAACGCCTCTGCGGGTATACCATATCGCTCCAGATTTGCATCGCTAAGGACAACAACAAAATAGTCATCTGCTTCCTGCTCTGTTATCCGCGTGATCGCTAAATCTGTCGCCTCCAAAGTGTGATCGCCACTCCAGCAGTACTGCGCGTGCGCATGCATCTGTTTCATGATATCGACGCGTTCTTTGTTGTTTTTTGGTGGTGAATCATGGGAAACGAACGGGATCTCGGGAGAATCACCCGAATGGCCAACGATATCGTACTGGAAGAAAAGAAAAACAGATTGAGTTATTCTGATTGCATTTATGAAATGTTTGGAGCGGTTTCGTTTGGGATCGGAAGCCGGACAGGAGCATCGAGATGTTGGACATGCAAGGTGAAAATTATCTAAGCTTAACTTGACATATAAATACAGTAGTTGAATGAAAAGTAAAAGTTTATTATATGTTTAAGAGATCCTCCAGTCCCTAGTGCGCATGCTCGAGTTACATTTTGTGACTACTCACATGACGTAGATTTCAAGTTTTATCAGACGCTGAATGTCCGCCATTATGGATTGAAAGCTTGCGAAAGTTAGCTCATATTCTACTGTCGATGAGTTCAAAAAAGGCGGTGCCGGGGCAATTAAAGATCGGACAGTTAAAGATAACACCACCAGCAGCGCATATAACGGATGTTTTCTGCAGTAAAGTAAAATGTTAACTAACATTCTATCGTGCGAGTCTCACAAAACACTGGGTGAGGATCATGCGCAGAAGGGACTGCAGGATATCTTTAAAAAGTTCAACATAAAAATACTTCAAGACTTCAACAGTCCAGGAGGAGTATGCCTTCATTCATCTAGATAGTAATAAGAAGCACTTTCCCGTAGTGCTGTTGGGAGATTTTGTTCTCATTGTTTCAAGCATAAGTACAGATGGCAATGACACTTGGTATCAAAACGGATACATGATCGGTTGAAAGTGGGGCGAGGCTGGCACCTTAATTTTGTTGTCATACTGATGAAATGCTTCCATCACCAAACAGGCTGCTTCCATCATTCGACCCAGTCTTCCATCTAAGCTGTTAAAACGATACATGCTACCACTGACATCAACCACAAACCGCAGGCGCTTGGGAAGGCGCTGAGGAGTTCCGAGCTGAATAAAGCAACATGAGAAATATTTTAGTCGATAAACAAAATATAATACATAACAGCTTCATAGCCATGTCAGGGTATTTGGTTGGAAAGATAATTGTGGACACTGATTGCGATCAACGAAGGAGATCGTATACTAATCTCGGTAAGATCCCTGTGATCTCGTGGGTGTCCTGTGAACGCAAACGAACGTTTCAACAGATTTTTCAAGGATTTTTCGTTCGCTGTTTTTCCATTTCGGCGCCATTTTGAATAATTATCTCGGCCGAGAAACTAGAACGACTCTAGTTGACAGAGAAGAGCCTGGGGATAAGTTTGCTCTTTTGTAAACCAATAAACATGGCGTACAAAGTTTTAGGTTTTGAGGGCTGAAAGGAAGTGCTTGTGTGGCCTATAGAAGAATGTTGTGCTTGTCAACGGCAGAAGAAGGAAGATAATTGTCCGCGTTTTTTATATGGCAAGTGAAATAAAGACAGATAGAGGTTTGAAAAGAAAATCGACCGATTTATTTCCTGTTCGGTTCCAACAATCAATTTGGTGCTCTAGCGTAAACTTTCTGCTCGCTGTTGTTGCTGTTTTCAGCCATTAAACAACTGCTGCACGGTGTTCCTGTGCTTGTATTCGAGCGCTGCTAGATGTCCACATAAAATCTTGGCGTTTTTTAATTTTACTTTTGAGCACCCTTAGGATAAGGTAGCATGTACATCGCTTCGATATAATACTCTGATCATAGGAATGACTGAACTTTAACACGGTACCTCTGGGTCTTCTTCTCCTCGTTTCTTGTATATCGCCCTTTCTCCCGTCAATCCCTCAATCAACTTCCCATCATCCAGCTCGCCAGAGGTCTGGTTTCGAAGCCACACTCGTTCCTTTCCCCGCGCCTGCAAACTGTCAAGAATGACGCGCAGGGACTGGACCTGACGGCGAACACGTGACGAGAAAGACTCGTACATTTCGGCGTCGTACTCGCTCATTTGGATTTCACGTAACCTGTAGTCACAATAGAAGTGACGCAAAACAAAGAAATGATGAATATGTTATGAAGTGCTGTTGAATAGACTATATGACCTTAGGCCCCGTTCACAGGTGTACGCAAAACAGGGATACAAGTGTTTAATACAAGTTTTGCATCAAAGTGTATATGTTAATTTATTCCTTGAAACGCAACTAAGAAGGGCTGCGCGCGCATGAAGGGTCTCTTTTTTCACCGCGCGTGGTGGACTGGGGCGATTTTGTTACGTCATAGTTTTTTTATCCCTCTGTCATTACACGCAATTGATAAATCTCACCCGCTACAGCACTGCTTTTATGCGTTTACTTGGAGACGGTGGCGTATAATTAGCCGGTTCAAAAAAAAAATGAACGAAGTACGTGAGGCGGGCCTAGTAGTCTGGTTGTTTAACAATCTTTTTTTTCATTGAAATTGAATCTAAAGTTAGTTGCCTCGTTTGCGTCAAAAGGCATGTGAATGAAGCACTTGAACCAAGAGCTTGATAATTTGTAATGAACAATCAGAAAATAAAATTGGTACGTTGGTAGAAACAAACACAAAAGATAAATACTTTGTTATGTCGATAAAAATGACAGTGAGCGCGGTCTAGCATGATGGGTCTACATTTGTGTTGTACATTTTGGCATATTACTTCCCTGTCATCTTCAAAACAACACTTAATGTTATTATGAAGAATGTGATGCAGGACGTTGGGGAGGATTAGAGGTTCAGGGAATCAGGGATCCCTTTTTATCTGGCCTCTTGCCTAGGTGACCCAACCAGGAGATCAAAATTCTGACCGAAACAGCTCTAGGGGTAAAAAAAAAACAGCACGCAGGCACCCCACCATTACATGGTGACGATACCTTGGCACACAGGCCACCCAACCATTACACGGTGATGATACCTTGGCACACAGGCCATCTAACCACTACACGAAGCAGTTTCTAACCTCTGTTTGAATGCACGCCGTCCCATCTCCCGCGCCGCACGTTTGACGTCATCAGGCACTGCGTCCTTCTCCTCATCTGATAACTGATGCACGTCATGCCCGGCGTCCAGGCGATACGGTCCCCCTTTACCTCCTAACCCCGCGGTATCTCGCCCCCCGGTGCCCCCGGCCCAAGTGTTCCCTCCGACGTGTGGGGCGTTATTTGGGTCCACCTGGAATACAATGAAACTGTTAAACCCGCACACAAACATGAAAAGAAAACAAGGAACAGTGAAACAGTGTAACCAACTTACCTTGCCGTGTTTTGGACTGGTGACGTCCTCTCCACTTTCCCTCGAGTAATTCACCTAAAGTAAAAACAAAAAAAAAGGGAAAATTTAGTTTTCTCAACTGAGTTGATAAGGTATATTGGCCACCGTAAAACGACTCAAAAGTTGACGTTTCCAGTGCTTTGCCCTTCCTCTTATCCCTATATCTAACCTAAGTGTTAATCTAGCTTAAGTCTAATAATCGCTTTATCTAGGTCCAATTTTATCAAATAATGATAACCTACATTAACCTATATTAAACTAGAGCAGAAATGGCATCGACCATTACAAACGTCTTGGTTACTAATGAATGTTAATGATGGCATCGACCGTTAAAAATGGAAGTCTAAAGCAAGGCTTATACTACTTAGAACATTTTACGCGACAACAGCACGATAGAGCCCAAACTGAAAGCAAAAATGCAACCGTGGACAGCTGTTTCGACCTGGATGGATCTCGTCAGCACGGTGAGGCAGCAAAAAGATAGAAAAACTAGCGCGAACGGTTGCATTTTGGCTTTCACCAGTTTGGGCTCTATCATGTCGTTGTCGCGTTTAATGTTCTACGTAGTATCAGCCTTGCTTTATACTTTGATTTTATCTCTATTTTTGGCTGACTAGATCTTCTCCAGATCCTATGTACACCGGCAGCATTTTCGTTCGCGGTCCTTTGCTTCTTATTTACTTGTTAAAAATGGCATCGACCGTTTATGAAAGGGAAATCAGCGCCGGCGCGACTGTAAAACATCTAGCTAATAAAGGGCCATACCTGTAATGGCCCATGATAGTCGTCGCCAATTAGTCCCTTCCACTTCTCCAATGAGCGCACGAGATTCGATATACCAGTCTCCCACAGCCTCACGCGGCCTGCCACGTCGACTGTCACAATGCCTTCGTATGTCGTTGGTGCCATAACTAGCGGTTTTCCCGCCAAACGCGCGTACAGCGAGAGGTCGTGACGGCCTGGGAATGGAATATAACGAACAGATCTGCAATAAAGAAAGGTAAAAATTAGAAACGGAACCCATAAAAAACTACATTTTTGTAAACAAAATAGAAAAGAAACCTCTTTTGAAAGATAAATCGAGATAGACGATCACGTTTTATATCTACCTTCTTCCAACATCAGCAACTTCCAAGTATCCCAATGGACTTTGCGGCCTGACGTGTCGAGGATCCTCATCGTCAGATTCCTCTTTCCTTATTTGGTCATCGCTCTTGGGAACGGTAGAGCCCGGGACAAGACGGACAACTTGAGCCGTGGCAGGTAGACACAGGGGAGGGACTGTGTCCTCGGAGATAAATTTGTCTATGGGTGGGGTCAGTTTACGCTCTAAGTGTGGAATAAAAAACCGATAAAAGTTTAGAAATTAACTTTGTGACAGCCTAATAAGCCCTAAGCTCTTGCCAGTATATGAAAAATAAATAAATGCGCATTTTGTATATTCTACATCTCTAAATTTGTCTATGGGTGGGGTCAGTTTACGCTCTAAGTGTGGAATAAAAAACCGATAAAAGTTTAGAAATTAACTTTGTGACAGCCTAATAAGCCCTAAGCTCTTGCCAGTATATGAAAGATAAATAAATGCGTATTTATATATTCTACATATCTTTTTTTCTTGTTTTATCTTGTTATCCTATATTCTTTCTGTTTTTCTCCTATTTGAATTGTATCGTTTCATCTTATATTTTTGAAATGTAACGTCTTTCCACTGTAATCTTATATTCTTTTGTTTCTTGGCGGCCTGACAAAATATTAGATAGAATATACTTATAATCCCAGTTGTACAGCCTTGCTTTAAATTAGTTATTTAAGATACAAACCTGGTTGTTCAGTGTTGTTTTCCGATTCCTTTTCTCTTTTAAATGAATAAAAACTGACCGGTGATTTCTCAAGTAGCTGATCGGGCTGAGCCACTGCTACCGTTGCATAATCCCTGGCTCCGACCAACAATCGATTACTTCTAGATCGCTTCTCTTCTCCGACTGCCGAGGAAAGGACTCCAGGCGGTAAGCTCCGAGTTGATATCGATTTCCAGTGATCGTTTTCTTCCCCGCTCAAGTTTATGCTTGTAATCGGATGAAGAACGCAGGGCACAGGGGCTTCTGGGTAAGGTTTCGTCAGCAGATACTTCCGGTCGGTCCCAGTCTCACCGACGAACCACAGGTCACGCGAGAAAGGGTGAAACTGTCCAATAATAAATGGCAAAGTAATTTGCTGCGTTGTTCCGTTCACTAAATCCACGACATCCATTTTATTACTGTCTTGCTGGTAAATAACAACAATATTTTCGTGCGCAAATTCTGAGCTCAAAACAAACTTTCCCTTTTCAACTGAAAAGTGCCGCGTCAGTCTTTCCTTAGTGTTGTCAACTATAGACTTGAAGTTGAGGGTCCGAAGCTCTTTTCCCGCAGGGCTCAAGAGATATAACGCGTTCGTGTCCTGTTCGTGAATGAGCACCTGGCCCTGAAGGTCCCCCCCTAAAGCCGCCATTTTGAGCTGAGGAATGGCGTAATGAGATCTGGGAAACAGGTCATACAGATCCAAACACCATACTGAATCCTGATTGGTCTGTTGTGAGTAGAGCGACACGGGGTTAAATGCCAGGATGTGGATCCAGTCTCCCTTATTTCCTCCTAGGAACAAATTTACAAATACCTCTTAAGTACAAGACCATGTATCTTTGTTCTTTGATATTAATTTTCAGCACGTAGATGCGAGTAGAAGAGAGTTTACGAGTTCGCCCACATTGGACCTACAACTCTCACAAGAAACTCTCACAATCTCTCGTGCATTTTTATAGGCAAGCAAAACCCGCTACATGAAAGAGTGTTTATTGTAATTTTTTAAAGAAAATACCCCACAGTTTCTCTGAGAAATCATGGCTTTTTTAATATACTTTTGTTGATTTTGCTTGAAAAGTAGCTTATGCTCCAATAAGTGCTCTCAATTTAAAGTTAAAGTTTCCCTTTTTTCGGTAAAACACCTTACCAGGCCCCACAGCCGTGCTCATCACCACTCCTCCCTCGTGCATGGGTAGATCCCAATGACCAACTTGTTCTGAGAATCCATACGAACGACTGTTGATGCGTTCAATTTCTCGGGGTGTTACTGAAATAGAGGCGGGGCCCTGGAAACGAATGAAAGTCGCAACAATTGACAGTTACATACACGCACACAAACGGTAAATCGTTACATAGTGTTAACAGGCAATTTTAGGACGAAACTAATCCAGAAAAAGCTTGTAAAGTTAAAAACAAGAAGGCAAGTACAGTCGAAGCTCTCCTTAAGGACACCTCTCTTTTAGTCTCAAAGCTACCAAAATACAAACAATCCCCACTTCTTTAATACGGACACCTCTCTATAACGGACAGCTCACTTGATCCCAAAGATAACAAAATTCATACAATCCTTACCTCGGCTATAGTACGGACACCTCTATAATGCAGACACTTGGGTCTGTGCCTTTGGTGACCGTATTAAGGAGGTTCCACTGTATAACCTGTATAACCATCATGATACAATGCTACAAAACCATTTTACTCTAAAAACTATTTGTTGTATCCGGCCCTAAAAGGCGTCAAAACGTTAGGTTTAGTTAGGTTTTGGCTTAAATCAAACCGGTCTTGCGGATACCTCACTGTAACGAACAGCTTATTATCACGGACGCAAATAAGATTTACTATCTGCCATCAATACGAACTCTTTCTATTACGGACACCAAATCGTCGCGAGCGTCTTTCTTCTGCGCGCGAATAATGATAACGGAAAATAGAATTTGCCCCAAGATTTTTGTCCAGCATTGTAGATGCGTACGCCATGCATCAGTCATTTTTCAGACGTTCATTGGAAGGGCCTGCCGTGCGGCCTTGAAAAAACGTCTGCCGTTTTATTCTCGTCGTAACTCACCCGAATCTTTAGTCTCCTTTCCTCCACAGGGCAGTTAATTCCAGCATTAAAGCCATTTTCGTCCCCAGGGATTTGCCAGGTGGAAACCAAAGTTGGCTTGGGCAGAGGGAACCTGGACATAACAGAAACAATCGCAATAAATACTGGGTTATGTCAAATTAACATCGACCTACAAGAGGTCGGACACCTTATTGAGACTTATATAACGGAGTAACTGGTTAGCTTTTAGTTGAGGTTAGGGGTAGCAGTTTATATAGTTAAATTTAGGACTAAACAACCCGAGAAGCTAGGAGGTACAGTGGTACGGTAGGCTATGTAAGCCTACGCCTAGCTGAGGTCGCAGGTTCAATCCTGAGTGGGGATTTTGGATTTTCTTTTTTTACACTTGAACATTTATTGAAAATAAAATTCGAAGTGTCGACATTACGTTATATATTCTCAATAAGGTGTCCGACCTCTGTATGTCAGGGTTGCATTGTGGGATAACGCCGCCGCTAAACGAGCGAAATTTTGTTTGCATACATGACGAAAGGTTTTAACTGCTGGAGTGTTTTTTTCTGACATAAGAATGCTAAAAAAAACACGTTTACATTAACAGACACAAATAACATTTAAAGTGCCCTCTGATCAAATTTTTGATTTTAATTTTTTTACATTTTTGTGTACAATTAGACTTTCTTACTCATCTTGCCAAATTTCAATCCATTACGAACATCAGAAGTCATTTTATTTTAACATTTATTTCCGAGAATTTACGGCCGCCATTGATCAACCTTGTTCCAAGGCTTGGTTGCGAATGGGAGAAAGTGACGTCAAAGACTCAAACATACCTCACGGGTTGAAATTATTGCGTCGACGAAGGAGACGCTTCCTAATCTTGTCGTCTAGGCGGAACGAATCGAGAAAAGTGTCGGTACCAAATCTGCGCCATCTTGAAACGTCACAATAGTATCCAGCATGCTTAGCGCGTCGTCTAGGCGGAACGAATCGAGAAAAGTGTCGGTACCAAATCTGCGCCATCTTGAACGTCACAGAACCAGAAACATGCCTGAAACGCGAATGTCATGTCACAACGAGGTACCTAAGGAGACGCACTTTAATCTGTGATTACTTCTAGTAATAACAATAAGCATAGCAAAATTGCACGAAGAACAAGTCCAAAGTTTTTGTTGCTTTTCGCGTGATTTTCAATACCTATTGTTATTATAATTTCAACCCGTGAGGTATGTTTGAGTCTTTGACATCACTTTCTCCCATTCGCAACCAAGCCTTGGAACAAGGTTGATTAATGGCGGCCGTAAATTCTCGGAAATAAATGTTAAAATAAAATGACTTCTGATGTTCGTAATGAATTGAAATTTGGCAAGATGAGTAAGAATGTCTAATTGTACACAAAAATGTAAAAAAATCAAAATCAAAAATTTGATCATAGGGGCACTTTAAAGTAGCGACTTCCTT
This sequence comes from Dendrophyllia cribrosa, assembly GCA_024195265.1. Classification (NCBI taxonomy): domain Eukaryota; kingdom Metazoa; phylum Cnidaria; class Anthozoa; order Scleractinia; family Dendrophylliidae; genus Dendrophyllia; species Dendrophyllia cribrosa. The sequence goes on from JAJLRJ010000010.1 coordinate 37,143,303, forward strand.
TCCAAATTTCAGAAGAGGACTATGTGAATATTTCAAGGTTGTACTTTCTAGAATGGCCATAATGTGTCTCAATAAAACTGAACCCACTACCAGAACGCGATGGAACTCACGAACCTGTCATGATCCTGTTATGTTGCCCGTGCAAGTTTTGAAGCGTAATAGCACTAAAAACTCCTGTCATAGATGGTTTGCACGGCGGCCATGTTGGATGACAGTGCAATGAAATTTCCATCCTTCAGGAATAAAACATCATTTTTATGGAAATTATTTCTATTGTTTCTGTCACCCAACATGGTTGCCGTGCCAACCACCAACTGTACAAACAAATTATTGCTGGTTTAGCGTCGGCTTATATCAAACAGAAAAAGAAACTCTGGTGGATCAAGGCCTCCCTTAATCTTTTCTGTCACTAATCCAAGATAAGTGATAAACGACAATTGAGTAGGCATCGAAACTCGAAGACACAAAAGAGGCATTGACACACAATCAGCGTTTTCTTTTTATTTAAATCTGTTTACACTCAAATTACAATTCCTTAAAAAGGTTAATAATAGCTTTAAAAATTCATTTACAAATTTACCCCTTGCCCGCACCCAATTCGCACTAAAATCGCCGCCCGTTTTCACATGCGATTTGAAGATGCAACTAGCGCGCGACAAAAATTGCATCGACAAGTGCGACAAAAATTGCACAAAAAATCGCCTGTGTAAACGGGCCTTTAGGAAGACTGAGCACCAGCTTTTGGCACTAAGATTTCTGGGATCGTTTGGGTAACCAATATGACGGTTTCTAAGGGCAACCATCAACCTATCGTAACTAATGCTGGTTACCCAAACAATCCCAGAAACCCTTGTGCCGAAAGCTGGTGCATAGTCTGCCTAAAGTATCTGGAGGGGCAATTGACATTGCACAATAAAATGACGGTTACGACAAGTACACTAAATTTTATATTTTTAAATAAGCGAGACACTACGTAAGTATTGATTGCTTGAAAACTATTTACCAGTACTCTGTGGAACTGATACAGAAATTAAGCCCCAGTTTCATAAAAGAAATGGCAATCTTTTTTTTTTTCGTGTTTCCATACAGTTGAAGTAACACCGGTGAAAGTTTGGAAGAAGGAGAAATAGCTGTGAAAACACGAAAATAAAAGCGACTGTTTCAACAGCTTTTCTTTTTCTCCAAAATTTCCACCCTTTTTATCATAATTTCATGGAAACGGAAATCAAAACCGTTTTTTTATTTTTTTTAAATCTCAGTGATTGGAACGTTTGTTTCAATTCAGCAATTTGATTGTTATTGCGTTCGTCTGCGAACGCGATCCTAATTTCGTGTTGAATGTCCTGTATCATGTGTTGGGTGTCCTGTGCAATTTCCTAGCGGAAAAAATCGAGATTTTTTTTCATGCTTGGACATCCGATTAGCCCCCCCGAAGATTCTTTTGTGTTTTTCAGGGGCAAATTCTCGGGCGGGAACTGGTATCTACTTTGGCCTCGCTGTCATAGAGCTTGCTGCCGATCGGAGAAGGACGCTTTCGCTTCGCTTACTAATCTGCGGCGCATAAAAGCAACTTTACGCTTTTCAACGGCCGGAAAAAAGTTGAGAATTGACCGATTTTTATCACATAGCAAGTGAAATGAAACCTGGCAGAGGTTTGACGGCAAAATCAACCACGGACATTTCAGGGTCTGTTTACGAACGCTGTCGATCCGCGTCGATCTCTACACAATTCATCGGTCTCTGTCATACGGCAAGTGAAATAATGGTTGGCTGCGATTTTTTTTTCTGTTTGGATCCAACAATTCTTCCCCGTAACTTATGCCCGCATGTTTTTGCTCGCTGTTGTTGCTGTTTTCAGGTATTAAAAATATAGACGGCTGCATCACGGTGTTCCTTTGTTTGCTTATCTTATCATTGCTATTTTACTAAATAACATTCGATTTCTTTATGATTTTGTTTAGTTTCATTGTAGATCGTGTAAGCTTATGTTTGAATCACATCATCCTAATTACATCTGTGCTGCTGTTTGTCAAATATTCAATGTTATTCGCTTGATATATTTGCATGTATGTAAATGTGAACAAAAAGTAACGCAAATGTCACGCTGTTTCTTCCTTGAAGACTCTGACTGAGAGATGGACCTCTGTAGACGTCAAATTTTACAATAACTGCTTTTGGCAAATCAGGTTATTTATTTTTTTAAATAAATTTTTTCAAAAGAAGATTTTGTTGTCCATTTGTATGTGTTTGTTCATTAATTTCATAGGTTGAAAAGCGATTTGATGTAAACAAAACAAGACTTGGATTGTATAGTTCTAAACTAAAAATATCCCGAGAATATGACGATATAATAACTGCCACTCCTTGACCCACACCCCCTCCCCCCACCACCACCGCCGCCTACTGGCATTCACCTCCACCTCCCACCTCCTCACTCCCTGTACCATCACCCCACCCTGTCGAACGCACTCCCCTAATTTCCAATTACTACTAGTTGTATTGTTTACCTCAGCAGCCGCAGTTACAGTACTGATTAGTTGTGTTTTCTTAAAACATTCCTTAAATAAAATGAATGACGAATTGGCTTTTTAACAAACTGCACCAGGCAGAAGATTATCCAAATGTAAATAAAAACCGCAGTAGATAACTGTTCTCAGCTTCATTGTGAATCCGGCAAACTATTCAATTATATTTTCGTCTTCAAACAGTCAGACCTCTCAAGCGATCACCTCTTGTAAACTTCCAACTGATCCTGCTACCAATTCTCCCATTTCTTCAGACATATCACTATAATTATTTCCTATGCAACAATCTTTTCTACATTTTGGGTGGTCGTTTTCAGAAGATACGAATGTTGTTTCTTTTTCTGCTATTGCTCATTTAGTGATTTTTATCTCGTCTATTTTATCCACTCATTTTAACTCATTCGAAATGTTGGTACCCAGTAGAAGTTCTACAGGAATCCCATGCAAATTGATCTCATTTCCGGCACTATTTTGATTCCTTTTATTATCATATTCTCGCTTCTTTAAAAGGTTGACGTTTCTAGTGGGGGCCGCCACATGGATGCCATGAATATTCACTTTATTTCACTATTTTAAACTTTTTTATCATCCCATTCTTACTCTTTTGAAAGATTAACGTTTCTGGTGGAAGCTCCCACAGGGATCCCATGTTTATGCATCACTTCCGTCACCACTTCCTTCACTTCCGGGTGATATGAATCGAAATCGAACACATTCCGAACAACATTAGCCAAACCTTCATTGGGAAAAGCCTGGAAAATTAAACAAAATTAATGTTCATGTTGGTGAGATGTGAGATTAGACAGCGCAGTTTGTGCTATACAAGGCGGTTCTAACTTTTTTAATTTGTGGAAGAAATCCTGAAGTTTGCTAAATAAAAGCTTTTGAGCATTACTTTTCTGTGAACTGAATGGGTGTTTATTATGCTGACAAGGTGGTTCTAATGTTAAGTCTGCGGATGAAATCGTAAAGTTTGACCATTCACATGTTAATTACTGAGCAGTACTTTTCTGCGGTGCTTTTTCATGACGCTGTACAAGTGGTTCTAACCTTGAAAGTCTTGGATGAAATCTTAAGAGTCACCATTCAAATGAAAGCTATTGAGCAGTACTTCCTGTGGTACTGTTTATTATGCTGTACAAGGTGGTTCTAACTTTTGAGTCCGTGGATGAAATCTTATATGTCACCATTCAAATGAAAGCTATTGAGCAGTACTTTTCTGTGGTACTGTTACGTTTTCAAAAGAAAACAATTCTGTTACCTGTAAGTGTTTGACGACACTGACCACCTCCCTTGTCGAGTAAGGATAAGAGATCAGCCCCTGATCAGCTCTGGATCGTAATTCACCAAACGCATTCACTAGTTTATGAAGAAGCTCTTCTGGCACACTAGGGCCGTACTGACGTAACATCGACTGAAAGGTAAATGTAAATCAGTTTTTTGCGCGGTTTTCAGTTGAGTGTTGTAAAACCAAAACCAAAGTAATTACACTGGCCAATCAAAACTGAGGCAGTCATTCCAATGAAACAATCAGAACTCGGAGCAAATACATGTAGCCGGCGTCAAACGCGGGAAAATGTGAGCGGGCAAGTCACGATTGGTTTTGGTTTTACTTCTGATTGGTTGAAAAAGTGACGCGAGATTTTTAAGCCAATCACAAAGTGGGGCTATGCGCGCAGGCTATCTTAGTAATGACGCATCTTGTTTGTCAGTTGTTGATGCTTTAGTTGTGTGAATGGACAGGCCAGGCCTCTTTTATACTGGGACCCCAGTCTCAGCCAAAGAAAACAGTTTACATTCTACAGTGTATTTTATAGCACCTTACCATTTCTGACTCAAAGTCAGGGTTATCCACCGCGTGGCAGCTAAATATGTCGCCTGAGACAAGAAAAGGGGGAAAAAAAGTTAAGCGCCGATTTTCTAACGAGTTCTGAATCTTAGCCACCCTCTAAGTATTGATTCCAACACTTGTGAACAAAAATAACTGTTGACTAACATTGAGATCTGTCGCCGAATTCACGAATCCTTGCTAAGTTAAGATATATCCTAAAGTATTGTTTCTTAAAAATTAAGTCATTCCAACCACATGCTCTTACCAAGGGATCCAAAGAAGTCGTTTCCCAAGAAAGGAAACCCTGGTCGATTCGCCAGAACAATCATTCGGAAGTCTGGGTGAGCTCTGATAGCATTTTCAGGCAAGGGAGTTGTTTCATCACCTGTCAAACAAGAAACAAACACGTTTAACTTGTTTAAGAAAGGAGTTAATTCCTATATAAACTATGGCGCTGTGTCGGTGGGGAATAAAACACCAAAATTTAGTATCAAGTTGAGTCGAGTAAGTAAAATTGCTACCGTAAAGAATCAAAGGGTCCTGTGAGCCAACTCGTCAATATGAAACATTCAGGCCCTCCCTTCTCCTGGACGTTTTGCATCACCGCCTCCCCCACCCCCTTGTGTCTAGCTCCCCACTCTCCTCTCCTCCTATGAGCCAACTCGTGAATATGAAACATTCGGACCCTCCCCTCTCCTAGACGTTTTGCTTTACCGCCTCACCCCCCCCCCCCCACCCCCTTCGTGTCGAGCTCCCTACCCTCCCCTCCTACGAGCCAACTCGTGAATACGAAACATTCGTACTCTCCGCTCTCCTGGACGTTTTGCTTTACCGCCTCACCCCCCCCCCCCCCCCCCCCCCCCCACCCCCTTCGTGTCGAGCTCCCTACCCTCCCCTCCTACGAGCCAACTCGTGAATACGAAACATTCGTACTCTCCGCTCTCCTGGACGTTTTGCTTCACCGACCCCCCACCCCCAAACCAACCCTTGCGTCCCCACCCTCTCCTCCCTCCAAAGCCGCCCCCATGGGTAAGGCAGGAAACCATTACATATCGCGGGCTCAACGTTAACAGCCGATCGACCGATCGAGCAATCGAGTGAAATTTTTTTCCACTGCTATAAGTTAAGCTGTCACTACTGTACAGCAGCGCTCTTACATCACGTAGCATACGGTATTTCATGTACCTGTCACAATACGTCTACCATCTCCAAGAACCATCACTCCATTCTCCACTAAGGACTTCAGTATGCAGGTCACGTGAGTGGGTGCCTTGTCTGCCTCGTCCACGACCAACACGTGACCAAACTTGACCGCGCGAACCTAAGGAGAGTGAACCGACGATTACATTAAATGATTTATGCCATATACAAGGGAATAAGTTGGCGATCCAAAGACAACGAAGCAGTTAGTTGTTCAATATATTCTGCCTTAGCCATGTTCACACTACAAATTCATAATTCATATGTATAGGTAAATGAACTCTGAATCGCTTATCAATTAGGTTAAGTGAGGGGTGATTCTAACTGCAGAAATCTCAATACAAAGCTACTACTTGTGACCGAGCCGCGCGAGTAAAGAGGGTAGCGAGCAACAAAGGACAAAATATGAACTCCGTATATGTCCAATTTATTAGCCAAAACAATATAAAACTGTTTACAAGAATAATGATGAATACAAGGCCGAAAACTATTACACAAAAGCAATGAATTAAACACAAAAGGCAACAATAAAGGCTAAGGAAAAGGGCAATAGCGCCACTCCGTGCGAGGGGAGAAAGGAGAACTCTCAAAGAACTTGTAAATCAGATGTTCTCTCGACGATGGACTCTAACTTGTGTGTAATTAGAACGTGTTGGGTGTCTAATATACCCGTTTAACACAATAAACAAGGAGCTTCAGAGAAACTAATGGCTGACATCCTGTTTTTAACTATTCGATTGGTCAACCATGGCTAGGTAAGCCACAAACTGATAAAACTTTCCTGTTTTCCGTGTCACTATTCGTGTAAACATAACCACAAAACATATACGTGCTCTTTTAGCACAATTGATAAAGAAACAGTAACTTCCGTGGTTTTCGTAAAACAAAGCTGGCATACTAAAGCCTGATAAATTTAATTAGTTGTCTTCCTGCACATGTATCATATGGGAGAAATATGACAGAGTTTGGTTTAACACAAATGACCACAAAGCATAACCGAAACGAATATTTTCCGTGGGAACGGAGATAAACGGAACCGCAAAGTAAAACCGAAAAATTGCTTTGTGACATATAATCCAGCTCGGTTACATACTGACCAGCGGTGAATCTTCGTAAATTATGACTCCATCTTGAACGTTTGGCTGCAATGTGAGGGACTGGACTGTGGTATCCCTGTGGTATTGAAACAGAAAATACAATAAGCTAATACATTCTTACAACCTGCTTCTCTGAGCCCCATTCTCAAATGGTCCAAGGAAGAGACAGAGGCCAAAGGACCAACTGGGAATAAGGTTAAGACGAAAACACATGAGAGCAAACTAACATCACGAGAACCAGTCACACTGGGCCAAGTGTTCGAAATCTTAACCAACATCTTACTTTTGAAACCATTTCCAGCCGACAGGTGTAAATAATAAAGTATGAAAATAATTCCGAAGAACATCCTGCAGTACTTAATATTTGAGTCAACAACAAGGAGATAGATTGATAGAAAGGTAATATTTCGGTTCAATTCAAAACCATTTTCAAACGATGGACAAAATTTACAAAACAAGTGTTGCTTATATATTTTGCGGATGAAATACAATAAGCTAATACATTGATAGAAAGGTAATATTTCGGTTCAATTCAAAATCATTTTCAAACGATGGACAAAATTTACAAAACAAGTGTTGCTTATATATTTTGCAAGAATTACAAACATCACACGCATAATTTTGTAAGGAATGAAATAAACAAAGCAAAGAGTCCAAACAAAGTTCTATGCAAACAATTAATGCCATTTCTTGGTGGCTTTGATCCCAGTGTTTAGGCAGGGTTTGACAGTTTTAATATAAAGGGATTCCAAGAAACAGAGCTGATAGAAATTACTGTTGGTCACGAGAATTTCGAGAATTTCTTCAGTTGTTTGTTTTCTCATGATAATTAGGGCTGTTGTTATTTAAGCTCCAGTGAGATTGCAAAAATTAAATAAGAAATAAAAAACGAAATGAATTCTGATAGTTGAAGTAAAATGATGCCATCGTGAAAATTTCGCCGAAAGAAAGGAAGGAATGTCCAACACAGATTGACAGTGATTGGTTCTCATTACCGTTAGTTGCTCTGGTCACAGTACTTACATTATAACTACTCCCGCCGAAAAAGCAAAATTTCGCAAAGCTTATTTCCATGTTATATCGCCAAATGCCACCAAAATATACAACTTAGTTGGATAAAAAGATTGTATAGAGCAAAACAAAAGCAGTAGTTTGGAGATAAAAGGAAGGATTGCAAGGATTGAAATGGATTACAGTTCACGAAATTTGATTTATTGACAGGCGGTCAAGACATCAAACTTGCCATTCTTGTAAAATTTCGATTTTTCTATACGTTACTAATTTTGTATTTTTAGTTCATAGTTATTTGCTTCTATCACTTTTGGCGATGGATTCTTCCAATTTCAAGACAATAAAGTAAGCTTAAAGCAAGCTCTTGGCCATAATCATGAAAACACGATATTTCATCCGGGACAGTGTCCCTTTAACGTCCTAAAACAAAATCAAGTTGTCCGATATTATTATCCAGTTACATTCAACAATGAAAAGAAAAATCACTGTGTAACGTTTCGTAAGAGTTAGACCAGTAACATTACGTTATTCAACAGCCTTGTTACCAGTCACCTTCGACGCTATCGCACCCGGCCCCAAGTCTCTTTGAGAGCTCTCTTTGCTCGGTAAGCGATTTGAGGCCTGGGAGTGAGGCTGGTTAATTACCTGTGAAGTTGAATGTATTCTCTTGGGCGGTTTAAAAGATGCAAAAACCTATCTGCAATCTTGTTTTTGCCAACACCCTGAACATACAAGATACAGCAATTAAAAAAAACAACAGAATTAGAATTACTGATTGAAATTTTCTTGACTGAAATTAGAATAATATCGATACTCAAATTAACATTATTCTTGTCTAAGAGCTTGTAACTCAACAAGATATAAACTGAGAGGATTTCAAATGTTTAGTACCCAACGATCAATTAGACGCCATAGCCGATGTAGAATTCATTCGTTCGTTCGTTCGTTCGTTCTTTCGTTCGTTCGTTAGTTCGTTCTTTCGTTCGTTCGTTCTTTCGTTCGTTCGTTCGTTCGTTCGTTCGTTCTTTCGTTCGTTCGTTCGTTCGTTCGTTCTTTCGCTCTTTCGTTCGTTCTTTCGTTCGTTCGTTCGTTCGTTCTTTCGTTCGTTCGTTCGTTCGTTCTTTCGTTTGTTTGTTCTTTCGTTCGTTCGTTCTTTCATTCGTTCGTTCGTTCGTTCGTTCTTTCATTCGTTCTTTCATTCGTTCTTTCGTTCGTTCGTTCGTTCTTTCGTTCGTGCGTGCGTGCGTGCGTTCGTTCTTTCGTTTGTTTGTTCTTTCGTTCGTTCGTTAGTTAGTTCGTTCGTTCGTTCTTTTGTTCGTTCGTTCATTCATTCGCTCATCATCGCTCATTCCTTCGTTCTTTTGTTTTATTGTTAGATTTTAAGATTTAAAATATACCTGATTCCCAACGAGTAGTAAATGCTCGCCAAGCATGAAGTCCTTCAGCATGTCCTCCATAATATTCAGATGCTGCAATGCCATTTATCAAGAAGAGAATGTGAGAAGAACAAAGAAAGTCTGTATTTATCTTGAACTTTTTATGACTGACACCTTCACTCCTCGGGCTAAGTCTTGAGTCAAGTGCTGTAGTTACAACTTTTAAGTCTGTAGACGAATTCTTTTTAAGAGTTCCTACCATTCAATGAGAGCTACAAAGTAGAACTGTATTATGATGCTCTACGTTTTTCAATATTTCACAAAATAGACTGCAAAACAGTGGGTTTTTCTCTACTAAGCTCGAAGGCGAGGTGCGAAGCGCTGATACTCGCGAGGAGAGTCGCAAAGCGCAGATCCTCGCGCGCGAGCCTCACGCTCACACTCACACCATTTCTTCCGCCATTCAGCTATCGCCGCTTTTATTGGTGCACTAGCGTTATAAATACAAAACATAAAACAGAATTTGGAGATTCCTTCGACTGTTAATTGTGGCCAAGTTCAAAGGGTTTAAGTTACAAAGAGACATCATATAAAACATATGTGCACCACGTGCACGCTCACCTGATGATTTTCGTAGAATAATACATCAGGAACCTTTGTTCTGTTTTCTGGATTATAAACCGGTGCTGTCGTCTGCCCGATATGAAGCTTTCCATCTTTTATTTCACCTGATGGAAAACAAATGAAACACCAGAAGTAAACATTTTTTTAGCGTTAAGTTCTGCGAGATTAAACGTACTTAGGAGGTGGAACTTTTCAGTATTATACTGTACAAGGTAGTTCTAACTTTTAAGTTTGTGGACAAAATTTTGACCATTTAACCATTTGACCAGTGCGACCATTTAAATGAAACCTGATTAGCAATACTTTCCTGTGGTGCAAATTGCTAAACTTACAAACAAAGTCATTGGCTTCTTGTGGCTCTTGTTTGGAAGTGTCTCTGTTGATGTGTATTCCAAAGTCATCCAAAACCTTTTCTAGCGATGAAGAAGCAAGTCTTGGTAAAAATCTGTTGAGACAAAGTAACTTTTTTACAGTCCTTTGATGCTAGCACATTTAAGGATACGGTTTCCTTTGAAATTTTCAGTTCTAGAGAAATTTTATTAAATATCGCAAACACACTGATATAAGTAATACAAATGAATTTCGATAAATTTTGCTCTTTTGCGTGCGTGCGTGCGTGTGTGTGTGTGTGTGTGTGTGTGTGTGTGTGTGTGTGTGTGTGTGTGTGTGTGTGTGTGTGTGTGTGTGGGGGGGGGGGGGGGGGGGGGGGGGGGAGTCCGATATGAAAAAAAACAAGATTCTGGTACCGTTTAGGCTGTTTTTCGAAATTTTCCGACGAACACCCCTGTCATTTTTATATATGAGTTCCCCCCCCCCCCCCCCCCCCCCCCCACCCCAGGGCCGGGACACTGTCGCTTTAAATAACAAGTTAAGTTATGATACCTTGCTAGACAAGCCTTGTGAATAGAGTGCTCAAGATCCTCAGCTGGGTAAGTTGCTAGGCGACGAGCAATGCGGAAGAGCTGTCTTGTGGACAGTGATGATGCAATGGATGACACCTGCAAGCAATCAATTGAACACAAGTAACTTGAATATATGAATCTCATATCACAACCTATTACTCGTCTTCAATCAGTTTAACTAAAGTATAAGGTAACAATAAATTGGCAAACTACAAATCTATCTCACTCCAGGGGACAGAGGACGAGGTTGACGCAACTGAAAATCGAATGTGTTGGTGCATTTGGACGTCCTCGCATCTATAACGGCTATGTAGTCATAGAAATCCCCCAAAAAAGATTTTCCTGTCAGTGACGATGAGCACAAACGTACCAACAAGGGAAACATTCAACTTTCAATTGACATCCATGACTCGCAAACGAGAGATTCAAAAACGTTTCCACAGTCTTACAAGCTAACAACTCGGGAAATCCCAGCTCTGTGATTTCCAGAACCTTTATCTTACCGTGGGATCTATTGATGATCGCAACTTGTCTGTAAGGTTTAGAAGCTTGTCCATGACGTCACGTGGACAACCTGGTACCTATTTCAAAGACATTAGTAAAATAGCCTTTAATTTTAATATATGAAATTGTAGTGACGTTTTCAAGCACCTTAATAAAGTAATCAACAGTTAAAGTGTTCCTTTTGTTGATTTATGGTGTAATTATCAACAAATAACGTTTCATTCTCTGCATAAAGAATTACCCAAAGTGACCTCAATGCCACTGACTTTATTTCTCTTACCATATCGTAGATAACTTGAGCCTCTTCTTGCTTGGACAATGGGCGAACGTGATGGAACAAAAACATGGACAACAGTTCTGAGTTGAGCCATTGCTGCTGAGAGCTGCTGACAATAGGGGGCTCAGCCAGTCCAATGATACGGAATGATGGATGAATGCACAGAATGCCCCTACAGAAGTAAATATGACCTATGAGGTAAAAGCTCATCATGGCTATAAAGTTGCAAGTGAACTGCAAAAATGATTGGTCTCAAAACAACTGCCAAATTTGTATCAAATTCTTAGACATGTATAGTAGCAGTTACTGAATCCCACAAGCAATGACAACAATAACAACAATACAGACAGACATGAAACAACAACAATGATTATAACAGCAATACCCACATTGAAAAAAGTAACACAGACACTGAGATGGGTGTTACTAAACACAGGAATGCAACAGAATGGAATAGAATAACTGCAGTGTACCAGAATAAGCCAGAACAATCTGAAATGAGGTGGAAAGACACCAATATAACACTGTCAGAACGAGACCGGAATGGACCAGAATGATGTGACGGACTCGGAATGAAACCAAAATTCATCCATGGAATGAAATCAGTGCTAGAAATATGTTGAATGTTCTTGAATTATCAACCAACACTGGCCCTGAAGAAGATTGGTGGATTACCTGGAAGCCATGTCTTGATCAGTCCAACTGTTTTCCTCTTTTATCATTTTGTATCTTTCATGGTGCAACAGCCTTGTTCCATTGTACAAAGATAGTTCTCTTTCACTGATAAGCCTGATAGAAAAGCAAACAAAAATAATAATACTGATCACTTATAATAACAAGAGGCTCCAAGCAGCCAATACTCATGCGCATGCATAAGAAAGTTTTATGATATATTTTAAACATGATAAGAAGATGTCTGACATGGCGAAGAGTACTCCTTTCATTTAGTCATCGTTCCTGCAAACCACGTTGTTTGCTATTGATTGTTTTGGAAATGAAGGCTGTACCACAATGAAGCCAGTGATTCTTCTAAGCCTTATATATACCAAACGTGAACATTACTAATGTAGGTAGGGTTGTAGGAGATGCTGTCGTGACACTTAGGTAATGCTCTTTTACCGGAAGTGAGAGTAGCCGGAAGTCACTAAACAGGAAGTGCAAATGGCAAAGCTATGAGCCGGAAGTGCACAATTTAAAATATGCGAGCATAAATTTCCATGCAAAATTGTGATACAAAAAAGAAAAATAATAAAAAAAGGAAAAACCAAGGCCATTTTATAACTCATGCCGCTACCCGCATGAGTAATAACAAGAAAAACGGAGCTGAAACCTTACCTCATGCCGCTTCGGGCATGAGTAAAAAAGATGCACTAAACAGTGAATTGGACTATTGCCCTGCTCCCTTGATTTTTCTTTGTGGCACACTTGTAAGGCTGGACTCATCTTGGATTTCAGATGCTTGAAGCAACTATGAGTACGCCACCACGCCCCCTCTCCCCCTCACCACACCCCTCTCCCCCTCACCACACCCCTCTCCTCACACCATGCCCCCTCTCCCCACACCACGCCCCCTCTCCCCCCACCATGCCCTTAAATGAGACCCTTCTTTTTGTACCCTTCTTGGCTACCTTTGCAGCACAGCAAGTGTCCCAGGGTTTACTCTGTGAATTCCATCCAACTCTGCTATACTTCCTTCTAGCGTGGCCATCACCAGGGGAGAGTACCTCCAGCTTGTGTCCCCATTGGCTTGTGTTATACGCCGTTGGAGCAGATCTCTTGCTGTCATGTCCTGTTTTATTGAAAGAAAAATGTCAGTCTTCTTAGTGATGTAATTAACCAGCAAAGTTCAACCTGAAAGCTACTGGGCTGCACTTTCCTGTGGTACTGTTTATTATTCTCTACAAGGTGGTTCTAAATTTTGAGTCTGTGGATGAAATCATTACTGTGGCCATTGAAATGAAAGCTATTGAGAAGAACCTCCTTGTGGTACTGTTTATTATGCTGTGTAAGGTGGCTCTAACTTTTGAGTCTGTGGATGAAATCCTACAGTCTGACCTGATTCAAATGAAAGCTATTGAGAATAACTTTCCTGTGGTGCTGTTTATTACGTTTTTGTATGCTGTACAAGGCGGCTTTAACTTTTGAGTCTGTGGACAAAATCCTACAGTGTGACCATTCAAAATTTATGAAAGCTTTTGAGAAGATCTTCCCTGTGGTACTGTTCATTACACTGTACAAGGTGGTTGTAACTTTTGAGTCTTTGGATGTAATCCCAAAGTGTGACCATTCAAATGAGAGCTAGAAAGAATAGATGAGAAGTATTTTCCTTTTGTCACTGGGTATTGGTTTTACCTGATAAAGAACAACAGGCTCAATGTTGTAACCTAGAAAATCAGCAAACTGCTGCACCAGCACACTTTTTCCACAACCCTGGAATGTAATGTCAGCAGTACAGATTAATATGATCAATAATAAGGGGTGCGCGGAATAAGGCCCTAAGTGACTTTTGATGTAACGTCAAATTCTCCTGTGTTTCACAAGGGAATACAAGGTAATTTGGAATGAGAATCTAGCAGTTTATCAGAAGTCACTAAGGGCTTTTTTCCAGGCACCCCTTCAATTTTATTTATTTGGCTTTTGGCCTTAATATGTACCATAGTTTTCACAACTGAAGCGTCCGGAGCATTACCAACCTATGTCGAATTTCAGACCTTTTTTTGTCTTTTCGCACTTATTTTGCCTCATTTTTGGCATGTGACCTACAAATTAACTTCAAAACATCGTTCAGAAATTTGTATGCTGGTTTTCCCGTCATTTTAGAGAAAAAAACGTATATAAAAAGTGAAATTAACTAAACTAAACTGCCTGAAGAAAGATGAGTTCTGGCCCTCTAGTGATTTGACCGTACATCCGAGCGTGGTTCCTTCCAAAACTGTACGAAACGTGCTCCAAAACGACGCCATTAAAAGCAGATTGGCCGTGAGACTATGCGACCGCAATGCTCTTGACCAGTGCCAACAACCTGATCAAAAATACCGCTATTTACGCGCGCCTGGCTCGCTTATCGATCACGAGTTCGCTTCGGTTAACACATTGTCCGTAGCGTGTGTATGTTTGAGGCCCGTCCGGTGATGGAAGGACATCATTAAGTCCTGAAATCCGTAAGTCTCTAGCACCTCTCAAAGAAACGAGTCGTGTTTCTTGTCCCACCTTGTGTCTAAATCGCCATTTCGCACTCGAGGTGAAAATAGACGTTGGTTGGCAAGACGGAGCTGGCGGGAAAGTCTGGAATCACTTCGGATCAGAAAAGGGGCAGTGTTGTGAGTTGTGGCCCATTTGCCATCCCGTGCCGTAGTCGAAATGCCCGATATCCGAAGTGCTTCGAGACTTATAATATTTTCCGTATTTTGTTTCGGTGGGCATTCCGTGCTCGATGTCGCCATTGGTATCCCGACATGCTTTGCGACACCTTTGCTGACCATCGGCGATAAAAATGAAGCGATTTTGAGGGAATGAACTTTGGGATAAATTTTTCTTGAGCGGGATTTAGCGGCACGGGCCCAAACTTGGCCATCTGAAGTGAAAAAACCTCGGCATAAAATCGAGAAATTCGGGTAAACTTTGGGATTCATTTTCTCGAGCCGGATTCAACGGAAAGACAGGGAGTTTAGTTAATTTTTGTTTTTTGCATACGTTATTTCTCTAAAACGACGGAAACTACAGCATAAAAAAATTCTGAACAATGTTTTGCAATTAATTTGTAGATTACATGCCAAAAATGAGGTGAAATGAGCGCGAAAAAAAAAAAGGTCTCAAATTCGACATAGGTTGGACATGCTCCGATGTCTTCAACTGTCAAGCATATAATTTCAGAGAATAAAGAGAGACCACTGCTTTTAACAGCACAACGAGTTACCAGATTTTGTGGTTTAATTTTGTCTTTTGGCTTAATAATATCAAAACAGTTTAATTAATTTTTATTTCCAATGAATTGTTGAAAGCAAAAACAAAAATTAAATATCCAATATATTGACATCAACAAAGTAAACAATAAATAAATGCATTCTGACCTTGGGTCCTACGAGACAGAAATCATGGACTGAATGTGACTCCAACATGTCTGCCAACACCTTGGAATGGGATTTTGTCATAACAAACTGACAGATAAAAATACACAATTCACTGGTATTAATCAACTTGAACACGCATCACTATATCACTGACACTTAACAAAACAGCATATTTATGCCATATATATTAACTCCCATAAACAGACCCCCAGTAACAGAATCAGACTCCATCATGGGGGCCTGTTCCACAGGCGAGAGAATTAACTTTAAAAATGTTCTAGTTTTAACACCTGTAGTTCACCAGTTTTGCCCTTCTTCGTATGAGCTGCGTCGCTGCCAGCAGGAGTTTCAAACACAGTATTCCACTTTTTTGTCCCGATTTCCACAGATGCCATTGGCACTGAACACTCAGCAGTAAATTTGTTTATTGTGCCAACTGATGTCAACAACGATTTCTTTTCTCTGTCATTAAGATTAAATGTCTGCAGAAGGGAAGAGAAAGAAAAGTAAACTGGAATGAGAAACAACACTAACATTTTTCTGTTGAAATCTGCCCACTGTCTGAGCAAGAAGAAGCTCACAGACAATCGGCTCAATTACCAGCCACTCTTCGGGAAATGAGCCTGTGCTCACCCACCAAAAGGGAGGAAAGCTGAGCCCGAGTGAGCAGTGAATATCAAACCTAATAGATAAAGGATAGAGGTGTATAATTTTTTTTTTCAAGTTTTTAATGAATATTATGTACTTATTGGCTAAGTGGGGGGCTGGATGGGAAAATATTTGGCTCAAGGTCATGGCATATGAACCAAGTGCAGTAAGGTCTGTGCGCCATGACTGAGAGCCAAATATTTTCCCATCCAGCCCTGCCTAACTTAGTCAATAAAGGCTGGTTTTCACTGGCGATGGAGTCAGAGTCATAGTGGTAGTCGGAGTCGTAAGAGCGCTTCCGACCTAGTTAAAATTGAAAATCGGAGTCATAAGCAGAGTCATAACCTTGACGGAATCGGAGTCGGAAGAATCAGAATGGTTCCATTCTTTGCGCTTCTGATTATGACTCCGACTCCGACTCAGTCATTAGTGAAAACCAGCCTCGCGTATTTTATCATATGATTTACCAATTTGGCAAATTTTGTAGCATGACTGTCAGGTTTTTCCGGCCCCGCTCGTGCTAATGGGTACGGCTTTTATACAGGCATTTTTTCAATATTTTAGAAAAGAATCATGTGAAAGCCCAAATGGGTCATATGATAATAATGAATTTTTATGAATATTGTTTTTTCACCTTGAGTGCATCCTGTACAACCTTCTGTCCTTCATCTCCAAGTATAAGTTCATGGGGATACATTCTTAAAATTGAAAATCGGAGTCATAAGCAGAGTCATAACCTTGACGGAATCGGAGTCGGAAGAATCAGAATGGTTCCATTCTTTGCGCTTCTGATTATGACTTCGACTCCGACTCAGTCATTAGTGAAAACCAGCCTCGCGTATTTTATCATATGATTTACCAATTTGGCAAATTTTGTAGCATGACTGTCAGGTTTTTCCGGCCCCGCTCGTGCTAATGGGTACGGCTTTTATACAGGCATTTTTTCAATATTTTAGAAAAGAATCATGTGAAAGCCCAAATGGGTCATATGATAATAATGAATTTTTATGAATATTGTTTTTTCACCTTGAGTGCATCCTGTACAACCTTCTGTCCTTCATCTCCAAGTATAAGTTCATGGGGATACATTCTGTGGATGAGTTCTTCTAATGAGTGTTTTGGATTAATGTCCTGAAAAGCAACGAAGCAAGTAAGAAAACAGAAAATCATAATTATAGTGGATCTCTGAAGGACTCTGTGCATTAGACATTCAGTAGAAGGGGTATGGAGATTTTCTGCAACAGCACATTAAAAGAAAAAATGGATTACACTTACCATTATTCTTACAATATTTACAAGATTGTGAATTGGAAAATCTGGAAGTCCAACGGAGGCCAGCTCTGTTGATTGTAATGTGTGTGCAAATGAAGCCAGCTGTGCTAACCTAGTAAAAAGAGAAACATATATTAATAACAATTTCAACTACACGAACATAAAATTATATTCTTTATTATTTCATTGTTAAGAGACTAGGTTGGAGCAACTTAAATTAGAAAACTTGTATCATGAGATACGGTTTGTAACAGGCCATTGGCCATTTTATAATAATTTTATATTATCATTTATAACTAACAAGCAAACCTTTCTTGTGGTAAATGGGGACATGCAGACTGAAGGAGAGCAAGCTGGTCCTGTGAAGAAAAAAAACCCAGATCATTCACACATTAATTCGGCAGGTATAAAGCAGTTTTCAGTCGAGTGTCGAAAGTATATCATGTACTTCATGTTGTGATTGGATAAAAAATCTTGCCCCACATTTTTAACCAATCAGAAGAAAAACTCAAACCAAAGTGACTTCTGATAAACTGCTAGATTCTCATTCCAAATTGCCTTGTATTCCCTTGTGAAACACAGGGAGAATTTGATGTTTCATCAAAAGTCACTTAGGGCCTTATTCCGCGCACCCCTTCATAATTAATTATGAAGGGGTGACTTACCTACATGCATGCTACTTACCTACATGCATGTGTTTTCCTGTGCTAGGTGCCTGTGGATGAAATTGTGACATTCAAATAAAAGCCACTGAGCAGCACTTTCCTGTGTTACTGTGTATGATGCTGTGCAAGGTGGTTTCAACCTTTGAGTCCATGGATGAAATCCTATGTGTGACCATTCAAATGAAAGCTATTGAGCAGTACTTTCCTGTGGAGCTCAGTGTTCAATATGCTGTACAAGGTGGTTCTAACTTTTGAGTCTGTGGGTGAAATCCTAAAGCGTGACCCTTCAAATGAAAGCTTTTGAGCAGTACTTTCCTGTGGTGCTGTTTATTATGCTGTACAAGGTGGTTCTAACTTTTGAGTCTGTGAATGAAATCCTAAAGTGTGACCATTCAAATAATAATAATAATAATAATAATAATAATAACTTTATTCAAGTGTCAATAAAAAAAAAAAGAATATAGCAGCTAAAACCACTAATTGGGGACACTATCTAAAATTACCACTAAAATATATAAAAAATGAAATGAAAGCTACTGAGCAGTACTTTTCTGTGGTGCTGTTTATTTTGCTGTACAAGGTGGTTCTAACTTTTGAGTCTGTGAATGAAATCCTAAAGTGTGACCATTCAAATGAAAGCTATTGAGCATTACTTTTCTGTGGTACTGTTTATTATGCTGTACAAGGTGGTTCTAACTTTTGAGTCTGTGGATGAAATCCTATGGTGTGACCATTCAAGTGAAAGCTACTGAGCAGTACTTTCCTGTGGTGCTGTTTATTATGCTGTACAAGGTGGTTCTAACTTTTGAGTCTGTGGATGAAATCCTAAAGTGTGACCGTTCAAATGAACCTACTGAGCAGTACTTTCCTGTGGTGCTGTTTATTATGCTGTACAAGGTGGTTCTAACTTTTGATTCTGTGGATGAAATTCTAAAGTGTGACCATTCAAATGAAAGCTCTAAAGCAGTACTTTCCTGTGGTGCTGTTTATTATGCTGTACAAGGCCGTTCTATGACCAGTACTTTCTTTACTTTGCATTTCATGCAGTTATTCTGAGGATAAAATCCTAAAAGTGCATAATAAAATTATATTCAGACAAATGAAAACTGTTGAGCAGTGCTTTCCTTTGGAATATTTAATGTTTTACCAAGTATTTCCAACACTTACCTTGAATGGTAACAGATGTATGTCTCTTGCTTGGAATCGTGACCTCAGAGGAGGATCTAAAGGGTTTCCATGGTAACGAGGGACAGGTAACCCAAGAGCAATTACTCTAAAGTCTTCACTCACTCGCACAAGCTTCCATGCTTTCAACTCTTCTTCTGAATGTTCCTTGATAGATATCAATAAATTGCAATTCTAAATAAATGTGGTTATCAATATCTTATTTTTCCTTACAATATATACAACACCCACACCAATGGGCATGTCAGGGGGGGGGGGGGGGTAGGGCATGTCAGGGGGTAGGGCATGTCAGGGGGGTAGGGCATGTCAGGAGGTAGGGCAGGTCAGGAGGGTAGGAGAGGGTAAGTGAGGTGAGGAGGGGGGGGGGTGCACAGAAAGGATGTGGGTGGGGAGGAAAATTTGTCTGCCATTCTTTTTAGACCCCCCTAAAAAAGCCAAGCCCCTATTTTTTAAACCACACCCCATAAATAAAATCCCTATTTAGACAGTTGATAAGCAAACCAGTTCAAAAATTTTAAACTGGTTTGAAAATTTTAAACAAAAAAAAATTCAAACCACAACATATATACTACCAGTACATACTTTTAAAAGAGCGTCATATCTTTCGGCAGCCATCAGAAATCTCCCATCCTCTAACTGCATCTCCCTGAAAGAAAAAAGAAGCAAATTTAACTAATAGGATTGCTAACTAATACATTAATCAAGATTAATTTTTATAAGCTTGGGGACCTCACCTGTTTTCAAGGAGGTTATTCAAAACCGGTAGTACATTTCGTTCAGCCTTCTCAATTCCCTCAAGCATCAACACTCGCCCTTCGGTTGCAGCACGCACAGCACACTGGTCAACATAATACGCAGTGCCTGACGAGATTTCTCTTCTCTGCTTCAGGTCTGACTCAGTTGTATCACGTGATAGTGCAATGTACTCAATTTCACGCTTGGTTAGTTCCTACAATATAAAAATTATCATGAATAAGTTCTGTCACTGCTAGTCCAGTGGCAGATCTACATATTTTTAGAATCAACTCAATGTAAATTGAATGGTTGAAAAGTGAAATATTTCTTGTTTTTAACATAGCGTTAGTGAGTTATAGAGATTTGAATTGACAAAATGCTAATAAGATGATGATAATATTCATGACATTATTTAACAATGAGTTGGATTTTATTAACAAACCAAGTACTGCATGGCCAGGAGTCTTCTGGATGGCCCTGGAGCTCCAATGAGAAATACATCCTGACCCAGTTTGTCCTGTGGAGAACACACATGCAGAAAGATAATTAAACTACCTTCACATCTAGAAAATAATTTCTTTTCACAAATTAGGAAACTTTTATACATTCAAACCTCTGCAAATTAACTCCAACCATTGGTAGACTCTTGTTGTGAGTGGACACTCAATCATGGTCCCAGCCATATAGAAGCTCTATATTGTTAAACCCTCATGAGTGAAAGCCTCTCTGCAATGGGGAGTTTAATGAGATACAAAGGGTGTTGGCTAATGGGAGGTTCCATATTTCAAGAAACACATATCTACAGAATGATTCTGGACATCTATGGGGGACAATCGACAAACAGCAAACAATAATTTCCACACAATTAGCAGGGGGTATGTCGGGCACATGGGGGTCTTAACTTCCCGCCTGCTGGTCTCCGCACCATTTTCCCAGCATTGCTGTGGACATCAGTCAGACCCACATCATCCCTATCTCCAGAATGCTACATCCTACTGTTTTTTTTTTCTCCCTCAAATTTGTCGTCTGGGTCCTGTGCAATCTCACTAACCCATCCCCCAACCCCACCCCCTTACAACATTGCTATAGATTATCAGCCACATGACACACAGATAATAATTTCAAACAGGTGTACTTGTAAAAATGATAAATAATTATTAACTGTAATATTTACTGTTTACCTTTTGCATGATCCATCGTAAATTTTTCAGCACATACTGGGGAAGTTCTCCACTAACTAAACAAGAGGAAAAAGGAAAGAAAAGCATTTCTGAATCACCATTCAATTGGAAGTTTCACATTGACACTTCCAAGGATATTAATTTAATTTATTATTTTTCTCTTGTTTATTTGTTCCCCTTGCAAAATGTTTTCAGCAAATTTGCTTTGTTAGTAGAAGCTTTACAATTCCCACTGTACAATATTATTGTGCAAGAAGGACTTTCATAGAGGTCATCAATGATGTTATTATGTTTTCTTTTGACATTAATTTACTCACTATATTTAACTGGGACCAGCTCAGGAGAGGAAGGTTTCTTCAGTCTGATTGACACATCACCGATACTAACATTGCCATCTATTTTAGAAGACAATTCAAGATAAAAGAAAATATTAGTCATAAAAAGGTAAAATCCAACCAAAGCCAGCTCCTTTAAAAAAATTAATTATGGTTGAGTATTTTTATGACAGAGTCAGTTTTTATTAGCCACAATACACAACCTTTCATTAAATTTTTTTTTTCATTATATAATAATAATTTAATAATAATAATACTTTATTCAAATAATGAAGTACAAATATTTGAAAAGGTAGATCTTGAGATTATCCCTATATACAGATCACCTAACAAAAAATCTAATAATCTGAAAGTTTTTTGGTGAAGGTATTGTAAAAGGTCAAAGTCCACGTCACACTGCATGCCCCTTTAAGTAAGACATACAAGTAATGTAACATGTAAGTAATTAAAGTAATACATACACATACCTGAACACAGTGGTCTTAAAGGAGCTCTGCAGAGCGAGTTAGCCAAGGCATTGAGACGCTTAGCGGCTTTACCATTCGACATTAACAACCTAAGCATGTGTGCAAACTAAGAAAACAATGTCCCCTAATTCTCAGTGGTCTTATGTAATTTTACAGGTTTTACTAACTAGTAATAGCAACGTCTACTCGCACGTGCAAACGATATAAAACGCCTTCCATACGTCTCAAAACTTTCTTGAATTATCAGACTCGAAATTTCTGACAATTTGTAAAAGCTACGTCGCTCAAGATGCATGTTTTCAAGACTTTGGACCAAGCCACATGCCCGCCATATTGGATTCTTCTTCTAACTGGAAGACTGGGCTCTAGTCCCAGTTTTCATCATTCATTTGTTTCCTTTCACTTTTCCAACTCCAGTTTGAACATATTGTATATTGCCCACAATGTTTATAAGTTTTTCTTTTTACCTCGTACTGTGTATCTCTATGAAATAGCCTCTCCTCGACCGCCGTTCTTGCTGCATCCCCAGTTTTCAGAAAGAGGCAGTACCCGTTGTAAGAGCTTTAATTAAAAAAAAAAAACACTTGTTACGTATTTAAATCGCCATAAATTAATTTGTTTTTCTTTTTTCCCGTTTGACCGCCTCCACCTCTTAACATCCTATACAGGCGTTTGACTAAGAAGATGAATAAATATGTTGTATGTATGTCACTTTGTTCTGTGTTCTGTTTATATGAGCTCCTGGGCAGGGTGAAAGACAAATTAAACATGGTTTTATTGTTGTGATACTTGTAAAAATGCAACTACTTTTCCTCCACTTTTATTTTTGCACGTGAATCGAATTCGAGCTCAAATTTGCACACATTTCAGAACTTGCCCTCGGCAGGAGATATTTGGATTTTCAGTGAGCGAGCTTGCGCGGCGCGGAGCAGATATACGTGGTACTGATGAGGGTGCGGCAGGGAGGGTAGGAAGAAGGCTTTACTTACCCCAATCTTTTGTTTGGACTGAAAGTTTTGTATTGTTCTCAATTTTTATAAGTATTAATCTTATCGAATAAAATAAACAGTCGTGGCAAATACTACCGACAATTTTCCATGATTTTCGCGAATTCCGTAAACCGCGCGAACCGTCCGCGCGCGAACAAACATGAAACAGCAAGCGATTTCCAGTGTCAACATTTGCTTCGGGCTTGAAGTACAACATAAAAATATTGCGAAAGAAAGGTCTTCAAACCAATGGTAGACAATTAAACTGCACTGCGAACTTTAAACGGAATATCCCTTGAGCTTTGTAGAGAAATGATGTGCGCTTCACAGAAAAGTTCATACTCTATATTTGGCTGTGATGATTCGAACCGGAAGTCGAAATTAAAGCGCATCGGTCCTCGCATGGAAACCGCGCCTTGTCGAGAGTTCCAACATGGCGTGAAGATAAACTTATTATTTGTCTTCCGCGAAAAATGATTCAACGATAGCCTTGGAACTTCCATGAAGGGTTTGCATAAGATACATACATTTGGACATTTTCGGTTTTGGAGGCCATCTAAACAGGATTTCAAGGTGATTTCACAGGGCTCACGATGCGAAAAATATACCCGTCACCATCATGTCGTGTATTTCTCATGCTCATTTTGTGCTTCGATATGAGTTTGGCTGCAAAGAAGGGAAGCTATAACGTCCCTCTCCTACGGACAAAAAGAGACTTGCGAGATAGTCGCGGAAATCCAACTGAAAACTTAAAAGGTCGTCCTGGCCAAGGATATTATATCGCAACCGACCTTGGGACTCCAGCTCAGAGAGTAAGTGGCGTTTGTTTGTTGTCGTTTTGTGCTGCTGTGCCGTAAATTTCATGTGTCTTCGTTGCATGTTTTTCTGCAAATTAATCCCTATCTTCTCTCGCTCAAATCATTGCAATTTATCTTCTATTTCTGTTTGCCTTGTTCAAGTACGCATAAACTTGAAGTAATTCCTATTTTATACCGAAGTAATATAAACTTCTAACTTAACAGTCTATTCGTCACATCGGGAAGTCATAATGAGATCGATAGCCTTTCGCAATATATAAGCTTATGTGTACACATAATACATTCCCGCGATTCCGGTTTTATTCCACAGTCAGTATTTGGATGCAGTATTGTTAAAAAAAACCAAACTACATTGGTTTATTTTTGTATTGAATTAGTGAGTTCGGCACATCATATTACCATAATTATTTTGTTTTTGAGGAAATGTCGACCGACGCGCGGCAGACAATGATGTTCATGTTTTTAATCGTGAATAAATTTTAAAAGAGACAACGCACAATAGAACAGTTCCTTGTTTTCTTAGCATGCTGTTCCGCGAACTATTACTGCCTCGAAGAACACGAGTCAAGTAAATGCACTTTGAATATGTATAAGCTTACATAAATTAAAAAGGAAGTGAAACCTTTCTTTTGTAAAACCGAACCAATTTTTCCGTCGTCACGGTAATGCCTAAACATGTTCAAAACAATTTTTGTTCTGTACGTAATTAATAAATCGTTTTCTTAGTGAAAATTAAACATTTTACATCGCTTATAATATTTTTTTGGTTAGCGCGCGCTTTTCAAGAGCGGAGAAACAGTATACATCGATGACAATCGTTTTGCGAACGTCGATCAAATCGTTCTGCCCGCACCTGCATGATCCTTTAAAAATACATTGTAGGTTTAATTTCGGTATAATTTATTGCTGATTTGAATTAGTCAATATTATTATCCCAAAGGCCTAAACGTTTGTTTTTTGTAAAAATACAGGATCTTTAGCTCTGATCGGCCTTCTTTTACTTTAACTTACATGAACCTGTCATTTCAAAAGTAACAGAGTGCTTTTTTGGCTAAAAAAGACAACACAATATTATTTAATTTTCACTCTCAAATTTTGAGAGTGAAAATTAAATGTCAAAATTTGATATAAGGCGATTATGCATTCAGCCCTTCAATTGGAAAAAAGTTTTAATTTAAACTTGCCATGTATAGGGAAGAAATTTACTCTGAAGACATGAGAGACGATATTTGATACATTCCCAGGCAGGATTCATGAGATAAATTATTGTACTCCACTCCATCCAATTACTATCGCTAATTGTATCAATAACAAAATTCTTGATTGTGATTGGTGATCCGCGTGCCTATTTCTTACGTAATTGGCGAGCGGTCACGTGGGTGTCCAATTACAGCTATCCAATTACAGCTATCCAATTACAACTTTTAGCAATAAGGATAGCTGTAATTGGACACCTACATTGCGCGCACGTCAATCAGTTGCACTTAAATGGGTTCTTTTTTGCTTATTTTCCTCCTACTTTCAAACTGATATTGAATATCCTAGGCGTACAAAGTACAAAAAAAAAACACATAGACTTTTAAATCTCTAATTTTGTTATTGATGCAATTAAATAGTAATTGAACTTCGTACTCGTAATTTCAAATCGTCCTCGCGCTACGCGCTCGGCTGATTTGAAATTACTCGCCCGATTACTCCCTGAATTGTACTCCGCTCATTAAAAACCAGCATTGTGATGCACCCTCAGCTAGTTTTACCGACAATTTATTTAGAATCTTCCACTTTTTACAGATAAATGTCCTTGTTGATACTGGAAGCAGCAATTTTGCAGTTGCAGCCTCACCACATCCATACTTACCTTTCTACTACCACACAGATAAGTAAGTAAAATAATTACATAATTTGTAACTTGCTGTGGAATTGAATAAAATCACAAATTGTGCAATAATACTAGCAGTAATCACAGATTATGGAGACGCGTTCGAAGGAATTTCTGGCAGAAATGAGCCCCTGAAAAAACCCAATAGGGGCGGCCATTTGGAAGACCGTCTACCAAAAAATCTCAAATTTTACTGCACGTAAACCACAGGAAAACCAACACGAAATTAGGATTGCGTTCTTCAAACGCGATTATTGAATATGACAGCGATAAAAACCCTCATCACTTTTGGTAGGTTAATACTTTGAATCCTGGATTACCATAGAATTGATCAAAAGTATAACTGCCCTGAAAGTTATGGCTACCTAAAAGTAACATTAATTTTGAGACCTTGCT
Source organism: Dendrophyllia cribrosa (assembly GCA_024195265.1). Classification (NCBI taxonomy): domain Eukaryota; kingdom Metazoa; phylum Cnidaria; class Anthozoa; order Scleractinia; family Dendrophylliidae; genus Dendrophyllia; species Dendrophyllia cribrosa. Next base: position 37,169,290 of record JAJLRJ010000010.1, read on the forward strand.
AGCAATAGCTCCCGAAAGTGATGACCCACCTAAAAGTAACAGACTTACCAATTGGCAAAAACACTTTGGAAGAGAAACTATATACTCCCTCAAAAGTAACTCTGAAGCAACAATGACTTACAATATTGTAGTGATGAGTACCACAGTGTGGTACGTCATAGAGAGTATGTTGGCCCGAGGCTTGCTTCCTTTCATATTTTGATTTAGAAGATCCAATTTTGCAGTCATATTTACCTTGTTCAATAACTTTCTTGGAATTAATTTTTCGCAAATTGTAGCAGTCTGAAAGTAACAGCCACCCAAAAGTAGCTGTTACCCAAAAGTTGCAGCCCTAAATTCTGAAAGTAATAGGGAGCAGTACCCTAAAAGCTCTATTATCCTTACCCCACCTCCATTTTCAGTGGCCCCCTCCAATAATCCCCCCTTTTGGATGTCAAATAGTGACAATACAGAGTTCATAGAGAAGCTTACTTTTCATTCTTGGTTTGACATAGGACTTATCAATAAATGGTTTTCAAATTATATTAAGGTCAACGTCATATACAGATCTGAACAGACCTGTGGCTGTGCCATACACACAAGGAAACTGGGAAGGAGAGCTAGGGTCTGAATTGCTTCGTTTTGTTGAGGGACCAAATGCCACTGTACGTGTTAATGTGGCAGCGATTCTGTCTTCTGAAAATTTCTACATCAATGGTTCCATGTGGGAAGGAATTCTTGGCCTTGGGTATGCAAGATTGTCCAAAGTAAGTCATGGTCAACTTTTACAAAAAAAGAAATTGTTTCAGCGTAACTTTAGGGTAGTGCCTTCAGTTTTAACTGTTGCAAGTTAAAACCCTGGATAAAATAAGAGTATCTGAAAAATGGTAATATATGTGCATTATTTTATTTGGACTGGCTTACATTGCATTTGTATGATGTAACAATGTTCAAATTCACTTAACAATCAATTCAACTGAGAGATGAGAGAAGCAACATTCTACTCCACAGTGTGGCACCCTACCAATTGAGCAAACTAGAGGTGTTTATATATTGCTGCAACTGAAGTGGTTTTCCTTGGTAGGGGATTTTTGTCTTCAGTGGTAAAGAAACATTTTTAATTACTTTCCAGGTATTTCTTAAATCCCATAATGATTAACAAACTTGTGGTCTTCTCAGATCTGAGACAAATAAACTTTTGAGAAAGATTAAATGTTCATTGTGTCATGAGCATAGGACAAAGAAGAAATTATGCATCCCTGACAGGAATCAAACCTATGACCTTCTGTACACTAACTGGATGCTCTAACTAGCAAAAATATCTATCTTTCATTATTTATCACCACACATGACGCTTTCAACATTGCTGATCCTAGCAGTATGCAGGATATGTGTCATATATGAACTTAGTAAATAGCGTAGCTTGCCACAAATTTTGGTAGCTCAATGGTTAGTGTATCTGACCAGCTTTCAGAAGGTCAGGGTTCCATTCCCTTCAGGCACTTGGATATCTTCTTTGTTGCACGCTCATGACACAATAAACATGATGTCTTTCTCATTTCATTACCAATCTTCAAATAAACCATCTTTCTTTATTTTGTTTCTCCATCAGCCTGATTCAAGTGTACTTCCAGTCTTTGACCAGTTTGTTAATGATGGAGTTGTAAGGGACTCTTTTTCCATGCAATTGTGTGGTAGTAGTGAAATTGATTTCTCTTCTGAACCAACCGTAGCTGGAACTATGGTAAGTTCTGGTAGGCACTGAGCACAAGGGCGCAACACTTACCATTTGTCAGAACTAGCTAGCCAGGCTGGTCAATTTCTTGATTGCATGCATCATTTTGATGGACTTGTACATGTAGGAACAGATCTTTAAAAAGGTCCATTCTGTTGATGAATTGACCGGTCTGGCTGCCCAGCTCTGACAAATGTTAGTAAGTGCCCAAGCACCTTAAATCCACGAGTCAGCGTAACAATTATTCCCCACTTAGGTCTTCATAAATACTATTCTTGGTACTGATCGAGAGAAGTTCTTTAGATCAAGACAGTTTATGAAAATCTGTGGTAATCATCTCCTTTCGTCTCTTAATCTGTATGTCTGATCATGTATTGATATTACGAGGAGAACTAAGACACTGATCACTGTTGAACAGCTAAGCTAAAAGGCTGGCAAGGCGGCTTTTTTAACTTTGCACCCGTGATCCCTTCCACGGACCTTCTGTTGGTTCATGATGCAATCTTATCTTTTGTCTTATCTTGTAGGTTTTTGGTGAAGTTGATGATGAATTGTATGAAGGAGACCTTCTTTACACTCCTGTAGTAAAGAAATGGTATTATGAAGTTGTCATCACTGATATCGCAGTGGGAGGAGAAAGTCTCAACTTAGATTGTAAAAAGGTACTAAATATTGTGACAGCAAAATCCTGGTAACTCAAATTCCCTACAACTCAAACTTCTTACGTAGGGGCTATTCACATGGTACCGGAATGAGTTTCGTTCCAGAACGAAGTTCGGACTGCATTCACATATCAAAATCGACCGGCTCAGCCTAAGGCATTCTTTGCTCACATGGTTTTCGCGCCAGATCAGCAAACAAAGATGGCACAAGTTTCGTGTGAAATACACATGCACCACTCGCCCCAGACTACACGGTTTGCGGTTTTCATCTCGGAATAAAGTTTGTTTTTAGTTTAATACATGATACCAGAATGAAATGTTATACCAGAATGAGAATTTCATTTGGATTGAAAACCGGAATGAACTCATTCTGGAATGACTTGTATGGGAACTAAAATTTTGTTTCAGTATCATGTAAACAGATACAGAGAAATAACATGGTATCATGTGAATAGCCCCTCTCACACACTCATAAATTAAGGAATTACCAGGAAACTGATCAATGGTATAAGGAAAGAGTTTCTTGATAATAGTGAGACTGGGATCGCAGTAGCGATTTTTGTCTTTAATCTAGAATAGGGTTGCAAACACAGCCAAACTTGGTCTGGTATAGGGAAAGGGTTTCAGAGTCATACAGTCTTAATGGCACACCACCCAAAATTCACCACCGCCACCAACCAAAATTGGGTGATCATATCCTTAATTCTCATGACCTCTCTGATTCATTAACCCTTTCACTCCCAGAGTCAATATATTTTTATGAAGACATGTAGTGTAGTTCTAACTTTTGAGTCTGTGGACGAAATCCTATGGTGTGAAAAAATGAAACCTCTTCAGCTGTACTTTTGCATGGTACCATTTGTTCTAACTTTTGAGTCTGTGGATGAAATCCCATGGTGTGACCACTCAAATTAAACCTCTTCAGCAGTACTTTTGCATGGTACCATTTGTTCTAACTTTTGAGTCTGTGGATGAAATCCTATGGTGTGACCATTCAAATGAAACCTTTTCATCAGTTCTTTTGCATGGTACCATTTGTTTCTCAATATTTTACAAAATGAAATTTGGTGTTTTGCACTTTTGACATGACTGTATCACAAGGAGAAAGTTGATACTGATCACTATTAACTAAAAGATTTGTAAATTCTCTTCTACAGTACAATTATGATAAAACAATAGTAGACAGTGGTACTACAAACCTCAGAGTGTCAGAAGAAGTGTTTGATGGAATTCTTGATCGACTCAAGAAATTTGACAAGGTAAAGAAATAGGCCTGTTCATATGTTTTTTTATTTATTTTTAAAAGTAGGTTATATTGACATTAAGGCTATTTTCTGTTGTTGTGATTAACATTTGTGGTGGATCAACATGGTAACTGAGAATCTTCATTCATATTTAGTGCAAACAATTTAAGAAAGTGAAAAGCTAACAAAATAAATCTCTGAATTCATTTTAATGTTTTAAGTTTCATTTTGTTTACCTTCATAGCTGGGTGTCCCAGATGATTTCTGGATAGGTCGACAAATGATGTGTTGGAATTATGACAAGACACCATGGGAGGAATTTCCAGACATGTCTATATCACTTCTCTCTTCTATTAGCAATTCTAAGGAGTTTAGGCTGAAAATACCACCACAGGTAAGATGAGTAGGTCCAGGAAGCAAAGCCAAAATACTTATCAAACCACAGGTACTCCAGATCTTGCCAAGTTGCTTGGTTTGCCTGTGCTTTACTAGATACTTAAGATTTTCTTTTTCTTTGCTCCACTCTTTTACTGTGTGAGATGATTTAAAAGGAACATGACTTTTCAATGTGCTGTCAGCTGATATAAAGTTTACTTCTTTGCAGCTTTACTTAAGAGAAACGATAGAGCATGGTCCTCTTCCTGGGCAGCACTGTTATAAGTTTGCCATCACCAAAGCTGATAAAGGTATGCATCTAAACATCATTTAACTGTAAGGTTTTGTATTTTGTCTCCAAAGAAACTCACAGCCAAATTCAAGAAAAGGCTTATTTATGAAAGTACTTTGTATATGAAAATAAATTTATATGAACTGCGGTAGAAAGATAAAAAGAATGTGATCATTGCATTGCTGCAATCGTATTTTTTAATTCTTAACGAGAGACACTCCAGGGGATGGGAAGAAGAGATACCCTGGGGGCAAGGTATGGTTCAAATGAATTTATTTCGTAATCATATATTCATCATTTCACAGGGTTTAACTAGAACTGTTGTGCATTATGAACAATCTCACATCTGGCCTTGTAGCTGAATTAATTAAAAAATAATAATATTTTTTTCTCCAGGTACAGTCATCGGAGCTGTTATCATGGAGGGATTTTATGTGGTGTTTGACAGAGAAAATGTCCAAGTAGGTTTTGCTGCAACGACATGTGGAGGTAAATATGACACTGTTATGCCATAGCTATGGGATTTCTGTCAGAATTTTTACAGACATCTTCAATTCTAGTTTCATCATCATAATTTATTGCTCATCGCTCACTGTGCCAGTAAGTGTATAAGGCCAAAACCTTCTTTCTTAAGATATTAGTTAAATCCCTTTCCTGTTTGTATTTTGTAAAAATTTTGCCAACATGCACAAAATTGCTAAATCAAATGGCAATAGACCATTTTCATGATAGCGTCATTTTGCTACAACTCCCAGAATTCATTTTGTTTTTCCTTTCATATTTCAATTTTGAAGTCTCAGTGAAGCTTGAATAACAATAGCAGCAATTAACAGGACAAACAAAAACTGAAGGATTCTGGTATTTCTGATATGATGCCATCATGAAAATTACCCAAATGTTATAACTTTACATGTATATTAATTAATTTGCAATTTCTATAATATTAATAAATATGCTTACAATTTTTTTGTGTTATTCAAAATAGCTGAGGGGCGCCTTAACCCCAGTTCAGAAGTGAGCGGACCATTCAGCAGAGGTAAGAACATTTTCAATAAATTTTTTGAGCATTTTATGAAAATTATTTTGAAAGCTTAGTTCGTTTATTGTAAGCAATTGATGTGATGTGGTTAGAAAGTAGAAAGAAGTCAGAAGTGAAGCAGTGGTTAGTCAATTTATTCTCATTATTAAGTGGTCCGTTACCACATATGGCAACATGCCCCCTTTTGGCATGACTAGCTTATCATAATGGATATCCGGTTTTTGTACAGCCAGCACAAGACACTGGATATGTGACACAACGTAAATATTGACATATTAAAGCAAAATGTTATGGAAACGTCACACCACCATCTTCAACAATTTACACTTGCATCATAGGTCATGAAGAATGAATTGGGTGTTTTCTTGTGGGTTGTGTAGAGAAATTAAAATTTTTCAATTGTTAAAACAATCAAAAGTACAAACATGGTTACATGAATGCAGACTAAGTCCGAACAGCCCACTTGTGAAGCCATAACTGACTACTTGTTTACTTTCAGATGCGGTGGACTGTGAATACATAGAAACAGAAAGCTCGGACACAGCTCTTCTCACTGTAGCGTATGTCATGGCTGGTGTGTGTGGACTGTGTCTTTTGCCGATATTTGTTCTTTTAGCACAAGCAAGTTTTAAGAGGCGTAAACAACAAAAGCAACAAGCTGCAACTGAAGAGCCACTTAGTGATACAACAAATCTCAGAAGTGACTTCTACAAAAATTATTGAGTTGGGATATATAATACTCTGAAGCTCAAGATAACATGACTTTTTGAAAAAAGAAAAAAAAAACAGGCTGAAATGAATTTGCATGCAAATGGCCAGGCATAACTCATTGATAATGTGACATCAATGAATAATCAGTAAGTTGATTGAGAGTAATCAATGGCACCAATTGATGCGCATTTGGAATTAGGTGACACTTTTGTACTTTTAGTGCTTGATTATTCATTTACAATCACAGTCATCAATGACTTACAACATTGGCAGAGTGATCGTCAGAAAATTTTGAAAGAAATCCCCAAAAGGTTTTGTGACAAAATACAATGCAACATTATAAAACATATTTTTTTTTCATATATATCCCACCTTGTGGCGGTTTTCAGCCTTTTTCTCAAAGCTTCCTTCCCTGTGCCGTACCCCTCCCCCATTTTACAAAAGTAACATTGTTGAAGGGCTGTGAAAAGTTATATGTTTTGTTGAGGCTATGACAGTGCAGTGTTAGTGTAAAATTTAATAATTAGATAGAAATTTCAATTAAAACTATATAATGCAAATTACAAATCATCTGATCACAGTTAATAATCATTAATGCAAATACTTTAGGCCTCAAAAATAAGGTTACTGTAAGAATAACCACGCTGCTACATGTAACATAATTGTTAGAGAAGTTTATATATACAATTATATTATACAATGTGCGCTCTCGGTTGTTACCATAATGGCTTTATGGCAACTCCTGAACTTTGGCACAGGATGTACGGTATATATAATTATATAACCAAATATTCAATAGAAATCCCCATCGGCTATTAGAGTGCTCAATAGTTAGACTAGAGCAATAAATAAGTAGAAACATAGAGCTGGATATAGGTTTAAAAAACAACTATTTTGTAAGCGGGATAGGTTTAATTGTTCATATCAAAATACACATAGCCTTATACCAGGGGAAAATACATCTTTGGGTTTGACTTTAGTCATTTTTCTACAATTATTAGTAAACCTCTATTTAAAACACTACCTTAATTTTAATCTTCTAACAAGCCACTTAGGTTGTCTTTTGATAACTCAGCTCAAGAGATTTTGGAATTCCATTTGTACATATCCAACCATTAATAGTTATTTTAATAAGACTATTACCTTTTTTGTATTTTATGTTATTTGCAGCAAAGAAAACAACAGCTACCTTTCCATGAGCACCCAACAAATTTTTCCCAATTTTCCACAATATCATCAGCTAATTCTAATAATCATTTTTGGAACTGCTGATACATGTGAAGCAATGAAGTGAATAAAATCTTTGTAGTTTGTAACTAACTTAACACTCCTGTGATAAACATCAAGCGACAACATAACATTCGAACAAGCTTAACTGTGAATTTGTGCTCTCTGATTGGCGACCTTGAAAATAAAGTTTGTTGGGTGCTTACAGCAAGGTGCATTGCACTGTAAAAAAGCTTGTATTTTTTATTAATAAATATTGGTCATTGAAAGTTCTTCATGCAGGTCTGCAAGAGCGCCAAAATTCAAAATTCAAGAAGTCTTCAATTTTATTTTGTAGAATATTGTAAAACAAACATACTGCTGGAGACATTTCATTTGAATGGTCACATCATAGGATTTTGTTGACAGATGTAAAAGTTAGAACTATAGTACATGTGTTCACAATAATGACTCGGAGAGTGACCCTGGGGGTTAAGTTTAGTTAATAAATAAATAACTTATTTAACATGCATCAAAAAAGTACTCACAGTGCTATCTTCACATTGGGATAAACTCTTTTACACTAGCCTAGTATGCTGAACCTATATATTAACCAATAAGACACACAAGTGATCTGCAAAACAATCACTGACTAATGATATTCCTTGATGCCTTGATCCCAAGGGCTCCCGAAAACATTTTTTATTTGCTCTTTTGTAAGAAACATTTTGTAATAAAAATATATATAATAGAAAAATGCTTTGGCTGTGTGTTTCTTAAATTACTTAATGCATAGTTCTAAAATCTTATTAAAATGTCCCTCAAATCATTTCAAACTCTTCCCAAACACTGTAATTATGTTTTCCATTTTAACTCTTTAATCACAAATATCAAAATACAAATTCTCCTTACTTCTCCTCACACATTTATTATAGCAGTAGTGGGGAGAAGTTGTTAAAATATTAGTGATCATGTCCTTAATTCTCATGACCTCTCTGATTGATTTAGCATTGGTATTACAAGGAGAAATTTGATGCTTATCACTATTAGAGCTTAAAGGGTTAACCCCTCATGATAGTCTCATGAAATACTCAGTAAAATTCAAAGGTGCCTTTTATGAAAAGTGCATAAAAATAAGGAAGGGTTAACCGTGGTCAAACGAGAGAAATTTGTAAAAGTTAAGGTTGCCATTTTCACTGTTTAAAGTTTAATATATTGCCAATACACTGTCAATTTACCAAACGTTTTGAAAGTTTGCCAAAAAAGTTCTAAACGTTTAGAAACTGTGAACTGCAGAGTTGTCGGCACCATTTAGCCAACATAATTTTGATCAGGTGCAAAGAGTTTTGGTCAGTTTTCAACGGAAAAAAGCTCATCATTTTGAGAAAAATTAAATGATAGTAACGTGAACTAATTTTTTTTATACATCAACCATATTTCCATTTAATATTAAAAAATAAAATCCCACTAAATAAAACGAAAAACGCCTCCGACGATTGACCGCAGTGGAAAGGAAGGGGAGATGTGTGGGACATGACAACATCCCCCTCTCCTACAAACAGTTTCTATTTCTATTTTTATCACACCCTAATTGCAGGTTAATTTATGCAGTCACCCTTAGTCTCATACACAGTCATAGCATTGTTTGATGATGCAGCAATGGCTGCACAGCAGACCATGTCATGCCCTGTGCCCTTAAGGTTACAGTGTACCTTCAGATCCAAAATTTATTGAATTTTTTTTTTTTTGGCGTCAAAATAACGTTTACAGAATGAACTTTCATCCAAAAAAAAATTATCGAAAAATAGTGAAAATTGACGGAGAAATGACGGTATAACTTTTGTGGGCGGAGTTTGTTTAAGGCTGGTTTTCACTAGCGCATAAGCACAAGCCAACATACGCAGACTCAGTAACATGTTGATCATTAGTGCCAATTGTTCTGTTTTGTTCAAACAATTGGAACTAATGAATGACACGTTACTGAGTCTGCTTATGTTGGCTTGTGCTTATGCTTATGCGCTAGTGAAAACCAGTCTTTATGAAGCGATATGTTTTTCTAAGCGCTGTTTTCTCAAAGTTAATTTTTCGCTTGTAGGGGACACTTTAAAGAGCTACAACTCAAAGGGAATTTGTTCGATTTTCCTCAAATTTGGACACAAGCTAGGCTAACATATAATCAACAAAAATGTGTCGGCGAATTTCTTATTTCCGAAAACTTTTTCGTCAAGAGCCATTTCCGTGCGATCACTCCAACTTTTTTTCTCCCTTTTTCGAAAATATTCTGTAACTTTTCACTGCCATTGAATATGGGAAATCGCCGACACGTTTTTTTAGCGCTTCGTGTCCGGAAACCCGAGAACAAATCAAATTAGCAAAATACAATAATCGCTTTGAGTTATAGCGTTTTAAAGCTGATTCGGACGTTCGAATTTAGACGTAAAAAATTCGACAATTCATTTTATTACCAAATGGTTTCCATATTTAGATAGCCAGCTCTATAAGCTTTAATTTGATATCTGGGTTTAGGTATATTAAGTGTAATCTTAAGACGCTAGAGCTGTTATACTGGAGACACCCCCGAAGGTACACTGTAACCTTAATTATTATATTCTTCTCTATCCAATTCTGTTACATTTCACCAATTTATTTTCAAATGTTTGAGTATCCTGTGCATGCCAACTTTTTTTCTCACAGAAGCCACACTCTAATGAGGCATGACCACAGGGCACATAATCTTCAAATCTGGCCAAATATCGTCGAGAATAAATTACAACTATGGCTAACTGACTGCTTAATTAACAGATATCAATGGTAATGTAAGTGCCTCAATACCGGGCATATAGAAATCTGGAATGGACTTCCTTTCATCAGGATCGCTTGAAGTCTGACAGTTTTTCACATCGGCTAACGATGAGATTCCAGTCAGCATAAGAATAGTCTTCAGGCCACAGTTGTTACCAAACAAGATGTCTGTGCTCAGTCTGAAAGGTTACATGAATCAACATGTCAGATCAGTGCCTTAGAAGTCACTTTAACATGATGTAAAGGGATTCTGAGATATGCAATAGTGCAGGATTTTGATTCCAGATTATACTGCTATGTACACACCTGTGAGTTGAGGGGGGATATGGAGTAACGTTTCTTGTAGTCTGTCAAGTGCAAATGTCCAGGTTAGTGTAGCTTTGAAAAGAACTGTTGTTGTTGACAACAACAGTTCATTTTGGCAGAGAAAAAACAGAACAGAATGATTACACTTGACAGACAATGATGCTCCTGGGTTCAAACCATTTACAAGGTTTCTTGTCTTAGGAAAAGAAAGGGCTACAGAAAGCAGCCTTCCCATAATAATTCCAACAGTCTAAGCACTGGACCACAACTACACCTCCAAGTATAACATATCAATGTTAGGTAAAGATGTACACGAGCCACAGCACACCCAAACAACTGGCGCTTTACCTAGTTTCTGTAGCATGAAGCAACTTAGATGGGATGCTAGGCCATCACAGGGTAACCTGGTTTATATACTATGAAGTGACTAGATTTACTCTCCCCTAGATGGAATGCTAGTCCATCACAGGGTGACCTGGTTTATATACTATGAAGTGACTAGGAGTATTGCTACTTTACCCTGGATGGGATGCTAGTCCATCACAAGGTGACCTGGTTGATATACAATGAAGTGTCTAGGAGTATTACTACTCTCCCCTAGATGGGATGCTAGTCTATCACAGGGTGACCTGGTTTATATACTATGAAACAACTAAGAGTATTGCTACTCCCTCCTGGATGGGATGTTAGTCCATCACAGGGTAACCAATCCAAAAAATACTTGCCAAAATGACCAGGTCACCAGGTTTATATACTATGAAGTGACTAGGAGTTTTGCTACTGCCCCCCCCCCCCCCCCCCCCCCCCCCCCCCCCCCCCCCGCCCCACCTACCAGATGGGATGCTAGTCCATCACAGGGTAACCTGATTATTATGAAGTGACTAGGAGTATTGCTCTCCCCCCTAGATGGGATGTTAGTCCATCACAGGGTGACCTGGTTTATATACTATGAAGTGACCAGGAGTATTACTACTCCCCCCTGGATGGGATGCTAGTCCATTACAGGGTGACCTGGTTTATATACTATGAAGTGACTAGGAGTATTACTACTCCCCCTGGATGGGATGTTTGTCCATCACAGGGTGACCTGGTTTATATACTATGAAGTGACTAGGAGTATTACTACTCCCCCTGGATGGGATGCTAGTCCATCACAGGGTGACCTGGTTTATATACTATGAAGTGACTAGGAGTGTTGCTACTCCCTCCAGGATGGGATGCTTGTCCATCACAAGGTGACCTGGTTTATATACTTTGAAACAACTAAGAGTATTGCTACTCCCCCCTGGATGGGATGCTAGTCCATCACAGGGTAACCAATCCAAAAAATACTTGCCAAAATGACCTCACCAAAAAAATCCTGGAATTGGCTTGAAATTTCCGATTTCAGGATTTTTTTGGTAAAAAACTACTTCAAAGATAAATGGAATACATCAAAACAATCTGAAATGAGAAATTATCAGGTTTTTGTGAAAATATCTGAAATTGGCGATACTTCCTGAAATCTCAGAAAGTTTCTAGTAATCAACCAATCAGAATCAACCAAGCATTGAACCGTTAAAACGACTAACATTGTCACGGTAATCAGAAAGTATCTGAATTTTCAGAAAGTTTCTCAAAAAGCAGAGAAACTTTCTGTGAATGAACCAATAGGAACTAGAGTTTAAATTATAAGCAAATTAGATCGACATATGTAATTTACAATGTAGCGCGTCTTCAACTGAATAAAATAACTCATAAACTCTTGCGAAAACGTTCCTCGGTTAATTTAGCGCAACTAGTTTGGAAATGTATTCCTCAAAGTGTTTTTTTTTTTCATACATACATTTCAGTTCAGTTCAGAATTTCAGTTCAGTAGTACGATCCCAATCAGTGTGGAGCCATTTCAGAAATGTTTGCCTACTATCGCTGATAATTAGTTAAACCTGTGTTACGAAGACAATGCAGTCTGTGTATCGATCGATTTTATTGCCCTCTTTTGATGTCTTCCCATTATTAACCGTCACCATTAAAAGGAAATAACCAAAATGTCGAAAAGAAGTACTCCTTTTCGCTTTCGGTTCTTCGCTTTATATAACACATTAAAGAACCAACGGGATGTTTTCAACTCTGAAATAATAATTTCCGGCCATTATTTTCAAAAAGTTGATCACATTCATAATCCTTGAATGCATAGAAGTCATAGAACTAAAATATAATCATCTACGATAACTGGATTTCTTTACCTGACTCCTCGGCAAAAAAACTGTTCACCCGCGCATCGTAGCTGCGTCGAGCTGAGAAACGTAACAATAATAACACATTGAAATGGGAACGTGTTCCATACAAATTTGGCGCCAAACAAACAGCAAACGCGTCGAGTTTAATCCAAGGGTGCTTTTAATTTCGACAATAACGACGCTGTGTTTTTCAGAAATTTTCGTCTGGAACATATTAAAAACTGAACTTTCGAATACAGTCGACCCCGCAAGGAGCTTGCAAGAAAGCACGTGTAGTTCTTTTCTTTCCGGATAAATATTAACAGAGGCCGAAATCAAGTCAAAACACTGAAGAAATTATTTGCTGTTGTTTCTCATTTGACAGTAGAAATTCTCGCTAATAATGTAAGCTTGTATTAGCTCTGCTACTGCTTCATTAGCTCTAAGTTAGGGGGAGTTAACGCCGCTCATGTTCCATTTAGTTTCGAAAAAGGCGGCGATCTGGCCTGCAAAATTGCAAAATATTTACAGTCTTTCACACATACAAAGAAAAGCAGCGAGATGTACTTAACTACATTGGTATGAAAGATGGCTGATCAGAAAGCTAATGACACGATGAACCATATGAGGCACTTGACAGTTACTTTAAATTTTCGACAATCAGAAAAACAAATATGTTGTTATTGAGTGCAAAGATCACATTAAATTTCTTGGCATTCTAATTGATACTAATCTATCTTGGAAATTTCATATTGATTACATTGCTCTAAAAATAAGTAAAACAGTAGAAATTATTGCGAAGCTCAGACATTTTGTACCGCGGCAGATTTTACTTAATATTTATCAAGCTCTTATCTCTCCTTATCTTAATTACGCTGTCTCAATCTGGGGCCAAGCAGCTAAATCACATCTAAATAAACTTCTAATTCTGCAGAAGCGAGCTCTGCGTCTAATATATAATCAGAAAAAGGACGAACATGCCATTCCATTATTTATTGATGCTAATACTCTGCCCCTGAGCTTTATCTACTTTGAAACAATTTCTAAATTAATGTATGAAGTCTCGAATAAGCTTGCGCCAAAGAATATCACGAATCTGTTTACTAATGTTTCCCAAGTGCATTCTTATAACACCAGAGCTTCAGCTTCTAACAACTTTTACATTAAAGGTGCAAAATTGGAAATTCAACGAAAGTCCTTTTCGAGGGTAGGCGCAAAGGTCTGGAATGCGCTGCCGAACACCTTGAAAACACTCCCTAAAAATGCTTTCAAAAATAATTTACGAAAATTACTCCTCAAAACACTTGATAATGCTGATTCATATATTAACGTGCCCACAATAATAGACATGATTTCTTGACATTCCCCTTTGTTTTATTTTATTTTGACGTGTGAAAATAATTATCCGACTTGTTAAATGTCTCACTCAAAATCTCGAAGACTCAGTTTCTTTATTTATCTATGTACCAATTTATTTATCTCCGTATTTTATTTGTAATGTGATTTCTTATTTATCTTTTTATTTCTAAAAGCACCCACCTCGATTAGCTTGATGCTACCTGCGGGTGCCTATAATTTTGTAAATAATTTATTTGTTTAATAAAATGATGATGATAAAATGATGATGATAAAATGATGATGATTTGCCAGTTTACCGAGCTTTAGTGCAAGATGTCTTAAACAGTTTAGAAAGTCTCTGGTATTAAACGTAGAAAGTTTCTGCTGAAGAATGCAATGTGAAAAAAATAATAATGAGGCAACCTCATTGACTTTATCAACCGATCAGAACATTCAACATGTGATAACAGCTCATATTAGCTGCGGTTACACGTTGCCACTTTTACCTAGGTAAATTCGAAAGAACAATAGCCGCGGCACGTGTGCAAGGGCTATTGTTAATTCAAATTTTAACGCGTGCACTGGCTATTGTTGTTTCGAGTTTACCTAGGTAAAAGTTGAAACGTGTAACCGCAGCTATTGTCACGGCAACCAGAAAGTATCTGAATTATTAGAAAGTATCTCAATTGCAAAAAATTCAGAGCTTGACAGATCAGATTTAACTGCCGTTTCGACAAAAGAAAAAATTTCTGCATGTTTCAGCTGATGTTTGCTGAAAGATGTTGTTTACATACCTGTACAACAACTGCCGTGAAAAAATTCACCCAGGAACTATTAAAAACAAATTTATTACAATGCTACAATTTTTACTCTTGCATCATTGAAGCGTTTAATCTGTTTTTCTTTGTCCGCTTTGTTCTTCTCTAAGGCCCAAATCGCACTTGCGGACAACTTTTGAATTGTCCGCGACAATTTGGACAGAAATTGGTATACAAAATTGTCCGAGACAACTTGTCAATTTCGGGGCTAAAATTTGCAAGACAATACGAAAATTGGACATTACGGTATGGAAACAATTTTAAAGGTGTGGAGTACTTCGACTTTCAATCTGAGCATCAAGCCTTTTCAAAGCGCACGTGGCTTTAAATCTCATTAGTATGTATTTTATGCAGTATGAAACTGGCTTGTCATTGAACACCGTCATTGAACACCGCTAAACATGATTCGATTAAAAAATAACGCAAAGTATTTTTTATTTCTAAGCCTTTTCAAGGGTTTTTCTACTTTTAGTGATTAAATTGTTTTTGCACATTGCGATTTGCCGTGATAAATTTGAATAAAAAGAAACGTGCTGCATATTGATTTGTTTTTCTCAAGGAAGAGCACAATGGTTAATCAAGAAGGCATTGTTATCTGGATTCGCGGGTGCGTTGGAATGTATCGGACAAGCGTGTTGTCCTGCCAGGAGGCAGGACTTCGGCTCCTTTGAAAATTCGGCTGTTTTGTCGAAACTTTTTCGACTTGGCAAAAGTAGGTCGCACTTGTCTTTGCGGTGATTTTCCGTTATAATGACGAACGAATTGCACGTGCAACGTGGACCAATCAGCGGGCGGCGGTGTTTTTAAAGTTTTATTTGTCTGCCCATAGTTAATAGAACAAACTGGTTATGAAGCTCAATAAATTTCAAAAAGAGTGTACAAAGCTGCTTTGTTTTATGTTGAACGAACCGTGACCCTACACATTGTTTTGTTTAACGTGTTAGTCCAAATTTTTCTACTGGTCAGTTGCTCATATGCATTTCAATACCTTTTGTGTTTTGTGCAGGGTCAAGGCAAACGAACAAAAGAAATGGAAAACAAAAACATATAACAAAGGACTGACTGAGTTTCATAACCAGTTTATTCTATTAACTATGGTCTGCCCAGTTCGTTTCTCTGAAAAGTGTAGGTCGCACTTGTCTTTGCCAAGTCAGACACTTAAATAAATTGAAATTCGATAAAAATGTACAAAATTGTCCCAAGTGCGATTTGGGCCTAATTCGCAGCTTGATTCAGCTTGTCAATCATTTTGTACTTAAGATAAAAGAACTAATAATTTATTTATCTTTCGTTTTGGTTTTTATAAAAACAAAACAATTTAAAGTTAAAACAATTTAAACAATTTAAAAATTGTTTTGACTCGCACAAACAACGTGGTTTTGAAAACTCTGTTTTCTTCGATTTTACGTCAGTCAGATGTTGTATTAAAAGAAGCACACCACAGTTCGCACTTCGGCCGTGATTCTGAAGAACTTTAAAGAAATGCAGTCCATACAGGAACTCATCAGCATGGTTTTTGCTTGCACCATTGCAATAATGTTTTCACATATTCTGTATTATTTGATGGAGAAAATCAAAAGGTTGGCTGTGTTGGAGTGGGAACAGAGACTGGAGAACCAAATGCAACGAGTCGCCGAACCAGCAGACGGGAGAAGACCAGTAGCTGTAGAGCATGAATGGATTGGCTAGAATGATCACGAATTATAAGACGCGTGAGTATTTTAGTTAGTTTTACACAAAACCCTACTCATGCATTAAAAAAATAATAATTAAACGCGTTTTTTTCATATGTGAACTTGTTAACGATTTGTGCACGAATCAGTCACTATCTTTTTTGTCCGGAATGTCCTGTATGTGACCCCGTCATTTGTCATGTTTTGTTTCAACAGAAAACTACAAGGATGGAGAATTATTTTGTCAGAAAAGATTGAATGACATCAGTTAGCAGCAGCTTAGTAGAAATTATTTTATGGAATAGATTTGAGTGGAACAAACTTTAAATAGTTCGACTACTGGGATATTGGACCGGATATTGGATATTTGATGAGTCGTGGATATGGCCAAGATGTATTTTTTGCGTTGGTCATACGAATACGCGCGGCCTTTGAACGAAAGGTCTGGAACGAGTGTGAATATGGAGAGTGGGACTGGGGAGAGACATTTCTCTCGGCGTGTGAGGCTCGCGCGCTTCGCGGGCGAATATCCACGCTTCAGACGCTTCGCGCCTTTGCGAGCGTGCCAGCGTAAAAAAAACACTGTTTTGCAGTCTAGTTCTGGATATGATCTGTTGAACATTGCTTCAGTATTTTCGTATACAAACAAGCCCTTGAGCTGAAATTTGGAGACTTGACCATTAAAGATGGACAAATTTGCTGAAAGTATTTCAGAATCCAACAGGCTGTGTTTCGTGTTCGTATCAAGAAAAGCGGGTCAAATTCGACAACAATAGGTATTGTATTCGCCACTTTAGAAACGAGAAGGAAACTGGGCCGAGTGAACTTTCGCAACAAACTTTTGGGATCGTTACAGGGGACGCTTTTTTTGTCACTGTCCCTAGTAACAGTGGATACAGTCGAGCACACGGAAACTGTTCGAAATAATTGGGATGTTCGTATTATGCGGTTATTTATTTAGATAAGCCAAATTGGCCGTATTATAAACGAGGTTAATTTCTGCACGCAAAGTGTAATACAGTTTAAGGCCCCGTCCACACGCATCCGGATATTTTTGAATCCGCAACTTTTTTGTTGCGGATTAGAAAATATTCGCGTCCACACGTAGCGTATTCGAATCGTATTTGCCCGTCCACACGTATCCGGAATCGCTCTAGTACCCAGGGCTCCTCTTTAAATGTTGTCAACAGAGCATGCGCAAAGGCCAAGTTCAAAGCCAAGTTCAACAAGATCATTTTGGTAAGTAACAACAACAACAACAACAACAACCTTTATTTAGTATTTTTTGGATTGGCTTGAGTGAAATAGGGTTTTGGGTGGTATTCACACAGCAATAATTCTTCACCACAAATCTTCATATTATGAAGATTCGTGGTAGAGTTATTGCCGTAAGTAGTGGCCGCATAGTGCTACGAATGTAGTCAACCAAACGTGTTATGTCATTTAATCCCTTCTGGGTATTTTTAAGGTTCAAAAATTCAGCATGGGAGTTTTTTTTTTTGTTTAATTTTGGCTTGGGGGATTTTATTGGGTTTTTCTGGAAGGTCTAGGGATTTTGGGGGGTATTGATTTTTGCCCCCCAATCACACATCCCCATTACTTTAAATCAGGAGTACCGTCTGTACCCCTCTGTACCCGTCTGTACCGCATAGTGCTACGAATGTAGTCAACCAAACGTGTTATGCCATTTAATCCCTTCTGGGTATTTTTAAGGTTCAAAAATTCAGCATGGGATTTTTTGTTGTTGTTTAATTTTGGCTCGGGGGATTTTATTGGGTTTTTCTGGAAGCTCTAGGGATTTTGGGGGTATTGATTTTTGCCCCCCAATCACACATCCCCATTACTTTAAATCAGGAGTACCGTCTGTACCCCTCTCGGGTTGAGAGAGACCACTTAAATGTTTGTTGTCTAAGAAAACAACATGATAGCAGAGAATACTTTATAGTGAAAGTCCAACGCACCAACCGCTACACCATCATCTCTCCACACTCCTCCTCAATAAAAACACCCACTTATATTGTTAAGAAGGCCTCAAGATCATATATAACAACAACAACAAACAACAACAACAACAAAACATTTATTGCCGTAAGTATGGTATATATGGAACAGTCATGTGTAGTTTAATTTAACTCACCTATCACCTATCATACAAGTCTTTGATGGGATGATATCATGACTGATAAAAGAAAACAAGTATGGCATTAATACTTTTGTCAGAAATAAGGTCTGCTTGAATGTGATCACAATCTTGATAAAATTAATTTAATGTTCAATCAAAGGCTCCTATGAGCCAACTCGTGAATCATACCCTTTGGACCCACCCCTCTCCTAGACGTTTTGCTTTACTGATCCCCCACTCCCCTCATCCAACTCCTGACACCCTCCCCTCCTGCCAATCCCATCCCCATGGGCAGGAAGGTGACAACTGCATATTGCTGGCTCAATGTTCACTGACCCTACCCTCCCCTAGGTGTTTTGCTGACTGACCTCCCACCCCTTGCATCTAACTCCCCACCCTCCAATACCATCCCCATGGGTAAGGCAGGTGACCATTACATATCACAGGCTCAATGTTCACTGACCCTCCCCTCCTCTAGGTGATTTGCTGACTGGCCTCCCACCCCTTGCATCTAACTGCCCTCCCTCCAATACCATCCCCATGGGCAGGCAGGTGACCATTACATATTGCTGACTCAATGTTCACTGACCCTCCCCTCCCCTAGGTGTTTTGCTGACCGACCTCCCACCCCTTGCATCTAACTCCCCTCCCTCCAATACCATCCCCATGGACAGGCAGGTGACCATTACATATCGCAGCTCAATGTTCACTGACCCTCCCCTCCCCTAGGTGTTTTGCTGACCGACCTCCCACCCCTTGCATCTAACACCCCTCCCTCCAATACCATCCCCATGGACAGGCAGGTGACCATTACATATCGCAGGCTCAATGTTCACTGACCCTCCCCTCCCCTAGGTGTTTTGCTGACCGACCTCCCACCTCTTGCATCTAACTCCCCTCCCTCCAATACCATCCCCATGGACAGGCAGGTGACCATTACATATCGCAGCTCAATGTTCACTGACCCTCCCCTCCCCTAGGTGTTTTGCTGACCGACCTCCCACCCCTTGCATCTAACACCCCTCCCTCCAATACCATCCCCATGGACAGGCAGGTGACCATTACATATCGCAGGCTCAATGTTCACTGACCCTCCCTCCCCTAGGTGTTTTGCTGACCGACCTCCCACCCCTTGCATTTAACTCCCCTCCCTCCAATACCATCCGCATGTGCAGGCAGGTGACCATTACATATCGCAGGCTCAATGTTCACTGACCCTCCCCTCCCCTAGGTGTTTTGCTGACCGACCTCCCACCCCTTGCATCTAACTCCCCTCCCTCCAATACCATCCCCATGGACAGGCAGGTGACCATTACATATCGCAGGCTCAATGTTCACTGACCCTCCCTCCCCTAGGTGTTTTGCTGACCGACCTCCCACCCCTTGCATTTAACTCCCCTCCCTCCAATACCATCCGCATGTGCAGGCAGGTGACCATTACATATCGCAGGCTCAATGTTCACTGACCCTCCCCTCCCCTAGGTGTTTTGCTGACCGACCTCCCACCCCTTGCATCTAACTCCCCTCCCTCCAATACCATCCCCATGGACAGGCAGGTGACCATTACATATCGCAGGCTCAATGTTCACTGACCCTCCCCTCCCCTAGGTGTTTTGCTGACCGACCTCCCACCCCTTTTTTTTTTTATTTTTTTTTTTTTATTTTATTTTATTTTTTTTTTATTAACAATACAATACAATAACTAAATTACAGCACAGAGAAAAACAAACAAAAAGAGAAGGTTCAAAGAAAGTACAGTTGAGACAGGAGCAATAAACGAACCTTGATTGAGAACAATCAGTCAGATATATCTAGTTAAATATAAGATTTACAAATCTTTAAAAATATTTTTGGTATTTGACCGTCAGGGGAAAGGAAACAATCGATATCAAGAGCTATATAAAGAACATGCAACTCCCATACTAAGCCTACGTCACGGCATTTTCACAGACAAATTTATTTTAAGACTATATTTTCCTGCAAAAAAGGGCAGTTGGCTACTTGTGATTGGTCATCGGGGCTCTGCGAGTGTGCAGGAGTCTGATATTCGCGGTAAATTCAAATCTAAAAATAAATTCATCTGAGAAAACGTAGTGACAGGAATATAGGGCAGTTGCACGATCCTAGTAATGGGCTCCTGGCAGGCGTTAACAGCTGATCAACCAATCAAGTAACATTTTGTCCCACTGTTATGCCTCATTCCACGCCTCACATATTCGCAAGTTAAAAACAATGTATCAAAATAAAATGTTTATTCTTACCGTGAATTCATACAATCAAACATAACTCTCTCTGGTTTTCCTATAATTTGCGGTTTTCTTCTTGCTGCTGTTTCTACAGAAACTACAAGGCAACCTGTCCCTACAAAAATGCATCATTTTGAATTTCAATACAGATTAAAAATTCCACTTTAAGTTACCATTATTTTTTTAATTCTTTGCATTGAGCCTTAGGCACAATGGTCACAAAATTCAGGTTGAATAAAAATTGGGCAGGGCACCAGGTTATACTAACCAGTAGAAAAAGGGGCAGGAAGTCCATGGGAGGCATGAAAAGAGGGAGTGCATGGTAAGTGGAATTTGGACCAAGGTGTTGAAAGATACTTAATATTAAAGGAGAAGTTCACTCCAGAAGGCACTCTTTTTTTCTTTCCACTAATGAAAAGAACATATCGAGATAGGATGCTGACCAAAGTTTCAGCTCCTAAAGAGCTTCCAATCCCAATTAAATCCTTGTCCAAAGTAGCCCAAAAATCGTTTTGAACGCCGCCATTTTTTAACCATATTTAGCAGCCTGGCCTTGAAATGTGACGTCATTCCGTCCAACTTGAAGTGACTAGTTTTGTTTACTATACTGAAATCACGGATTGAGAGGGTTTTCAAGCGTCCCGGCCGTATTTCTCGAAATTCACCGGAATTTTTCTGCCCGTTAAGGCTCGAAGTTTCTATTCTCGAAAAGTATGAATTATCTTCCTGAGATTTTATACGGACCCGAGTTTTTTTTAACACATCGCAGCATCGTACATGATCTTTATAAGACAATAATTCTTCGCTCTATGGCGCAGACACACAGAAGAAGAAGAAAACGTTTGAGACGGGAAAGAAAAAGGTATATTCAATAGAAATTTAAGGGACTTTTAAGCGATGTGAGATTTAATATCGGCACAAACAGGAAACGACTGAAATAGTTTCTCAAGCCGAATAATTATACATTTATTTGGTTTCGGCGTTTTTTTATATACACAGATCGAATTGTTTAGCCAATAGGTCTTCGGTGCAGAATGAGGTGGGAGATTTTTCAAATGAATTTCTTGCGTACAGTTCTTTCTCAAGCTTTTAAATGTTTTATTTTGAAATTAGCATGCATCGCTAACGCTTTTAATACGACGCTTTTATTTTATGCCGATTCTTGTTAAGTAACAACAGGAGTAACAAGGATTGGTTGCGATTCCAAAGCAAATTTTGCCGATAAGCTGATGATAGAAGTTTTTTGCTTCTCATAATATATTTTTTAAACGGGAATAAGCTAAATGTGAGCAATCAAACTTAATTTTTTATTCGACAGAAATAGCTACAAAAACTGCATAGCAGCGTGCGTGTCGCGTTTCAACGCCAAAATTTGCATAGAGGCATAGAATTGGACAGGGTCAAAATATTTTAACACGCAATGAAAATAATAACTACAAGGACTATTTCATTGAGACTGATGTGAAACGCATATTATTGGAAGAAATATATTTCTATGTTCAGTTTGCTAGTGGAGTTTTCTTTCAAACTAAGTCACTGCTGAATGTTCTGATTCCTGTTATTTACATTACAAGAAAAACACCGGGAAGCGAAACAGGAAAACACTGAAATGTCAAACAGTTTGAATAAACTATGTACATTTGACAACTGGCTGAGAAGGAGCGGTACTTGTACAAAAAGCAAATTGATTAAAAATTGTTGTTTAGTTTAATTCACAGTCAACCTGCTCTCGCGGAAGACCTAAACAAATCCGACCATATATATAAAAAATCCCCGAAGCCAATAAAATTCACGACTTGAGATAAAATTTCAGTCTTTTCGTACTTGCGCCGGTGTTCAGAAAACTGTCACATAATCGCTACAAACTTCGTTGAAAGCTATATTAAGCTTGATTGAATTTACCTTTTTCTTTCCGGTCTCAAAAGTTTTCCTTCGTTTTGTTAAGGAGTAAGGAATTATTTTCTTAAAAACCAGGTTGCGTGGTTCAGTGCTGTGATGTGGTAAAAAAAAGTCTGGTCGATATAAAATAACTCATTCTGCTTCGGGAAAAGAGAAACTTCGGGCTGAAACATAAATTATTAAAAGACCTTGAAGGGCAGAAAAATTCCGGTGAATTTCGTGAAATGCCGCCGGGACCCTTGAAAACCCTCTTAATCCGTGATTTCAGTATAGTAAACAAAACTAGTCACTTCAAGTTGGACGGAATGACGTCACATTTCAAGGCCAGGCTGCTAAATATGTTTAAAAAATGGCGGCGTTCAAAACGAGTTTTGTGCTACTTTGGACAAGGATTTAATTGGAATTGGAAACTCTTTAGGAGCTGAAACTTTGGTCAGCATCCTATCTCTATATGTACTTTTTATTAGTGGAAAGAAAAAAAGGGAGCCTTCTGGAGTGAACTTCTCCTTTAAGTGTAACATATTAAAACAATGCAGCTTTGGGTAAAATGTTAGGTTTCTTTTAGGGATAAATCAGGTCAAAGAGGGGGCAGGAAATAATAAGAGTGGAAAGTTTGAAGTTTTTACACTAACTGTTACAGAAATAATCATTAGAAATTTCAGAATGAAAACAATTACCTGGAACAACAATGTCACTGCCTCTAAATGGAAATCTGTCATCACAATTTGTAGCAATAAATAGGCAGGAATCTTTGGCAAGATAACTGGCTGCTTTGATGAGTTTGTGGAAACTAAAGTGCTCATCAAACCCACAAACAACTGCTCCAACCTAAAAAGAACAAAAATAAGATTAATAGTGTACTATATTATATTAAATACCATGGATGAAAGGAGATAAGTCTTCACAAGCCTAATGGCTAACAACTGCCTGAGCTTAACCCATTTTCTGTAGCATAAAGGGAGTGAGAGTATTACTACTCCCCCCTCCCCCCCAACCAGATGCGATGCTAGTCCTTACAAGACCTTGAATAGGATCTTAGAGGATCTTATAAGATCCTAATTAAGGCCTTGAAAATAATGACCTCAAGAGAATCTTACTCCAATTAGGTTCTTAGTCCTTTATAGGACCCATAGCAAGAATCCTACAGAAACCTACATAGTCCTAAAGGATCCTATGTAGGATTTCAGCCATTAAGAACATTCTATTTTTATAGCTGTGATCTGTTATTGTACCTCTGGATCCAAGGTCAATGATGTCCATTCTTTCATGTTGTAACCACCAGATGACTGATCTGGCTAAAAAAAGGTTTAAAATAAATTCAAAATAACGAAATCTATAATAAAATAGATTCATGAACAAGATGAAACAGGTGTCTATTGCTACTATTTGGTGTGCAATGTGGATTTGGAGACATGTCATACTTTATGATGCTTAGTTAACCCTGTCACTCCTAGAGTCAGTTAAGACATGTACAGTGTAGTGTAGTTCTAACTTTTGAGACTCTGGACAAAATCCTATGGTGTGACCATTCAAATGAAACCTCTTCACCAGTACTTTCGCATGGTACAACTAGTTTTTCAATATTAAATACAAAAAGAAATTTAGGATTTTATATGAATTTTAATTTTTGTGAGTCAAGGGATAAAATGAATGTGTTTAAGCCTTCTTCATTCTGGCTGTCCTTAGTGGTTAATGAATGCAAATGAATGTTACAAGCCTTGTATCCTTACAGTACTTGTAAGGTTGGAAACATAATTTGAGTTACTTAACCCTTTTACGGCCAATTTTTTTTTAAAAAAGGGTATTTTTTTACCTTAAATCGGTTTTTTGGGAGCAACATGGCCAAATGTCAATAAACATTGCTACAAAAGCAATTTGCTACACTCGCGCTACAGTATGAACTAGATTCCGTCTTGAAAAGTGTAATATTTAGGTTTAGCGCATGTGCATAAGCCAAAAGAAAAAGACTTTTTTTTTGCGGAACCTTTCTGATTATTTTTTGCTTCTTTTACTTTCCCTTTTTCTCCCCCTTTCTTCTCTTCCTATCTTCTACTCTCTATTACCTTTCTATCGGCCAGAAAAGGTTTGGCATAAGTGTTAAAAATGCTGGAAATGAAACATTTTTAATTGCAGGTGTATTGACCTAATTTACCACCTAATTTTGCACCAATATTTGCACATGTTTTTTTTTAAAAGTTCTACTAGAATTTGGTCCATATTCAAAGTGGAGGCACGTGTGCATGGATCTATCCTTGCTGGCAATGTACAAATTGATGATGTCACAAGTGGTGCAATGTCTGTTGCTCCAAATGTCAACAAAAGTCAACTTTGGCAGCAAAAGGTGTTAGTTTGTAATTAAAAGAAACTGCAGCCCTGCACTGGTGGGTGATTTAAACACAAACTGAAACATTTGGTATAAGGTTAATTGGCTGTACTGAGTTATCTACATGACCATCTGCATAATTAGGTTTGGGACATGATAGGCTGAGAAGGTCAGTGCAAATGTTCCACCCCTGTAGTTGCCAGAGGTTCTTGCTTTTGGCCTCTTTTGTTTAGTCTGTGTACCACCACACCTACCATTTGTTTTCTTGAGGGGTGGAGGCAACTGTACATAGGCTTCCTTTGTTTGGCACCAGGCAAGTCACCACAAAACTGATGAACTATCCCTCCATTATTGGGAGCAAAAACAACATTTCTAGAACAGTTCATGTTATGGAGACCAGAAATATGACTAGCCTAATCAGTGACTAGACTAAAAGACAGATTATTTACCTTTCACCTTGTTTATTTAACAAAAATTAATAAGGGATGGACCATTTTATTTTTGTGGGGGGGGGGGGAAGGGTGGGGTTGGGCAATTTTTCTGAGCATGAATTTATTTTTCCGTCTTGAGGTTGTGCAAGAATTTTTTTCGGGATTGTTCGATACTTTTTTCCTTTGGCTCGC
This sequence comes from Dendrophyllia cribrosa, assembly GCA_024195265.1. Classification (NCBI taxonomy): domain Eukaryota; kingdom Metazoa; phylum Cnidaria; class Anthozoa; order Scleractinia; family Dendrophylliidae; genus Dendrophyllia; species Dendrophyllia cribrosa. The sequence goes on from JAJLRJ010000010.1 coordinate 37,194,881, forward strand.
TGTGCATGATTTTTTTTTCTCTACTTTTTCTGTGCAGAATTCTTTTTATTGCCCAACCCTCCCCCCCCCCCCCCCTCCAAAAAAAAAAAAGAAAGTAAAATGGTCTGTCCCTAATGTTCAAGTTAACCTACACCAGAGCCAGTATGTGGAATATTCAAGGCATCAAATTCCTCCACCATTCCTGTAGTGCCAATGGTATAAACTTTCTTATCAAACTTGAGAATCTCCTTTAAGTAATAAGCAACAGCATAAGCTGTACCATAGATTTCTTCCTGTGAGTGAAGGAAAAAACAAAACATTATGTAAAAGATAAAAATAAAATCGTATTATACTATTACTTTTGGAATTACTTCAAGCCAAGTTGACAGAGAAATGAATGTGAATTTAAAATTTGTAAGTGATCTTAACATTAATAGCAGGAGTCTAATATTATTGAATTACAAGACAGTAGTGATTGGCTCTTTGGTAACACCATACAGTGTACAACACCACTTCAGAAAGAAAGTCAATGATTATTTAAGATGTCCGTGAGGAAGGAGTGCATGACGAACACAAAGAAAATATTGTAAATAAAGCTTTAATTTAATTTTTCTTTTATCTGTTTAAATACATTTGTAAATGTTAAGTGTGAATGTATAATGTGAAAGTTGCATAAACAAAAAAAAAACCGTACATCATACATTTAAAGATACAAGGCTTAGTGCAAAAAAATTTGGAGAAAGACTACTGAACATTGATCTGACCTTACAAGCTTGAATTCCAAACTTCTCAAACTTTTTAATATATTCTGCTCTAGACTTGGAGCTGTTGTTAGTAACAAAGAAAACCCTTTTTCCCTAAAGAGATAAAATGATCAAAAACAGAACATTCCAATAATAAATAATAAATCAAAGGATCGTATGAGCCAACTCATAAATACAAAACAAACTTTAGATCCTCCCCTCTCCTATGCGTTTTGCTCCACCGACCCCCCCCCCCCCCCCCCCCCACCCCCCTCTGCTGCCAACTCCCACCCTCCCCTCCCCTCCCTCAAACACCGTCCCCATAGACCGTTTCGCAGATACGGGATACTGCACCCAGGGCATAATGAGCATTTAAATTAATACATTCCTTTGTTTTCAACGTTCATTATGGGATGCCCTGGGGGCAAAATCAATATGGCTGCCATATCCGCGAAACAGGCCATTCTTGGTTTGCAACCACAAGGCAGCCATGTTGGTGGTCAATACAATACAATTTTTGTCGCAGAATTTGCATGAAAATAGAGTTTAGTTCCCAGCGGAGAGAAACGCTTTTGTTCTTGACCACCAACATGGCCGCCGTGACGTCACGCGCAAACCAGCAATGGGTAACACAGGTGACCATGACCGAACGCATTTGGAACAGAAAAAGGAAAGACGTCCTTGTAACCCCATACATAAGTTATGCATACCGCTCTAAAACTAAAATAAAAGCCGAAACAATAGAACGCCTGAAGAAAAACAATAGCGTGTAGTCATGGCAATAATCAACAAGCTTAATATATGTATGGGGTTATACGGAACTCTTACCAAATGATTCAGCATCGATATATACCCTATGAGAGGAAATCGAGGGAGTTATTACAAAACTCTTACAACTGCTTAGTGAGAAAACTCTTCCTACCAATTTTCGAAGTTCTTGCAAAACTTCCACTGCTCCATCAAGAGGGCCGGTTTCGTTCCAAAGCACCCCTAGATTTTGCGCAATAACAAACAACAATAATTTGAATTTCACACCTAATTAACACAGGCATTATTTCATTCACTGACCATCACAATCAAAGATAAACGTATCCATAGAAGCGACAAAATCGTTCGCTTCTTTTCCTTCGAGGAGCCGACAAGATTTGTCCGCCATTTTGGTTTTACTAAGAATACCGCTGTGAACTTGCAGACTCGATGATGTTATTCAGTACCATGTCTCGCCGCGGAGTTGCGCGGATGTAGTTGGACGTTCATCCCCAGTCATACAAGATGGCGGGAGGGGAACGGCTCAGTTGGAGGAAAATAATATCAAAGAAACTGGAAGTTAGAGATCGCGTCGAATGGCACTGCTTTAAAGACATCATAAGAGAACGTAAGTTAACTCTTAAGCCTTACTATTCTTGATGGAATGTTGTTAATCAGCAAATTTTAGCGTGTCAACTTGGCGCAAACGCAAACGGGAATTGCTGAGTCCAAAAAAAATCATGCAGATGACATTTTTACGCGGCTGTGTTTACGGAAATTTGTAAAGACGAGTGTAATGGTGATCAAAGAAAATTAAATGCATTTTATAATGACTTCAGATTGCAGATAAAATCTGAGGCTCAATGCGATTTCACACTATTGTACGCAAACAGATCGGATGTAAACTGCTTCGCTGTCAATATTTTCATGTCTTGGTTTGAAATCAAATCCGGTTCGAACGTTCATACGACATCCATTTTTTCTTCCCTTTTGTGCTTCTTTTACACGTAGATCGAGAATTTTTTCTAGAAATAGTGCTATTAACGCGCAATAAAGCTTAAATAGCAGGTCAAGGCTTGCATGAAATTTTAAAGTGAAAGATTTTGATTTAAAATAATGAAACATTTATACTTTATGCACTGACCCTTAGAAACCAAAAAAAATTAACTTTGAAACTTGTTATTATTGTTTTATAATTTTGATGTCACCACCCACCGTGATTAGCCTGTACTATTTGCGGGTGTAGTCAATTCTGTACATTTTTGATAATTATCAATAAAATTGTTATAAAATTGTTGACATTGTTTTTTATAAGGGAAATATCTTCCCATCCAAATTCGTCACTTTGAAAAGCCATGTATTTATTAAAATGTTGTTACATGTAAATACTGTTTTCATCGTAAACACAATCACAAACCATTACCGGTATATATCATGAAAAAAAAAAAAAATAGTCACCTATAAAACCCTTTATTTGGTCAGGGCTTCGAGATCCACAGTCCACAGAAATGGTTGATCATGTCGATTCAGGTTAATAATTTTGGGACCACATCAGAATTCTGAATTACATTCTTTCATAACTTAAAGTCATTGGTTAAAGAACCTCCTTGTAACAGGTTAGCATTTGCAGTATTGTCAGCACATGGTGTTCCGATGTTCTGACTGTTGGTGTTTATATAATATAAAAGCTGAGTCAAGTTGTAAACTCTAACTCAGGTGCCTCTATCTCCTGCTATTTTCGTTGTTGCAGTTCATTAAGTTTCTTGTTCAGTTGGGTGATAATTTGTTGGCACTTTAGCAGTTATTCTTTTTAATGGATTACGACATGTTTTTTTTTCTTAAACAGACAACAAATTATTTGAAAATGCAGATACTGCTAAATCAAGAGTGGTTCAACTGGAAATACAAGTTGCTCAGCTTCAACAGGTTGGAAAGCCATTTCTTGTTCTAAATAAACTCTAATCTGACGTGTTAGACACTTTCTCGCCCTACTCCCTCTGGGTGCCGGTGAGAGGGTAGGGCAAGAAAGCAGCTGACACATTCAGACTAAAATAAACTCCATCAAGAATAATCATTGGTTGGTTGAGATAGCCAGTTCATATCACTCCATTCAAAGGCCCCCTTTGAGGTCATGATCTGGTCTTGTGTCTGGTTAGCACAGTTGGTTGGGCATCAGTCTACAGAGCAGAAGGTTAAAGGTTTAAATTTCAGCCAAAGCACCAACCAGGGTTTTTAAAATTGAACTGGAAAGATCATTCTGGCTGTCCTAAATATCTTGTCTTAGTTCAGATAATCGCATCCTTGGGTAGTGATGTTAAACTGATGCTCTTTTTAACTTATGAATATACGCAAAGTGTTGAATGAGTTATAGAGGATGGGCTTCTATCGGCTATAAACTTCTCTTGATAATTCCACTGACCAGTGCATGAGGCTTGCGCATTTATTTTGCCCATTCCAAATGTGATAGGTAATGGTCACTTGCCTCACCCGTGGGGACAGGGAGGGGAGGGTGGGGAGTTTTGGACGCAGAGTGTTGGGGGAGGGGAAGTGGAGAAAAACGCGTATGAGAGTGGAGGGCCGGGGAGGGTCTGAAAGTTGTTTTGTGTTCACTAGGTGGCTCATAGGAGCCTTTCATTAATATTGTCTCCTGCACCTTCTTGCACTTAACTAGTAGCAAGACAACATTGAAGAATCCACACTGCTGTTTAAAATTAGTAGGGGATCTGGAAATAGTCCCCATTTATTCACAAGTTTGGGAGGTGTGACAAGATGGACTAATAGTGGGACTGTAGCATGCCTGTACAAATCTTTCCATTGCTTGGCTAAGGTCATTAAAGATTCTAAAATAGTAAGGCACAATTCTGCAGTAAATGCTACAAATACGGTACAGATGGCTTCCTTTCGAGGACAATTGAAATGGATAGCAGTTGCAAATGCTAAAGTGAATTTATCCTTCGGGCTGTAGGATAAATTATTAACATGTGTAACATGGCATTGACCATTCCCAATTTTGTTATTTAGAAGTGTTTATTTGTGTTTCTTACTTACTTAATTTGTACAAATTGTTATTTTAGAATCTTTAATGTTTTTAGGGAAGCAATAAATGCATAACCATTTCACCTCAAGTTATTTTGGGTTGTTTTTGTTGAAATCTTACAGTACAATGCAGGAATAGATATTAGCGCTCACCCATGCGAGTGTCAAATTTTCTTAGGCGAGTACAAATTGTACATTTTTTGGTGTAGTTATAAAAGTCACTCACCCAAATGGCAAGTGCTGTCAAAATTAAGTTTCTAACCCTGATAATACTTTTGCAAGTGTTTTATTGTAACATTATAAGTTATCGTTCAATCGACCACTTTCTTTTGCTAACTGGATGTAAAAAAAAAATGAAAAAGTCCAAACAACGTAAAGTGTTAAGTGACCCAAGTGGAACATTCCTCCAAGTTTAAAAATTTATAACAACTTGTTTTGTTTGTTCTCCAGGAAAGACATGAGCTTCATGGACGTGTTCAAGAATTAAGGTAATGAGTGTTGAGCACTTTTTTATTTGATTGTTCATTTTGTCCTCAGAATTGGCACGTTTCAATGAATGTGTTGAAAAATAATGTTTTCTCCTCTCCTTTTACATTGCACTTATTACTTTCTTTGTTCTTATTTTTAGTTTAACAGGAGGTGGTGGCGGAGGTGGGGGTGGATCAGAAAAAATAGCTTTGTTGGAACAGAAACTCTTCAAGTTACAAGAGGAACTGACAGAGCTTCATCGGCAAAAAGGAGAGGTATGTTTGCGCCTTAAGTTATCTAATAAATGCCTGGCAGGGTATAGACAGGATTTTTCACTGGGGGTCTAGACAGCCAAAACCTCTCGTAAGCGACTGCGACCACTTTTACAGTGATAGTGTGAATTTTGTATGGTTTTGAACCTCTGGTTACAAAAGAAAAAAAAAGATGATACATTTATATGGCGCACTTTCTATTGCCAGACTGTTCATGCAGTTTTCAATTAATGTCAAATGTGACACAGGTGCCCCCATAACTTAAACAAAGCAGACCACAGACACCAGGGACTAGCAAGGAACCACTTGCCCATATTTTGATGTCTACAAATAATGTGTTGCAGTGCAACTGAGTTCCAGTATCACAACAACAACAATAACAACAATGTTTATTTGTACTGTAAATTACAAGAGCTGTAAATATAATATATAAATTAAAAATACATACAGTAGCTGGTTACCCAAAATAACTAACAAATAATAAAATAAAACATACTGTTGTGCTGATAGGTTAAGACCCCCGTGGTCTGATTCTCATAAGTGACCTCTTCCCTCCCACCCTCCCCCCCTCCCTCCCTCCCTCCCTCCCTCCCTCCCTCCCTCCCCCCCCTCCCGCCCTCCCTCCTGCCCTCCCCCCCTCCCCCCCTCCCCCCCCTCCCTCCCTCCCACCCACCTTGGCTCTGTATTTTGGGTTGTTGCTTATGCGAGGATCAGCTGTATTTTGTGATTGGTCTTTGATGGTTGTATATTTTTTAAGAGACTATCATTTATATATTTTTTTAGAATGCTCAAAAATTAATGGAACTCAACAATGCATTACGACAAAAGGAACAAGATCTTATCACCAAGGAGGGACAGTAAGTGTACATGATCATACTCAGATTTCTCCTTAGTGCTTAAAAGAATGATAGATCGTAAAAGTACGGTATTATGTAATAGGAGGATTCTCACTGGGGTAAAGTTTTCATGGTTGTTAGTAGTAAAACTAGCATTTTAAATTTTGTTGTGTTGGAAATCAAGCCTGGATCTTTGGCAGTTGTAATCATTAACTTGTGAATACATAAATATTATTATGTTATTTGCCGGCTGGGAGGTCCGTTTAGTGAAAAACTGTGACCAAGGTCTTTAAAATGCTAACTCAAGACCAAGGTCATAGTTTTTCACTATACGGACCGACCCTAAGCCGGTAAATAACTTATTTATTTTTTTCCTCTGTCTCACAAATCACTTTATAATACTCACGAAAGTGTTACCATGACCGTGGGCAGAGATAGGAAAATCCGGACGGCGCTAAGAACCAATCAGATTGCAGGATTTGTTATTGTGCCCTCTTAAAAAAAATAAAACATTGAATGAGTTATAGGATATAGGAAAAATATGCAATTTGTCACTTGGTTGATCGGGGCAGTACGCAGCTCTTACAAGGTCTTCCCTGATTTGCTGAGAAAACAATAGAACAAACAACACAACAATGGACCCTATCCCTGAAAACAATAGAGCTGCGTGATACCCAGGTCCAATGAATTTAGAGGTTGTTAAGAGCTGCATGGTATCTGGTTTGATCCACTGTAAACTTTGAGCCTGCAATATCTAATGGTCACCTGACTTACTCATGGGGGACAGTGTTAGAGGGAGGGAGTTGGAAGCAGGGGGTGAGTGGTCAGTGGAACAAAACACCTGGGAGAGGGGAGGGTGGGTAAACATTGAGCCCACGATATGTACTGGTCACTTGGAGAGAAGAGAGGGTGGGGAGATGGACACAAGGGATGAGGAGTCAGTGGAGCAAAACGTCTACGAGAGGGAAGGGTCAGAACATTTTGTATTCAATGAATAACAAAGGAAAATGCATGCATGACATGCACACATTTAGATGCCTCTGGACAACTATGCATATGAATTGTGCTAAGTGTGTGCATGGTTTGCATCTGCCTGGTTCACTTATCTCTGACCTGCACTGTAGACACTTGAAATAAGTCTATTTTTAACAGCACCATTTTTCATTCTATTTAGATTTCAAGATTTAACCATCAATAAACAAGACTTGGATAAGGAGTGCCAACGTCTTCAGCAAACTATCCTTGAATTAGATGCTACTTGTCAAGTAAGGTCAAATGAGAACATCTGTTTCTATTCCATATGGTTTATCAGGCTTATCCCTGGGATGTTGGTGTTGGGGGGGGGGGGGGGGGGGGGGGGGGGGGGGGGAGACAGGGGATTCTGAACTTCCCACCTCCTGTACAGTCTTTACTCTTAACTGTAGTCTCTTAACTTGACTACCTTTAGTTGATCATTTGTTATTTTCTCTTTAGTTGGTAAAAGATGAGCTACAGGCACTTCAGCTGGCTTATACAGCATTAGAGGAAAGGCACAGAAAAACAACTGAAGAAAATCAAGATCTGGTGAGTATACAGCAACAAGAAATAGCAATCTTGTCAGTGTTATGTGTGTACAACCCCCAGGTGTCCATCTCAAAGGTGTCCATCATAGAGAGGTGTCCTTCATAGAGATGTTTATCATAGAGAGTTGTCCATCTCAGACAGGTATCCATCTCAGAGAGGTGTCCATCTCAGAGAGGTGTCCATCTCAAAGAGGTGTCCATCATAGAGAGGTGTCCATCTTAGAGAGGTGCCTATCATTGAGAGGTGTTCATCATAGAGTTGTCCATCTTAGAGAGGTGTCCATCGTAGAGATGTTTATCATAGAGAGTTGTCCATCTCAGAGAGGTATCCATCTCAGAGAGGTGTCCATCACAGATAGGTGTCCATCTCAGAGAGGTGTCCATCATAGAGAGGTGTCCATCTTAGAGAGGTGTTCATCATAGAGTTGTCCATCTCAGAGAGGAGTCCATCATAGAGATGTTTATCATAGAGAGTTGTCCATCTCAAAGAGGTGCCCATCTTAGGTGTCCATCTTAGAGAGGTGTCCATCATAGAGAGGTGTTCATCATAGAGTTGTCCATCTCAGAGAGGTGTCCATCATAGAGATGTTTATCATAGAGAGTTGTCCATCTCAAAGAGGTGCCCATCTTAGAGAGGTGTCCATCTTAGAGAGGTGCCTATCATAGAGAGGTGTTCATCATAGAGTTGTCCATCTTAGAGAGGTGTTCATCATAGAGTTGTCCATCTTAGAGAGGTGTCCATCATAAAGAGGTGTTCATCATAGAGTTGTCCATCTCAGATAGGTGTCCATCATAGAGATGTTTATCATAGAGAGTTGTCCATCTCAAAGAGGTTCCCATCTTAGAGAGGTGTCCATCTTAAAGAGGTGTCCATCTCAGAGGTGTCCATCATAGAGAGGTGGCCATCATAGAGAGGTATACTGAGATGTAATTATGTTCAATTGTTTTACTTGTCAAAATTCTATTTCACAGATACAAAGATGGATGCAACAAAAAGCTAAAGCTGCAGATGAAGTAAATGCTCAAAATGAACATCAATCAAAGTAAATAAATAATAAATATATAAATTTTGATTTTGATTGAATCGTAACGGCAATCATGCATCAAGCAATATTTTTGTTTGATTACAATATTTATTCTAGTGCTTATTAATGCTTTTAATTAATATATGTTGCAGGTAAAATCCGTTCTTAGATTGAACCAGTATTCAATGATTAATAATTATAGGTTTAATGTGTACCTGGTGTGCAATCTAGGTAAGCTAACCCTAACCCTTGCACAAAGCTAACCGTCGCCCCTAGCACAAAGATACATGTAGCCAGTGGTGTGATGGTTAGCTTTGTGCTGGAATTATAGGGTTAGCTTACCGGTACCTACATTGTAGATTGAATACTACAGTAGGTACACATTTAACATAGATTGAATACTGATCTAACCTGAGATCGGATTTTACCTACAATATATGTCCACTGATATTTAGTTACATTAATCATAATTATATTAACCAAAAGTTAAGAGATTCCATCTGAGCTCCAAGTCTTAGAATAATGATGGTATTTAATTTGTAAAATGATTATTGTAATTTTTATTTAATTTGTTTCCCTACTTAGACTGCGACAGCAAAAACTACAGAAAGATCTTGTCGAAGCAGCAAAAGAGCCTGTAGTAAACATACCTCCAAAGTAAGCATCCAAATGAAAGTAAAATAACGAAATTGATAAACGACCATTTTTCCAAAAGACCAAATCATTTCTGGTCAAATCATTATAGTCGAAACTTCCAGTAAGTGACCACCTCTTGTAAGTGACCACCTATTGTGAGTGACCATCTCTTGTAAGTGACCACCTCTTGTAAGTGACCACCTCTTGTAAGCAACCACCTCTTGTAAGCAACCACCTCTTGTAAGCGACCACCTCTTGTAAGTGACCACCTCTTGTAAGTGACCACCTCTTGTGAGTGACCACCTCTTGTGAGTGACCATCTCTTGTAAGTGACCACCTCTTGTAAGTGACCACCTCTTGTAAGCAACCACCTCTTGTAAGCAACCACCTCTTGTAAGCGACCACCTCTTGTAAGTGACCACCTCTTGTAAGTGACCACCTAGCCTAGCCTGTAGTAAACATACCTCCAAAGTAAGCATCCAAATGAAAGTAAAATAACGAAATTGATAAACGACCATTTTTCCAAAAGACCAAATCATTTCTGGTCAAATCATTATAGTCGAAACTTCCAGTAAGTGACCACCTCTTGTAAGTGACCACCTCTTGTAAGTGACCACCTCTTGTAAGTGACTACCTCTTGTAAGCGACCACCTCTTGTAAGTGACCACCTCTTGTAAGTGACCACCTCTTGTAAGCGACCACCTCTTGTAAGTGACCACCTCTTGTAAGTGACCACCTCTTGTAAGTGACCACCTCTTGTAAGCAACCACCTCTTGTAAGTGACCACCTCTTGTAAGCGACCACCTCTTGTAAGTGACCACCTATTGTGAGTGACCATCTCTTGTAAGTGACCACCTCTTGTAAGCGACCACCTCTTGTGAGTGACCATCTCTTGTGAGTGACCACCTCTTGTGAGTGACCATCTCTTGTAAGTGACCACCTCTTGTAAGTGACCACCTCTTGTAAGCAACCACCTCTTGTAAGTGACCACCTCTTGTAAGTGACCACCTCTTGTGAGTGACCACCTCTTGTGAGCAACCACCTCTTGTAAGTGACCACCTCTTGTAAGTGACCACCTCTTGTAAGCGACCACCTCTTGTAAGCAACCACCTCTTGTAAGCGACTACCTCTTGTAAGTGACCACCTTTTGTGAGTGACCACCTCTTGGAGCGACCACCTCTTGTAAGTGACCACCTCTTGTAAGTGACCACCTCTTGTAAGTGACCACCTCTTGTAAGCAACCACCTCTTGTAAGCAACCACCTCTTGTAAGCAACCACCTCTTGTAAGCGACCACCTCTTGTAAGTGACCACCTCTTGTAAGTGACCACCTATTGTGAGTGACCATCTCTTGTAAGTGACCACCTCTTGTAAGCAACCACCTCTTGTGAGTAACCATCCCTTGTGAGTGACCACCTCTTGTAAGTGACCACCTCTTGTAAGTGACCACCTCTTGTGAGTGACCACCTCTTGTGAGTGACCACCTCTTGTGAGTGACCACCTCTTGTAAGTGACCACCTCTTGTAAGCGACCACCTCTTGTAAGCAACCACCTCTTGTAAGCGACTACCTCGTGTAAGTGACCACCTTTTGTGAGTGACCACCTCTTGGAGCGACCACCTCTTGTAAGTGACCACCTCTTGTAAGTGACCACCTCTTGTAAGTGACCACCTTTTGTGAGTGACCACCTTTTGTGAGTGACCACCTCTTGTAAGTGACCACCTCTTGTGAGTGACCACCTCTTGTAAGTGACCGCCTCTTGTGAGTGACCACCTCTTGTGAATGACCACCTCTTGTAAGTGACCAACTCATGTAAGTGACCACCTCTTGTAAGTGACCACCTCTTGTGAGTGACCACCTCTTGTAAGTGACCACCTCTTGTGAGTGACCACCTCTTGTGAGTGACCACCTCTTGTAAGTGACCACCTCTTGTGAGTGACCACCTCTTGTAAGTGACCACCTCTTGTAAGTGACCACCTCTTGTGAGTGATCACCTCTTGTAAGCAACCGCGGCTACTTTCAACACTGGCGATTTTGATTTTTCCATTGTTTTTAACCTCTGGTAAGCGACCACTTGCCCAGATTTTAACAGATTTCAATGTCAATACAGACACAAATTAACTTATGTATTACAATACAAGTCCAAGAAAACGACAATTTTGTCCCTTGAATCAAAACTTCAATATCATAATGATACAATCTGATAGCTGCTTTGTATGTTGAAATTGCTACAGGTTCATATGATTCAAAGTTAACACCCCCTGTGGTCTGACCTCGTAAGCAACCGCCTCCCGTAAGCGACCGGCTTTCGTAAGCGGCCAGCTTTCGTAAGCGACCGCCTCCTGTAAGCGACCACCTCCCGTAAGCAACTGCCTCCCGTAAGCGACCACCTTGGCTTGGCATTTTGAGTGGTGGCTTACGGGAAATTCAACTGTATATTAATTGAAATAAAATTATAATAAGTAGACTTAGGAAAGTCACAGTCTGAAAATTAGAGAGAGCTCCATTAAACTGTATTATTATTATTATTATTATTATTATTATTATTATTATTATTATTATCATGTAAATTAGCAGTCCTTTACACTGGACTTTCCCTGGACATCTGTTGGAGTCAAGGGGACATGCCCTTGCTGTCTACTTCTTCTGTTGTGCTGTCTACTAACTGCAAAACGTTTTGAGAATGCTGAATGTGAAAAACCTTTTCATATCATTTTAGGATTTCATGACCAAGCTATCAGTATTTTTAGGAAAGTCAAAATGAATGTTCCATGTTGCTTTGTTTCATCCTTTAGTTTTGATCATGGGTCAATGGTACCATTCTGCGCCATCGTATCTGTACCATCCTATCCCGACAGAAAATTTGTGAGTACATACTGTAAATTACAGTTTTTGTATTTGGGATTTTTGAAACATGATTTGCCAGCGCTGATAATTTTGTCAACTAATTTTCACAGGATGCCCATGATGGTGAAGTGAATGCAGCAAGATTTAGTTTATCAGGGAGGCTGTTTGCTACAGGAGGAGCTGACAGAAGGGTCAAGATCTGGGAACTAGTCAATGGTACAAGCTTAAAATGTTGCTTTAAGATTTGATTGATTGATTGACTGATTGGTTGATTGATCTATTGATTGGTTGGTTGGTTGGTTTGATTGATTGATTAATTGGTTGGTTGATTTGATTGATTGATTGGATAGATTGATTTGATTGATTGATTGATTTCATTGATTGATTGGTTGATTGATTGATTGATTGGTTGATTCGATTGATTGACTAATTGATTGATTTGATTGGTTGATTTGATTGATTGGTTGATTAATTGATTTGATTAATTCGTTGATTGATTGATTGGATTAAATGATTGATTAATTGATTTGATTGATTGATTTGATTGATTGATTGATTGGTTGGTTGGTTGATTTGATTTATTGGTTGATTGATTGGATTAAATGATTGATTGGCTTATTGATTAATTGATTTGATTGATTGGTTGATTGATTGATTGATTTCATTGATTAGTTAATTGATTGGTTTGTTAGTTGGTTGGTTAATTGATTGATTGGCTGACTGGTTGGTTGGTTGGTTGATCACTTGATTGGTTGGTTGGTTAATTGATTGATTGATTGATTGGTTGATTGATTGATTGTTTTATTGATTGATTGATTGACTGTTCAATTGATTTACAGGAATTTATATATCAAAAGGGATCATGCATGGTAGCAATGCAGGAATCATGTCAGTACAATTTGATCCTCAGGTATCTTATATAATAAAAGTATAAAAAAATCAATATTTATAGTACGCATGGTAATTCAAAAATGATTATAATGATTATGACATTATTTGTGCCTAGAGGAAATGGCATTAAATTGTTTGCTCCAAATCCTGGGTCATCCTTTCAACACTTTTACAGCACTCACCAATTGGACCTAAAGCTTGTTTCATTTGCATTAAAGACCCAGTATTGTCCATTATGCTTCACGCGCCTCTGAACAATAGAAGCCTTGCCCTGGTGCAAACCAAAACAATAACAGAGGTGCATGAAGCATGATGGACAATACTGGGCTTTTAAATCCCGCAATACATATACCTGGATTGCAGGTGCAAGAGTTAAATGTCGAATTTAAATTTTTTGGACAGACTGCACAATATTGTGATATATGTGAAATACCTGCTCTTTCCTGTGTATTAGGGCTTTGGAGACTCCTTTATTAAGTATCACCCATACATCTTGAAGTTTCTGTTTTGATTTTGTTTTACTTTTAATTATTTGTCAGGAAAAACTTATTTTAGCAGCATCTCATGAAGGTGCATGTAGAGTGTGGACTCTTGCAGATCAGAGACTTCGGGTAGGTGTGGATAAGGGAAGAGGGTAAGGGTGGGGCACATGACGGCTTTCCCTGTAGTACATATAAATTGCACTACTACATAATTGTGCCAATTGCATCTGATTTTTTTAATACTTATCTTGATATTACTATTTACTACTATTTTGAATAATAAATATTAAAATAATAATTATTTTGTATTTTCACAGCACACACTCACAGGACATTCGCAAAAAGTGATGTCTGCAAAATTTATTGGGGCAGCGACTAAAGTGGTCTCTGGAGGCCATGACAGGACATTAAAAATCTGGGACCTCAGAAGCAGACAATGTATGTAAAATAGTGGAACTTCAAGTGTATAAAGTGGGTTGAGAAAGGGAACAGGAATCCTGGGGGAGGAGGGGGGGGGGTGCTGTTCCCAAGGTGAAGGAAAGCAGATGAAACAAGAAAAAGGTTTGCAATATCACATAATGTTTGCAATAGGAAAATTGCAGAGAGGTAGGAGGAAGGCAAGACTCCTCAGCAGTCCTCCCCCACTCATAACCAACACCTAAAGTTAACCCTACACTCTCAGAGTCAATCATGAAGACATGTAGTGTAGTTCTAACTTTTGAGTTGGAAATCCTGTGGTGTGACCATTCATTTGAAACCTCTTCAGCAGTACTTTTGTATGGTACCATTCGTTCTAACTTTCAAGTCTGTGGACGAAATCCTATGGTGTGACCATTCAAATGAAACCTCTTCAGCAGTACTTTTGTATGGTACCATTTGTTCTAACTTTTGAGTCTGTGGACGAATTCCTGGTGTGACCATTCAAATGAAACATCTTCAGCAGTACTTTTGTCTGGTACCATTTGTTCTAACTTTTGAGTCTGTGGACAAAATCCTATGGTGTGACCATTCAAATGAGACCTCTTCAGCAGTACTTTTGCATGGTACCATTTGTTCTAACTTTTGAGTCTGTGAATGAAATCCTATGGCGTGACCATTCAAATGAAACCTCTTCAGCAGTACTTTAGCATGGTACCATTTGTTCTAACTTTTGAGTCTGTGGACGAAATCCTATGGTGTGACCATTCAAATGAAACCTCTTCAGCAGTACTTTTGTATGGTACCATTTGTTTTTCAATATTTTACACCAAGAAATTAGAGATTTTTTCTTGAATTTTGATGTTTGGCACTCTCAATCTCTGAGTTACACTGTAAAGAGTTAAAAGTATCAGAAAAGTTATTCTGCATCTTCAACGATGTATATTTGGGCTTTGGTTGATTTTCCTTCATTGTTTTGGTGTTTTTCCTCCATATCCAAGACTGACGTTTTTCACCACTGACAAACATGGGTCTGTTTTTCATGTCACCTTTGTTAACCTTTTAAGCCCCAATAGTGATCATCGTCAAATTTTTCTTTGTAATACCAATGCTTAATCTAATCAGAGAGGTCATGAGAATTAACAATATGATCACCCAAAATTAATTTTCTTATATTTTAACAACTTCTCCTCACTACTTCTATAAGAAACAAGTGGGACAAGAAAGGAGAATTTGTATTTTGATATTGGGATTAACTCTTAAACTCCTAAAAGTGCCATACATCAAAATTCAAGAAAAATTCCAAATTTCATTTTATAAAATATTAAAAAACTTATGGTACCATGCAAAAGTACTGCTGAAGAGGTTTCATTTGAATAATCACACCATAGGATTTCATCAACAGACTCAAAAGTTAGAACAAATGGTACCATGCAAAAGTTCTGCTGAAGAGGTTTCATTTGAATGGTCACACCATAGGACTTCATCAACAGACTCAAAAGTTAGAATAAATGGTACCATGCAAAAGTACTGCTGAAGAGGTTTCATTTGAATGGTCACGTCACCATAGGATTTCGTCAACAGACTCAAAAGTTAGAACAAATGGTACTATTCAAAAGTACTGCAGAAGAGGTTTCATTTGAATGGTCACACCATAGGATTTCGTTCATAATTGACTCTGAGAGTGAAAGGGGTAAAGGGTTAAACAAACAATCTGATTGAAGATAAAAATGCTTTTCCCTCATAGGCACAAGAACAATTTTTGCTGGATCAAGCTGTAATGATATTGTAATCAATGAAGGGATAGGGTAAGGCTAAAATAATGCAAACAAAAATTTACAATTTAGAGCTCATTCATTGTAGTTTTTAATGACTCACTACATGTATAAGTAATAGCTGTCTATCAATGATTGTTCTTTTCTACATCCAAAATAATGCATGGATTCCCTGTCACATTGTTTTAATATGTTACATTGTGTGAACTTGATGTAAGTATTTCGTTGTTACTTACAAAAAACAAAATTGTCATTTATCTAAAATTTATCATGAATTTTGGTATCCCTATTCAGGTCTCAGGTGGCTAGTGGTCATTTAGACAAGACTGTAAGATTTTGGGATGTAAGGTGAGAACACGCCTTATAGTATCTCTGCACAGTAATAATATGTACTTATTGACTGAGTGGGAGGGCCAGATGGAAAAATATTTGGCTTGAGGTCATGGCGTACGGACCGAGTGCAGCGAGGTCCGTACGCCATGACCAAGAGCCAAATATTTTCCCATCATGCTAGACCTAACTTAGTCAATAAGTATTTTATCGTATGACCAATCTGAAAACAAAGTTGTTTCAAATTTTAACACACAACTGAAGGTCATTCGTTTTTTAGTGGGGCCGTATGGCTTTTTCTGGCCCCACTCACCCTCATGCGTATGGCCCTCATACGCCTGACTTTTATCAATGGTTTTGCACAGAAGGTTCACAGGGCTGTATGGGTCATATAATAATATGCACTTATTGACTGAGTGGGAGAGCTGTATGGGTCATATGATAATAAGAGTCATAATACAGTTTAACCTCCGTAATACAGACACCAAAGGGACGGACCAAAGCAGCAATAACATTTAGTATGTACTGATCACATGGAGACTTGCAGGGAGATTTTGCATGTTAATCGGTCAACACGTAATGTACAATTTGTACTGGTCCATGAAGTTTTGACACTTGCCTGGGTGAGGCGGCAAGTGGGCAAGTGCTAATTTCCATTTCTGCTCTTCCTTAATTTATTTTCTTGTTTTCTTTTCAGAACTGAGAATCAGTCAAGTGTTGGAGAAATAACACTTCAAGGGAAAATAACGTCACTAGATTTATCTCCAGGTTAAATTACAGTATTTGACTTAGATGAGATTTTATGAACTCGCACAAGGCATTTGTATGTGTGAGTGGTTGCTTGTTAGATTTAAATACATTTAATGAGGCATGTTTTATTCTTGATAGATATGAACTGCATGTTAGCAAGTGCAAGAGATGACACAGTGAAGTTGCTGGACTTGAGAATGAACCAGGTCATGTCAACGTGTAGGTAAGTGATGCAGAATTTATTTTACATGCACAAACAATGGCATGCTACAGTGATCCTTGAATATTAAGCTATCCGTTTTTGGGACAAAAAGGCTCAGCACTATTTCAATTGTTATAGTTAACTGAGAAGTGCTTTCCTGTAGTACTGTTTATTATGTTGTACAAGGTGGTTCTAACTTTTGAGTCTTTGATTAAAAACCTACAGTGTGACCATTTATATGAAAGTTACGTGACTGAACAGGACTTTCCTGTGGTACTGTTTGTTGTGCTGTACATGGTGGTTCTAACTTTTGAGTCTGTGGATGAAATCCCTAAAGTATAACCATTCAAATGAAAGCTACTGAGCAGTACTTTCTTGTGGTGCTGTTTATTATGCTGTACAAGATGGTTATAACTTTTGAGTCTGTGGATAAAATCCTAAAGTGTGACCATTCAAATGAAAGCTACTGAGCAGTACTTTCTTGTGGTACTGTTTATTATGCTGTACAAGATGGTTATAACTTTTGAGTCTGTGGATGAAATCCTAAAGTGTGACCATTCAAATGAAAGCTATTGAGCAGTACTTCCTTGTGGTACAGTTTATTATGCTGTACAAGGTGGTTCTAAACTTTTGATTCTGCGGATGAAATCCTAAAGTGTGACCATTCAAATGAAAGCTATTGAGCAGTACTTCCTTGTGGTACAGTTTATTATGCTGTACAAGGTGGTTCTAAACTTTTGATTCTGCGGATGAAATCCTAAAGTGTGACCATTCAAATGAAAGCTATTGAGCAGTACTTCCTTGTGGTACAGTTTATTATGCTGTACAAGGTGGTTCTAAACTTTTGATTCTGCGGATGAAATCCTAAAGTGTGACCATTCAAATGAAAGCTATTGAGCAGTACTTTCCTGTGGTACTGTTTATTATGCTGTACAAGGTGGTTCTAACTTTTGAGTCTGTGGATGAAATCCTAAAGTGTGACCATTCAAATGAAAGCTATTGAGCAGTACTTTCTTGTGGTGCTGTTTATTACGCTGTACAAGGTGGTTCTAACTTTTGAGTCTCATCTTATGAGTCCTAAAGTGTTGTCAATCTGACAAAAGATATTGAACATTACTTCCTGTGGTGATTTTGTACCTAAAAGGTAAGTGTTTCAAAAATAATTTCAGGAACTTTATCTGCAGTCCTAGTATGGAGACTTGTCACTTTAATATCTCATGCATTTAATTTGTACTTTTTTAGTGCTGATGGTTTCAAGGTTGCTGTTGATTACACGCGTGCATCCTTCAGGTAACATCAGTTACTGTAAATTATACACTGAACTATCTCTGACACGCTCTGGACCAGCTCTAGGTGTCTTCTATCAAGAGGTATCCACCTCACCTTCAAGAGGTGTCTAACTTCAAGATGTGTCCAAGTCAAGTTACAGACAGTCAAATAAAATTATCTGGAACCAGTCAAGCACTGATATCTACCTTGGAGAGGTGTCTGCCTTACAGGGGTGTCTGCTTTGAGAGAGTTCATTGTGATTCTACTATTGTTTATTTTTTTTACATCTACCAATTAAAATGGTTTGATTTGTATTTTATTTTACCTTCTCAGTCCGGATGGTCAGTATGTGATATGTGGCTCTCAAGATGGCAGTATCTTTGTATGGGATGCATCAACAGCAAAACTAGAAAAGATTCTAAAAGAGCACACGTAAGTTACACAAACCAGTTCATTAATGCTGTATAACAAGCTTTTTACCCAGGCCTCGATGCTGTAAGGGAGAAAAAGCGAGGGGCTTGGGGCCAAGCGTGATAGCCTGGCGAATCTTCCCAATCAGCACAATGGGTGACAACACATTCAATCATGTACCAAGGACCCTCATCTTTTTTCTTTCCAAGTTTGTACAACAGGAAGACAAAAAGGGGGGGACACCCTATCTGATTGTCCACCTTGCCATCCCCCTCCCCTCCCTCCGTATTTATGCGAATAAAACCAACATTGAGGGGGAGGGGTGTTCATTTTTGTCTGATGGTAGTAATTATTGTTATAGAAGGTTATCAAAGTGAATTAATACGAGCAACAAAATCGTGCAATTTGTTGGCAACAATTTTGTGTTGCAGGTTGCAGCCCTGATGTTGCGTGTATTACCACCTACGCGCGCAACAAATTTTCATGTTGCAGAAAGTAGACGTCGCTTCTACGTTTTGCAACATGAATTTTTTTGCATGCGCAGTTGATAAAAGCACAACATCAGGGTTGCAAACCTGCAACGCATTAACATTGTTTTGCAACAAGTTGCATGATTTTGTTGCCTGTATTACTTTACCTTAAGTCTTACATGTAGTGTTCAATTGTATGTGAAGTATCCACTTTGAATAGGATGTCTGCATTTGGGTGGTGTCTGTTAATGCAAGTTCGACTGTACATTCTCTCTGGTATTTTTGTCTACAGTTCATCGGTGGTGGTGTGTGCGTGGCACCCTGATGGCTCCAGCATCGTCAGCTGTGACAGAAACAAGCGAGCAATCGTCTGGACAAACCGATACTAACGCTACGCCTACTTTGGACAGCACGGTGGTGCAATATAAGGGCGCTAACCATTTCTAGTGCCAGAACTGGCCGGTAGTACCGCTCAATTCGTAAAAATTATGCCATTATTTGTAAGAAATGGTTGACCAGACTGGTCATTTCGGAAATAGTATGCAGCCTTTTGAAGGACTTGTAGGAACAGGTCTTTAAAAAGCCACATTGTTGTTACAAACTGACCGGTCTGGCCGGCCAGTGCGGACAAATGGTAAGCACCCAAATGCTCAGTGTACGCAGAACAGTCACAGCGAAAAAAAAGCAGACTTGTGCAACCTAAAACATCTTTTAAAGATGGTGATTTGGTGGCAAAGTTGTTTTTAATTAATGACAATTGTGAATTTAAGGTAATTTTTTTAAGAAAACAATTCCAAATATTGTAAAGAGTTCATATTAGGTAGTTATTAGTCATTTATTGTACAACTGATAACTTGACAGTAACAAAAAAAAGTAAGTACAAATTGGACGGCCAGGTTTCCTCCTCAGTACAAAGTAAATAATTCTGAATATTAAAGATAAGTTTACAGGGCTAACAAGACGATGTCTGTTTGAGTACAAATGGGTGAGCCACAATCTTCGATAATTCAAATGGAAAATTACAACCTCCCCCTCATTTCAGTGATGGAAAAATGATGCGTTTTGGTTTTAGCGCGAATTCATCATTGAATCGGGGGGAAGTGAGGTCTCATTTCTCTTTCTATTCCGTCCGAGTTTAAGGCCCCTTTATAAGACTGATTCTGAAAATTAAGGACGTTCGCGCGAAAATCTTCTAACATTGATATTTTTATAAAACTTTTGCTACAGCTATGTATTATGTTATGAGTTACTCGTGTCAGAAATGTAAAAAAATGAGGGGGTCACCGACTTCGTTTCTGAGATGAGCTATCTGAAAGGCGGCCCTAATTTTGAAAAATTGGTCTTTCTTACGGGGTTGTGATCCGAATGTCTGTTAGTCTAAAAATATTGCAAATGAATATCTAAAATGCAACTTTCTTTCCCACATTTTATGCTAGTAGGTCTGTTCAGCTAATTCATTCAACTGTTTACGTTTCTTGAAGTAAATTTCATCATTAAACCACAGCATTTGCAAACTCTGACAGCCGCAAGTTGGCAGGATTCGATGACGCGCGGGTAGAAAAATGGAAAAAATTTAAACTTCCTACATTGATTTTTTGTTCATTTTTTCACAATCTGTCGAGAACTGGCAAAGAAAATTATCTATGAAAAAAAAATTGGGGGTCACCGACCATCGAAGCGAGTTAAATCTAAGCAAAGTTAACGCAACCGCTCTGTGCTTTATGTGCTTAGATTTTCTTCTCTTGCGCGCGCGCTCGTGCATGACGAAGCATGGCGTTGCGACATGAATTGCGTGCGCAGTAAGGATGCGCATAAACAATTAGCGTGAACGTCCTTAAAGACGCTGCTTGTCACATTACTGGTACATTACTTCCGTTTGGAGCCGAAGTTATGTTTGAGAAGCCAAGAGCAGTTAGGTTTAGATTAGTAAAACACTGTTTTGGAAGTGAGAAGTTAGCCTGATGCTATACATGTATATTATTTAGGAATTTAACGCACCCTGCTGCCCAAATCTTATAATCCTTTTAGAATCAATTGGCAAAAATCAAAATCCCTTTTACACCAGTCAAAGCAAAACGTTTTTTTTTTTCTGTAGACTGAATCGAAAGCGATTAAAAGTCTACGGCATTTGAAGTTGCAGATATTTAAAAATAAAAGAGTTGTCAGCCTTGGAGGGATGTCCATTGTATGGACATTTGTGTGCTCATGTATATTCTTTGATGTTGCTTTTATTAAACGATTTATTTCTCTCTTTATCTCCGACTTGGGTGATAAGTACCACTAAAATACCCGTAAGTATCTTAGAATTTGTCAGCAACCTCGTGCAACGAGAACGTCGGACTTCTTGAGAACGAGAAAAAGTCTTAATTTTTCAAAGCTCGTGTGTGGTGTATGCTGCCCCGGAGAAGGGAGTACTCCAATATAATACTTAAGGGGATGATCTTCGGAAATGAACCCATAAAAAGTATCAGAAACCAGTTTTGTGGGTGTACCATTTCAGATACCACGCAGCTCTTAACAACCTCTAATTTCACTGGACCTGGTCATCACGCAGCTCTATTGTTTTCAGGGCTAGGGTCCGTTGTTGTGTTGTTTGTTTTATTGTTTTCTCAGCAAATCAGAGCCGGAAGACCTTGTAAGAGCTGCGTACTGCCCCTACCATTTCTTTCCAAAAAGTTGTTTCTATTTGTCTTTTTCGATTTAAACACCCTGTGCTAAGATACTGGGTATAAAGTTTGTAAATACAATCCAGATTGACAGCTTAAGTCAGTGTAGGAAATAAACTTGTTGTCTCCAGAAAACGTTTGTCTAGTCTAGTTATTCAGTCATCCTTACCTTGGCTCCAGAGGTCCGCCCTCCAAATATCGAGAGAATTCGGAATAAACACGACTCGCTTACTCTTGCTCACTTATCCCTGTCACCCAGGGTAAGTGATCCTTGAAATTAACAGTATCCTTTGTACTACTCCCATGTATCCTTTTACTACCCACCTGTACTAGTCCCATGTATCCTTTGTACTACTCCCCTGTATCCTTTGTACTTCTCCCCTGTACTACTCCCATGTATATCGTTTGTACTTCTCCCCTGTACTACTCCCATGTATCGTTTTTACTACTCCCCTGTACTACTCCCATGTATCCTTTTTACTACTCCCCTGTACTACTCCAATGTATCCTTTTTACTACTCCCCTGTACTACTCCCATGTATCCTTTGTACTACTCCCCTGTACTATTCCCCTTTGTACTACTCCCCTGTACTACTCCAATGTATCCTTTTTACTACTCCCCCGTACTACTCCCATGTATCGTTTTTACTACTCCCCTGTATCCTTTTTACTACTCCCCTGTACTACTCCCATGTATCGTTTTTACTACTCCCCTGTACTACTCCCATGTATCCTTTGTACTACTCCCATGTATCCTTTGTACTACTCCCCTGTACTACTCCCATGTATCCTTTTTACTACTCCCCTGTACTACTCCCATGTATCCTTTGTACTACTCCCATGTATCCTTTGTACTACTCCCCTGTACTACTCCCATGTATCCTTTTTACTACTCCCCTGTACTACTCCCATGTATCCTTTGTACTACTCCCATGTATCCTTTGTACTACTCCCCTGTACTACTCCCATGTATCCTTTGTACTACTCCCCTGTACTACTCCCATGTATCCTCTGTACTACTCCCCTGTACTATTCCCCTTTGTACTACCCCCTGTACTACTGTCCTGTACTACTCCCATATATCTTTTGTACTACTCCCATGTATCCTTTTACTACTCCCATGTATCCTTTGTAGCGGAGCACGCTGCGAAGTCCCATACTCACAGAACCTATGCCCGTCATCCGTCATTTTTCATGGTCATGGCTAGCGGAATGTTTTACGGGCGCGCCTCCGTGACGTGTGTTGGTGCGTCGCGCAAGGCCAACTCACGGACGCGTGACATCGCAAAACATGCGCGTATGACGCCACACATCCAGGATCTTAGCAATTTTGAAAGCAAAGCGAGACTTTGTTTTTCGCGCGGCTACACAGCCGTCAGCTCGGTAAACACCTTTGTAGTTTGGATCTTTCGCTGTGTTTAGTTTTAGCGGACAAGTAAAGTCGTTATCAGGAGTCACTTAAGGCCTTATTTCAAATAATGTTTGGAATAAGGCCCTGACTCCTGATCTATAGCCAAATTCTCCCTTTGTTACACGAGCATATACAATACAAACTGGAAGGAGAGTCTAGCAGTTGATCAGAAGTCACTTAGGGCTTTATTCCACTCACCCCTTTGAGTGATGCAACTGAAAAAATGTACTTTAAGGGGCAAAGAAATCTAACATTTTGGAAAATGAAGTTGTGAGAACTTGAAAAACGTTAGCCTAACTTTCATTTCATTCAGCAGACCAGTCCATCTATGATTATTCTGATACTCTGCAACAAAAGTTTTGTTACACTAGGGTGGTCATTTATGTTACAGTTGATGTTAATACAAAAACATTTTTTGGTTTTTGAAATGATGCCAAATACCAGTGACACTTAATGTAATGTAAATCTTTATTTAAACACAGAGAATCATCAGTTAAGTTAATAATTAAAACTTGTACAACTGCTTTACATGATTGCCGTGTGGGAATCCGATATCTCAGATACTTTCTTAATACCCCGTTTAAACTGCCCAATAGAACAAACGCTTTTTAAATCTTGGGGCAAGTTGTTCCACAAACAGGCCCCGCTGTAGCAAAAACTTCTCCTTTAACATGTTGAATTTATAGAGTACATGTCTACACCAGACACGTCGAAGCGAGCGTGGATTCGCGGGAGGATCGCACGTGGATCGCTGTAGGGCGATGGAATCTCGGGTTGACTTTATAATATACAGATTTTTTATATAACTGGTCATGAAGGCCTTAGTCCTGGTCTTAACCTACAAATTCTCCTTCCTGGTCTCCATTCATTGCTTATGGTATTTACAGGGAATTTGTTGCTGCATCTTGAATATTCCTGTTTTGTGGTCAATTTCTTAATTCTCATGACGTGTATCCTAAATATAGTTGTGTTACTGTTGGGAGAATCTTGCGCCACTTTCTCAACCAATGGAAAATAAAACCAAAACAATCATTACTTCATATTGCACTGGACCCAAGTCCACAACAGTGTACTATACATCCACTTTCAGACCAATTTTCCTTCTGACAATAATTAATGAAGAGAGGTTAGGGGGAGGAGGGGAAGGGCGAGAGGGTCTTTTGGTATCCAGTCCCAAAGCAGTTACATCAACCCACAGCTCAAAACCCAGTACCAGTTCACATTATTTTATTTTAGGAAGACAAGAGACTGAGATCAAGTTAAATGGAAGAGACTGGAAACGAGTGTCTCAAATTTCGACCCAACCTCTCCAGTTAAACCAGAAATTCCATCTCCTTCCCCCGTCGCTAAAATTTTGTGGTTCACCCTCCGCCGAGCTTCGCGAGGTTCTGCAAGACATATTTCTAGTATAAAGTGCGGCCATTCACTTTAAACCTTTAAAATAATTACTTTCCTGTGGGTTCATAAGGAAATATTTAGCACATTTTACTTTTTGGAGGTAAGGGGAAATTAAACTTAGTACAGTGCAGTGTTTTGGGGCAAGATCTTTTTCGCTGACAGTGTTTCATAATAAGGTATGCACTCTTCCACAACGGCAGCTACATCAGGTGGGAGATCCTTGACATCAAAAGCAGTGCATGGGCTGCTATTTTTCTTGACCCTCGCATTGAACCCGGAGCTCTTCAATATAACTTCATACCACCCCGCGGCCCAGAAATCCCACCCGGGCACAGGTCCCGGCTCCCAGGAGGTCATGTTCGCTTCATACTCCAATCCAACTGCTTCACAGTAGCTTTGCAGAATTTCATTGGGGTAATCCAACAGATCGTCTGCGTCCACGACAATGGGGTTCCTGTGGATGTGCCTCTCGATGAATTCATACAGCTCCACCATCTGGCGAAATCCCGCTTCCGCGGGATCGAAGTAATCCCATCCCGTGAGCTTCGGGTTCGTAGATGCTTTGTAGAGGGAATAAACCGCTTTTAACGGATGTCGGATGAGGAATGTGTGCTGAAAGTTCTTGAAACCCTCTTCTGTGAAAATGTGGAACTTGTTTTCCACGTGGTACGCCATGTCCTTGGAGAAAAGGAAGTCTTTACCACCGTACTCTTTCTGTAGCAATTTACTTATCGAACGGTATGTCGCTTGGTGGTTTGTTTCCTGAGACACGTATCTCGGACTTTGTCTCTCCGGACCGAAATAAAAGGCTGCTGAGTACGGCTCGTGTAAAATTTTGGAGTTCTTGAGATTCCTGATTGATCTCTCAAACGCCGTTGAAACGCACCGAGGTGCTGTCCAAAGAAGAACGCGACTTTCGGACATCTGATCTTGTGAACACCAATCGTACAAACCAATTTTCCGAAACTTAATTGTTCCTCGCGAAGCTGCTCGATTTGTCGTCTCCCACGCAGCCGTTATTTGTCTTGTCACGCAACGCTCCTCCCCACAAGACAAATAATAGCCTGTTCCAGGCTCTCAGATAGTGGGGGCGTTGTAGTTTTGTCCTCCGTGGCAGTTATGTCTTCTCACCTGTCGACCAATAGTATTCGTTCTTATAAGTCACCAATGAAAATGCGTGGTCATCGTGTCTTCCTTGACCATTGTTACCAGGGAAGGGATGGTGAAGTGCGAAAATATAACTAGCTCGATCGTGGTCTTCGCTTGATGCGCTTGCAGTTTATGCTATACTTTCTATCAATATTATAATATTCCATGTATCAGGACCATTGTCGGGTAAGCTTAAGAACTTAAGCTTACTGTAAACTGAAATTTTCAGTTCACTATTTGGCAAAGGACATCGATCTGGATCGATGCGGCAAATGCGAAGAATCCGTTATAAAATAAACTTACTAAAGAAGGTTTAGATTCCCTCATTTTGCTTCCAACACGTGGAACACGGAATTGTCTGAAATCCTAGCCTGTCGATCGAGCACAGCAACTGTCAACTTCTCAAAGGTTTCTTACGGTGGCCTGTAATTTCTAGCTTGGCATGCATGGGTGGGTAAACGTTTCTTGATTGTAGCTACAAAATTTCTGAATGAAACAAGCAAGGCATGTGAACAAACATACATGAATGAAGGTTTCTATTGTTCACTCAAAGACAAAATTTAATGATCAATGACCATCAGAGGAGGCAAATTCAAAGGAATCTAAGGACTGTTGCTGAAATGATTTTTTTGACCAAAGATGTGTCCATCTATTTTGTGGTCATGAAAAAGTACAGCTCAGCAAAGTTCATTAAAAACTTTGGTTTTGAAAACCAATCATTTTTAGTTAAAAGATAAACGAAAGCGAGGCCAGGATCTTTCTATTGAGCGAATGCACATGCACAATTGCCCACTCCAGAAACTATTAAAAATACCATAACACTCTTTATAGTGCAGGTTTGGGTGGTGCTTGATGTAAAGCCTGATTTTTCCAATTTTTTTTGTTTTCAGCACGAACTGCACGTGCTATGCTTCAACTTCGTGGCAATTTGCATACGGTGCACATTTGTATACGAACACACAATGCTACGTCCTAACATTCCTACATGTACTCTGAATTCCATTGTGCCATTCTAACAAAGGAGACTTGAATAAGTACACCCCGGTAAGACTGAGCCTGCACATAAAAGATTATTATCATGGTATTTTTCGGAGTGGCCAATGAACAAGTTACATGACATTGTATATACCTGCCAACTTTTTCCGAGTGATAGGCGTGAGAATTTTTTCGAGGTGTGCCAAGATTTCCGAAGGCGACCTGACCAAATCCGAAGGAAACCCGATCTATTCCGAAGATGTCCGAAGATGTTTCGAAGAATTCGGAAATTTAAATGGACCTCGGACCTCTGTAATTGTAACATTCAGAACGATAAAAACCTACAAAAAAGCGCCATATTTTCATGAACGTAACTATATTTTAAATTGGCTCAATAGCTCAAATCTGTAATTAGGCGTGAGAAATTGCTCCATAGGCGTGAGTAGGAGTGAGATCGGAGTTTTGGACTTGCAGGCGTGAGACTTGGCAGGTCTAATTGTATTGCTGTGTGATGCCCTTGGACTACCATTGCTCGAATCATACAGTACATGTAGTTAGTAGTGGGGACTAACTATGCTCAAATGTAAGCCTTATAAAATCATTGTTATTAGTCACCTCTACTAACTATGATAAAATATTGGATTTTAATCAAGTTCATAAATTCATCGGTCTACTAATGTTTTTGTGAGCCGTTGCACAGGGTATTTTCTTTCTTTCCCATAGCTAGATAGACAGACACACACACAAACATCATGTCTCATAAAGTCTGATCATGTTGTGTTAATGGCCGGTATTCCTCTTCTCCAACTAATTAAATGTCAATAAAACATGAAGAAATAAAGGGTGAAGTATTGATCAACCTTTTTTCCCTTATTTCCAGCTTAGTTGAATAGTCCTTCCTTGACAAATTTCACATAACAGTGATAGAACCATTTGTGTATTTTCTGTCAAATTTCAACATTAATATGCATGAGGTGATAAGCCTTTTTATACTACAAGGAGATACTGTAATTGGTCTCAGATTTTATTTCCATTGCTGTGTAGAACTATAATTACTCATGTGCGAAGCGGCATGAGGTAAGGTTTTGGCTCCGTTTTTCTTGTTGTTATTTTTATTTTTTGTGTCACGATTTTGCATGCAAATTTATGCACGCATATTTTAAAATGTCAATTCCTGTTTAGTTACTTCCGGCTACTCTCACTTCTGGTATTTCCAAAACAATCAATAGTAAACAACATGGTTTGCAAGAACGATGACTAAATGAAAGGAGTACTCTTCGCCATGTCAGACATCTTCTTATCATGTTTAAAATATATCCTAAAACTTTCTCACACATGGCCATGCGCATGAGTATAGGCTGCTTGGAGCCTCTTGTTATCTGTTAAAAAGGACAATATACATACCATTCTTTGTTCTGAATGTAGGATTTTTACACAAACAGGCAAGGACTTGTACTGTCTCAGTTTTGTTAAGAGAAGCATGTGATTATTGACTCATGTGTATTGTGTGTTTGTTTTTTCTTGCCCATAAAAATCTTCAAACAAAACTCAAACAAATATCAGCAAATATGCAAGATTACCATCCTAGACATAATTCAAGTGCTTTCCTTTTTTATGTATTCTATTATTTTGGCTTTAATTTGCATACATTTCAATATTAATGTGTATAGATTGGATAACTAGTGTATAGGGTTATATGGTAATCTTTCCTTTGAATTTCCTTAATTTAATTGAACTTGGTTATCAACTTCAACTGTTTTGACTGGCTTTTATTCAATTTAAGTGATTTGTATTAACAAATCGTAGTAACATTTTGGATTGGGTCTTTCAATTCTGCATCCCTCAATCTCTTTTATAGGTCAACAAACTTTTCAAGGTTTTTTGTGCTACTACATTGGGTTATTCCAGAAAAAATCCACACACACACCCCCCCCCCTGACGGATGCCAAGATTTTTTTACCCCTCCCCCCGCCCGGATTTCCTGGCCCACTAGACCCCCCCTCCCACCTGGATATCCAAGCCCAGAGACCCCCCCTCCTGCCCGGATTTCCAATAAATTTTTGGAGGCCCTAAATTTACAGACAATGAAAAAAAAAATACATGTAGTCGCATTCAGGAGATCGTGTTTTTATATTTTTCTAAATTGTGGTGATTAGTGCTATAAATTGGTGAAACATTTTTTAAATAAATATTGCGTGACACATAAAAAAAACCCGTGATTTCAAGACAAAATCGAATGAAATGTTTCTTTAAATCTAGTTCCTTAAATAACTGCTTTGATTTTGGTATGTTTTAATTTTTTCCAGGCTTCACAGTTTCTTCAAAGTGTTGTCGCAAATACACAATTTTGTTTCATGCAAATTTTGTGTAAAATGTAATTTGATCGCACCCAGCTTTTTCATGATCATGAATCCAAAACATTTTTTCTTAAGGTCAAAACTTTTGAATGAAAGTCATATTTCCTTGAATGAAAATGTCTTACACTTGTCAGAATTCAGTGATTTTCTGCTTCCGGAAGGCTTGGCGATTTATTTATGACATTTATCGTAATTGCGCGCCGAGCGCTTGTGTCTGCGAAATATTGTAAACATCACAAAATATTATTTAAATTCAGCAACCTATTTTTATTACATCTAGTGTTTTCTAAAATTTCCGACTTTTCCTGTGTATATAGAATGCCATTCTTATCCGTAAGAATGATTCACATAATGTTTACGCGAATCAAAAAAATCTTGAAAGCAAACAAATTCAGAAAGCGCTATTCAATTTAATTATATTTACTAGCGCCTTTACCGTGATTATTGGCTTCATGAAGAAAACATTCGAACAAGTTTGATCGCAATTTGCCTTTAAGTATTAAATTGGAAAGCTTCTTCCAATTATTTTATATTTCCTTCAAGGTTTAACGCATCAACTAAATAGTACACTAGGAAGTGCGGCATAAAAGTTTGGACATTTGCGTAAGCCGTATATTACTAAGCTTATATCAGATTACAGGGAACGTGCACGAAAGCAAGCTGAAACAATTCTACAAATAGAAAACAATGCGTACTTGCATAACGGTACATTGATTGTTTTTGTCAAAAATCTTTTGTCTTTTTTCAAATCGGCTGATACTTTTTAACCTTTCCCTGACAATTTGTTGCTGGCAAGAACTCGGACACGAGCTTTGTTGCAAGGTACCGAAGCACGCTTCCGGTTACGTTAACCACTGACTTTCTCCATATTTGAGTTGTATTTTCTCCCTTTCATCCGGTTTATTCTCTATGAATAATGTGGAACCGACGAAGTTAAACCTTAACTAATTGTTTTGAACACAAAGTGTTCTCTTCAAATCATTTTCAAAAAATCGACCTCTAAGGAAGGATTTTTAGGTCCAGACCCCCCCCTCCCGCCTGGATTTCCAGAGCCCTCAACCCCCCCTCCCGCGCGAATTTCCAGCATGCCATCCGTCGGGGGGTGTGGATTTTTTCTGGAATAACCCATTCTTATAGCAATGAAGCATCATTCAGTTCTATGTCATTGTTACCTATCACCTACCTTTAATTAACTGGACAAAATTTTCATTTTTGTTACCTGTCACCTAAGTTCGGCATTACTGAGCGAAATGTTATTAAACAATACCTTAATTTGTGTGCACACACTCACTTTTGCCAACTGTATTTTTTAATAGAATACACACTATATATCCATCCTAAAAGTTTACATGTGTGGACTTCAAAGATGCCTCTTTGGGCCAAAACCAGGGGCAATTATGTAATTTGCTGGGTCTTATTTAGGTATTTATAAATGGCAAAGTGAAGACCACAATAAAATTTCTACACAACCCCTTTAAATGTATTACTAGTATAGATATATTAATTTTTTTTTCAGCCATTCTAAATTTTTCTTCAGTTGTTTACCTTAAGCCATTCTGATTAACTTTTTAGCCATTCAGCTGTTAACTATGGTAACCATTTGAAATGGCTCAGTCATTGTTCCGTTTGTCATCCATTCACTGGCTGTGCATTTTGCTGTTTGAATGGATATCTGTTAAAATACATCTTCAGGCTTGCACTCACACTCTATTTACATGTATGTTCAGGAATACACTGCATGCTTAACTTACATGTATGGTGGGGCTGATCAAGAAGTACTCATCTCAGACGAGCAGACAAGTGGAAGATTTTTGCCCTGGTTTTATTCTCCTAGGCCTCAGAGTTAAGTATGAAATTATATTAATATATCGAAATAGATTACTCTAACATTAATTTTTTTCTAACACAGACATGGAGAAGAATCAAGAAGTGGATGAGCCGGTAAGCTCAGTTTATGTACCAGTTTTCCAAACAATGCATTAACACTTGACATACACAAGCTTTAACACACATTCATCTGACTATTAATTAGTTCAGCATAGAAGAATTATTCAGATTAATTTCCTGTAAAATTCCACTTATAAACTCCCCCTGTTAATTAGGCTGTATACCTGTAAACCAAAAATTTATTCTGATTTTAAGCCCCACTGAGTTAATATCTACACAGAACACTGTACAACAACTTCAAATAGGAAATTAGGAATGTATATTGGCAATAGATGACAGAACAATAAGTTTATTAATATTTTGTTGAATCCTATTAAACTGTTCAATGATTTAGGCCCTATTTACATGGAAAGAGGATGATCCTAATGCTAGGATGATCCTAGAAGGTTCATTTGGTTTACATCCAAAAATGCGGCACTAGGATGATCCTAGCGCTGGCATCGTACCTCTCAGATAGGATGATCCAAGTGCTAGGATAATCCTAGCGTGCAACCATTCACACGAAACTGAACGCAGAAAACATGTCGCGCTTACTAGGATCATCCTAACACTAGGATCATCCTCTTTCCATGTAAATAGGGCCTTACTAAATTGTACATCTGTTAATGGAACCCAGCATACAGAGCATCTCTGTGCATTGGTTTAATGTTTCTTCTTCGTTGTAGTTCAATTTATCCTTTGTTTTTAGGTATGGTAATGTAAAATAATGAGTTACAAAAAAGAAATTAAATTTGAACTGAGGATAAAATTGAACCACAACATTTATATGTTAAGTTAATCAACTATTTCTTGTCATATCATTTTGAAAGCTTTGTTTTCTATCCCACATATGGGCTTTCCTGATTTATAAGCCCACCCAAAACCCCTAATAAAGTTGTATAAGCCCAGGGCTTATAAGCGGAATTTGACAATATGCTTTTAGTATAAATTTTCCTTATTTTATTTGCCCAATAAAGAACTCAGGGCTGGAAATCAGTGATTGGTGGTTTTCCTTGCTGAATGAACTTAATGTAGTTTTGTCTAATTTTCATTTAAAAGAGTTTTATATTACTATGTTGGCCACTGCTTTGAACGTTTTGCTAGAATAATTTAAAATGTGACTTTTATTTGTGCTTGGGGTTTTTTGCAGACTGCCTGTTAAATTTAATTAATTTGATTACATTGTTTATTTGCTGTACTCGGACAAATATACTCCAAAATGCAGAAAACTCCTTTATTTCAATAAAAGGTGAATGAACCCTGACAAAAGTTCAGTAAAAGTTTCCTTTTGTGAAGTCTCTGGGATTTATTTCCACTGTTTTAGTTTTCATGTGTTGCGTCTCCGACTCTAGTCTCCTACGCCACTGTTATTAGGGCTCATCACGCAACGCTCAACCACATGCCTTTGCACGATTTAGCCAATAACAGCTTCGCTCCCATAGCCAGGAGCCAGGAGCCAGGAGCTCGTGTTTTATTGTTGATTACTTTTGTACCAGCAGTGCAAACAGGATATCGTCGCTCGACGAAGCTTTTGATTTGACTGCTTCAAAGTTCAAAATTCCTGATAACTTTAGTGGGGCGGGTGAGTTTACGCAGGAAACTTATCATAGTCTGATGCACGATTGGTTTTATTGAAAACAAAGGTCAATCGCTGATTGATGCAATCACTAATTATCACGTGCAAACGCCACGCGCTTAAAACAAAGGGAAAGGCATGTGGTTCAGATTGAAGCAGCCGTTGGTGGGGTAGGAGCGTTGCGCGATGAGCCCTAATAATGGCTGCGTAGGAGACTACTCCGACACGCACTGGTTTGAAATACCTGTGAACATCATTCCTCGGTTTTCTGCTTTTATGAACACCTGCATGTATTCCCATCAATATTATTGTCTTTATTTTAATATTGCCATGTGTTTTTGAATATTTTCAGTTTGATTTACAATTCTTCACTTGAAGGTTCAAAGAATAATTGTATTAATCAAATAATGACGGCTGGTTTCTCTTCAGCACTGAATAATCCAAGAACAAGGGAATAAAATCCATTAACACTGTTGTTGTCATACATGTACAGTGTACATATCATGTATAAGATATACAGTGTAGAAGATTTTGGAGGAGACTTACCTCAAATTTCTGTGTAGTGATGTCTTGCTTAAATATTGAGTTAAGAATGCATTTATTTTCTCAACAGCCTATTAAAACAGAAAAGAAAGGTGAAAAACAGAAAAGTGGTGGTGAGTAACAAACTTGATTTAGTTAATTATATTTATACACTGTATGTGTTTCTGATTTCTGCAAACACACAAATATTAAGCATATATGAGCCTCCATTTTGGTACATGTATTTCTAATGAAAGTGAGCTGACAACTGAGCTGCCATTAAGAAATGATGATGTCATGACTTGAATAATACTAATTACTAAAATTAATGTACATAAAAATAAAGACTCATGTTGTTGTTGTTTCTGTTGTTAATGTGTTGTTTCAATGATGCTGTAACCTAGCTTATGCCCTGTTTATCTGTTGGTCAGTGGCTCAGTTTTCTCCAGACCAAATGTAATTGCAGTCCAACCTATTTGATACTGACACCAAATGGACAGTATGGCGTATTATAAATGAAGTAAGAGTTATCATCGATTTTAGATCTTTTGGACCAGTGAAACTGTCCAATGTAAAGAGCTGTTCATGTTATACAGGTGTTCGTAAGATTAGGTGTGACTACACTGTATGTTGTTTTCTCCCTTTAGATGGATCGAAACAATGCCAAAAGTTGCGTACAAAAATATTATCAATCATCATCAAGCTTGGAGAAACGGTTGGAAAGTATAACAGACTCGCCGCCGCCAATGATTGCGTCGAAATAAAAGAAGTCGAAAAACGGAAATTTCCCCTGGAAAGGTAAAATTTGTAATGGAGATGGTAAACACACTATTTTCTGAAAAATAATAGCAGGTTTATATCAAGTCGAACTTTACAGTAAAGAGATGATGTGATGGGTGATGATGTCTCACTCAAAATCTTGTAAGACTCAGTTTCTTTATTTATCTATGTACCAATTTATTTATCTCCGTATTTTATTTGTAATGTGATTTCTTATTTATCTATTTATTTCTAAAAGCACCCGCCTCGATTAGCTTGATGCTACCTGCGGGTGCCTATAATTTTGTATATAATTTATTTGTTTAATAAAATGATGATGATGATGATGGTGACCAAGTATAGGCTAGTAAATTGTCGAAATGACCAGTGAGTTTAATGGCTCTTTGAATATTTGAAAAAAAAAATTGAGGAAAGTGTTTCTGGAAGACAAGACCCTGCATTCTAATAATCTTCTTTATACAATTCCTAAAAAGTTTTCAAATATCCACACTTTTATAAAAACACAAACCTTATGAGAAGTGGCCTCAAACGTGGCCATTTTCCTAATTTTGCTATATATTTTCAAAGCATAAATTAATGGCGATGAAGATGCTGAGGTGACAGGTGACGAGAGCAGTGAAATGGTTAGCGGGAGCGATTCTGGAGACATTGTCCTGGATGTCCTTGCCAATATAGGTGCAGCCCCGATGTTAACAGCGCCTGCAGAGGAATATAATTTCCCGGTTGGTGAAAGGCGCTACAATGGCCGAAACGGCAGTAACGCATGTAGTTTGATTAGCATATTGACCGGTTACGCTTTAAGTGTGAGGAAGATCTCGCCCCACATTGCTTCTTACCTTTGTCAAGTACCGTTATTGATGTTGTTTGCGGCAACCGGTGTACGACTTATGTCTGGATAGTTTAGCCTCAAGGTATCTATCCATTCAGAAAGCTGCCAGTGTGTTAGAAATCTAGTTTGATATTGCCGTGGGATACAATTTGCCAGTACGACTGAAAGATCAAAATGAGCAGTACACTATTGGTGGTCAGTTACTGTACGAGAAACTATCGTTCACTTCTCGTTCCTCTTTTGTCGGATGAATTATTTTGAACGAGAAAACCTCTTTGTTTTACATCACCAAGGGTTTCATAATGTGTGTCGACACCCATTCTCGTGACCCTAGCGGCCCGGGGTTAGACACAGCTGAAGTAAAGGACCTTGATGAATTTTGCAGAGCAGTTTGGAAACTTTTTGATCGGCGACTTTTAAATGTAAGAGCTTGGTTTCTTAAAAGCTACAACCGCACACAATGCTGCTGGAACAGTCCTAAGTGACATAGCTACGACCGTGATAATTACTGCTTTTCCTCTCGGAGATCGCGAGAAAACAAAACACGTGAATCGACAGACATTCAAGACATTATTAAGTAAAGAGACAAAGTGTTTGAGGGGGTTGTTGAGTATTTGAAACGAATACAGAGATAATGCAAACCTTTTGCGTGTGTCGCAACAGGTTTTTTACAGGGTTGTAGCCTCTCGTATAGAGTCGTTAGTGTATTAGCGATATACTTGCAAGGGCGTATGTTTCGTAAATGGATTTAAGAAGCATATGTAGGTATTCGGTCTACTTGCTTGAAGCTATGCATTATATCAGAAGCTTACAGTATATGTTATGAGCTACTGATTATATAAATAATGTAATTTTGCTATTGCTTTGGTTTTGCATTGCTAGGCTTTGTAATTGGCCCCAAAAAATGTCGCGCCACTTTCTCAACCAATCAGAAGTATTTTTATGTTGTGTGTTGATCCTTACTGTAAATATGAAAAGTGCCCTTTACTGGCGCAAGGGTTCGAAAGCTTCACAAGAACTGGAAAAGTGATCCTTTAGGAGTTTAACGAAGCATAGGTTTTATAATCCCGTATCTTAGAAACAGGTTAATAATGTGAAGTAGTCTTCTCGTTTGCGTACTAAGGTACCTCGGCAACAGCTCATATAGTTATAAAATGGCTTTCTTGGCAAACAGTTGTTTGCCTTTCGTAGTGAATAAAGTGAAGTGGCAAATGTAATACTTATAATAAAGACACTGTCAAAACTTGTCTTTCTTTCTTTGTTGACTCCGGAGATCAAATGTTACTGTAATTAGTATTATGGTTAAAGCGACTGTTTCACGCTTTGCGCACTGCCTGCCCATATCTTTTCATTTCTCGGTAAAAGACGACAGGCTTAATTTCGAGGACGATCGAAACGGATTATAGATACGAATGTCAAACGGGATTTATTCTTTCGATTCAAAGCATAAATAGCCAACGTACTTTGAGCCTTCACAGGTTTTCTGTCTAATGAAACCGTTCTGACCAACACGTGGTTGTTAAAAATTTCACTGGTTCAGCCCTGAAACCTATAACCCCACCTTGCGTTAAGTTGTTGACCCCAATTTTCATTTATTTAATACTAGAGTCGATAAAACGGGGTCGATTTTACTAATTTAGCCGGTTAACCTCTTGACCTTAAACCTTGCCTGAGGATATTGACCCCAATTACCCGATATTGACCTTCATTACATGAAATCAGGTTAAAGCATGGATTTAGTGGGCGAGTTTAATATTCAGCTCAGCTCGTTTTACCGACTCTTGTATTAAATAAATGAAAATTTGGGTCAATATCCTAAGGCGAGGTGGAGGGTGTATATGTTAACCGGCTGAACTAGTAAAATCGACCCCGTTTTACCCACTCTAGTATAAAATAAGGTGGAGAGGTATAAGTTTCACGGCTGAACTTCTGAAATCGACGATAAGAGTTTTAGTTTGAAAGGAGTATTGTTCCCATAAATTTTGCTCCGAAACGCGGTTGAAATTGAATATCTCTCTTTCTGTACGGCCAAACGCCACTTCCATGGATAACAATGATGATTTTTCAAACAATATCATACCCTTCTGACGATCACCTGACAACAAAAAATCACGAAACCTCGTGGAGTACTAATAATGGCAGGGAAGCCTATCCCATGGTGCAATGCTACGATGGGATGGTGGAATATTAGTTTATAGAGAGTCGCGAACACGGCTGAAAAACGGGGTTCATTTGACAAGTTCGTCTTAGTAAGCTACATAACCCATCCACGGACATCTACTCCCCCACCCCACCCCCCCCCCCCCCCCTCCCCCCAATTTTAGTTTATTTGAACGCGGATGAAAAACTGGGTTCATTTCGTAAGTTCGTCTTAGTAAGCTAAATACCCCATCCACGGACATCCACTCTTCACCCCAAATTTAAATTATTTGACCATGGCTGAAAAACGGGGT
This sequence comes from Dendrophyllia cribrosa, assembly GCA_024195265.1. Classification (NCBI taxonomy): domain Eukaryota; kingdom Metazoa; phylum Cnidaria; class Anthozoa; order Scleractinia; family Dendrophylliidae; genus Dendrophyllia; species Dendrophyllia cribrosa. The sequence goes on from JAJLRJ010000010.1 coordinate 37,232,069, forward strand.
TAATTTTGTAAGTTCGTCTTAGTAAGCTATATACCCCATCCACGGACATCCACTCTTCACCCCAAATTTATTTTATTTGATCACGGCTGAAAAACGGGGTTCATTTGCTGAGTTCGTCTTAGTAAGCTATATACCCCATCCACGGACATCCACTTTTCACCCCAATTTTAGTTTATTTGAACGCGACTGAAAAACGGGGTTCATTTCGTAAGTTCGTCTTAGTAAGCTATATATCACATCCACGGACATCCACTCTTCACCCCAATTTTAGTTTATTTAAACGCGGTGGAAAAACGGGGTTCATTTCGTAAGTTCGTCTTAGTAAGCTATATACCCCATCCACGGACATACACTCTTCACCCCGATTTTAGTTTATTTGACCATGGTTGAAAAACGGGGTTAATTTCGTAAGTTCGTCTTAGTAAGCTGTATACCCCATCCACGGACATCCACTCTTCACCCCAAATTTATTTTATTTGGACACGGCTGAAAAACGGGGTTCATTTGCTGAGTTCGTCTTAGTGAGCTATAAACCCCATCTACGGACATCCACTCTTCACCCCAAATTTAGTTTATTTGGACACGGCTGAAAAACGGGTTTCATTTGCTGAGTTCGTCTTAGTGAGCTATAAACCCCATCTACGGACATCCACTCTTCACCCCAATTTTAGTTTATTTGACCACGGCTGAAAAACGGGGTTAATTTCGTAAGTTCGTCTTAGTAAGCTATATACCCCATCCACGGACATCCACTCTTCACCCCAATTTTAGTTTATTTGACCACGACTGAAAAACGGGGTTACTTTCGTAAGTTCGTCTTAGTAAGCTATATACCCCATCCACGGACATCCACTCTTCACCCCAAATTTAAATTATTTGACCATGGCTGAAAAACGGGGTTAATTTCGTAAGTTCGTCTTAGTAAGCTATATATCACATCCACAGACATCCACTCTTCACCCCAAATTTAAATTATTTGAACGCGGCTGAAAAACGGGGTTAATTTCGTAAGGTCGTCTTAGTAAGCTATATACCCCATCCACGGACATCCACTCTTCACCCCAATTTTAGCTTATTTGACCATGGCTGAAAAACGGGGTTAATTTCGTAAGTTCGTCTTAGTAAGCTATATACCCCATCCACGGACATCCACTCTTCACCCCAATTTTAGCTTATTTGACCATGGCTGAAAAACGGGGTTAATTTCGTAAGTTCGTCTTAGTAAGCTATATACCCCATCCACGGACATCCTCTCTACACCCCAATTTTAGTTTATTCAGTTGAACGCGGCTGAAAAACGGGGTAAATTTCGTAAGTTCGTCTTAGTAAGCTATATACCCTATCCACGGACATCCACTTTATTTTTAGTTTATTTGAACGCGGCTGAAAAACGGGGTTAAGACCCTAAGGCAAGGTGAGGGGTGTATATTTTAACCGGCTGAACTAGTAAAATCGACCCCGTTTTACCCACTCTAGTATTGAATAAATGAAAATGGGGTCAACATTGTAAGGTGAGGTTGAGGGTTGATAGGTTAACCGGCTGAATTAGTAAAATCCCCCCCCCCCCCCCCCCCCACACCCGTTTTACCTACTTTAGTATTGAATAAATGAAAATCGGGGTCAGTATAAGTCTTATTATGATAATTTTACTTTATTTTAATTAGTTTCGTTTTAGTGTCCCCAATTAGTACTGTAATGTTATAGAATTTTATGATACTTAAATAAAGGTTTCACCATCATCATCATCATCATCATGCATCATCATCATCATCATCATCATCATAAGGCATCCCTCAGTCAAAACTGACTATGTAAGACAGTCTGAAGAACAGTCCAAATTGAAATAAACAAACAGATAAAACATCATCAAAAAACTGTTAATATTGTTATAGACATTTCACAAGTCCACAGATTCATTATTTGCACTTACCAGGTCCCATCCTGAGACTTGATGACATTTCTCAGAGATTTTGGACTGCAACGAGAGAATGGCAAGTCCACAACTTTTTCTTTTTGGAAATATTCACAAAGTGCTTCGCCGTGATTAAAAAATGTGGTAATACGATTATTTTTATAACGGGTCCCTTGCTATGCTTAGGAATATCATTGAATCATCGAGTTTTCAATGTTAATGTCCACAAAATCAGCCAAAATGCTTTGTGACGACAAAATTTTTGTTGCAGTCTTCACCGTCATACCGGTCCGATGAAATGGGACAAAACTTTGTCAATAAGCGAAGGTAATTGGGAAAACATATTTTCATCGCTAAAGAAAATTTGTAAAGAAAATAAACTTAAAGAATTTCAATTTAAACTTATACACAGAGCTATTGTAACAAAGAGGGAGCTACTTACTAGGAAATGTTATTCAATGGTTCAATGACTCAAACAGTGCTCGCTTCTCCCTCACGACTGAAAAAACTTTATTTCGGAATCATGTCCAGTCAACACGCAAAAAACGTTACTAGGAAATTAAACTGTACTCTCTTATTTATGAGATACTATATCTACACCAGTAACTCTCCACTCTAAAGCTATAACTCTTCAAGAATTCAAAAATAAAGTATTGATAAAGTATCAAACCGAGAATTTATCCTAGATACAGATTACTTAGAAAAAATTACTGAGTTAATTTCCAAATACCTTCCTGAAAGACTGTCCTTAATTTCACGCCCAAATCAGTGTTTGCTGCATGATATTTATAAATCAATATATATGCATCTACAGAAATTATATAATAATGACAGTGTATCTTATATGTAAATGTTGTTATGTTTTGTAAATGACTTGTAACTGAAGGTGAAATAAAGTTTTGTAAAATGAAAAAAAATAAAATAAAATAAAGATTATTTTTAAAAGATCCTACAATGACGACACAACGAGTTTGAATGAATTATCCAGTTTTCAAATCTCCAGCCACGTCACTGCAAAGCGCTTTGTGGTATGTTAACTGTGCCACAGAATGCTACACAGAATACAGAGAGCGCTTTGTGGCGTTTTGATGATGCCACAAAGTGCTTTGTGTGACAAAATTTGTTGGAACCGAAGATTATTTTCAAAAGATCCTACGATCTAACTTACGTGTTTCAATAAAGCAACCAGTTTCCAAAGTTAATATCCCCTGAGTAAGTCATCACAAAGCGTTTTGTGGCATTTCATTTGTGCTGCACAGACTACATAGAGCGCTTTGTGGCGTTTCCGGATGAAGGCACAAAGGTCCACAAAGTGCTTTGTGATAACAAAATTAGTGAGAACGCAATTATTTTCAAACAATCTGCGATATGCTTGGGAATTTTGATAAAATATCCAGTTTTCAAAATTTATGTCCCGCTAAATCACCACAGAGCGCTTTGTAGCATTCGAAGTCTCGTTCCTATATATATCATCACAAAGTGCTTCAAGCTACAGATGAGTAACCACAAAGCGCTCTGGGACTGTATATAATAGGTTATAATTTGTGATCAAAGTTGGATTCAAAGTCGTTGTCGATAAAACAACGAAAATCGGCGGCTGACGATTCTGTAAACATCAGTGCTGTGTAGAGTTAAAGGAGGACTTCATATCTCGTTTTCTCTGTAGCCACTGACTAAACAAAAACATATATTTGAATAACGTGTTGTGACCAGTACGGCTCATCATAAAGAATCAAACCATGATTTATCAGACTCAGCGAAAATTATTTAATATTACATTTCTGTTTGTTGGTTTGTTTGCTTTTTTTTTTTTTGGCGCAGAGTCGAAGTGATTTAGTTTGTGCTTACTATTATTGTAGTTTATCAGCCAAACGACTGATCGAGACTCAAGAGTAAGAATTTATCAGAAAATGAAACATGCCGGTATCACTTTCTTCATAAATTTGCAAGTATCGCGATCGTGTGCTTTTCACGACAGCCTTGGAGCTGTACAAGTTTTATTTGTCGCAATATACTCGTTACACAATGCCAAAACAACACCAAAACAGCACCAAATTGAAGAAGAGGCACGTTTAACTAAGCCCGATTTCTCCTCGAAATCAGTGAACGAGGTTTGTAGGTCAAATATCTCTACTGTCCCCGACCCTCTCAAATAGACAGTTTTGCTCGAAGACCGAACTGCAACAGAGTTTCCTTACCAGTCTTAGCCGAGTGTTGCAAGATAGATCACACGATATGATTGGCCCAGCATATCGTATTACGTCAGAGGACATGTCCACCACAGAGGACATAACTGCAACGGTACACGGGCGAGCGAAAAGTTGGTAACGGAGAAAAAACGAGTGGGGACTGGGGTTGGAGGGGCTGGGGAGAGGAAGCCCGCCCTTTCCCCCCCCCCCCTCCTTCGTTTCTCCTTCGCTCGCTCCGACATTTTTCGCTCGCCCCCACTATCTGAGAGCCTGGAACAGGCTAGACAAATAACGGGTGCGTGGGAGACTACTCGATTTGGGGAGTAGGGGATTGGACATCATTGGTACCCGACACAACTTTGCCGAGTGTGAGAAATGTTGTCCCGGCTGACTGGGACCAAGTCAAAGTTGACCCTATTCACAACGCTGCGTAAATATTGAAATCTAAATACAGCTATCGTATACCTGTTCTTTTGACTTTGTTTCAATCATTCGATGACTGTGAGCTATGTTGATTTACATTTTACTTCTTTAATGCGAATTTGTGTTCTTAAACCTAAAAACGTGGCTTTCCGTGACACGCAGAACGCTGTGAGTTGTCCCGGGTAAAGGTGGATTTCCACTGTCGCGTAATTTTTGCGTGCGTAAAAGAAAATAAGAGACGATGTATGAACAGCTTGCGTAAAAGTTTACGCGAGCTGTTCATAGATCGTCTCTTATTATATTTACGCACGTAAAAATTACGCGACAGTGGAAATCCACCCTAAGGGTGGATTTCCACTGTCGCGTAATTTTCACGTGCGTAAATAAAAATAAGAGACGATGTATGAACAGCTTGCGCAAACTTTTACGCAAGCTGTTCATACATCGTCTCTTATTTTTATTTACGCACGTAAAAATTACGCGACAGTGGAAATCCACCCTAAGGCGAGCCAAAGTGTTTATATGAGAAAAAGTTGTCCCGCCAAACACATGGTAGTGTTTTACGACGTCAGGACAGAACTTCTCCAGCAGGCGTTTGCGCTGGGCATCTGGCAAACGGCAGGGGTAATTTGCCGAACGCCAAACGCCGAGCGCAGAACGCCGAACGCAGAACGCCGAACGCAGAACGCCGAACGCCGAACGCCGAACGCCGAACGCGTTCCCTACACATTTCAACTTACCAGGCCACTCTTCCGCGGACATGAGACTCATCCCGCCTGAACTGCAGCCTACCATCAATGCTTCCCGTCGAAAAGCACGCGAGGCCTTTTTAATTCATAGAGGGAACACTTTATCACCAGAAGGCATTAGGAACGAACGCTGAACTCAGTTTTGTATCATACACTTTATATTATTTTTATCTTATGTTTACAAGTGCGCTGTCTACATGTCATGTATTAGCCATGTATTTTTCAAATTTTAGGAGCCGTTACAATGTTTTCTTTCAGTATATCCCTGGCCCTGAGGAATACTCGTTCTATTAGTCGAAATATTGGCCATTTAACAAATCTGCCCTTTGCCGTAGTGCCAGCCTTGTATTCAGCTTTATATTTCAGTGAATTAACACTCGCTGATGTATGCGATGTATTCACCTTCACCTCCCGATTCATCGCTAAAACGAAGACAGAATGGCAAATGTTATTAACGAGATAGAGCAGACTCCACAAAAGACGAATGTAATGAAAAGTGTCCTAAAACAATTGGGTAGTAAAAATATAAAGCTGAATGCAAGGCTGGCACTACGGCAACGGGCAGATTTATTATTAAGATGGCCAATATTTCGACTAATAGAACTAGTCTTCCTCAGGGCCAGGGCTATACTGAACATCGCCCGGAATGCCATTATCTTTCGCGACATGTACTTACAGTGCCCAGTTTCTTGATGCGCAGCATAATTATTTGCATATACAGAACCAGTCGGTTGTATTTGCTCAACAGATTAAGCTTTGAGAATACTCTAGTCTCTAGTCTCTTGGCAGTTTCAACTGCTGTCAATTACACGGTTTGATGCGTGATGTAAATCCCAAGGTCTGATAAAGTTAACAATCGTGCTGTAATTAAAGGTGGGCCGCGCTCTTTTCAAAGCATTTTGTCAACAAATTCGTGTGCGGCAAGATATTAGTTTTTTTAAATCTTAAGATTCGCAATGGTTAGAGCGCGATGGCAAAAACATTTTCATCAGAACATGGTTTTCAGTTAAAAGCGTTGCCAAATAGCGAGCGCGATGCGCGGGTCACTCGCTTGTACGTTGCGCTTTGTTTCTCGTGCTCTTTTCAAAGCGTTTTGCAGTCCAGATCTAGACGCGCTCTTTTACTCGATCGGTTAACATAGTTCAGACCTAGAGTATATTAACTGAGGTTTTAAAAAATAATATAGGCCTTTCTAGTTGTATTTTGCTCAACAGTATAAGCTTTGGGAATACTCTAGTCTCTAGTCTCTTGGCAGATTCAACTGCTGTCAATTACACGGTTTGATGCGTGGTGTAAATCCCAAGGTGTGATAAAGTTAACAATCGTGCTGTAATTGAAGGCGGGCCGCGCTCTTTTCAAAGCATTTTGTCAACAAATTCGTGTGGGGCAAGATTTTCATTTTGACTCGTTATATTCGCAATGGTCAGAGTACGATGGCAAAAAAATTTTCCGCAGAACATGGTTTTCAGTTAAAAGCTTTGCCAAATAGCGAGCGCGATGCGCGGGTCACTCGCTTGTTCGTTACGCTTTTTTACTCGCGCTCTTTACAGAACTTTAATATGGCGGACGACTGAAGAGCCTCGAAAACTGAATTTTTTTATCAAACTATCGCGTTTCTACAGTGTTTATATCGTTTTAAAGTTATTTTAAGTGCGTCGTATGTCTATGAAAGACGTGATGTCTTATTCTTCTCGCTCTTTACAGAGCGTTTTGTCAACAAATTCGTGTGCGGCTAGATTTTCATTTTGACTCGTTAGATTCGCAATGGTCAGAGTACGATGGCAAAAACATTTTCCGCAGAACATGGTTTTCAGTTAAAAGCGTTGCCAAATAACGAGCGTGAATCACGGGTCACTCGCTTAATGTGCGTTGCGCTTTGTTTCTCGTGCTCTTTACAAAGCGTTTTGCAGTCCAGATCTAGACGCGCTCCGAGTTTACTCGATCGGTTAACGTAGTTCAGACCTAGAGTATATTAACTGAGGTTTTAAAAAATAATATAGGCCTTTCTATTTGCCGGACAATGAGAAATGTGAAATAAATGATGGCTTCTCTTTGAAATCCTAACTTGAACAAGCAAACAGCAAGCGCCCGCCTCTCACGACTGAGGGAACATTGTTTGTGTTGAGATAATTATTCAAATTTGAATCCGTTTGCCGGTCTAGTGGGAGTTCGTAGGAAGACATTTTGGGAATACTCTAGTCTCTTGGCAGATTCAGCTGCTGTCAATTACACGGTTTGATGCGTGATGTAAATCCCATGGTGTGATAAAGTTAACAATCGTGCTGTAATTAAAGGTGGGCCGCGCTCTTTTCAAAGCATTTTGTCCGGCAAGATTTTATTTTTTTTGAATCTTTAGATTCGCAATGGTTAGAGCGCGATGGCAAAAACATTTTCCGCAGAACATGGTTTTCAGTTAAAAGCGTTGCCAAATAGCGAGCGTGAATCACGGGTCACTCGCTTTTACTTTGCGCTTTGTTTCTCGTACTCTTTACAAAGCGTTTTGCCGTCCAGATCTAGACGCGCTCTTTTACTCGATCGGTTAACGTAGTTCAGACCTAGAGTATATTAACTGAGGTTTTAAAAAATAATATAGGTTTTTCTATTTCCCGGACAATGAGAACTGTGAAATAAATGATGGCTTCTCTTTGAAATCCTAACTTAAACAAGCAAAACGCAAGCGCCCGACGACTGAGGGAACATTGTTTGTGTTGAGATAATTATTCAAATTGGAATGCGTTGGCCGGTCTCGTGGGAGTTCGTAGGAAGACATTTTGGAGCGCTATTTTTAGTTTACGGAACACCTAGAAAATAGCGCTTTGATACTATTTCCACGCATCGTATAAAAATCTTTTGTTTAGACACGAGGCTAACATTTCCAGGGTGAACCTTAGTTAGCAAGTCCTTTCTTGAAGAGAAAGACCATCCTGAATATCAATGCGGTGTTTTTTCCATACTGAAATCAGCGAAAAAACCGAATTTTAGAACGCGATTCGATAGAGGTTTTCCAAATCTCAGGGAAATAAAAAGGGTCTTAAATGATTCCTTAACAACTCTTCTGAAAAAGCCAGGGTGAACCTAACCGCCAAAGTACTTAGTTTTTTGTTATGGAGTAAAACATACACCTTGTTTCTCCATTTCCCCCTATTTTCTTCGTAAATTGGCGCTTTTGTCAGACGGAAGCTTTTCAAATTCAGCGCTCTGGACCGTAAGAAGGTCCCAGATATGTCGCTGTATTCTCGGCGATGACACTTACTGATGCCAGGCATGGAGTAGCGTGCACCCCGCAGAACACTTTGTGATGCCAGTCATGGAGTAGCGTGCCACCCCCTAGGACACTTTGTGATGGCAGTCATGGAGTAGCGTGCACCCCCGAGGACACTTTGTGATGCCAGTCATGGAGTAGCGTGCCACCCCCCCCCCCCCCCAGGACACTTTGTGATGCCAATCATGGAGTAGCGTGCAAATCCCTAGGACACTTTGTGATGCCAGTCACGGAGTAGCGTACCACCACCCCAGGACACTTTGTGATGCCAGTCATGGCGTAGAGTGCAACCCCCTACGACACTTTGTGATGCCAGTCATAGAGTAGCGTGCACCCCCCAGGACACTTTGTGATGGCAGTCATGGAGTAGCGTACTACCCCAGGACACTTTGTGATGCCAGTCATGGAGTAGCGTACACCCGCCTAGGACACTTTGTGTTGCCAGTCACGGAGTAGCGTGCCATCACCCCAGGACACTTTGTGATGCCAGTCATGGCGTAGAGTTCAACCCCCTTCGACACTTTGTGATGCCAGTCATAGAGTAGCGTGCACCCCCCAGGACACTTTGTGATGCCAGTCATAGAGTAGCGTGCACCCGCTATGGACAGTTTGTGATGCCAGTCATGGAGTTGCGTGCCTCCCCCGGACACTTTGTGATGCCAGTCATGGAGTAGAGTGCAACCCCCTAGGACACTTTGTGATGCCAGTCATGGAGTAGAGTGCAACTCCCTAGGACACTTTGTGATGCCAGTCATGGAGTAGCGTGCACCCCTCCAGGACACTTTATGATGCCAGTCATGGAGTGGCGTGCACTCCCCAGGACACTTTGTGATGCATGTCATGGAGTAGCCAGGCATCGCCCTGAATGCCATTGTCTTTCGCGAAGTTCGCGACATGTACTTATACAGTGCCCAGTTTCTTGATGCGCAGCATAATTATTTGCATATACAGAACCAGTCGGTTGTATTTGCTCAACAGAATAAGCTTTGGGAATACTCTAGGCTCTAGTCTCTTGGCGGATTCAACTGCTATCAATTACACGGTTTGATGCGTGATGTAAATCCCAAGGTGCGATAAAGTTAACAATCGTGCTGTAATTAAAGGCGGGCCGCGCTCTTTTCAAAGCATTTTGCCAACAAATTCGTGTGTGGCAAGATTTTCATTTTGTTTCGATAGATTCGCAATGGTCAGAGTACGATGACAAAAACATTTTCCGCAGAACATGGTTTTCAGTTAAAAGCTTTGCCAAATAGCGAGCGCGATGCGCGGGTCACTCGCTTGTTCGTTACGCTTTTTTACTCGCGCTCTTTACAGAACTTTAATATGGAGGACGACTGAAGAGGATCGAAACCGAAATGTTTTATCAAACTATCGCGTTTTAACAGTGGTTAGATCGTTTTAAAGTTAAGTGCGTCGAATGTCTATAAAAGACGTGATGTCCTATTCTTCTCGCTCTTTACAGAACGTTTTGTCAACAAATTCGTGTGCGGCTAGATTATCATTTTGACTCGTTAGATTCGCAATGGTCAGAGCGCGATGGCAAAAACATTTTCCGCAGAACATGGTTTTCAGTTAAAAGCGTTGCCAAATAACGAGCGTGAATCACGGGTCACTCGCTTGTACGTTGCGCTTTGTTTCTCGTGCTCTTTACAAAGCGTTTTGCAGTCCAGATCTAGACGCGCTCTTTTACTCGATCGGTTAACGCAGTTCAGACCTAGAGTATATTAACTGAGGTTTTAAAAAATAATATAGGCCTTTCTATTTGCCGGACAATGAGAAATGTGAAATAAATGATGGCTTCTCTTTGAAATCCTAACTTGAAAAAGCAAAAAGCAAGCGCCCGCCTCTCACGACTGAGGGAACATTGTTTGTGTTGAGATAATTATTAAAATTTGAATCCGTTTGCCGGTCTAGTGGGAGTTCGTAGGAAGACATTTTGGGAATACTCTAGTCTCTTGGCAGATTCAACTGCTGGCAATTACACGGTTTGATGCGTGATGTAAATCCCATGGTGTGATAAAGTTAACAATCGTGCTGTAATTAAAAGTGGGCTGCGCTCTTTTCAAAGCATTTTGTCAACAAATTCGTGTGCGGCAAGATTTTATTTTTTTTGAATCTTTAGATTCGCAATGGTTAGAGCGCGATGGCAAAAACATTTTCCGCAGAACATGGTTTTCAGTTAAAAGCGTTGCCAAATAGCGAGCGTGAATCACGGGTCACTCGCTTTTACTTTGCGCTTTGTTTCTCGTACTCTTTACAAAGTGTTTTGCAGTCCAGATCTAGACGCGCTCTTTTACTCGATCGGTTAACGTAGTTCAGACCTAGAGTATATTAACTGAGGTTTTAAAAAATAATATAGGTCTTTCTATTTCCCGGACAATGAGAACTGTGAAATAAATGATGGCTTCTCTTTGAAATCCTAACTTAAACAAGCAAAACGCAAGCGCCCGCCTCTCACGACTGAGGGAACATTGTTTGTGTTGAGATAATTATTCAAATTGGAATGCGTTTGCCGGTCTCGTGGGAGTTCGTAGGAAGACATTTTGGAGCGCTATTTTTAGTTTACGGAACACCTAGAAAATAGCGCTTTGATACTATTTCCACGCATCGTATAAAAATCTTTTGTTTAGACACGAGGCTAACATTTCCAGGGTGAACCTTAGTTAGCAAGTCCTTTCTTGAAGAGAAAGACCATCCTGAATATCAATGCGGTGTTTTTTCCATACTGAAATCAGCGAAAAAACCGAATTTTAGAACGCGATTCGATAGAGGTTTTCCAAATCTCAGGGAAATAAAAAGGGTCTTAAATGATTCCTTAACAACTCTTCTGAAAAAGCCAGGGTGAACCTAACCGCCAAAGTACTTAGTTTTTTGTTATGGAGTAAAACATACACCTTGTTTCTCCATTTCCCCCTATTTTCTTCGTAAATTGGCGCTTTTGTCAGACGGAAGCTTTTCAAATTCAGCGCTCTGGACCGTAAGAAGGTCCCGGATATGTCGCTGTATTCTCGGCGATGACACTTAGTGATGCCAGTCATGGAGTAGCGTGCCACCCCCTAGGACACTTTGTGATGGCAGTCATGGAGTAGCGTGCACCCCCGAGGACACTTTGTGATGCCAGTCATGGAGTAGCGTGCCACCCCCCCAGGACACTTGGTGATGCCAGTCATGGAGTAGCGTGCAACTCCCTAGGACACTTTGTGATGCCAGTCACGGAGTAGCGTGCCACCACCCCAGGACACTTTGTGATGCCAGTCATGGCGTAGAGTGCAACCCCCTACGACACTTTGTGATGCCAGTCATAGAGTAGCGTGCACCCCCCAGGACACTTTGTGATGGCAGTCATGGAGTAGCGTGCCACCCCCCCAGAACACTTTGTGATGCCAGTCATGGAGTAGCGTACACCCGCCTAGGACACTTTGTGTTGCCAGTCACGGAGTAGCGTGCCACCACCCCAGGACACTTTGTGATGCCGGTCATGGTGTAGAGTTCAACGCCCTTCGACACTTTGTGATGCCAGTCATAGAGTAGAGTTCACCCCCCCAGGACACTTAATGATGCATGTCATGGAGTAGCCAGGCATCGCCCTGAATGCCATTGTCTTTCGCGAAGTTCGCAACATGTACTTATACAGTGCCCAGTTTCTTGATGCGCAGCATAATTATTTGCATATACAGAACCAGTCGGTTGTATTTGCTCAACAGAATAAGCTTTGGGAATACTCTAGGCTCTAGTCTCTTGGCGGATTCAACTGCTATCAATTACACGGTTTGATGCGTGATGTAAATCCCAAGGTGCGATAAAGTTAACAATCGTGCTGCAATTAAAGGCGGGCCGCGCTCTTTTCAAAGCATTTTGCCAACAAATTCGTGTGTGGCAAGATTTTCATTTTGTCTCGTTAGATTCGCAATGGTCAGAGTACGATGGCAAAAACATTTTCCGCAGAACATGGTTTTCAGTTAAAAGCTTTGCCAAATAGCGAGCGCGATGCGCGGGTCACTCGCTTGTTCGTTACGCTTTTTTACTCGCGCTCTTGACAGAACTTTAATATGGAGGACGACTGAAGAGGATCGAAACCGAAATGTTTTATCAAACTATCGCGTTTTAACAGTGGTTAGATCGTTTTAAAGTTAAGTGCGTCGAATGTCTATAAAAGACATGATGTCCTATTCTTCTCGCTCTTTACAGCAGCCCCTTCTATAAACTATGTCTAGACGCGCTCTTTTACTCGATCGGTTAACGTAGTTCAGACCTAGAGTATATTAACTGAGGTTTTAAAAAATAATATAGGCCTTTCTATTTGCCGGACAATGAGAAATGTGAAATAAATGATGGCTTCTCTTTGAAATTCTTACTTGAACAAACAAAAAGCAAGCGCCCGCCTCTCACGACTTAGGGAACATTGTTTGTGTTGAGATAATTATTCAAATTGGAATCCGTTTGCCAGTCTCGTGGGAGTTCGTAGGAAGACATTTTGGAGCTCCATTTTTAGTTTACGGAACACCTTCTAGAAAATAGCACTTTGATACTATTTCCACACATCGTATTAAATCCAAACTTCGCCAATCTTTTGTTTAGACACGAGGTTAACATTTCCAGGGTGAACCTTAGTTAGCAAGTCCTTTCTTGAAGGGAAAGACCATCCTGAATATCAATGCCGTGTTTTTTTCCATACTCTATTCAGCGAAAAAACCGAGTTTTAGAACGCGATTCGATAGTAGTTGTCCAAATCTCAGGCAAATAAAAAGGGTCTTAAATGATTCCTTAACACCTCTTCTGAAAAAGCCAGGGTGAACCTAACCGCCAAAGTACTTAGTTTTTTTGTTATGGAGTAAAACATACACCTTGTTTCGCCATTTTCCCCAATTTTCTTTGTAATTTGGCTCTTTTTTCAGACGGAAGCTTTTCAAATTTAGCGCTCTTGACCGTAAGAAGGTCCCGGATATGTCGCTCTATTCTCGGCGATGAGAAAACATTGTAACCAGGAACCCCCCTGCATTGTAACGGCTCCCAAAATTTGAAAAATACATGGTTATAAATGATTGGCTAATAGATGACATGTAGACAGCGCACTTGTAAACATAAGATAAAAATAATATATAGTGTATGAGTTCACCTTTCGTTCCTTCGGTTAATGCCTTTTGGTGATAAAGTGTTCCCTCTATGAATTAAAAGGTCTCGCGTGCTTTTCGACGGGAAGCATTGATGGTAGGCTGCAGTTCAGGCGGGATGAGTCTCATGTCCGCGGAAGAGTGACCTGGTAAGTTGAAATGTGTAGGGACCGCTGCTGTGGAGTTGGCGTGATGTGGGTTGTTTGTCCCTTGTCTGTGTTCGTGAAGCGTTCACGAATCGTGCGTTTGGTTTCCCCTATGTACTGTTTTTTACCAGTTCGATCATATATGTGAGGTTACTAGAATTACAGGTTAAATGTTGTTTTATTGGTAGTACAAGACTTAAAACCTGCTCGAAATAACAATTCGCTCCGCCATGGTGAAGTTCATGTTTCACAAGATAAACCGCTGACAGACATTCGGCGTTCGGCGTTCTGCGTTCGGCGTTCGGCATTCAGCGTTCGACGTTCGGCAAATTACCCCTGCCGATGGAGCTGACACCCTAAATCGGGCATCATATGCTATATTTTAGTAATTCTGGCATCCTTGTCACAGAAACGTCATCCCATTCCATTCCTATAATTCCTTGGGGATCATTTCGCGTCTTGTTTAGTTCTATTTGGGGACGACCATTTCGTGTCGTGTTTAGCTCTATTTGGAGATCATCTTGGGTTCGGGGATCATTTGGCGTCGGGGATCATTTCGCGTCCTGTACACGGATCTAATGGTAGTAACAGACGTCGACTCCGCTCTTTTACCGGATCAACACATTACAAGATCTATTACTTCTAAGGTTCTTTTCCGGGCTCATGGCAACATCTATTCTAATTACTAGTGTATCCAAAAGATAGTAATTGCTGCGGTAAATTTGTTGTAATAATGCTAGCTAATGCTGTTTTATCGTCTCACTGGTATTACAGAATTTTCTCTTTCGTTTTTTGAGGGGAAGCAAACCAAATGTAACCGGGATGAATCGACGAAAACTCTAGCTGATAAGACTAATTTTGTTTTGTAATTCACGCATCATGTTCTTGCAATGTCTTTAGAATACGGTTGAGCAAAGGACGCGTTCACCACGAGGAAGGTGTGAAAATTTAGGCTAATTATTGAACACTGTTATTGCTGCGGAACGAGCGCAGCGAGTGAGCAGCAACATAATCAGGATTTAAGAGAAATATATGAGAAAAAAATATAAGCTACGAAAAATCTCGAATTGATCGCTTTTTACCAGAATTCACTGCGCCACGAACACATTTTGGACCAGAATGTACTGCGAGATTTGTAATATTTTGGTCCAACATGTCCCAGTCGAAATCGGAACTCAGTTGTCGAAGGCTACCGCGAGTTGAGCGAGGACTGTGAGGCATGGCGATAGAACCGTTGGATAGCAAAGATGTTCGAAGATTGTACGAGATAAAAGACATTATTTTGAAATCACTCCGACAGCGGTCGATGAGACCAACTAAGCTGAGCGCGTGGGGACGCGAAACCTGAGCTGAGCGCGTGAAGACGCGAACACGATACGGCTAGCTAGTAACATACTCAACTCAATAGTTAACCTAAATTTTCACACCTACCTCGTGGTGAACGCGTCCTTAGCTCAACAATATTCTACAGACATTGCAAGAACTTGATGCGTGAATTAACAAAATTAGTCTTAATAGCAGCTGGAGTTTTCGTCGATTCATCCCGTTTACATTTGCTTTGCTTCCCCTCAAAAAACGAAAGGCAAAATTCTGTAATACCAGTGAGACGATAAAACAGCATTATTTCAACAAATTTACCGCAGCAATTACTATCTTTTGGATACACTAGTTGATAATGAGTATGTTGCGTTACTAGATAGCCGTATCGTGTTCACGTCTCCATGCGCTTAGCTCAGGTTTCGGGTCCCCACGCGCTCAGCTCAGTTCAGTCTCATCGACCGCTGTCGGAGTGATTTCAAAATAAATTTGTCTTTTATTCCGTACAATCTTCGAAAATCTTTGCTTTCCAACGGTCCTATCACCATGCCTCACAGTCCTCGCTCAACTCGCGGTAGCCTTCGACACTTCAGTTCCGATTTCGACTGGGACATGTTGGACCAAAATATTACAAATCTCGCAGCCAACAGCTTGAAGCAGCAAGCGAGGCTATTGTTCGTGGCGCAGTGCATTCTGGCCCAAAATGTGTTCGTGGCGCAGTGAATTCTGGTAAAAAGCGATCAATTCGACATTTTTCCTAGCTTATATTTTTTTCCCGTATATTTTTCTTAAATCCTGATTATGTTGCTGTTCACTCGCTGCGCTCGTTCCGCAGCAATTAACAATTGCTCGGCAACAACCATTCTAACAGAGACATGCTTCTCATTCTTATTGAAAAAATCCACCAAAAACGTGACTTTATAAGAAAGCAAGAGAGGCTTTCCTTCCGGGGTTTCCTCATCCAAAAAGCCATGACAATTTTTCGGTTCGGTACAAATAGAGGTGATGAATTGTAATCTGTTTATCAGTAATTATATTTTTGCTAGTATTTTCTTAGATTGCGATATCATCTTGCGTAAATATTGTGTAACTTCCGTTCTATGTTTTATTAAGTATATATATACCATGTAAATCATAGGGGTGCGTGGAGGAGGAGCTGGGGTAAAATTACTGAATCCTTTTGTGATTCAATTTAATTTATTTGTTTTTATCCGCGTAACTCACATTACTCACTTAACATTCTAACCGAGCTCTATACTACATCCATGTCATGTGATAACTCTAGCGAGTAAGTATGAAACGACAAATTTGCGTTGTGGTCCGCCAAGGAACAGGAAATGATAATGCAGTCAGCGCGGGGACTGAAACTAAGTGTAACATTTGGCGACCATCTTGCTTATTTGGACAGTATACGGGGACAGATATGCAAATTTTCACTCGTTCCATCATCTGTATACTTTTTTAATTCCCCAGTGTATTGCGTGTTTAAAGATGATTGCTGTAGTGTAATTGCGTCATCCAATTGTCTGGACAGTCTCGTTTCACACAATGCATATTTATATTCTAAGATATTTTGGATGTTTTACTCTGCAATTGTTTGACTTCCAAACTCAGTATGGAAAACTAAAACCGATCTGTGGACTTAACCCTACGTTGTTTCGTATTCACGATATAAGAGCCCTTTGATTCAAATTCAAAACGGCTGAGGGGCCTCGGGACGAGTTTGCGGTCCAGTTTCTTCCCATCCCCTATGCTGTATGCTGACACAACAATCGATAAACGAAACGTGAATTGCTTATTTTGGCTTTTTAAATTGAGAGCTGTCACAGACTAATATCGCCCTATTGCGTAACAACTGATGTCAAACACCTGCCTAGTACCCAGGCGCTTATTGGGATTTTCGGTGGGAGGACCACGAGGCCTGGAGGGAATTTTACTCTCGGGGGTACTCCCGTCAATTTCGAATAAGTGTGTGCCACGAAGGTTCTTATGCCATCATAACCATTGTTTACCCTATTTAACGACTGAGCACCTCAAAAACCATACCCTATGCCACAGCACATACCTATAAGTTTACATGGGAGTAACCCCCCCACCGCAGGGTTGAACCATACATTTACACCAAGATCGAGCAACAAGTAGACTGCAAAACAGTCGGGTTTTTTTCGCGCGAGCTTCACACTTCCTAGGCGAGAAAAAATTTTTTTAGCGTCTCTCCCCAGTCCCACTCTCCATATTTTCACTCGCTCCAGACCTTTCGTTCAAAGTCTGCGCGCATTCGTATGACCAACGCAAAAAATACGACTGTTTTGCAGTCTAAGCAACTAGTAATAAAAGTATTTACACTGTTCTGGTACAATTTGATACCTGAATGTGGATCCAAAATGGAAACTACTTTTCAACAGGTACAATTGAAACCTTCAAAATGACCACTCTAATAAGAGAATCGTATACCCCTAAACTAGAGGGTCCACAATAGGGTTCTCAGTTCCCGCCTTCCCGCCCATTTCCCCCTAGTCATCCCGCCATCCCGCCTCTTTTTACGTCGAAATCCCGATCCCGCCGTCATTTTCTTTTTAAATTACCTGAAAGTCGATACAGCTATACACAAAGGATCCATTTGTAAACCTTCGCACGCTGGCCAATTCAGTCAATTCATGAGGTCACGTTCAGATTGTAATCCCGTATCCCGCGATACTATACCTCACGATTCCCGCATCCCGACCCCTCAAAAACGCGAAATCTCGCTCCCGCTCGTAGTTAAAATCCCGCTTCCCGCTACTGTTTTTAACTTGCATCCCGAATCCCGTCCTCAAAATACCGTAGGCCAGATCCCGCATCCCGCCAAACGTATTGTGTACCCTCTAAACTAAACCCTTTAAACTCCCAAGAGTGCCAATAATCAAAATAAAAATTCCAGAAAAATCCAAAATTTCATCTTGTAAAATACTGAATAACAAATGGTACCAAGCAAAAGTACTGCTGAAGAGGTTTCATTTGAATGGTCACACCAGAGGATTTTGTCGACAGAATCAAAAGTTAGAACTACACTATATGTCTCCTAGTTGACTCTGGGAGTGAAAGGGTTTAGTCAAACACTGTATTGTATTACTTGAAAGAAATCATCTCTTGCTTGGTCACAAAGGAAGACAGCCCATTCGCAATAAATATGATAATTTAATTACGGATACAAAACAGATTCATTACAGTGTAACTATAGCCTTAGTAAACTCAGTCAGGTTGTTCAAAGTGCAATTAAGCTAACACAGGTATACACCAATTTTGATTTCAGTTAAATAAATAATTAATGGAAATTGTTCCAAAGTATTTTTGACCTTTAGTTTCGGCTTTGGTTTGTCTTCACATGTAGCTTAAAATTAGCTTTTGAAAACCTTTTAAACAAAAGAAATCCTTGGTTACGTTTTAATCCTGGGTTAGAGTTCACAGGATTTCAAAGAACTGGGCCCTGTAGGAGTTTAACTTATCAAGTGTACAATAAAACATTATTACAGTGAGTGATCAAATTATATGTGCTTTTCCAGTAGTCTTATTTTGAATATCATAAACAAATGCAGAGAAGAAAAGAAAAACAAAGACAAGATAAACTGCTGTAGATGCAAACTACTGGAAAGTTCACATTCTACCAGGTTTTATACTGTATGTACAAGTTAAAATAATATACAAAATAATAACTTTTCTTTGGTAGAAAACACAACATATTTAAGTGCTGAAACTTGCTCCAGGTTCACTATTGTCCCCAGGGGACCCCTCTCCTTTCTCACTATGGTCATGATGATGACCTCTATGTCCCTTCTTTTTGTGGCCTGTGCAGTAAGAATTATGCGCACATCCATCGTCATCGCTGTCACTTTCTGAAGAGGAGTCTCCAAACATTTTAGGCTTGGAATAAATACAACAGCCTACAAAAACATCACAAACCTCAATTCAGATATCGATCTACACTAATGCATGGAAAGAAAGTTAACAAATACCTCATTCACACCAACGCTTAAACATGTTTAAATGTTTAGTTTAAAACAGGTTTAGATAAAAACCTCCTAACCTCGCGTAATATTTGGAGTGAAATCTTAACTAAAAGTAACTTTATTGACTTTATTACCATTCCAGGTAGTTTGAGTCATATACATTTCAAAACGTCTAAGATAGAGGCTAAAAACGTAGTTAAACTAAACAACATTTAAACATGTTTAACCGTTGGTGTGAATGGGGCAAAAGTCTGCTGCAAATAGGTCACTTTTGCCAGGGTAGTGCTTATTTCCATTGTCCAAAAACGGATAACAGGGCTGTCACTGAATGAAAGTCCTGGATTAATAGCTGTTTCCCAGCCAATTGTTCTATTATAAATGCTTTCAATTTGAAAAACACCACAGGAAAGTACAACTCATTCAGGAGTGTAGCTAAGAAAAAACTTAGCAGGCTCATTAAACAATCCCTGAGCTGGTTTTTCTGTCTTGTTCACCGTCAATTTGTTTTCTAGTGAACTATCAGCCGGTGAAAAGTTCTCTTTCAGCTGGTAAAGTTAGCTGGTAGCCAGCTCTTAGCTACATGTACATCCCTGCCCATTTGCATTCTTTTGAAAGCTAAAGGAACACATTTTGAACCATTAATTACCACTGTCATGAAAATATTATTTATGCTTACATTTTGAGATTTTCTTTCCCATATACTCGTTATCTACAGCACTTTCATCCCACTGCACCTTCTTATCTGTCTTTGGTTTCTTCAGTTTCAGCAAAAGCCTCTGTTGCTGTAAATAAACAGAGGCAATTCCACATTTCACCATCACTTAGCTCATCTATTCAATATAACAACTGGTTCCGTAGTTACTAAAATGCGGAACCACCTAAAATGACCCAAAACGACCCATAACCACCAACAATCACGCAAAATGACCCACAACCACCTCGAAAATGACTGGAAAATGACTTGTGCGATTACCTCCTTCAAGCAGCTTCATTCCCATGAGCAAGGTTAAAGTACCCTTGGACTTTATCCGCTTTGTCACATGATGTTGACCAAAGCGTTTGTAGAGTTTTTGTTTAAGTAGTGTTTAAACATTGGCGAGCGGAAAATGGCCGCACGAAAACTGGGGGTGAGACTGTCTCACCCCTAGTTTTCGCATGGCCATTTTCCACTCGCCAATGTTTTTTCGTTTCTCGCTCAAGGGACTAAGCTGGGAAAGAGGGGCTGCTCATAGTCTATATTACTTACTATTTTTTTAACAAAAGAATTATTTTGGCTCATAGATGCGTATATACGCAGTCATCGATGGTAATTTTAGGTGGTTGTGGATTGTTTGGGTCATTTTCTAGGTGGTTGTGGGTCATTTTGGGTGGTTGTGGGTCGTTTTGGGTCAACATGGGTGGTTCCGCATTTTAGTTACTACCCAACTGGTTCATACCTGAAGCTACCACTGCACAACCCGATTGGTGATCATTTTAGATTTTAACACCCTGATAAAGCAGTACCTAACCATGCATTGTAAACCTGAAAAGCCACTATGGTCACCTATGTTACTTAGTGCTTCCACCTACCTTCCTTACTGCCACTTCTTCTCCCAACTGGTAACATTGATTATACAACTTACTGTTAAGTTCTATCAGATATAAAGAACTGAAAAGGTACAGCAACGAGGAGGCCCTGTCAGGTTAAATTCTGACAAGCGACATGGGGGAAAATGTAGCGACAGCACTTAAAATGACATTGTGACAAGAGAATCCTTTATCAAGAAATACCAACAGCAACAACTTAGACTCATCCGGGCCATAATGATATAGGACTCGTGGGTGAACTTTGAAACAGCAACACAAGACATTTTGAAATAGAGACAAGCAACATGGGACCCTCACCTGGCAGGCCCTCAACAAGCAAGTTCTGGAATTGTGCATGTGATTGGTTAAATAAAATCAAGTGATCTGTCGGGGAAAGCTGGCGTGACACATAACGTTATAATAACAACTGGTATAACAATAATTATGTCTATAACATACAGTGCAAGTGATCAATTTATAAGTACAATAATTTTAATCAAGGTGTGCTCTAAAGTCAGTATCTTTAGATAGCTTAACACAAATTCCATAAATCCTTCAAAACCAGAGTCAATAGCTCAGCAGAAAGCCATTTCTACACATCGCCGATCATGGTAAATGATCATACGCAAGGACCTTGTTATTAGATGTGGTGGTTTTAAAAGAGGATAAGAAACGATACAGCTGGGAAGCTGGGAAAATCAAATAGAGCAAAGCCTCACCATCTAAAATACTCAAGAAAACGAGAGTTCGAACTGACCGATGACAAAATATTCAGATTCAGGAACAAAAATAAAATATAAATTTCCCTATTAACATCCAAAAAAGGGCCCTGATTTAAATCACTCGACACGATTAACTGATTAATACCCAATTATTAGCTAACTTTGCATATTCTCGGTGCGTTTGAGGAGTTACAAATATTTGACCGGCATTGAAATCGTCAAACATTTCACATACCGTAGGACTATCAGTTACTTCTTCGGTGATTGTAGTAGTGCCACTGGCACCTTCGGGGCATTCCGCCATTCTTCCTGGCATTAAAAACAATTCATTTAGCCTAGAAAAGTCGATTTTTGCTGACTAGACTGCCGAGTAAATTGCTTAGTGACCGCGCGATATGACAACAAAAAATATAAACATAACAGGGGTGGCATAAGGAACTCCTATAACATGCAAAATGTGATTATGGTCTTTTGTTTATTCGGTATTTAAGTAATTTTATCATATTTTCACGATCAATGCATAGCCTATTTTGTTTTAAAAATCGTTCTTGGGTCTTTAAATTTAAAACTGTCTTTTTACTGAAAATAAACATAAGGCGTTTGTTCCTTACTCTCCCCTCCCTAATCAAGAACAGTGTTATTGTTTTCCTTGGTCCGAGTTGCGACACAAGTCGACTTTGCTATGGAGGACCTCTGCGACGCGTTGCTTAAGAAATTAAAAGAGGACGACTTTTACTCCCTCTTAGGCTGTGATGAATTAGCTACCACTGAACAAATTAACACTGAGTTTCGTCAAAAGGCCAAACTACACCATCCAGACAAAAACCCTGGTGATCAAGCCGCGGAAAAGTTATTCGAAAGGTTTGTGAAATGCGCATCGAATATCACTCCTTTCTTTCAAATTAATCGCAGATCCGTCTGTTATTATTTGGGAGATTTTCAAAGTATTTGCAATCAACAGATAATGGTTATTTGGTTGTCTTATTTGATTTAACCAAACTTATTCGTAGGAACGGGAAAGTTTGCGGATCAACCATCAATCAATGATATTTATTGTTTATTGCGTCATATAACAGTAAAACAAAGAACGGTACAGGATAACTTCCCAGGCGATAGTATCCAATATAAAATACGTTTTTGTTTTAACATATCTTTCTTTTTGCTTTATATTCAAATGATAAGTATATTTGAAAAGTATACATTTTTATAATACTTGTTTTGGTATTTAAAAACCGGGGGCGTTGTCGAGGGAGTGAGTGCTGTTATAAACGTAATTGTTTACGTTCTTGCAATACATCTAGACATTTCCCCAACAAATAATCCAGCACGGTATTTGTGTCGTCTGAAGTTTGAAAGAAGGATTTATATGGAAATCTACATTGCAACACTTTTAGACCTTTTTACAGTACATGCTTTGCAGCTGGGGTCATATGACCTACCTCACAATTTATATGAAGTACCAACAGACCCTCCAAGCTCCTTTCCTTGATCTGCTACTGGTCATCAACACACATCACCAATCAACAAAGTTGTGAGTCAATAAAAAATAAAGGTAAATTTCATTTGTGTATTTTATATTCAGATTGAAGCATGCTCGTAACATTCTTTGTGATGAAGAAAGCAGAAAAAAATATGACAAATGGCGGAGATCTGGAATAGCTGTACCATATGAACAGTGGCTTGAGCTCAGTGGTGCAGTACACACGTCATTACACTGGGCAGCCAAACCAAGAAAGGAGCTCATGCTTGATTACAAAAAAGGTAACAGAAATGTTTCCCTCTTGCACTTGGACCTGAGGCAATATTGCCCATTTATTACATGACATACATGTGATTGTAGAAAGACAATGTGGAACAAAATGCCTGATGGTCTAAGGACGCTTCTTATCATGTTTTCTGCCAAAACACAAAAAGCTTCAGTTACCAAGGCATTATTTCATTTGTTTTTCAGGGGAAGAAGATCCTCTGAATGAATTCCTGAATGAAGATCTTAAAGCAAAACGTCGTCTTCAGTCAACCAATAATACCATTCCACACATCACCAGGCCACCAAGGAGATGTGGGTGGAGCTCAAAGAGAGCATCGCACCTCAGCAAATTTAGAAGATATGAGATTTGAGACGGAAATTTATTTCTACCCTAGAAGAAAACATCTTGGCTGAAACTTTATTTTCTTTTAATCACATCTAAAAGAAATACAGTCAAACCTGTATTACAGTGCGACACACCTTACCACGAGCACTCAACAAACTTTTTTGCAAGTTAGCCAATCAGCGAGTGCAAATTCAATTGACGGGCACGCGTCCTTGCAAAGTTGAGCATGATAGAATGTAATCCTGTCGCCTCTTGTTAATTACAGGATTTATATATTATTTATCACTTTCATATTGTTTCACATGTATCCACAGTTACAAAAATGATTAATTTATAGCTGGAGATATCGTGGAAACTTGTAAAATAGTTTGTTGGGTGCTCACTGTAAGGTGCATCACCCTGTTAATGGTCACCCTGTGGTCACCCGTGGGGAATGGGTAACACACTGTTAATGGTCACCCTTGGGGAATGGGTAACACACTGTTAATGGTCACCCTTGGGGAATGGGTAACACACTGTTAATGGTCACCCTTGGGGAATGGGTAACACACTGTTAATGGTCACCCTTGGGGAATGGGTAACTCACTGTTAATGGTCACCCTTGGGGAATGGGTAACTTACTGCTTTATTTAAAATACAGTTGACCATTCAAAAGTGCCAAAATTAAAAAAAAAAATTCATTTTGTAAAATTTTGAAAAACCAATGGTACCATGCAAAAGTACTGCCAAATAAGTTTCATTCGAATGGTCACATGATAGGATTTCATTTACAGACTGAAATTAGTTAGAACTACACTACATGTATCCATAATTGACTCTGGGAGTAAAAGGGTTATAACACAGGTTTAACTGGCCTACAAAGGAAATCAAGGAAAGAAAGACTTTGTCGTGGAGACAGAACCGTCACAAGACAAATCAGAAAACATTTTATACCTCTCCTTGATACAAGAAAAGAAATAAATTATTACAGATGTTGTTGCCACTAGCAGACAATGCACAAATGTATTAAATGAATACTCGTATGGTTTTTCTTAACTGGGTGACCGCATTTAATACAAGTGAAGACAAAAAATATATATAACTTGTTGGGTCCCATAAAAGGTGACTGCGACCACACTTTAACAAAAAATGTTTTTAGTTTTCAATCATCAATAATCATTTCAATAAGGAGTCACACATCCTCTGAGTTTAAATTGGACCGATTTATTCTCCTATATTATCTATATTTATTGCTGTCAGAAATACTCGTGTGAAAAGATACCTATTCATTTTATGTGATATTAATTAAATTCACACATTACACTTGTGATCACTGATCAATGTATTTGAAAATTTACATGTAGAATATGCAGGCTTTCTTCTACTGGCATCAACCACTTTCGGTTGATTGAGGTTTCAGATTTTTTTGGGGAGGAATTATTGCTGGTTGGTTCGGTTGATCAATTTTTTTTCAGCCTTTGTCCAAGTGGATTTGGATCCCAAAATTGGGCACCCTCTCCAGGTCCACTAAGCACAAATATATATTTAATTATTAATGTGGACCCCCAGATCTGTGAGCAAATTTGGAAGTCCTACCTTTTGCAGATTTGGATGGTACTCCCTGTGAAATTTATTAGCAAGACTTGCAAATAAATTTCACAGGGGAGACCATCCATGTAACATGTATTTTGCAACATTCCTTACAATGCCCTCATCAGCACTGTATCGCGTACTCCGAGAAAAAAATTCCATTTTATTGAACAGAACCTTAGAGAGAGAGTGGCCTTGTCTGGCATCTAATAAATCATAGTAACAAGGCCTTATGATTAGGAAATATAATCCATACTGAAAGCAATAGATGCTTTGTTTAAGGCATCTCTGATTGTTAACATGGACAGTATCTCGATACCAATTTCCAGCAAACCAGTTTCCTCGCACATGTTGACAACCTGCAGCCACCTATCTGTGTCCATGTTGTCACTCTTTGTTTCGTTAAACAAGGCATCGGTCATAACAGCTGACAAATCGTGAGGACTACTCTGTGAAAGATACTGGAGTACATTCAAAAGCATCTTGTGTTGGCTGTCATTCAGAAAAACTCCAACAACAGATGCAAAGCTCAGTATACCAATCTTTCTGCTGGAGCTTGGGGTGCTAAGCATAAGCTTTGCCAGTTCAGGGGAGGGATTCCTTAACAAAATGGCTCTATAATCCTTTGTTGTAAACTTTGCATGCTTCCTTGCATAATTTAACATGATTGAGAATTTCTCCTGTCCACAAAGGCAAGCAATGACTTGATGATGGGCACCAATTTTCATGTAAACAGTTTGCGCAAGAGGCAGACAAGTACAGGTACAGTGCTGCATGCATTTGCAATAATCACGAAAAGCATCACCAAGAGGAATGGAGTATGTCAGTTTTTCTTGTGCTAGCCAGTGAGTGGCTAGATCAAGATGTCCTTCACGCAGAGCACACCGAATGCACTCAGAAGACATAACACCAGTTAAAGGTCGTGCCGCTGATGCCGTCGCCATGAGAGCATCACAGAAAATCAACAAAGGAGACTCTTCACCTTCTTTTGCCTCAGCTTGCTTAAACTTAATCATGGTTTCATAGGTTCTGAGAATTCCCATTGGAGAGTTAGCAGCATGCATAGCTGCCAATTCAAACTGACCAAAGTCAAACAAATCATTGAAGTGATCAACATATTCAATCAAGCGCTCTGCCTCTTTCTTTTTCAAGGGATCATCCTCATCAAAACTGACAAAGAACTGCAGTGCATCACTCTTCTTGCCATACTTGCTTTTTCCATAGTTTGCTAGTTCTCGGAATATGACATCAACAATGTGGACATCTTGATCTGGATTATCAACCACTGACTTTGCTGCCTGTTAGAGAAAAGTAAATTCAAATTTTTTGATTTGGTGCTACCGGCAATAGGTTCAGTTTACATTAGTTGACATCAGGATGTCTACTGTTGACATTTGCTACATTTTATTAGACAGTTCTAAACTGTCTGCCATTGTTAACTTATTTGTATGTTAATGGCAACTGCACTGTCTCTAATAATACAAAGTGAGGGAAAACTTGGAGAGGGATGGACAGACCCTCCCCAGAACCAATGAAACTGTCAACATGGTCTCAAGATTATGGCACACGACTTGTAATTCAAAGGTCCTGAGAGACTCCTTCTCTTCTCTTTCTTCCCAAGATCACCATATACATATTTTTCTTTTTTTTCTTATTCTCTTCCTTTCTTTTCTTTTTTTTTTCTTTTCTCTGTGGAGTGGAGCTGATTGGCTTTACACCTGGTTTGGGAAGGGGAACAGAGGGGTGGGATTCCAGGAGGAAATATTTGCATTTGTGAGATGGGTGTGAAGTGGGAGATTTAGATCCAATTAAAAAAAGGAAGCGACAAGGCAGGAGCTGCCAATAGCCTGATTCTTGTGGTCGAAGTCACTCGCTCTTATTTCTTGCACAAGCAAGATCAAACCATCTTAGAATCAAACTACTGTCACACAATAAATGCAAGTTTTTCTTACCTCAACAGCAACCTTAAGAGTCTCGCACCTTCCTTGAAGTTTCTCGTGATAGGTAAACACATTACCTCGAGCATTTTCCTTTTTCACTAGTTGTTGTTTCAAAACCTGCTTCTGCCCCTTGTCTACAAACTTTGTTGTGGTGGCTTCTTTGAGTTCCTTAACTTGAGCATCTAACCTTATCAATGTCTTCCGCAAAGTTGCTAAGTCTGTGAGATCCTGAAGTGACAGCCCAGGAATTAAAAGCCGTGTCTCCTTCGGCACAGACTGCATCGATTTACTCTCGGCCGAAGCCAGCCTTCGAGCCCTCTCTGCTCTAATAGCATGAAGCTTTTGTGTCAGCTGTTTGTTGTGTTTTTTGAGCTTTGCAATTTTATCTTCTAGCTCATCTCCTCGCAGAACGAAATGCCTTACGTTTGCTTTCTCTGAGAGCAAGGCTTTGAGCATCCCCTGAAGATAAACAGTCTGGCTTTGACCTCTTTCTAGCGTCTCTATAAACTGTTCATACTCGGCTTTAATTTGTGACAAAATAGACTTGTAAACCACAGCTTTGTTTTCTATCAGTTGGTCAAATGCATGTTTGTGCACCATAAAACACTCTTGTTTGCTATATTCCGGGTGAAACTTTACTTTTCGTAGTTCATCAGCTAAATTACTCTGTATTTCTTGAAGATCAGCTCCAGGCAACCCCTTGGAAAAAGCCGTTTTCTTTTCTCTAAAATCTCTTACACTTAGAGGAGATTTTGAGTTCATATTTGATTTCGAGAAACGAGGCGAGTGGACTGAAAGTGGACTAGGAGATCTCCTGGATTGCATGATTAAATCTCAGATTCGTCTGGGAAACAAAAGTGTCCTTTAAAAATCAACTTTTCCCATAAAACAAACAGCTTCAAATCGCACGTCGAAAGTCAAAATGTTCCGCCATGTTTATCTGTCCACACGGTTGCCACAGCTGGGGAATGTTGACAATGTTGTCAAGCGAGAATAAAAGAAGGGATGTGATTGGCCAGTAGTGACCAATTAGCCAATCAGAATGTATCTTATATATTCTGACACAATCTATCGACTAGAAAATCATACACGTTTGATCGAAAATGGCGAACGATTCGGATTGTTCATTTCCAAAGTTGTCTTCACACGCTACCGAGGAGGAGAAGAGCCTTTCTTTAAAGGAGAAGATTAACTTAGTCGACAACGAAATTCGCCAGTTGTATGAATTTTGTCTCAAAGCCGGCTATACGCAGCCTCAGATCGAGGAATGTGCCAAGCCTTTACTAGCTATACAGAACAGAGAAAAGTACATCAGATGGTTTAGGAGGCTGTTTTGTTTCGCACTTGTGGTGGCATTTGTCGCCTTTTTGTTCGCTTACGATCCAACTTACCGCCGAATATGTATTTATGGCAAGTTCGTTGCCATGAAGGTAAAATAGTTTTTTTGTTTTTGTTATGAAAATATTTAGCTATTGTTTTCAAAAAACAAAGGCATTTTTGAAATGTATTTTAATGATGTAAGTGTATGAATTATTTCATACACTTTTATTACATTCTATTTCCTTTCAAATAAAGGGTGACTAAAACCTTTGGTCTACTCACAGGAGTGGGGTGGGGGGTCCTATATAGAAATGACGGGTGCTCGTTAGAAATTTTCGAAAAAAGAAACACCCTAAAAGGTACCAGAATCTCTTTTGATGGGCGTGGCTCAAGAAGTACTGCAATAATTCTAACGGTGGCCATTTTAGATTTTAGCCAATCTACAGATTTTGGGTAGATTCTGCATGTACCGGAGCACATATTACGTAAAACAAAAGGAACAAAGAATGACAACAATACAAATGCAAAACAAGACCAAAAATACAATACCTCACAAACAATAGAAGACAATGAGTGGTTCATGGATACCGGTACATGCAGAAAGACCCAGATTTTGATCCCTGAAAAGTACAAGAAGCACCTTATAATTTTCATATGGGAGTCCACCCCCCCCCCCCCCCCCCCCCCCACCTCCCTGACATGGGGTCTACTGTACCTATTCTTGACTAAATCTACTCCAATACCATTAGGCTCTTCCGTACTGGGATTGGACAGTAATCTATGAGCAGGAGTGCTTCATTGACAATCCCTACAAGGCTGAAGATGGACTTACTGAAGAGGACTGCAATGCCTGCAAACACCTTAGAAGTATAAAGAGAATTGCTAACGCTAATCAAAATGAGATAGCGGATGCCTATCTCTTCAACCAAATACCTGTTATTGTCACTGATGCTACTGACAAGTGGGATGCCATGAAAACATTTGATGTCAATTACTTGGCAGAGGTATGGTAACTTTTTTTCACCTTCTTTCTGCATCAGTGCCCTAGGGTGAGGAAGGAAGACACCCCTTTATAAGCTAGTATGTGCAGCCAAAATGGGTATGGTTTTTTGTCTGAAAATGGATATTGATTCAGAAGTAATTTCTCAGAGGTCAGGTCTGAATATAGATAGGGAAAATTACATATTTTGGGTCAGGAATTGTGTAAGTGGCTGCATAGCCCTGCCCCCTCCCCCTCCCCCCCCCCCCCCCCCCCCCCCCCCCTCACTTGGGGTCAACCTCCTCTACAGGCAATCCTGGGCTTAAAGGTTAGGGAGGGCATGGAGGTAAAATAAGGAGGAAGAGTAGCAATAGTTTTCTGTACTTGCACTGCACCCCTCTCAATTCCAGCCTAGTTTTATCCCATTCTCTCCTTTTGAGTTGATGTATAGGAGGATAGTTTAATATACTCCTCTTCTCTCTTCTATAAACTCATAAACACTTCTAGTCTCTCTTGTTTAATACCATCTTGTTTCAAAGAAATAACCCAAGTTCCAAAGAGTGATCAGCTCCTAATTTCTCCTAAGTGATTAATTATCAGGTTATGGGAATAAAGGAATAACAATCACTAAATGTAAATTATTTTAGTTTGATGGTCAAATATCTTCTTCCAACTTGTACTATGAGAAATCTACAGACATCAGTGAGGAGAATTTTAATGTTGGTATTGCACTTCAACTGAAGAGTTAACAGCATTTTTTTTTCTGCAGTTGTATGAGAGCAATGAACTGTTAAAAGAAAGTTTCAGTGGATGTCAATTTCAGAGCACAGTGCCAGAGTACGAGAATCCCCGACATCTACTGTCAGCTGCCAAGGGTGGTGAACTGACAAACTTCCAGGTTTTCTGGTAGGCAGTAGTGTACAGCAATAAAAACCCCTCATGCTTTTTTCTTGGAAGAGTGGTGTAGTGGTTAGGGCAGTACATTGGACTTTTGATGTGACGGTCAGCAGTTCAAATCTGGCATGGTTTCTGCGATTGCATTGTTTCCCAAAACATTAAGAAACTTCACATTTACTCCTATATCAGCAGGCTGATGCTGTGTTCACACCAGCACCAAAACATGTTTAGAGTAAACATGTTTGCAATTTCATTGTGCACATTAGTTGTTTAACAAAATATTTCAAAACATGTTTCACGCCTGGTTCTATTACACATGAACCCGAAAAAAATAGAGTTTCAACTTGCTGTTGGATAATTTTATGGCTTAATCTCACTTCTCATGTTCTTTGGAAACAAAGGGCAATGCAATGTTTCACAAGGAGACGCCTTTTTTCTTCTAACATGTTTTGTCTGGCTTAGATTGAAACTACCTCAAGAGGTAGATTCAATCAATCATGCTCAGAATAAACATGTTTCAATCATGATATTTCGCACAATGCAATGCCTGATGTGAACACTTTTCTCAGTGAAACATGATTCACCTTTGTGTGAACACAGCATTATTTTGTTGCATAATAATTATTGATCATTGAATTGTTGTTTAATATGTACATGTATGCATGTATACTTGAGCAAGTATAATCCTTTCCTTTCCTGAGTTGTGGCTGGTTTTTATTCTAATAGGAGCAACTGTGAGAAAGATGCAGCCAAAGTGTTACGTAAATATTACAGGCGTCCTTACTTTTTGCCGCCCATGGCAGAGGCAATAGAAGGCAACTGGTTTATAGTCTCCTCAGCAGAAAACAAGACACTACAAGTGAGTTCATTATTTTTGTGACTTGCCAATTATCCCTTGTCAAGTTTAAAATTACCACTGAATACAAATACCATCTGCATTGAAGTACACACTGTATAATATTCATTTGACAAATACCAGCGAAAAGGTGCTGAAGCTTAAAATTTTTTAAAGTATGAATTATTTACTTCAGATCAAGACTCACCCTGTAAAAATGCGTCTTTAGTCTTTTAATTTAGCAGGCTGGATTGTTTATTTCTACTTTTTCCACATAAATAAATGACTACTTGAAATGCCTGATGAGATAAGAGACAATTAAAATGATATTGTATCTTGTTAAGCCAAAAAATGACAAATAATAATTTATTAGCAAAGAATGGCATTTTGATTGCAAATTTCATTGTTTACCAAATTATAATTTAATATGCATTTTCCTCTCTGATCGGTACATTATCAGTTTACAAATTTATTTTCTTTTGTGGCAAGTTGATTTAAAAAAGTGTTAGTATTATGATTTAACCCAATTGACCCATCATTTATTCTAACCTCTTGGTCAAATGAATACAGGTTCATTGGGATAGCTCAGCCACTTGGATAGCTCAGGTATGAACAACTATTTTTCCTTCACAATCAAAGTATTTATTCCCTTTGGTCAAGGTGCATGATGAAAATAAAAGATTGTCAGCTTATGTATATGATATTGTTTTGATGTAATGTGCACTTAATTCTCAGAAAGTTTCTGTTTTTACTGCAGAGAGCTACACTGTACCATTTTGTGGTAATTAAGGACTGAAATCCAATCTTCACGATTGATTTTGTTCCCTCTTTTTACCTTTTAAGGTCAAAGGGTCTGGTAGATTCTTGTTGAAACCAAATGAGATTTGCCGGAATGTATGCCATAAGATTTCGGTCAAGCTGGATCCTGGAGAAGTTTGTAAGTTGTTATTTTATCCCTTTTTAACTCGTAAATATGTGAAGCATGGAACAAATAGCAGTGGAACACAATTTCACTTGATTGATTGGCTGTTGACATTGAGCCTGCAATATGTAATGGTCATCTGCATTACCCGTGGAGTTGGCATTGGAGGGAGGGGAGGGTAAGGAGTTAGATGCAGAGGATGGGGGGGGGGGGGGGGGGGGGCAGTGGAACAAAATGCCTAGGAGAGGAGGTCATTGAAAATTGAGCCTGTGATAAGTAGTTTACACGTGTATAAGTAGACCTTTCACGACCTAACAATCAGTCATCAACTGCCATACCATAGCAATGATCAATGATGTTGGACCAGGGGTCAATTCAATAAAACTTTTGCCAGTGTAATTTACAAGTGTAGCCATTGTTTCAGAGGTTGAAAACAGTAGCTACACTTGTAAATTGCATTTGTAAAAGTTTTATTGAAATGACCCCAGCTCTAGCTATCTACCTTAGAAAAGCGTCGTACCGTCTTATAGAGAGTTTCTAGTTACAGACAAACAAGTGAAATTCGGCCAGAAACAGCCAATGATTGATGTCTGTCTTGAGAGGTGTCCGCCTTACAGGGGTGTCTGTCTTAAGAGAGTTAACTGCATTTTATTATATTTTATAATAATAATTAAGAATAAAACTTAGCAATAGTAGTTTGAAATGACGTTTCGATGACTCACTCATCATTTTCAAATTTGTGTAATGAAAGTCAGGTTACAAAATGCTCTTTATCAAAGACAAGAAACCTAAACTGAACACTCAAAGCAAAGCTATTTACCTAATTAACACTCTCTGCATTCCACATTGTATTTCTTTTTAATAACATGCAACATGACTTTCACATGCAATTTATTATATAATGAACTCACAAGAACCTGAGATCATTCAAAACTGCTATCGCTAATTTTTATTCTTAATTGTTTATCCAAAACCTCCGTTATTATAGTTTTATAATAATAATAATAATAATAATAATAATAATAATATGTATTTATAGCATCACACAAAGTCTCAATGCTATAACAATAAAACCTATAATAATTTCAACTGTTTTGTTTTGTTGTAGTGACTGTGACAAACAGCATGTGGAGTGTAAGTTACAGACCAATAGGAGATGGGCCAGTCATTACTTTTGGCTCCGGAGTGACATGGGACTGACCAAGATTTAAATATTTACATTTTGATGGTGTATTCAAAATTCTGAATAAATTTGTTATTAATTTTTCTTCAATCTTTTTGCTGGTGGAGAAAGCTAGCCTAATTTTCATGCTACACAGTTTCCACAATTTTCAAGTTGGGGTCCTTTAAATGAGCATGATGGCAACTTCAGGGTAAATACAACAATTTGTGTCATTGAATAGTCTGCATGCAGACCTCTCCTATGGTAAGCGTCTGCATGCGGGCTAGTCCTTGGGCTACTTTGCCATTGTTCCTGGATGGCGTCCAACTTGATGAAACCCCATCCCTCCACCCTGCCCTTACAGTGGCCACTGGGTCTGCTGCTGCATTCTGAGCACCTACACCAGCAACCCGATTCTTTGGTGCATGGTACTCAGTTTAGGGTAGAAGATAGATGAAGAAAAAGAAGACATTATTTTGGTTTGCTGTGGTATTTTAATTATTATTCTAGTCAAAACCATTATCCCAGAACCATTATTCCCCCAAATCCAAGTTTCTGCCGATAAAATATTTTATTCTATCTTTACCCAAGCTACACTGTACCATGCAATCACGTTTTGGGCGAAGTTAGAAGGCCAGCAAGGGAAATGTCGCATGTGATGCTCAGTCGGGTAGGGTCAACCCTTGGTTAGCTGTAGGGAAACAAATGAAATGGATCCCCGCTCGCAGGCTATACCCAGGCCTCTTCCGCTGTGCGCTATCTGTTTCCGTTGGAGGCTGGCACCGACGGATGAAACAAGACCTTTCAATCCCCTAAGTCTTTTCGGTCATTGAAATTCAACATGGCGGATGGTTATGCGTCTTTCACAAACAGCTGGCAGATGAACTTTATCGTATAAGAATGGGTAGATACAGCTCTGATTCTGACGACAGTAGACGAAAGAAACACAAGTCTTCCAGGAAGCGTGACAAACGGAGCAGAAGCCGAGAACGACGAAAAAGATCGCGTTCTCGAGAGCGAAAACGGAGTCATTCAAGAAGCAATAGTTATGATGACTACAGACGGAGCAGGTTCGAAAAGTAAAACTGACACAATAATATTCTAATCTCATTTCTTTGTTTTGCCGGTAAATGATGAACTAAGTCTTTTTATTCGTTTACTTTTTCTTTCATGAATAAAAATACAGATCAAGTCGAAAAGGTACGTGCTTAAGCTTTAAGCTAATTAAAATAGCTAGTTCTAAGCTAGCTAGTGATCATGAACGGAGAACTTCAAAATAGTTTACAACTTTCTGACAAGTGAGCAATATATTTCTTACGAACAGTCAGTTACACACTAGTTTGGAAGGCTTTTCAAAACTGCTGGTCAACAAAAGGACTCAGTTGTCGTCTGCTGACCAGCAGACTTTTGGGCGCTACTAAGGTGTTGACATACCGGCTTTCGTTACTTTTGGGGATGTCACACTAAATAATGACAACACTGAACTGTTCTAGTGTGCACTAAAAACCATGAATTCAATGGCCATCATTTGTCAGCTAGAAAAATAATAGAGAACTTAAGCAACAGATGTTTTCAGGGGCGATGGCAACTTGACTAGAAGAGGTAAACTGGAATCGCTGTCGCTTTCCCACCAAATTCAAATGTTAAGCACCGAGTTCATTCTTACGGCAACGACTAATAAGCCCTGTTTAGTTAACTTTTACAACACTCACAAGTTAGGCAGGATATATATACAGGCACAATTAAGAACACTTGTGTTAATAACATAGTTGTTTTTCTTTTAAAATATTTTTACCAATTTCTATTAGGGTTGGGTTGATATATCCTAATCTGCACATCCAGGATTCAATATTGCGACCCACTGGTCACCAATGTAGCCAAAAATTAAGTGTTGGCGACCAGAATTTCGGAACTAGTTGCCAGCAGGTGACTTGCCTTTGGTCCCCTCAGCATTTTAATTCCAAGTTAAATGGATGTTATTTTCTGAGAAAACTTAAGGCTCCTGTGAACAGTTGTAGTGAAATGCGGTGGCAATTTTATGATCACCATGTTTACTTGGTGCCATATTGTTTTAGCGGTTTCTCCCAATAGGTATTGTGGGCGCACCAAAGCTAACAAACACGTGCTTCATCTGGCATTCAAAGTCGTTGCGTATCGGCGAAGTACAAATAGTTGTGTTGCGTATTTAGTTAAATCAGAGTATGGAAAGGGTCCCCATATGTCTAGTTCAAGAGTCCAATACAGTTCCATGCAAAATAGGAATAATAAGAGAAAAAGAAACAAAGCCTTCACAAGACTCTTGACAAACAAGCTCTCTGAGACACAGTACTGATATATTGTTACACAGCTTTTGTGAGTCTCCTTTAATAGCTGCTTGTACAATGTATACTCACTCTGTTAAGTGTAACAGCTTTGTTACATGATAGGCAAACAAAAGTCAAATTTTGTGTTTTTACTGTAGAAATGGAAATTTTGAAGTAAACAAAAAAAAAACACTGGCGATCAAACCCTACAATCTGGCGACCAAAATTTTTAGTTGCCAGTTGGCTCTTTTAGGAAGAAGTTAATTTCAAACCCTGACATCATTCATCACAATTTTGCCCAGTGCTGTCAGTCACTCACCGTTTTATTTCTTTGCAGAACGCAGGTATAGCCGATCAAGCAGTAGCAGAAGCAGTAGTTATTCAAGTGATGATGAAAGAAGAAGAAGTAGAAAAGATAAAAAGTGAGAAATGCCTTATAATTTTATATTAATTCCTTACTTGAGAGTTATTGACATATTATCCCCATGAAGTAGAGTTTCAGAAGTAATGATCCCATCATTTCTAATTTATGGTCCCCATTGATCATATCTGGTATGCACAGACATCTCCTATTTACTTCTTTGTCGAAAAAGAGAAGGACGTGCAGGGATGTAGCTAAGAGCCGGCTCCCGGCTAATTTCACCACCTGAAAGAGAACTTATCACCGGCTGAAATTTCACTAGAAAACAAAGACTTTGGGATATTTTGAAGGTGCACAAGCCAGAAAAACCGGGTGAACTTGTTAATGAGCCTGCTAAGTGTTTTCTTCACTACACCCCTGGATGTGATAAACAGGATGGAAGTGGGAGACAATTCCCTCTAAATGCAGGCTAGTCAATCTACCCTCAGGGATGTAAACAGTGGGAGGAAGGCAGAAAAAATAACCACCTGAAGACTGAGTTTTCTTGATTTTTTCCACCTAGAAAACTGTGTCTGCTTAGCTCTTTCTCTCTTTTTACCAAAATTTTCTACCTGTGATGAACAAAATTTCATCTGTTGGATATCTTAGCTACATCCCTGACCCCCCCAAAAATGAACAAAGTTCCAGCAGCAAAATTGTATTGTAGGTTGTTTTTCTTATTAAGTTTTAGATAAATTGTAATTCAATGTAGTTCACCTAATAAAACTACATTGTACTGACATCTTTATTTTATTAACTAAAAAGCTGAAGATGAAGATGTTGTAAAGTGCTAACAAGTGATAAATTTCACTTTTTGTTTTGCAGAAGTTCAACTTCAAGTTCTCAGGTTAGCTTTTTTAAGTACTAAACCAGCATGTGGCAGGTAGAACATTTTCAAGAAATTAAGAATGATTTTTTTGATGATATGAACAAAGGCCAGGAAAGAGGCACTATTTGAAAGGGAAGAGCTTTGTGCACTGAGAGAAAGAGTGATTTGTGAGATTGCACGAACCGGGAAAATTGGACAAAATTTTAAAACATTTTGCAATACTTTGCATTATCAAAAGCACAAACTCAAAAACAGTATGGCATGGAAGGTCAAAGGTTCAGTTCGCGTTCCTGTCGGGGACTCAGATTGTTATCTTTGTGCCACACTTATGACACAATGAATATTACATACATTGTATTTATCATTACATTAAGTACATCAAAGTATTTATCATTACATTAAGTTTATAAATTTACCATTTTTCTTTATTTATCATTTTATTTTCTTTTGTTGTTTCTGCTTTCTCATTTAGGTCTCAAAAGAACAAACCAAAAAGAAAATGAAGAAAGCTCTTGCAAAAGCAGGTAGACATGAAATGTACATGATTCTGTCACTTTACAAGTAAGGGACCAGTCTAAATTTTATATTTTTGTGATTAAATGATTATCTTGTCCCACATAACGGGAAAAAGGATTACCAGAGCCCCGTTAGCCAGTTGGGTTCAAACACTTCCCTGTCCGCCATGGATGACCCTGCCAGACAACTGGCTAATTAAGTTCCCATATGTCCATGGTTTCAGTATGAAAGGTTGGCTTTTGTCTGACAGCATACAGTGAAGCGACCCAACTGTTGTCACCCCAGACAATGATAATAAGGGGTTGGGGTTTGTGGGGGTATAAAGGTATAATTTAGGTACCTTTGAGGTAATTTCTATATTTGTTTATTTGTCAGAGTCCAAAGATGAAGTCCTGAAAAGAGATAAAGCAACAAAGGAACTGAGTAAGTTCCTGTCATAGCGCTGACTTTTTCCAAAGGCTGTTTTACCATGTTTGTTTCCAGAGTTGTTTTAAAGGCCCGTTTACACCGGTGATTTTTTGTGCAATTTTTGTTGCATGCAAGTTACATTTTTGAATCGCACGTGTAAACGGGCGGCAATTTCAGTGCAATTTGGGCACCTTTTTTCGCACAATGTCACAGAGGTTTTGAACATGTTAAAAACCTGATGCAACTTGGCGACAATTTTTGGAAAATCGTAGCAAATATCCCACCCGAAACGCACAGGAAATCGCTGCTAGTTTGCACTTGCAACAAAAGGTGCAATGGAGAGTGACAAAAATCACATCAAAAATTGCATGTGTAAATGGGCATTAAGTTCTCTTCAACTTTTTTTTATACAGCCAACTTCCACCTCTTGCACACTCTGCTATAACAAAACACCTTTTTATATATTACTGACAGAGTTGAAGTTCTGGCAAATACCTTATTTACTCGAACAAGCACCTGCACAAGAACATGGCACTTTTTCAAAGCATTTAAGTTCAAGCATGGTTATCACAAGTTTGAAATAGACATCTGACTTTGGAAAGTAAACGGACATTTTTTTAAAAAAAATGACATTTCCTCTAAAGAACTGGCAAGCGAAGTAGCCAGCTGATAAGAAAAAGTTGCTGGTGATTTCCGCCAGCAGCTGGCTTCTCAGTTTTGACAACCCTGTCAAGAGAGGTAATTATTCAAAAAATGTAAAGCATTATGTTTTGCTTTAAACCAAAATTAATTTATTGATTTATTTAACAGGAAAACTAGCACCTGACAAAGACGCTTTATTACGCATAGAAAGCAATGAGTTTGTGCCTCAGTCGTTCAGTTCATCTACAGGCAACAAAGGAGAACAGGTATTAAACAGGAAAACATGAAAATTATTGGTGTTGAGAATAAAAATGGACAGCAGCTCCTATTTCAAATCACAGCTAGTCCAGGATAATTATTTTTATATATATTTCTTTTACCTTTTTTTCTTTTTAATTAGAGAAAATACATGTACTGCGCCTTTCAATAACATGCTAACTATCAAGTTCAAAGCCCAACTGAGGTTTACGTTTTACGTTGCCATCAATCATAATATTATGGTGACAAACTTTGGACCCCTGAAAACCCAGAAACTGGCAAAATAGATCCAAATCCACCAATCACAACCCACAAACATGACCTTTGGACCATTTTGCATAAAGCATCATTGTTTTCTAAAACATCCATCACGATTTTTGCGGCAGTGAAAAACAAAACTGTCAGTTGAACTTTGAACTTCCGAGTTCGCTTGTTATTGAAACGTGCAGTAATTTTTAACTCGTAAATATACAAAAGCATTAAATGAGTTATAGCAGTGGAGGCAAATTCACTTGGTCGGTTGATCAATGGACTGCAAACTTTTATTCTTTACTCTGCTGACCAGTGCATAAGGCTTACGCATATACAGCTATTTCAATTAACGTTGTCAGGTGAAAGCTCAAAGCCTACAAGTCAAGACCGAACAAGTAAACCAAGCGCCTGTTCCAGGCATGTAGATAGTTGGGACTGGTGAAACGAAAAGAAACGGTGCAAATGAGCGATGCAACGAGCAGGAAAAACGTTTCTTTTGCGCCACTCCCATCTATCTTGGCTTGCAGCTTTGAGCTTTCATCTGACAATGTTAATTGAAATAGCTGTATTTTAAGGTGGCCTTTTACAGAGATCATAATCGTTATGGCATTTAACAAATTTCTGACAACCCTGCTCAACTTCAACTTAACTGATTGTGCAGTCAACATAATAGTGCCCATGGCAGAGCCACACTGTGGTGACCAAATTTACAGAGTTCAATTAGTTCATTAATGTTTATGGTTTTTTTGTTTGGAAGGTTGGTGGAAAAAACATAGATGGAAGTCATGAAGAGGCCATGTTTGGTACAGGTGGATCAGTACCAGACACCGTTACCCAAACTACTGCACCTGAGGTGAAGACAATGTCACAGCCAGTGATACCACAATTGGCTGACAAGGAAGGACTGTTTGCTTCATGGGTAAGCTTTCTTTCTTTCTTGCACTTTCTAGCATCTTTGATAGTTTGCATAACTTGAAACATTTTTTATTAAATGATGTTTTCGGATACATGCAACATGGCACAAGGATGGGACGTTAAAGATCCCACATCACTGTTCGAAAAGAGTAGGGGCATAGACCCTGGTGGTGTGGTCAACCTTGCAGGTTGTGGGATTGGGAATGGATGGCACCCTGCATGGGACCTATGAGTCCCGTTTGTGCCATTCCCTCTGGACTGTATGAGTCCAGAAAGAAAGAAAAAATCAAAGTTAAAGGGTGTTCTGTGGATGAAATCGGTGTGACCATTCAAATGAAAGATTTTGAGCAGTACTTCCTAGTGTTGCTGTTTATTATGCTGTATGTGGAAGTTCTTAACTTTGAGGATTAAGTCTGTGGTTGATATCCTTAAGTAAATAAAAACAAAATTGTTTTTTTCTTGTTCTCTTCAGCTTCATGAAGATGAAGAAACTAAGACAGCTCGCTGGATAACCAAGTTAAAAAAGATGAGGCAGGAACTCCTAGCAGCAACATGACTGAAATGTTATTAATGAATAATTAATTCAAGTATTTATATTAATAAAAACAGTATTTCTCTTTTCTCGGACTGTTTTATTAAAGATACAGTACAATCTTGATAACTGAAACTCTCCCTAATCTAAACCAAAAATAGTTTTCCCTGCCTCCCTACCCTCCTCCTCCTCCTCCCCCGTCCCCCTCCCCTCCCCCGTGAAACGCAGATTCGCAATCTTTGTGTTCAGACTCGCTCCAGTTCTTTTTCGCCGCTTCAGCTATTGCCGCTTTTGCTTTATTCTATAGATACGCAGTAAAACTACGGGCAAGATTTCCGTATCACTCCTAAAACCCTGGGAGACCCTATTTTAGCTAGGCTCGACTACCAGCCGCTGTTCGGGAAACAAGCCCGAATTGGGCACCTGTGGTGTGACAAAAATTGTAATGACGTTGCCAATCGTTACCGCGAATTTGGTTGAAATTGCGAAATTACTTCCGGTTGGGTATACATTGTGAAAGCACGTTTCACAGCGTTGTTCACAGAAAGGAAGTTCATAGTTACATGGTCATAGTTTTTTAAGTTGTATTTGCAACCAAAGATCACAGAATGTTTTCGCTTTACTGGCTCGCGTTAATTTTGGCCGCAATTGGATCGAGTTTAGCCCAGAAGAAAATGTGCTCCAAAATAATCTTCCAGAATGTTAACGAGAAAGTCATGCCGTGGATACAAGTCGAAGGAGTCTACGATCTCTTCTCGGAGAACAACGGCTTTCCCGTCTACCTAAACAAACCATCGGGTCTGTTCTTCTACTATATGAAGGGAACAAGTAAAAATGCGAAGGTTTTACTGTTCGGGCGTAAAATCGGCGAGGTTTTTGGCCTCGCTGGACATATCTCTCCCGACTTTGATCCGTCGACTTGGCTCGCTTCTGGAACACTAAATAAGAATGATTTGTTTGGTGATGTGGTGGATGCCTGGATGTACTACTCTCCACTTGATAACTCTTTCAAGAACATCGATCAAGGAACTTACATCAAAGCTATTTGTGTAGATGATGATTATTTTAGATGCGATTCTGGAAAAGTTTACTTCAATGACACTATAACCGGAAGTGAAAGTGCACTTTTGAACGATCCTCGTGTGGATTATTTTGCCAAAATACCCGGAGTTTACACGTCCACGCGACCCGTCTTCCAACATAATCGACAAAAATGGTATTTATACTATCGCGAAGGCTACTGGATGGTAGGGAGCAGTTATTCAGGTCAATACGGCGATTATTTTCGCGTTCAAGACTTGGCATTGCGACCAGAATACATTACACGTGACTGGGAATATTGGACTGGAACGCGATGGACTACGGATAGTGGACTGAGAATCAAATGTCGTGGAATCGCTAATGGCGAAAACAAGTGCCATGGATCTTCACCTTGCACGAGCCGGGGTACTTGTGTTTATACCTCGGGTAACGAGACGGTTTGTCTCTGTGAGAACATCGCGTATGGGGCGTCCTGTGAACAACGAGAACTGTGCTCCGATCCTGAGGTCCTTGATTCTTCGGTCACTGTCGAAAACACTGGAAAGCGTCCTGGAGATATCGCGACTTCGTTTTGCGTGGCAGGCTACACTTCTTCACCTGCGGAGTTCTACATCTGCGAACAGCGAAGTGGACGTAAGAGCTGGATGCTTGAATCGCAGCAAACATGCCGCGTTCCAAGCCCAGTAACTATTCATCCACACCCTAATACCCCACAACCCCCGGGACCGCACCACACGAGAACCAACACCTCTCCCGTTGTTAAAGACCCCTGGGATCGATCGGACGGGTTTATGATATTTGTCATCGCTTTCTTTGCATGTCACGTTATTTGTCCTGTTTTCATATGGCTGGCTGTAACACTGACTACATTTGCCCGCTGTAGTTCAAACACCCGAGCGGGGACCCCCGAGCGTTCAGAAGCTGTTGGAAAGATCATGGACAGGCGATATGTGACAATGGTGCGCACTTTTTCCGCCTTCTTTAACTTCACTTTCTGGATGTGGTTGTTTTCCGTCTGTGTTTGTTTGTCCACGCATCATCAAGGTAGTTCCTACTCTCCGCTCTTCTACTGGGCTGTTGGAATGTGTGGATTTTGCGCCGTGTTTGTAGCCATTGAAGCATTCTTTAGCGTAGAAAGAAAAGGATTGAGTCATATGGTCACATGGGAGTACATTCAGTGCCTCCACAGGACACCTCCTGTTATTGAGATGCAGATTGAATGGTACGACTGGAAGACGTATCGTTACGCTGAGTACAGAGAAGACCCTATCACAGGCCGCAGAGAATACCAGGGAATAAGAGAGGAGACGAGGAAAGTCGGGAGAAAGCTCCACACCGAGCCATTTAATTATACGTCATGGAGAGATGAGTCGCAACAGGACAACCAATTTGATGGACAGCTTATCAGACTTAAGATTCGCTTAGATGTCGCAATGGAACCGGTAACAACACGTTTTTTTGAAGCTCAAAAGTTTGCCCTTGTGGAGAAAACGCAGCACTTGAATAAATTTTTCGATTTTTCACGTAAGGACAGTGTAGCTAACCTCCATACGCTTGTTGTTTTGTGTCCCAGCAAGGACGCCGTGCCATCCTGGATGAACGAGTTGTTCTTTTGGTGTGCCACATTCCTACAGTTGTCCTGGGTGTACAGATGGCTGTTTAACTCGCGAACCCGCTCGCTAGAATACACTCTCAGAAAAAAGGTCTTCTGCGCTGATTCTCCTAGCTCCACCAGGCTATCCGGATTCAAACAGGTTAAACCTGGAAATGTTCCTGCACAAACCGGTTTTCAGCAAGTCAGTACCCTTTCCTCTAATCAGGAGGGTGATGCTGTAAACCAACCTTTGATCCCAAGTCAACACAACAATAGTAATTACATGTCAGTTTAAACTCAGTTCCATGTGATAAAAAACTGGGCGATTGTTGTTGATCTTATGAAAACCACTCAAAACAGACGTTTATAGAGCATTTTTAGTATAATTTCTTGTAATCAATCGCTAATAAAGATCAATAAAGCAATTTTTAAAGTGCCCCTGTGATCAAATTTTTGGTTTTCATTTTTTTACATTTTCGCGTGATACATACCTCACTGGTTGAAATTATAATAACAATCAGCATAGAAAATTGCACGAAGAACAAGTCCAAAGTGTTTGTTGCTTTTCGCGTGATTTTCAATACTCATTACTTGGGCGTAGCGACCAAGTATTAAAATGCAGTTTGGTCGTCCACAAATGTGCAGTATTGCGCAACTCTGGGGACGGCGGGATTATTCAAACCTTCACCGCGGTCACACGTCCGAGGCGTTTTTCGTTTTATTTGGTGGGATTCATTTAGAATTAAGTGGAAACGTGGGCAAGGATGTATAAAATAATTAGTTTATGTAACTATCTTTTCATCTTTCCGGCTCAAAATAATGAGCTTCTTTTCGATCGTTGAAAACCGATCAAAACGCTTCGTGCCTCAGCAAAATTGTGTTGGCAAATGACGCCGACAGTTCTGCGGTTCGTAGTTTTCAAACGCTTAGAACTTTTTTTAGTAAACTTTCAAAACGTTTAGTGAGTTGACAGTGTATTGTCAATATATGAAACTTTTAATAAACAGTGAAAATGACAACCTTAACTTTGAAGTACTTTGGTTAACTTTTGCAAATTTCTCTCGTTTGACCGCGGTGGAGTACACCTGTTGTTTGTTGATGCGAGGCGAACGTCACAAAGTGCGAGTTGTGTTTTCTCTGTTGCATCTAACAGTTTCATATACAATATGCGTAAGGAAATTACTCAAGAAGACACTGCGAAAAATTTGACACTCCGACGCGCGATTAATTCTACGATACTTTCATGACGGAAACCCGCTAAAACATGTTAAAACGAACATGAAGAAGATAATTTAGA
Organism: Dendrophyllia cribrosa; assembly: GCA_024195265.1. Lineage (NCBI taxonomy): Eukaryota > Metazoa > Cnidaria > Anthozoa > Scleractinia > Dendrophylliidae > Dendrophyllia > Dendrophyllia cribrosa. The sequence goes on from JAJLRJ010000010.1 coordinate 37,276,156, forward strand.
CGAATACATACATAGCGCTTATTTAATAAGAAGTGAACAGTGGACAGCGAAGGAAGAAATATAAGCGTGGTAGGAATCCCAATTAATTTCACTTCTTTCGGTTGTTTGCCTTTCATTAATTTTTATTTCGTGAAGTTGAAAGAACAGAACAGACAACTGAAACTCTGGGTGCAAAAATTCACCGCCGAGAGAAGATGTAAACAATACACGCGGTGTCTTGCGAGACGTTTCTTGCGAGTTTTGCTTCCGCTAGTGAATGTTTCTCGGCGAAAATAACCTTAAAGCGATCACTTTTTTATTTAATTTTCTTTTCTATACAGATACAGATACGGATACAGAGGAATAAAAACTGGATATATTTTTGTGTGTCTGATTGCGAGATGTTTTACGAAACAGCTGCGTTATGCGTTACTGGAAAGGTTTCAAATTTTGACCTCGGGTCCGGACCAGGCAATTACATCATGGCTTCGAAAGGCCACTTTGCGGCTACATTTGCATTCACTTCAAAAGTGTCGGAAACACAGACCAGCTAGTTACAAGATTTAGCTAAAACCAATAACAACCATCGGGAAACTCTGACATACGGCCTTTTTTTCAACGGTAAGTACAAAGTAGGCATCGATTTGTATTTTTCAGTATGTACTCGTCTTTTGACACAGTGGACACGCTACTTTAATAATTTGCGTGCGATCTCACACGCTAAGTGTACTGTGTCTTCTTGTTTTAGACGGTTAACGCGCTTCTTTGTTAGACTACTCACACTATCCGAATACTCCCAATCATCAAACCGTGAAATAACGTGCATGCAGATTCCCAAGACAATTATTCTCCAATATGCCTAATAAAACGACGCCCAAGTATACGCTCCCACAGGCGTCTTGTTGTTAGAGCGATTTTCGTATGACCTTGAAATGGAACGCGCGTACAGAGCCAAAACAACAAACGAACGCGAAAAGTAAACATTAGATTGGTTTATCGAACAGAGTCAAACGCGCGCGGATTTTGATTGGCTTATCGAACATGCAACGTGTTGAATACAAAAAAAAGTTATTTTCCGCTTTTATCAGCAACTCGAAACAACAAAATGCCGAACTGGAGAGTAAATACTCGTGAAGGACTTTACAACTCTGGCGTAGCCTATCCCTTGCAAAAAAGGAAACAGATTTTGGCAGACTATGCAGTAAGTGGAAGTTTTGCAGTCAGTGCACGCGAAAACCGCGTATGCTACAATACCGCTCGAACAATTTGCGAAAAATTCATCGCGACCGGAGATTGTCAAGACCAGAGATTGTCAAGCTGGAGGAAGAGGGAGGTGTAAACTCACTCCTGATAAAATGACGAAGCACGAAAGACTACTACCTTGGCTATTTAATGAGAAAGACCTCTGAAATAAGCACAGATACAAAAAACACCATTAAATTTCTACCGACTTTCGAAAACACGCACAACACAGCACATTTGATCTTTTGTCGAAGAACTTTCTGAAAATCGTGCAATCAATATTCTGTTTGACGTCATTCTGTTTTCGACATTCCGATTGGTTTATCGAACAAGCGCATTTCCCATATTAGGGTTGTTTACGCGGGAAACGAAACGAGGCTTTTGTTTCGGTCTGTTCAATCATTGGCGGATGAAACAAATCGCAAACACTCTCCGAACCGTTTTTCAAGTCATACGAAAATCGCTCTATTATAATTTCAACCCGTCAGGTATGTTTGAGTCTTTGACGTCACTTTCTCCCATTCGCAACCAAGCCTTGGAACAAGGTTGTTAAAATGAAATGACTTCTGATGTTTGTAATGAATTGAAATTTGGCAAGATGAGTAAGAAAGTCTAATTGTACACGAAAATGTAAAAAATGAAAATCAAAAATTTGATCACAGGGGCACTTTAATTGCGTGTCCTAAAACCAAAACCAAACTGATCACTCTGACCAATCACAACAGAGGCAGACATGTAGCCAGCGTCAAGCGCGGAAAACGCGTGCGAGCAAGTTACAATATTTATTTTTGTTTTAGCGCGATATTTTTAGCCAATCACAAAGTGTAGCAATTCAAAACCAAAGCAATCGCGAAATAAATAACTTTCGACACTCAAGCCCCGTTTATGTTTGTAAAACGCATAACTTTTATGCGTTTAGGCCTCCCGTCCACACGTAAACGATTAAAACGGTTACCCTAAACGGATATTTTCGAAAACGCTCTCCAAAGTGGAGATACGGCTTAACTGCAGAACACCCGGCCACTCGAAACACTTCTAGAAACAGTGGCTACGCGGCTACGTATTTACCTTTAAAACAGTGGCTACGCGGCTACGTATTTACCTTTAAAACAGTAGCTACGCGGCTACGTAGTTCCTTTAAAACAGTAGCTACGCGGCTACGTAGTTCCTTTAAAACAGTAGCTACGCGGCTACGTAGTTCCTTTAAAACAGTGGCTATGCGGCTACGTGGTTCCTTTAAAACAGTAGCTACGCGGCTACGTAGTTCCTTTAAAACAGTAGCTACGCGGCTACGTAGTTCCTTAAAAACAGTGGCTACGCGGCTACGTAGTTACCTTTAAAACAGTGGTTAAAACAGTAGCTACGCGGCTACGTGGTTCCTTTAAAACAGTGGTTTCGAAGTGGTTAAAACAGTGGCCACGCGGCTACGTAGTTACCTTTCAAACAGTGGTTAAAACAGTGGCTACGCGGCTACGAAGTTACCTTTAAAACAGTATCCATCTTTTTCCAGAGTACAGCTTTAAAGTGGACGGATATTCTGCAGTTACTCCTATCACAACCATAAAGAAGACAATCATTCGATGTTAATGAACTTTAAGCCATTACTTGTGACACTTGCGCATAGCATTGTTTTTGCTCATTATGCCTATTGTTTTGTGCCGTTCTCGCTGCTGCTGCCGCCGTAGTTACTCAAGCTCCCTTTTCAGCTTATGTCGTGACGCAACGGTTATTAGCGCGACCCAAATAACGGCCACATTGTGGAAAGCTGGAGAAGCACCAAGACATAAGTTAAGTTCCATATAAACACATAATAAGTAATAGTAATTGGACTGAGTGGAGTACAATTTAGGGAGTAATCGGGCGAGTAATTTCAAATCGGCCGAGCGCGTAGCGCGAGGACGATTTGAAATTACGAGCACGATTACCCCTGAATTGTACGACACGAAGTTCAATTACTAATTAATCGCATCAATAACAAAATTCGAGATTAAAAAGTCTGTGTGGGGTTTTTTGTTATCCAAATGTCAAGGATATTTTCTATCAGTTTGAAAGCAGGAGGAAAACAGCGAAAAAAAGGAACCCATTTAAGTGCACCTGATTGACGCGCGCGCAACGTAGGTGTCCAATTACAGCTATCCAATTACAAAAAGTTGTAATTGGCCAGCTGTAATTGGACACCCACGTGACCGCGCGCCAATTACGTAATAAATAGGCGCGCGGATGACCAATCACAATCGAAAATTTTGTTATTGAAACGATTAAAATAATAATAATAATAATAATAATAATAATAATAATAATTGCGGTCGACGAGAGGAGACCGCGAGTCTAATTTTGTGTATAGCGAAAAAAATTGAGATTTTTCTCTGTTTATCCAATTACCATTGTCCAATTATCCAATTACCTCGCTTTCAAATTTGGCAGCCTCGTTTTCACGTAAAATAATGCGGTGACTCGCGGATCGAAGTATCGATTTGCTTGCGTGATTAAGTTCAACATCTGCCGCCATATTTCTATCCTTTTATCAGTGAATAACCGGTTAACTGAAAACGCGCGTCAGCTATTTAAATACTTCCGAAAACTCGACCATGAAGTATTGCACGTGGTAATGCTCTGCGAAGAACTTCAACATCTGACGCCATACTGCAATTATCAGTTGAGTAATGCACGAGCGAATTTTGCCGTCAAAACTACGTTGTTGTTAAGGGTAACTTGCTACATTTGCAACATTTACTTGTCTGTTCTGGACGTTTTCAATGAAAAATGTTATTTAGGCGCTTTTGAAACTGAAAATACAGACGGTTCGGGACTTCTGTCCCTTCATCAGTGAATAGCCGTTAACAGAAAACGCACGTCAGCTATTTAAATAGTTCCAAATGTCGCAATATCGCAACATTAGCGCGCGCGGAAAAAGTCTAAATAAAACTGAAGTCAATGTTCATGCCGTGCGCTTGGAGTGTTTGGTATTTGAAAATCGCTCGCTCTGCTCGTCTTTCCATAGTATTTTTCACTCACGGACAGTTGTGTTCTCGACGTTATCAGTAACAAAATGCGCGAAGTAACTGATGACGTCCGTGACAGTCAATTAATTAATTAATTAATTGGAAACGTAAGAAGTTAATTGGAAACGTAACACAATTAATTCGACTTGACTTGACTTGACAACAACGTAGTTTTAACGGCAAAACTTTCTCACAAAACTTCGTAAGTGAGTGGCAACTGATAATCAGTTGTAGTAGCTTAGCGTTCAAGTTGAACTCTATGCTGCTTGGCTGGGTGAGTTGAATTAACGGAACTTCCAGGCAATCACCCCCTCTATTCCCATAGCTCCTATACAAAAGTAGTCACGCAAAAAGTCATGCAACATGCCATTGTACCCCCTCTCTAACCATTTCTCCTTTCCAGACCAAAACAGGGCTAACTTGTAGTCTAAAGTGTACAACCACTCACTTGATAAGGGGGAAGGGGGGATAGTTTCTGTGTAACACCCAACTTACTCCTCTAACAAAAAAAGGACTTCCCTTCGAACGCACTTATAATCCCTGATTACTACTAGTAACTAGAAGTTGCTAATAGCAAGTCAAGTGCTGCGAGTTGAGTCATGAAATAAAAATAATAATAATAATAATATTAATAAAAAATTTAAAAAGAGGGAAAATATCTTTATTAAAAATAGCAATAATAACAAATTACAAATTTAACTATAAATTGATACTTGAAAATAAATGAAAGTTAAAAAGAATTCCATTTCTATATATACATTTTTTCGATTAAAAAAATTATTTAAAGAATAGCTGAAAATTTTGGAGTTAAACGGTAATATATAATTATTTAAAAAAGATTGATAGAATTGCGTTTGGCATGATAAATCTGAATTCAAACTGAAATAGAGAATTGAAGTATCAAAACTGAATCGGTGAATACTAATCTTGTTTCTGAATTACTGATATTTGGTTATAACTTGTGGTTGGAGATTTGTGTCAAGTTTATTCGTGGGTCGCGTGTGCTAAAAGCTGTAAATTTATGTAACTGATAAAAACTAGTAGTAATCATAGATTATAGTGCGTCTCCTTATCCCGTGGCACCTCGTCTTGACCTACGTAGTACCTCAGTTTCACGACATATGTCACGCAGGCAAAAACGTCGGGCCGACGGCAAACAAATTCACGCTATCGCCGTGGAATCGGGCAAAAATCCTTCAATTATGCTGTGCTGTGTACTCCGAAAGGTCTCAGATTTTTCCGACATATAAATGATATATTTTTCTTGTTTTCATTTCGGCTTATATTTCTCCGACTCTGAAATGATACGCCTCAGTACATGTCAGTATCTCAACGTCTAGAAGTTGTATTCAGCATATGTTTAATCAGTTAAGCATGGACGAAGGTTCTTCTCCGGGGCTGATTGCTGTGAAATCAACCCAAAAGTCGTCATATTTTCCTATCTTCTACGAAAGTAGTGTGCTTTCAATGCTGTAACGTAATTTATAGTAACACACGCAAGCGATCTCAAGGTCAAGCTAAAGGTAGGTCACGTACGCAAACAGTATTAGCTGCAGTAGTTATTTTGATCTGTTTTGAATGAAGTCCAGAAATTTTCATTGCTCTCTCTCAAGCGAATAAAAAAACTATACAATATTGGGTTTGTCTGCGGAGACAAACAAATTTTATTCATAACGCTCAATTATCAGATAGTGCTGCTAGTATCAAGACGTTTCAAGATGGCGCAGATTTGGTACCGACACTTTTCTCGATTCGTTCCGCCTAGACGACGCGCTAAGCATGCTGGATACTATTGTGACGTTTCAAGATGGCGCAGATTTGGTACCGACACTTTTCTCGATTCGTTCCGCCTAGCCGACAAGATTAGGAAGCGTCTCCTTCGTCGACGCAATAATGCAAATTTATTCACCTTTCACGGCCGCGCTAACATCAACTGCAAAACTGCTTGATCGACGTAACAAACGATAATGCAATAATTTACCCAATTAGGTGTGTCGCGCTCGATTAACGAAAAACAACTGTCTTGGCGCGCGCTAAAACGAGAATTTAATGTCGTCAAATTGCGTCTGCAAATTACAAACTAAAGTTTAAAAATGTAAAAATTCACATTTTACAAGTTATAAAAGAACGAAATGGCACTCAAAATTACTCAAACATTTCTTAGTAACGAGCGCGATACATAATTTCGTCTAAATGGCATGAAATGAAGTCGACACATTTTCGGGTTTCAACAGCCGCGCACAGAAACTCGAAAATATTCATCGTTCTCTCTCAAAATGACAATTTTATTCGCCATGTGATCGCGACATTAATGCGCTATTTCAGCGCGCGCTAATACGGTTGTTTTTCGCTAATCGAGCGCGAACAGGCCAGAGGGAGCTGGCAGAGGGACCATGTGGACTGCGCACGCACAATTCGGCAACTACTGCCGCTGACCCTACATACTGCTGCTACTCAAAATCATCGCCACCGAAAAAAATCGTCGAGTGTTGGATCCATATATATAGCGCCCAGACCCCACACGGTCAGTCACAAATAGTGTTGCTCCTCGCTAAGGCTCGCAGCAATAATAATAATAATAATAAACAGTATTTATCAGACTCAGTAACAAGTCGCTGTATATTTGATTTTGAACGAGAGAAGATTGGATTCTAGGGTAAATTGATGGGCGCGGAGTATCATGGGAAGGGTCAAAGGAGAATAATTTCGACCCTTCCCATGATACCCCGCGCATAAGAGCATAAGAGAGTTATTTTCAGTCAAACACCCGATACATATGGAATTGCGGTTCAAAGACATTCTGTAGTCAATATTTGGTGCTAACAAAAGTTATTCAATAAAGCAAATTAAAAGCTTAGTATTAACTCTTCAATAAAACTTGAGCAAGCAAAATTACCTTTGACAATTCAGCAATAAAGAGACAATAGCGTTTTCCCGCTCTTGTGCTCTTGGAACCACTAAAAAATGTTTATTTATGTAATGTTCAATAACATTTTGTTATGTTTTAAGGTATATATAACAAAAGTGTACATGACAGGAACGTAAAAAATAAAATTCCTGAAAATGCCATTTATAAAAATATTTACAATTAGATAACAAAAAACACTGCTGAAGGGCCATTTTATATGAAGCGAAACTAAGCGCAGACAGAACTGTCGATAATATAGAGTTCAAGTCTGAAATACAGCGATTAAAAAAGGAAATTCAAACTAGTTCATACGGACAAACTTCGGTCTTCGTTTTAGTTGAAACTGATGGAAATAAAAAAACTTAAAAGGGTGTAAATCACAATCTAATATGATCTTTTCATGACATCTGAACCAAGCAAATAAACTTCCTTAGAAACTCCAGCGTTGTATAATGAAGGTCCGGTAGCCTTTGCTATTATGGTTTCTCCGGCGGGCCCGCAGATTAAAGAAATGGAATAGCTTGCATTTGAACTGACTCGACAAAGTGAACAACATCCTAAAGCGTGTTGATATAATTGGCCGGATGCGATGACGTGTATTCAAGGTTTTGGTTTTTCTTATAGGCGGCAAGCCACTCAGTGTAAATTATTCGTACGTGAAGCGTGCGTTGTGACAGCCCGGAGGGGGCACCCACTGTGTCTTTTACTATTGGCGTCTCGCGTCTCGCGTCTCGCGTCTCGCGTCTCGCGTCCCGTGAGGGGGAGAAATGGAGCGTACCTCGCTACCTATTTGGGGTACGTACGTCTGTAGCCATAACCGCATCATATGATGGCGGAGGAACAACTAGTTGTGGCTGGCCTGGGTGATGTAGGCCGGCAGGTCCGTCGATATTCACTAAAGTGGGACCATAGGACGGAGGAAAAGGAGCAAATTGCATTCCGGTGGGATTGGCAGGATTGGGGGCTCCGATTATAAGATTAAGCGGTGCAAGACAAGGTGCAATAACAGAATGACTTGTTCTTGACTGTGGGGTAAGAGGATGGCCCATATAGTTTAGAATCCACGAGGCACTGACGACAACCATGTCTGCAATCGTGGCATCTAATGGTTGTTCCTCATTCGGTGGTGTGGCCGCAGTCTTGTAGATCTTTTTCTTCAAGGTGTAGTAGATCTCTTTCATCTCGGCTCTGAACAGCCAACGGTAAGGCCATGTCATTTGTAGAAGAGAGGCGATCCAGAAGTACAGAGGTCGCATCCAAGATAGCTTCACCCGCGAATCCAAGTAACCTAGAAAGTTTTCTTTCATATCGGGAATTTCTACACTCAGTGAAAAGCCAATGAAGGCATCCCGATGACGATTCCTCTCCACCATTGCTGTCGCTAACCTCCTATATTCGTCGAACGTCTGCTGGTTACCAAAGAGGATACCAGGGTCGATTATAACAACCCGAGCAAGAGGTACTTTGGATCCTGCAAGAGGGTCTCTTTGGGAAACATCAACCCAGGTATCATACACAAACTCTTCTGTTTCCTCAAACGTAACTACTTTCTCCTGGAATGTGAAGCTCGTAGTTTCAGTGTTCCATTCGTAATGCCAACACTCCACAGTCATGTAAATCTCTGGCGGAAGCAACTGTTGTTTTTCTATGTACTGCCAAGCTGCCTCGTCTTTCGACATGTTCTTTAGGTAGTCCAGTTCACGAGAGAAGCCACTCTCTATGAGAACTACCACATAAGACATTCCGAGCATGAAAATAGCTACATAACGTAAACCGGCATATTGGCATTGGACTGCTTCGCAGATCAACAGGAAGATGAACCAGATGTAGAAGGTAAGATACAGCCACAAGGAAATAAGTCTAAAGTAAAAGTCACGACCCCTTCGTGGATCAGGTTTAAAGGCGCGAAAAATGCACCAGAGGACAGGCAATAACAACACATCGCCGATAGATGTCACGAAAAACCCTACAACATAATCAAACGCCATAGAATCGACAACTTGAAGCTTTCGATCTTCTGATACCGCAAGGACTTCAGACTTGCTTATGGTCAAACTCTTTAAACCAATGAAACGTTTAACAAATGTTTTTAAACAATATAAAATGTAGTTTTACTGTTGTTGCGCTCTTTCGATGACGCAACGAAAATTGGCTCATGCCGTTACGTCACGAACAACTTTTGCGTGACTAAGTGCATGTTACAAAGAGAGGCGTGGCAAACATTTTATGCAAATTGTTCGATGAAAGTGGCAGCGTATAGCCAGAGTATTAAAGCTGTTGTACTTTTTTAAAGATATCAAGTTCAATGCTAATTTTAAAACCCTTCCAGATGTAGGGATTCTTTACGGATTGATAAATGGTTCAAGGCGGCTCTAACTTTTGAGTTAATATCACCATTCATGTATAAAATGTAGTTTTGTTGTCGTTGTTGTTTTTTTTACTCTTTCTGTGAAAGCACTATGCTAATATCCATGGGGCCCTGTATCTTAAAAGCTATTATAAAAATATTATAATTGCAGCAATATGGGTTAAAAACTAATCTTAAAATAATAAAATGTCTTATCTATTTAAAAAAGGCTTTGGATTGTTTTCTAAAAGATTTAGGGCCGGCGATAGCTTACAGGAAAGCCCACAACTTAACGAAACAATTGCGTGACTCGGTGCATGCATTGATTTTGCGAATGTATATTAAGTTTTCCGCGACAAATGTTTTGGAACATTATTTAAATGATGTATTTTTACTGTTGTTCATCCCGATAACGCGCCATCAACAGCAATAGCTTACTGGTACATGCTAAAAGGAAACCAATACATACAATTTAAACGTGCGTTACATCACGAGCAACTTTGCGTGACTACTAAATACATGCTACAGGCTATATATTTAAAGGGTAGCGATTGGTGTTCAGTACTTCCAGGGCGCTAAAACGAATTTTAGCGCCCCAATATTTCCCAGTGGTGGATCGACGTTTATTATAATATACAAAGTGGCTCTAACGTTTAAGTTGATACTTGTGTGTGAGAACTTGAATATCACCATTCATGTGAAATTATTATTAATTCATATGAAAGTTTTTATCTCCACTTTCAAAGTATTTTAATTCATGATTTCTTTTTACTCTTAACTTGGGTCCTTAGGTAGTGAAATAGATTTTCAACGTCCGTTTTGTACCGCGGAAAATGAAAATCTACAATTGTAGCTTAATCTGCACGTGGATCGATCCATCGAGCCTTGCACCGCATTTCTCTTCCTTCCTGAAGCCAAAGTGACTGGTCACAGTCGATTGACGTTCTCGTGACATGAAACGTGCAAATGGTCCAACGTATGAGTTTAAGGCGATACACCAAATTGAAGAAACTTTGACTCGTGAAAAGCATGAACCATGAACGATGAGACCGAATGGGATTCTGGGTAGGCAGCATTGGCAAGCTTAGTAATATTCTATTTCTTGATAATCAAGATGTTTTCTTTGTTTGAGACATTTAAGAGCGTGATTTATGCATCCTGTATTAATATAATGTATATTCTGTCACAGATGAAGATTAAATTTTCCAATTCTCAGTAAACCTTTGGGTCGCATCGTTCATGGTTTATGCTTTTCACCCGACAACGTTTCTTCAATTTGGTGTATAACTAGTAGTTACAGATTAGAAGAGTGCGTTCGATGCCGGGGGAAGTCTGAGCACGAGAACGAAAGCGAGGCCTGGAGTGTGTACCAGTTTCCAGCCGAGAGGTGCCCCTGAAAAATCCGTTGACCAAAATCACAAAAAAACCTGCTTTCACGAGATTAGGAAGCGTTCTCCTATCGTCGAACGCAATAATATATGTTCTTACGACGAATTTTGCAGACGTTTTAGGGCTGCATCTGAAAAATCAGCTGAGGGAAAACGTACCTAGTAAGCTAAGAACAAACGAGGAAAATAGCACGCGAAAAAACAAAACAAATACAAGAATATTTATAGTTTTGACGGCGAATTCCGCTAGACCTTTAGACCTTTAAATTAATAATGAGGCCATTACCTAGTTCATGTTGATGTTTTGTTTCTTTTACAACATACCACAAATATAGTTACAAACAACCAACAACATCATCTTTGAATACTGTCGTTCGCAAATTCCAGATACGTACACACCAATAACAAATATCCAGTGTTATAATTGAAATACACTGCCCAAATATCACTGAATATAGCTGTCGAAATCCGTAAGTCTACATGACTTATATCCAGCGATGGTGGTAAATTTAACAAATATCCAGTGCTGTTTAAAGATATTAATCAGATATGGGTAAATCCCTCGATTAGAAAGGTAAACCATTTCAGATTCATTCAAAACAAGAACTAAACGTGATCTCCTTTCTGTTCTTTCACAATAATGAGGGTGGTAAAGGGGGGTCTGGATCACGTTTCACGAAAGATAAAATTGTCATTTCACGTTTCACGGAGAATAAAATGGCCATTTCACGAAAAAAAAACATTCCTTACTTTTTGCTAATTAAATTACATCCAAAGTACAACTTTGTTTTTTGTCTTCACCGACCGTCCACTCCTCGTTCTTCCTGATGTAAAAAGAAAGCTGAGTTCTTTGTTTTGCTGATGTTGTGTAAAATTACCTAACCTTGTAGAGTGATCTGGGGTTCAGAATGACGATCAGTCACGGTCATGCATTCATCACGTAATTTACCACCGGTGTAGTTAAACGCTTACTGGATAATTTTTTGGGAGGAAGAAAGAATCACGGTTTATAGTAGCATTTCACGAGAAAAAAACAACAGTCATTTTGCAGTGCTCATGAAAAAAAGTCGATTCACGGTTTACGGGTATGTAACCAAATCACGTTTCACGAGAAAAAAATAGCCATTTCACGATTCACGGGAAAAAAAGGCCTTTCACGGATCACGAAAAAAACCTTTACCACCCTCAATAATGTAAACCTAATAAAGTTTTCTGAAAAATCCTCTATTATTAGTTGGAAAAAAGCAAATACCGGTAATTCTGATATCGCTAAGTGTCGAAAGCAATAACCTTTGTTACTTTCGGATTTAGCAGCATTTTGCTATCGATACTTCGGAGAGTCGCTTCTTTCGAGGGGTCGCTACTTTCAGGTAGCAAAAAAGTGTAACTTACTGTGCCAAGATTCATCTAAGTATTATCACCACATATGTAAAAACATAAACACAATTTGTATTTAAAAGGTAATTACTTGGGATTTTCGAACTTATCAGTCTTTTCTTTGCAGCCTTTATGCTATATTATTCACAAATCTGTATATCTTATATTCTACAGTATTTTGAAAAAAAATTTCATGGAACGAAACTTTCTCTCTTGAAGTGCGAGCGCAAGGTCAACCCCGTCCCTGAACGATAGTGGAGCTCCGAGCCATCGTGCCCACTTTCGTCTGCAATTGAGGCATGTAATTGGCTTTCCTTATTCAGTGATGTAGCATTCTTGTAGATCTTTTTCTTCAAGGTATAATGAACCTTATCCGTCTTAGCTTTGAACAGCCAACGGTAGGGCCAAGTCATCCACAAAAAGGTGGCGATCCAGAAGAACAGAGGTCGCATCCAAAATGGTTTTACTTGTGCATCCAAGCGACCGCAAAATCTCTTCTTTATCCCAGGAATGATTAGCTTTAATACAAACTCAATATATTCATCCCTGCAACGATTTCTTTCTATCATTGTTGCTTTCATCTTCCTGAAATCGTCGACTATCTCTTGGTCGCCAAAGAGGAAATCAGGGTGGATTGAAATCCGAGTGATGGCTGTCGTGCACCCTAATAGAGGGTCTCCTTGCGATACATCAACCCAAGAACCATACAACAACTCTTTGGTGTCAACAGATGAGTCCACTCTCTCCTGCCATTCACCGCCATCTTCGTCTACCCGTGGCTCATAATGGTAACACTTAACATTCATTTCAAACTTTGGTGGGAGCAGCTGTTGCTCCTGAATGTATTCCAAGGTCGTTTTGTCTTGCGAGATGTTCTTCAGGTAGTGCAATTCGCGGGAGAAGCCACTTTCTATGAGAACTACTACCAACGAAAACACAATGAAGGAAATGGAAGCATCATGTACCATATTTTTTAATCGTGTATCGTGCCAATTAGTTGCTTCACCAATTACAAGGCAACATAACCATGGGCAGAATGAAAGGTATCGCCACATAGAAAACACTCTGCAACAATTCAAGTTTTCACACCGCTGCTTGTTGCAAAAAAATGCAAATAACCAGAAACATGGCATAAACAATGTCATAAATTCTACTGTCATCATGATCAAAGTTACTATCAATATGGCGGGAAGCTCCATGAATCAACTGAATGCTTTCGAGGACACCAAAGACTAATGCTAAATGAATGATCCAGTTGGTAAAAATATTTATATATTTAATATATATTTGCAAATACGTTTTACTGTCGTTCGGTACTGCTGACGCATGCTATGGTCTGGTTAGCAGTGCTGCACCTGGGGGGAGGAGAAGTACCCCTCAAACTTTACCGTGCTGTGAGTGAGCGACCCGCGACCCGCGACCTGCAACCAGAAAACCCTTCCCCACTTTCAGTAAAAAATATACGATACTCTCGGATTTCAACTCTAATCTTAAAAGTTTTCCTATTTTTAAGCCACAAAGACACATTTTCAAATAAGAAGGTCGAATATATACCCATTATACCAATTTCCCTTTACTCTTCCCCCTCCCTCTGCCACAGACGCACACACACAGCACTTGGTATATCAGTATTAGACACCTTCGTCCAATATAGTAAATTGCAGTAGTACAGGTTATGGGGTTCTAATCGGACGAACCTCCCATTTCCCACTCTTAACTCGGTGTAACAAGTTAATTTTCCCAAATTTGGGTGTTGTGATGTATATATCCAATTAAACAGAAGGAAACTATTTAGAGTAAGAAGTCCAAATATTTATTAGCATAAGTAAGCATAGCACGCTTCAGCGCGACACATGCTGTAACAAAGGTTCCGTGTTTGCAAATGCCTCAGCCCGGAAGGGGTGGGGGGGGGGGGGGGGGGGGGGGGGAGGAATGTGGTGTAGTCTTCAAAATTTTCGGTGTGGTTGGCTGTGCTGCCCGCATCTCATAACCTCTTACCCATTTTCAGACCTAAAACCATACAATCTATGTTAACCATGACCTATGCAGTGCCCCCCTCCCCCCCTCCAGTATTTACGTCGCGTCACAAGAGAATTAGCGTGTGAAGCATATATTGGACGTTTTTCTTACAGGATAACAGGTGAAACAAAGTAGGATAATTAATGATAGTAGTTTTGGTTTGGGGCATTCTGATCCGACAAACCCTAAATTTATGTGCAAAATCACGTTAATTTTCCTGAAGTTGTGGGTTCTGATCTATCCCATTGAATTTAGATGCTCATATGCAAGTGTAAAAATAATCGTCTTTCACAATAGGTTAGCTATTTACCATATGATGAACAGTCAAAGCACTTAACACACTTCAGCGCGTTTGTCGCTGATTAACTTCCTTAGAAACGAAAGTTTCCAGGTGTGACTGCTCTGAGGCACAGCAGTTCTTTTCAACACAGGGCCGCGGTTAGCTAGCCCTTATGACATGATTAGCGCTCAAAATTAGAAAGCAGACGCGGACAGCTCTAAAATGTTTAAGTAGGCAACCGTGGGCAACAATCCTGCTGGATTTATACGTTGGATCAAATAATGATCCAATCGGCTTAAACAAATAAAGATATACTGTAGAAGCAAAGACCAATACAACGTAGATTTTTCGTTTTTTTGAGTACTACATTTCGACCATCTCCAGATACCATCAGGAAATATACATTGGTATACGTTATTATATAGACTGAGAAATAATTTGCGTAATGACGGAAGTATGTAAAATAAAATAGATAAAAATAAAATTCTTGAAAGCGCTAGCTGGTTAAGAAAGTTTTATTTTTTATTTTGGTATAAACATTATGCACCTTCACTTTAATAAATGAAAAATTGTCCATAATATTCGCTTTAATATTTAATATACTATTTACAAGGCTAAAAAAGGAGTTTAAAGGAAAAAGCTAAACGTTTATCACAAAAGTGAACATTATTCAATTATACAGATTAACAAACTACTTTGCAATTTTTCTAAATCTTTCCTTTTCTTCGAATCTTCCGGATCCAACGAAGTAATGTTTTCAATTTCATGCAAAAAATGTAATGTTTTCCAAGTAAATCCACGTATATTAGCAGCTCACTAAGAAAGCTCTCAGAAACATCTTGGCGTTCTTGATATATGTCTATTTCCTCCGATCTCTCCAATACAACATTTAAACCGTTTCCACATCGTCTGCCATTTTGCTCGAACGAAAGAACCCAATGACTCCGATGAAACTGAAAACCGAAACTTGGAAGCGTCACATGAACTATGTAAAGGTGAAAATCTAAAACAAAATGGACGTCAGTGTGTCTGTGCTTGAGAACGTACTGACCGAGCTCGTCCTAGCAGAAGCACAGAAGGAATCTACGGTCCAAGAACCACTGAACACAATTTGGTTTGCATTTGCTTGCATTTCCTGATTCGATGGTTTTGCCGTCTTGTAGATCTTCCTCTTCAATGTGTAATGGATCTTATTCGTCTTAGCTTTGAACAGCCAACGATAAGGCCAAGTCATTTGTAACAAGGTGGCGATCCAGAAGAACAAAGGGCGCATCCAAAATGGCCTCACTCGCGAATCTACGCAACCCAACAATCTTTGTTTCATCTCAGGAATTTCCACCCTCATGATGAAATCAGTAAAATCATCCCGACCACGATTTCTTTCAATCATTTCTGATCCTAACCTATTGAACTCGTCAAATATCTCTTGGTCGCCAAAGAGGAAGCCATGGTCGATCCAAAACCGAGTAGCGCTTGCCTTGCTGTACTCCAATAGATGGTCTCCCAGGGAAACGTCAGCCCAGGAACCATACGACAACTCTTTGGTTTCGACAAATGTTACTTTCCTATCCTCGTACTCCCATCCTCCATCGTCCGTGAACGATTCGTTGTGGTAACACTCTACAGTCATGTAAATCTTTGGCGGCGACAGCTGTTGCCTCTCTATGTATTCCCCGGCTGTTTCGTTTTGACAGAAGTTCTTCAGGTATTTCAATTCACGGGAAGAGCCACTTTCTACAAGAACTGCAACATAAGAAAGTGCAATGAAGGAAATGG
This sequence comes from Dendrophyllia cribrosa, assembly GCA_024195265.1. Taxonomy (NCBI): domain Eukaryota; kingdom Metazoa; phylum Cnidaria; class Anthozoa; order Scleractinia; family Dendrophylliidae; genus Dendrophyllia; species Dendrophyllia cribrosa. The sequence goes on from JAJLRJ010000010.1 coordinate 37,292,474, forward strand.
AAATAACTCGTATCACGAAAATATCATCTTCTATTAGCTCGTTGTCGTACCACTGAGATATTTCACAAATTACAAGGTAGAGTAACCATAAGTAGATTGAAAGGTATCGCCAAATGGAAACGGTTCTCCAATAATCAGAATGAAAGTAGCGTATTTTCCATTTAACATGTTTGATAGGCTGTGTGCTCTGTGTGCTCAGTGTGCTCTTCGGGTATGAGCAAAGACCGACAGTAACCCCGGTCACAATCTCTACGAGAACAAAAACAACCAAAATACTAAAAAGCTCCACTTGTGTGTTAACATCCATTAGTCAAGACTAATCACTAAATGCATTATTTTCTCTTGCTAAATGTTAACAATGATCCAGTTGCTAGAAAACAACAGTTAGTTACATTCAGATCCGTACTTGTAAGGTCGTGTAATTGTTGAGTGTTGTGGTGTATCTCATTAAACGAAAGAAGGACTCTTTCCCTCGATAGTGAAAGGACTCTGACCAGGTTTGCACCGTTTATCTTTGCGTGGATGCGGAAGGCAATGGCATTTTTGGACAACGTCAACTTTTAGAGTAAAATGTCAAAACATTCATTAACATAAATACTCATGTCATGCCTTAGTGGGCACCATCCATTCGATCTAAAATTCTGATTGGAATTTCTGAAAGTCGTTCCCAGGATCTCTCTCCTTTCTTTCTCTCGGCTCGCTCCAGGGGACGGGAAGGAGAGATACCCTGAGGACGAGATTATAAATGGAACAGAATATATATATTTTTTTATTTTCGGAAAAAGAGGAAAACCTAGCTCGCAAGGCATTCCTACATTTTCGAAGAGGCCTACAAGAGAAACTTTGCTGACGTCATTGACAAATGGACTGCATTGCCGCACTTCAGAATCATGCCATATTCAAGTCTGATGTGTTGAATATTCCAGCCGAAATTAGAATTCTCCTAACTGCGAAATTTAAGTGAGAATGTATTGCTGGATGGCAAGACGACCGAGATCACCTTAGCCGTACATTCTTTAAGGTGGCTCAATAGGGTATTTTGGCCGCGCGAGAACTGGGTACGAATGGCGCGAGCTTTAAATGTCAACAAGTCAAAACAAGACTGCGTGACACCATCACGACAAAAACCGATAAAGTAGGATCGCAACCGTGGACAGCTGTTTAGTTGTTATGAGTTGCAATAACAACGAAACGGCTGTCCACGGTTGCGATCCTACTTTATAGGTTTCTGTCGTGATGGTGTCTCGCAAAGTCTATTTTTTTACGTAGTCAGATCAGCCCTGCAGTTTATTGTATGGTTGTTCATTTTTTTGGCTGGTTAGGTCTCTCGCAGATCCTACGGATACCCTTAGCAGCATTATCGTTTGCGATCCTTTGCAGATTTCACTTTTATTTTTAAAATATACACCCCTTGAAGAAAATGAAATCTGTGCTTGCTAACCTCGCGCGTGGTTTCGAAAGTTCACGCATGCCCAAATAGCGATCTTGGCGAATTCCTATTCTGATGACGCAATTGTTGTGGGAGACAAAAATATAAACTTTTCTCCGGAATATCTTGAAATAAGACCAATTTTTTAACAGGGACAAAATACACAAATTGACAGGTAGTGAAGAAACTGTCTTTGGACCCCCTACTTTTTTCGTCAGGGAAAGTTTCATCTGGACAGGCTGACATGATGCGAAATTTTAGGAGGATTTCACCGAAGGAAATTGAAGAAAATCGAAATCAAAGCCGCATAAACACTGTAAAGCGTCCGTGTTTGGCCGAGCAGTTGTAATTTCATAGTTCAAGTCATTATCTTAACAGCGAAGGTTGTAGAACACATTTTGGTCATTGCTCGTTACAGTTTGTTAGCTTTGAGTGAACTGGAAATCAGAAGTCAAAGAAAAATCGGCTTTCGAAAAGTAACGCTCGCGCGCCATGTTATCAGCAATAACCCTAGTATGGAGCCACCTTAAAGGCTAACTTCTCGGATATTATTTGACATTTTACGCTTTTAGTACTCTTTGAAGAGTACTAACTTCGCCAAGCTCTTTCGATGTATGGAGTTATTATATTTATAGCCAGCTGTGTCATTTACGCATTAACGTATACTAAACAACGTAAACAAAGATCCTCGTATTTTCTGTTAACTTTGACCAATCAAAGCCATCAGACGACATTTTTGCTTGGGGTCAGGGAAGGGGGGGGGGGGGGGGGAGGGGGGGAGAGGTATGTTGGGGGAAGGAGGTAGACGGGAAATCAAAACCCACTTGAAAATCATGAATCTAAAATCTGATCATGTTTTATCAGTTTTATTTATAAAAATTGCTTACTAAGGTTTATAAACCTAAAAGTTTAACTCTCCAAAACAACAACTGGAAACTTAACTTTCTTGTACTTTTAATTGTAGTTTCCAATTGAGTGTCGGAAGTAATTTCGCTATCTCTTCGGTTTTGCATTGCTACGCTTTGCAATTGGCTAAAAATCTCGCGCCATTTTCTTAACCAATCAGAAGTAAAACCAAAACTAATTGTGACTTGCTTGCACGCGTTTTCCCGTGCTTGGCTCCGGCTACATGTATTTGCTTCGGTTATGATTGGTTTATTAAATTCTCTGTGTCTGTTGTGATTGGTCAGAGTAATTACTTTGGTTTTGGTTGTACGACACTCATTTGAAAACCGTTCTATCAGGCGTTACATACGGTTGCGTGAGCTCATATCAAGCTTGATTTCAATTTGATTAGGTTTGATTCTGACAACCTCGTCCCCAACAGAGCTCCTGGGAACGTTGTTGTGATTTTGATTTCTATTTATGTGAAATTTCTTAAGTTGAAGGGACACTGTCCCGGCGAAATAGCGAAATTTCGCTTATCTTATTTCCATGTTATATTATATCGCCAAATGCCACCAAATATACAACTAGAGCAGTTTTCAATTGAGTGTGAAAAGTAATTACACAATTGCTTTGGTTTTTCATTGCTACGCTTTGTGATTGGCTAAAAATTCTCGCGCTACTTTCTCGACCAATCAGAAGTAAAACCAAAACCAATCGTGACTTGCTCGCACGCGTTTTCCCGCGCTTGGCGCCGCCGACATGTAATTGCTTCGAGCTCTGATTGGTTGATTGGATTGTTTACGACTGCTGTAATTGGTCAGAGTAATTACTTTGGTTTTGGTTTTACCACACTCAATTGAAAACTGCTCTAAAGTAACTAAATTGAATATAAAGATTCTATAGCGGATAGCTAAAATGGAAATAGATTGCAAATTGAAAACTGAGGCTAACTCAGTTCACGTTCTTCCCTCGTACCTTGTGAAAATCACTAAAAATGACTGGGTTTTTTTTCTCCCTTTAAGAATCCACATTACAGTTTCATCTTGATGTTCAGGGAGAATTTTGTGAATGAGTGGAGGTTATTATAAAAGAAATACCACAGCTTTCATTTTACCATTTCCTGTAGACTGCTAGTAAGTCCTCTCTGGAACACAGATACGCAAATTTTCACTCGTTCCGTCATCTGTAAACTTTTTTAATTCCTCATTGTATTATTGTTTTTAATTCCTTAGTGTAATGGCGTCATCCAGTTGTCTAGACAGTCTCGTTCCACACAATGCATATTTATGTAACGCTAAGATGTTTTGGTCGTTTTAAACATGAAGTTACGGTATAAAAGGCTTAGCTCCTCCCCCATTTCACACCTTTTGGGCGTGAAATGCAAATTAAGACGTATTTCAGTCAAAAAACGTGGTTAACTTGCGCGTCCGTTAAATATAATTTGCTTCAAAAATCTAATAAAACCAAGATTTTACCTAAGCAAAAAAAGAAATAGAAGTTCATAAAGACTTCTGATATAACTTTCATAAAGTATTTCCGAATTGTGTTAGCAATGGTCTTAGAATTGACGCATATTTGTTGTCACTTGTTAATGCTTCAGTGGTTGATTGGAGGTGAGAAAGGCCAGGCCAGGCTCCTTTTATACCGGAACTTCGTGTTTAAATCTGTTTTACTCTTCTATTTTTTTACTTCAGATTCAGTACGGAAAATTAAAACTGATCTGTGGGCTTAACTTTACCGTTGTTTTGTATTCGCGAGATGGCTCTTAGAGCCCTTTGATTGTAACAGTTTTTTCAGCACTCGTATCAAATACATTTCATCATCATTTAACGTGAGTGCTACGCAACAAAGCATTGTTTTGTGTTCTTCCTCTCTGGATACTGTCGAGCGAGCGAGCGTAATACGAGCCGAGGGGGACTGAGAAAGAGGCTTCACCCCCAGTTTGCCCTCGGCTCGTTCGCTCGCTCCAGTTTCGCCGAGCTTGTTTTCGTGATAAGCTCGCCCGCTCGCTTGACTAAAAAGGGACAGCTAGCAGTCTACATTTCCTGTAACATAAGGTTGCTCATGTGAAATCAGTCTTTAGCATTATTTATCTTAGTTGTGAATTTCTTTTGCATCTTACGATAGTTTACTGTGAGGAGTTATCTCTGCGATGGTAAAGGAAAATCTGGCTGCAGCCCGACTGAGCAAGGTCAAGGTGGGTAAGAAGGTGCGGTTGGATGCGGTGGGCAGGAAGGATCTGCTTCACACAGCTGACTGACCGGGGCATGTGGCAAGCAGCAGTTCGGCGCTGGATCACTGAATGAAGGTGGAGCAGTTGGCTGCGGCCCGGCTGGTTTCAGAGGACACACAGGTCCGGGAATATCAGAAGTGCAGGCTGGTCCTTTGAGATGAGAAGGATATGGGGCCCCGGTAAGATGAGGTGGGCAGTCAGGTCCGGCTGTACTCAGCTGATTGAGCAGGGCGTGTGGTGTGGAGCAGGTTACTGCTGTATCACTCACTAGTGGTGGAGCGGATGGCTGCGGTACGACGGGATAAGGCATGAAAACAAGTCCATCGGGATACGGTGTGTTGCTGTTTGCCACTGGGTTCGGCATCGACGACATCGGAACAGCTACACCTGCCCCATACGATGTAACAGGGGCATTTAGCTGAATACCGGCGGGATATGGTGCACAAGCGGGCACAGCAGCTGGATTAAAAGGAGGATAAGGTGCATGGCCTGGATTACTCAGCTCCGGCAATGGAATCGCGTTGTTGGCATCTGGAACACTGCAGTCTCCGCTTGCCGATGTATTATTCACTAAGTCTGCAATGGCGGAATTCATTAAGTCATCCTCGTTTGGAGGAGTGGCACTTTTGTACATCTTTTTCTTCAAAGTGTAATAGTTCTTAGCGGTCTTAGCTCTGAACAGCCAACGGTAAGGCCAAGTCAACCACAAAAACGTGGCGATCCAGAAGAACATAGGTCGCATCCAAAATGGTTTCAAGTTGAGGTCCACGAAAGCTGATATGCGCTTATCTACACTGGGGACCTCTTTACACCACGAGAATTCCGTGCATTCGTCACGTGGGCGATTCCTCTCTAACATTTCTTCTTTTTGCCTCTCGAAATCGTCTTCCGTTTCTTGATCGCCAAACAGAATGGACTGGTCGATCTTTACCCGAGTAAGAGACGCCCAGTTCTCTACTGGCAATTCCCTTTTAGAAACATCCACCCAAGAACCAAACAGGAACTCACTGTGGTCTACAAATGTTACCACCTTCTCCTGGTAGGTCTCAGTCCTTGACTGCAGGTTTCCATTTCCGTCCGTGTAGAACACGAGACGTGTTCGTGTCTCGAAGTGGTAACACTCTACAGCCATGTGAATCTTTGGCGGGATCAGATGAAGTTTCTGAATGTACCCCCAAGCTGTCTCGTCTTGCATGATGTTTTCCAGGTAGGCCAGTTCGTGGGAGTACAGACTCTCTAAGAGAACTATCACTGAAGAGATCACTAACATCCCGATGGCGAATCTTCTTAAATGAATTAGAATCATTCCGTACTGGGTACAATGCGTCAAATCACACCCCACCAGGTAGATCAGCCATAGGTACAATGAGAAGTACAGCTGCATGGAAAAGAGCCTGCATAAACTCGCATTTCTGTACAAGCCTCTTTTCCGGCTCACTTCTTTCTCCTCTCTTTCTTTTTGATATTCCTCGACGGCTCTTTGACATTCTTGGATGCCTTGGTCCTGCTCCGCTTTTTCTTCCGCTCTAGCAACTCTTTGTAGCTTTTTTTCCAGTTCTCCACCAACTTCTTTCTTTCTTTTATCGTCGTCTTCCTCTTCCCCAATTTCCTTCCATGCTGTCTTGCACAAAGCGCAGCACCACAGCACAAACGGTAGCAACACTTGTAAGAGGACTGCTACGGTTAGCACAGCTGGTATTATAGCGGGGTTGTCATCAAAGTTGATGACTTCATGATCATGATCTGCTTCAGGTGTTGCCCTGTCAGTTTGTCCAGAATTCCAAATATCTTCAGTTGGATTTTCAGTTGATATAAAGTTTCTACGATATGTGGCTTTGCGGCAGGCCAGCCCTTGTCTGCTCCAATGCGAACTGTAATTACCATCCACGCAGAAAGCAAACCTTACAGAGGGATACGAACCACTACAGAAGGACATTGTGAGATCCCCAGGTCTCGTACCACCCCAGGCAAATCCCATTTCTCTACCGACTTTGCGGAGTAAGGAAGGGCACTCTTTGTTGATAGTGCATCTCGAGCCCCTATACCCGTAAGGACAAAGACAAACCGTTTCGTGACCGGAAGTGTAAACGCAAGTGGCGTTGCCATGACACTGCCTTAATCGACAAGTGTTCGATGTGTTTGATGTCACACCCCTGCACAACACCCTGAGTTTCGGCATGTCACGCCATCCACGGTAATGCACCGACCAAGTCTTGGTGATATACTCAGGGCGAAGAGCGCAATCCTTTACTCTCATGTATGCTTGATCTTCTGAATGACTGGGCGCATAGGAGCTTGTCACCAGCCAGTAGCCGTCAATATACTGTAGGTACCATGACTGTCTACTGTGCTCGTAAACAGGGCGAAGATTGCGGAACAGACCAGGTTTTCGAGAAAAATAATCTTGAGTGGGATCGTTTAAAACATTTCCTCTGCCATCATTGAAGCTCTTGTTCAAGTAGACTTTGTCCGAGTTACATTCTCTGAAGTCTTCATCGACACAAACTGCTTTTATCATAGGCGAAGAGCTACTGGTTGATACTACAGAGTATTTCTGTTCGCGTGCGTTGTAAAACATCCAGTCTCGCACTAATCCGCCGAACACATCGTTCCTGTCCAAACTGCCTGAACTAGACCAAGTTGTGGGATCGCCAGCGCTAAAGAGCCTAGCAATAACTCCAAACGGATGATTTTCACCGAATCCAAATTCTAAAAAGTGGACACCGTTGATATTGACTGTGTGATAAAATAGCAAATGATCTTGTTCTCGGCTGTACACGGGAAAGTTCTTGTACACGTAATTTTGCTTGATGTAGACACCTTCGATCATTTTATACGGCATAGTCGTCTCGTTGATATTTTGGAAAAATATTCTGGAACAGAATGTCCTGGAACTTGATAATGTAACCAATGTGCTAAGCATAAACCACAATGCGGGGAGAACTGATAATGTCCGCATCGTGTCACGAGCAGCATAAGCTTTGATGTGAATTAACTGCAAGTGTATCTCGAGCAAGGACTTGTAAAATTATGTTAAAATGGATGTCAGTTCTTTATTTTTCTATTCTGTCGATCTACCTTGCTATAACGGCCTGTTTCAACGGATTTTCCGTCACACAAAGTAACAGTATCTTATGCGCGTGAACAAGTGCATACATACAGATATAGACTACAATTGGCTTCGACTCACATTCCCGGAAGAGGTACTCCAAACCAAACTGCTTCTAACAACGCCTGACACCACAGTAGCCCACCAAAACATTAAATTTTCCATAACCTGTCGCTCGCTGTCTATCGGCTGATTTAGATAATATACTATGAATTTTCATACATGTTATGTCTGTTATGCCTTGTCCGTCAGTTAGCAAAACCAGGCCCCATATCCACAGCAAAATCATTTTTAGACTAAAATAACTGAAGCGTTACTGTACGTCGTTTATATCAAACCTTTCACTCCCAGAGTTAATTTCACTATTTGTTGTGTATTTATAACTTCTAAGTCTGTCGACAGAATCCTATGTTGTGACCACACCTTTTCGGTTTTGCATAGTACCATTTGTTTTCCAAATTTTACAAAATTAAATTTCATACATTTTTTTGAATTTTGATTTTTTGCACTGTTGTGATTAAGGTAGTCCACCCAGAACATAATGGGAACCGGAAGTGTTTTTTTCCATTCGGCAATCGGCAGGGTCAACGTAAACCATTTCCGGTTGCACTAGTGACGTCACCATTCTCTCAAGTGATTTGGCGCCGTGCGTACGCGTGCAGATAAACTTCAAGATCATTGAATCGAACAAAGTATTCTATTGTAACATAAGTATTGACCAGTTTACTAGAGAAATATTTAAAAGAGGCTAATTGAGATGAAAACAGTCATTGCACCTATTCAGCCGCCCCAGAAATTATGTATATGAATGCGTGGCATCTTTCACATCACTCAAACATCCACGATTTCTCGGAACAGATATAATGCGTAAAAAGAAACCTTGAGTGTTTTTAGGCTCCCCTCTTACATGTCTTCAAACAATGTTTTTTTTAAGTAATAAGTTCTCGTTCATAGGAAAAAAAAAATCAAGAGATAATCTAGATTTCCACACTTCGATTTAATATTTATTCGTTTTTTTTAATGTTTAAGGCTGATTAGATGAAAAAAAGTTAGTGCACTTATTCACGCATTTACTGTTTCGTTGAGTTACGGGAGTGCAGCCGCCCCAGAAATTTGTTCCAAGAAATCATGGATGTGTGACATCTTTCACATCACTGAAACATCCACAATTTCTCGGAACAGATTTAATGTGTGAAAAAAAAAACGAGTGCTGTTTTTATCGAGTGTTCGTGGGAAAGATAATTCAAGATATGAACTAGATTTCCACACACTTCGATTTAATATTTATTCGTCTTTTAAACTTAATTTTTATTTTACTTTTTAGCTGCCACAAGAGCAAACAAGGATCCCGTCTGTAAAACAAATAGACAAAAAATAAAGAAAGAAATTCACGTTATTCGTGTTTATGGAGCTCAAATTTAATATTGTTGAAAAACTTGCACAATATCCTAAATCTTATCACGCTTTACCTTACGCTTGGTTAATAGAGGACTTTGCACTCCTTCCGCCCCACCCCCCCCCCCCCCCCCCCCCCCCCCCCCCCCCCCCCCTGTTTAAAGTTTATTATGTTGCCAATACACTGTCGATAGACCATTTTCGTATTCTCGGTATTGAACTGGTACTAGCTTGCAATGGAGGCTCATGCGGGGGAATCTTTTCACATGCAAATATTTTTAATGATATTCCCCCGCAGGAGCCTCCATTGCAAGCTAGTACCAGTTCAATACCGAGAATACGAATATGGTCTATTTACCAAACGTTTTTAAAGTGCCCCTATGATCAAATTTTTGATTTTCATTTTTTTACATTTTCGTGTACAATTAGACTTTCTTACTCATCTTGCCAAATTTCAATTCATTACGAACATCAGAAGTCATTTTATTTTAACATTCATTTCCGAGAATTTACTGCCGCCATTAATCAACCTTGTTCCGAGGCTTGGTTGCGAATGGGAGAAAGTGACGTCAAAGACTCAAACATACCTCACGGGTTGAAATTATAATAACAATCAGCATAGAAAATTGCACGAAGAACAAGTCCAAAGTTTTTGTTGCTTTTCGCGTGATTTTCAATACTTTTTGTTATTATAATTTCAACCCGTGAGGTATGTTTGAGCCTTTGACGTCACTTTCTCCCATTCGCAACAAGGTTGATTAATGGCGGCGGTAAATTCTCGGAAATGGATGTTAAAATAAAATGACTTCTGATGTTCGTAATGAATTGAAATTTGGCAAGATGAGTAAGAAAGTCTAACTGTACACGAAAATGTAAAAAAATGAAAATCAAAAATTTGATCACAGGGGCACTTTAAAGTTTACCAAAAAAGTTCTAAGCATTTAAGTAATGGTCCTAGTAAGAACTAGGCAACCTAACGGCAAGGAATGCAGAAAGGTGTTAATTCTGATATTGTTGTAACCGTCCACCTCATTGGCTAAAACGTGAAAATCTACCATCACTCAACCAGGTAGTGCATTTATTTCTCTCTAGTTTACTAATTGGTTCCCTTTTAGTGAAAACTTTTCCGAGTTTTAATGCAACCAAAATTCTATGTGGGAAACATGTGAAATTAGAAGCCTTTCTTGGCCATTGTTTTGGAGTTTCACGATTGGATGAAATCTTGTAGCACGAAAGAAACATCACTTTAAAATAAAGTTCCAGTAAATTTTGTTTAAAAAACATGTTGACCATAGGTTGATGCATTCTCAGTAAAAAAACCTAAACAATCTTATGTGGGGGAAGCGAAATGCCGCGGAACAATAGAGCATTGCCTACTTTTTACACGTATTGTTACTTAAAAACTGAACTGCAGAATTATCGGCGCCATTTGCCAACAAAACTTTGACCAGGCGCAAAGAGTTTTGGTCAGTTTTTAACGGAAAAAAGCTCATCATTTTGAAGAAAATTAAAAGATAGTAACGTCAACTATTTTTTTATACATCCTTGCCCATATTTCCATTTAATATTAAATAAAATCCCACTTAATAAAACGAAAAACACCTCGGACGTTTGACCGCGGTGGGGAGGCTAACATGCCATCAACCTCGTTCCCAGGGTTCTCCTTTTTCCGTCACCCAAGAGATCTTGGAGGACGGGAAGAGGATGACCCTGGTAACGAGGTTGACATGCCGCCGAATAAAGCGTCAAGTAATTTCGGTAAAATTTATATTTTCTAATATTTGTGAATTAAAAACTTACAATACTAGCTGTGTTAAAAAGTGTGTAATTAAATTTTTTTGTTTTCCATATACATTTGTCAATATTAAAAGTCCACAGAAAAAAATTTCTTTTATTTTAAGGTGCTGTTACACGTACAAAATTGTTGCGCGTACAATGTTACACGTTACAATTGCCTACACATCTACAATGCAACTTGCCTCGGGAAAAAAATTTAGGAATTGAAAAATTACACATCTGTCCCCATGTTGGGCTGTGATTCGTTAACTTAAAGAGTGTGGCAAAACAAGTTGCAACAGCCATGTTACACAAATTTTTGTTGTGCAACTTGAAGAAACTTACTGCAGAAAGCAAAAAACGATTCAACTTTTCATGCAACTTTAAACAACAAAAATTCAGTTGCACCATAATAAATAAAGTGCAATGGTTATGAAACCTGAGAAATGTCTTATACCCCATTCACACCAACGCTTAAACATGTTTAAATGTTGTTTAGTTTAAAACAGGTTTAGAAAAATATCTCCTAACCTCCGGTAATTATTTGGAGTGAAATCTTTACTAAAAGAAACTTTATTGACTTTACAACCATTCCAGGTAGTTTGAGTCATATACATTTAAAACTTTTCAAGATAGAGGCTAAAAACCTAGTTAAACTACAATGTAAACAACATTTAAACATGTTTAACCGTTGGTGTGAATGGGGCATTAGTTCAATGTTTTTGTTATCATGTTTCAGCCTTGACCATGCACAACACAATACAGTGACAATACATGTTGAACTTTAACTTGAGTAACTGACCAATAGAAATGGCACCATTAAGTTATTCAGTCATAGCATGTGATTAAAAAACAAAAGATGTGCACGGTCAAGAACGGTTCAACATAAATTGTAGCTCCTTTGTTATCGCTATTGAAGTCTGCAAGGTTTCATAACCAGTCCCTCGATTAACTATGGTTGCAAGAGTTGGTGTTACATGTAAAAATTGTGCGTGCAACTTTTAACATGTAACAGCACCTTTACAAAAGAAAATTTGGAACTTTCGTTTTAAAGTGCACCTAAACCCTAATTTTTCTTTCTTTTAATCAACTCAATGTACGTTGAAAAGTCGAATAGTGGAATATTTCTTGTTTTTACCGTTGCGTTAGTGAGTTATAGAGATTTGAATTTACAAAATGCTAATTAGATGACGTCAAATGCAGACTTTACCATTATTTCTGCTTCAATTTACAATACGCAGTTCACAGCTTAAGGATAATCAATTTAAGAAATACTAAAAAAACTGTTTATAGTCAAATGATTTGTAAAAAAAATATTACTTGGAGGTGGAAACAAGTAGTTGTATAATAATCGAGTCTGCATTTGACGTCATCTAATTAGCATTTAGTAAATTCAAATCTCTATAACTCACTAACGCGACGTTATAAACAAGAAATATTTCAGTATTCGACTTTTCAACGTACATTGAGTTGATTAACAGAAAAAAAAATTGGGGTTTAGGTGCACTTTAATTTTTAAGAATGATGTGTAAATGCCACACAGAGACTATAATTTTATAATATACTGAATAGGAGAAACAGGTGACACAAAAATTGCCTGCTTAAGTTCATATCTATACAGAATCCTTTGATTTGAAAAAAAATACATGAATCAATGAGTCTTTTATTATTCAAAACAAAGTTAAGTTACAATAAAATCCTAAAAGAGGAAAAGATAGTGCTATTGCTTATCCTTTGGTGGAGGTCTGTAAGAAAACAAAAATTATTAGAACATGTCAACAACACTTCTAAACAAAGTAACATTAATTAAAAGAGAAACACATTTAAGTTTGGGATAAAAAGAGTTCCAAAATAAGTGAGTTCAATATACTGTTAGATGCATGTAAGCCTGGACACATGATGAAAAAAAAGAACATGTTATTTTAGCCATGGTTAAGCACAGTTTCATTCAATTTGTTTCATTTTTGCATGCAATGCAGGTGTTTTTTGGTGGGCAAGTGTTGAATGTTAAAATTAATTTTGTCAAGTGTTTTGCCGCCATTTTGGTTTGGCAAAACATCAGGAAAGCCCCCTCCTTTCCAACCACACCCATGGCTGCATATTTTAATTCACCCCAATTATTGGTTTAACCCTTTCACTCACAGAGTCAATAATGAAGAAATGTAGGGCAGTTCTAACTTTTGAGTTTGTAGACAAAATCCTATGGTGTGACCATTCAAATTAAACCTCTCCAGCAGTACTTCTGCATGGTACCACTTGTTTTTCAATATTTTACAAAAATGAAGCTTGGGATTTTTCTTGAATTTTGATCTTTGGCACTATTGGGAGTTAAAGGGTTTTAACTCAGCTCTTGTTTACCCCCAAAATACACCTGGTCTACAGTCTAGTCACATTTTAGAACTCATATGTATACAGTGAAAAGAAAGTCCCAAAATATAGATTTAGAAACAGGTTTTATAAATTTGAATTTTTATTACAAGCATTTGAATTTTCTACCCTGTTGCCCTGATTATCCATGATGCACATAAACATGCAAAAGAACCCAAAAATGACACATAACTGATTACAAATTTAAGATTCATTGTCCTACCTGTATACTCCAACAACTACAGCGTGATCTCTTTCGTATGGCTCCAGTGTTAACTGTTCCTGTGGTTTCATTTTTTCTGCTTGCATCTTTTTTACTTCTCCAGCAAAAACTGCAGTCGGTTCTGCAGTGGAATCAATGCAGTTTGCCTAATAATAAGAGGACAAGATAACAGGTGATTTAAGGCAAAAGACTACATGTAAATCAATCATTCAGAGTATAGATATTTCCTACTCTTATATACATTATACTGTACCTTTATTGATATGACAAAATGTCCTCCATTTTTGAGAAAATTGTGTGCATTTATAGCAACAATACGAGCTTGGTCAGGCTGAGCGACATCGGCAAAAATAGTGTCTACCATGCCTAGAAGAAAATGGTAATAAATTAAATGTAGATAATTTGGTAACTGCATGTACTGTCATATGCTTGAAGATTCAACACTCAAATGAAATGGTTTGCCTTCAGCACCTTGCATGTTAAGGATTCAGAAAGCCAAACAAAACAATTAAACAATTTATTCCATAATTACAGTATGTCACCAAGTCTGATTTGTCGTATTACTTTGAAAAACCAAAAAAAACATCTTTTTATCAATGAAAAATCTAAAAAATAATAGTCTAGTTTTGTTAACAAATACTGTACTACTACATTGCAACTGTTATTTGTCATCTTTGGCTGTAAATGGACAGGATGGAAATGGATTACAACTTCAAAAAAATTGCCATTGTATCAATAAAAATCACTATAGTTTGTCCTTCCTTTGAGAAATCATTTGACTTTATAATCTGGGCTTTCTAGGAGAATTTGAGCAAAGGTTATTTGCCAAACATTTCATAAAAGTTTGACCAAAAAAGCAAAATTCCTGTGACAGTGCATTAAATGACACCACTAAACTTACCAACAAGCATTCTGTATTTGTGGGGATGTCTTGCATCTTCGATGATTGGAATGACATTTGTTCTTTTTTTCGCTACATTAATAAGATCACGTCCTGATCTGTGAGAAAATTCAACTGCATATACAAGACCATCCTAGAATAAAAAGAAGACTAGTTTGAACTAGAAATACTGCTATACAGTACCCAAAAAAAAAAAAAAATTTTTTTAATTATTATGAAACTGTTCAGAGTATGAAAATCCCTAGTATCAAGTTTTAACTTGAAGATAGTTTATTTATCCTAAGTTGTTCTCTTAATAATATATGATTGTGGCATAATGCAAATTGATTCCAAGCAAATAAATTAACAAGGAACTCCAAAGATGCAAAATGCAGATACTGTTGGCAACAGGGAACGAGTGAAAAGTCATTGAGCAGACACATCAACTAGCTTAAGGTTGCCTTGAAGGAAAGAATGGATGGATGAAACTGTACACAATTCAGACAGGTTACAATGTAAACAACTCATTGCTTCCCTTCTGTCCAGAGGACACAAATCAAGTTTACACCAACATGCATACATGTGTACATGTAACTTTTAAAAAACCATAGTCTGACATAATGCAGGGCTAAAAAAACAATTGAAATTCAAGTCTTAAGTCTTGTGTTTCACTTGCCCAAACAATGTTATTAATTATTACTAAGCTCAGTTCACAAGCAGCTTGTCCATATATCCTTGCCCATCAGGCAAGTGAGTGGGAAAGTTACTTGCCCAACACAAAAATCTACTTGTCCCAGATGACTGGATGGGACTTTTTTGAGCCCTGATAATGCCAAGAAAGGAAGTAAAGGAATACATTGTACTTGTGTGGGTTTAAATACATAACAATTTTATATTTTGTTATTTTTAATAAAGGATTCCCACCCTTGACTACGCTCCCTCTTACACATTAATAAAGTTCTAATAATTATAAAAATAATATTTGATATTTGATCGTCAGACACCATGAGCACATTTATGTCTAAACTAAAACCCCATTTATTTCATATGGCATATTTTTTATATAAGAACATATATGTATATTCCTACTTTGTTTTATAATTTTGCTTGTTATACCATATATAATATAGTTTGTAATTTTTGGTAAAGTGCCTTAGAACTTTGTTATTGTTGTTATTATCTGACATTATCCTTCGATAGTACAATGGATGTGGAAATACAATGTATTAACTTCAGTGGCAGATCTATAGGATCCCTCCTTATCTTGCAACAGAATAAGGCCCTTTTCAGTCTCTAACATTTTCACCCCCCACCCCACCCCCACTCCCACCCTCCCTCCCCTGTCACTTTGGAGTCTGTATCCACCACTAAACATTGCTGAACATAACAAGCCATTGACAGAACAAACAAAGTTGGTCACCATGGTGATCCTGTACAATACTTACAGGTCCAACTATGTCGGAAACATGAGACACTGTTGTTCCTGATGCGGCTCCAAGGTATAACACTTTAGAACCAGGTGTCATGTGAATTTTGTCGATTCCACCAAGAATGGCCGCCGCAAGCTTTGAACGAAAAGGATTCCATACTCTGTATTCAATTTTGTCACCTTCAGTTGCACCCTACAACAATAACACAGAAAAGTTAATTTTACCTTCAATCTCCAAATACAATGTAGGTGGCATAGCCCCTTAAAAACACGACATCATTAAACATAATTTATTACCCTAAAGCAACCAAGAAAAAAAATCAGACCCTTACATCAACTGATATTCTTTTTTCGCCATAAACAGATTCTCCAGGAACTATGTTCTTTGTCACTAACGCATCTTCCTTCCCACGTGCAATAAACACCCCTAAAGAAAAAAGTTAAAATGAAGAATATGTACAGTGTAAACTGAGTACCTTTTTACACGATACTTTAACTGTTAACAAGCTTATCTTAGTTGCTTTGCTTGCAATGAAATTCTCATTACACAGTAAAAAAAAATATTACTACAGTCAAACCTCTCCATATGGACACCTCTATTTTGGACATTTCACTAACTTGGTTCTGGCAAAATCTCCATATATTTTCTATTAAAATAACCTCTATAATATGGACAATGGACACCAAATTTAAGCCGCAGAGAGTAAATTCATGTAAACTTAAACTACAGTAAACAACTGCAGGCAACTGGTCGCAGCAACTCTTTTAATATTAAGCTTTGAGATGTTAAACTGTACTTGCCTTCATGACGATGTGGCTCAATAGCAACCTTGACTCCTCCTCTAAAACCACCACGTCCACCGAATCCACCTGGTGACAAATGACACTTGTCATAAACAGTTCATACATAAGTACACAACAAGTGACAACAAAACAATATGATGATCTGCGACATCATATTTTGTTTGACGGCAATGTATTTATGGATAATTGGCAGTGTAGACAAATGCTGGATGAATAAAACATGAAATTTAGGTCAACCTGGAACACATGTACAGTATTACCCAAATGTACAGGCTGGGGATGTGCTCTAGCATTGCTCGGGGGCCTCAAGCTTCTATTTTTTGTCTTCAGGCGACTAAAATAACTCACTTTTTTGCATAAAGCAAGTGCCAGGCACCCCAGATTTCATAATAAATTGGGAGGATTTGGACTCCCTGTGTGTAAGGGCACAGCCTTGATATTAAGTTTAGAATTTAGGAGCAGTGCTTAGCAATCAGGGTAGGTTAGGGTCTCAGGATTTTTTTTTTCGACTCAAAATGTAAACAACAAACCCCATTACAAAGAAATTATATTTATAGCAAGGTTAGGTTTGGGCTCATAATTTGAAACACACTGGAACTTTGCAGGTCGCATTTAAGGTTCCATCAAATCATACCAAGTTTTAATCTTACATCGAATTAAAAAAAAAAATGGTGGGTAAGATACATAGTAATAATGATGATGATATCTTACCTCGACCGCCTCCTCTTCCTCCTCCACGCCCGCCGCCTCTACCACCTCTGCCACCACCACCACCTCTGCCTCCACCAAATCCCCCACCTCTTCCTCCACCTCCGCGGAAACCTCCTGAGGACATAAAATTGCACCCATTGAAATACCACTGACATAAAATGTTTCAAAAATACAATGTTAACACTTCAACCTTTAGGCTGTGTTACATTGGGCAATGTTTCATGCTACTTGTCTCATAACATTGCAACTACTTGAAGAGGGGGTGTCTCTAGCGTTAAGGACTGGGGCGCAAGTATGTATGCCCCGGGTAGCCATGTAATGAAAACTGTGCAACAAGCTACAGAAGATGTTATTACACTGCAATGTTAAAAAAGTTGCCGCAGCCACTCCAGCAAGTAGAACTCAATCCTACTTTCTGCAATGACTTCTGCAATTTGTCTCACAATTTGTCTGTTGCAAGGTATGCTGCACTATGCAACATTTTGTGCACCCTGTCTTGCAATGCCATTGCATGAAACATTGTACAGTGTAACGCCACCATTGAGCACAAACAAAAATGCTTTTTTGTAGTGTCTTTTTTGTGCTGAGGCAATGGTGCTAACAATGTTGCTTTGGTCTGAGCTTAAAGGGGGGAGAAACTTAACTACAGTTTTGGAGTCGTTGCTAGGGACATTATTTCATGGTTAGCATTTCTCACGTGTCATAAACTGCTAATGTGGTGGGAACTATGAAACTGAACACAAGACATCACTAAATCGACATTGCACATGCGTAACTAGTGCCAGTCCCCAACCGCGCGTAAGAATGAAAAAGCGTAAAAACTGAAAGGAAACGAGATAAAAATCTGATTTTTTTGGCGAATCATACGCAATTCAACTTTTTTAAAAATCTGTAGCATGGAATTACCGTTAGGCGAAAAAACAGGAAAGTTATTAAAGAAAATGTATCAAAATACACCTTTATGACGTCGTAGCTTTTTCAATTACGTGAATTTTAACAAATCCATGCTACAGATTTTTTATTAGGATGTTCTTAAGCCGTTGACATTGGTTTTATTGGAAAAAAATGTAAGATGTTTGAGTTTTAAGGGTTTTTATGTTCTGGTCACGTGACTTACCAAATATGGCTGTGACTTATGAAATTTAATGGTACCATTAACAGAATGAACGTGACCAAACATCATAGCCGAGGAAGTAAAGAAACTCATTATATGACGTTTGGAACTCTTCCATAGCAACCACCTTGTAGTTAAGTTTCTCCCCCCTTAAAGGGGACACAATCTGCAGCAGAGAAGTTTGGTATTCATTGAATTGCTTTGACGTAAACCTGTGCTGGAAAGGGTGAATGTTTAAACTGCCCCAGACAGTTTTAGGTGAAACTTCGTTTCTTGTTAAAGCCGTCCAACACAATGTGAACATGCATGGTCTCAAAGGAGTACATGTCAATTTTTGACGACATTTAAGAGAAATGTTACCAGTCGCATGTAAACTTATGAGTAATCGTTGAAATTTCAGTCCTCAAAATAAAGAAGAAAAGATCTAGCATTATAGGAATTTTATTGTTACTGGTCTACTTGTATCAGATAACTTCGTTTCTTGTCGAAGTTACAAATTTTAAAGCAGCACGAGTTGAAACACAAGCACATTAAAGCTTCCTGAACACGTTTTTCATTGTCTGACCGAGTCCAGTTGGAATCTGCAAATTACGGATTGCTGAAGCGCGATTTACAACTTAAATCGGAAGATCTATCTGTGATACAGAAAAAACTTTGCAGCATCGCTATAAATGACAAGAAAACAGGAGATCAACTGGCTAATTATTGGAAGCTCGTACGTGTTGTAAACAACATGGCAGAAAATGTATACAAACCTCGTCCACCACCACCACCTCTACTGAAGCCTCCTCGGCCGCCACGCGGTGAAAAACCTAAATAACATTTTTTTAATCAGCAAAGGGTCCATATACATTAAAAACGAAGCGAAAAGGGGGATAAATTGCAAAAAATTTACCTGGTCTACCCATAGGAAAACTTTCAGTAACACAACTAACGCACGTGGTGTATGCTACACCAATGCGCATGTCCGAGTTCGCATTGCATTGTGGGAACACTCTTCGCCGTGAAGATCCAAGATGGCGCAGAAAGTGGTGAATTTTGGGCAGAGAGTTGCGGTCGCAACACCTCGTTTGGTCACTAGATGGTCATTCCAGGCACTTGGTAAGACACTTTAGTAAATCCTTGATAGTCCTGTGGTAATCATATTCCGTCTGGCTTTCTTGTTTGCCGTATTTTCTAAGTGACCGAGTGACGGTCCAGCAAATATCAGACGCTCGCGTATTAACGCAGGGTTCCAAAGTTCTTTCCCACAGATTTATAAACGGTCTTAAAACGAGAAAATTTAAAAACATGGTGAAGAACGTTTTAAAGAAGAAAAAGAGTTGATACTCGTTGAGGAGCGGTAGCAAATGCATGTATCAGTATGGTTCAGTAGATAACCTCTTATGAATTGTAACTTAAATTTTTCCTATATTCGGCTGTATTACATAAGAAATTTGACCACCCTTGTCCTTAATTCCAGATCAGTGTTTTAAGGTTTTAGGCAACGTAATGCACACTTAAGAACTCCTGTAAAAAAGCACATGCATCATCCTGTAAGGAAACCATTTGAACTTGATTGTAAAGGAAACTTTCATCAAATTTATTTCCTTCCCCCTCCAGTGTCTCTAGCATCTGTGCTTTGAAAGGATCCAGTCGAATGTCCACATGCCACTACCTTTCATAAGTGATCACTTCTGCAAAATACCAAATTTCTCCCAGTCAAATCAATCAAAACCCCTCGTAAGCAACTGTCATAAGCAACCCTAACCTCAACTGAAAGCTAACCAGTTACTCGGTTATGTAAGTCTCAGTAAGGAGTCCGAGGTGGTTTAGGCGGATGGGATTTAATGCTAACCGTATAGAGTGTTTTTACTCACGTGACAGCGGCCATATTGGAGTGCTAAAAGTGCTAAATAGAGCTTAACTCCCATAGGATTTGTTTAGGATACCAATATGGCTGCCATTTCATTGTTTTTGGACACCAATGTGGCCGCCGTGACATCATGTGCAAACACTCCATTCTATTGCCCTGAGCCCATCGTGTACCTGAGTACTAGTTTTCTAGCCTAATTTGTTGCAAGTTGTGTAAGGATGCTGGGAAAGGAGCAGGACTTTGTATGGTGCAAGTATATGCTGCAAATAATGGTTTTTGAAACATTAATCTGTGTCTGTTTTATTTCAAAACAACTTAACACAAATGATTCTTCAGGTTTAAGATGTTTAAAACTGACTCTTAAGATTCATTTTACATTTTTTAAAGTGTCAGGTCCGATTATAAAATGTCCCTTTACGTTAATTTTTATGTGCAGATATATTAAAATGATATATTTTTTAATTTTTCTACCCAAGTTTTTTAATCAAATTCATAAGAAAGAAATTTTTAAAAAGTTTGTAAAATTTGTACTTCAGCAGAAATTTATTTAGCTTTGTTTATAACCCAGGTTTGGCGAAGAGAGCGCAGCCCCATGCTAGCAAGTTCTGGGGTAATGCCAAAGTAGAGATGGCTCCACCCAAGATGTCGGACTGGCCTGCCATCAAGAAGAGCTTTATAGGCCTGAAAAATGCTGCCCTTGCTGGAAAGTTTCTGGATGTGACAGTCAAGGAAGCTTGTGTGAATTCTCTGGTGGCTGCAGAAATTGCCTTTTGGTTTTATGTTGGAGAAATCATTGGGAGAAGAAGTCTGATTGGTTATAATGTGTGACAAACTTTCAAGACGTGCTGATTGGTTTTACTATTTCATGACTGAGTGTTTTGGAAAATGTTTTGATGTTTGTGTAAAAATTTGGACAGGTTTTTTCAGTGTCCTGACCAGGTGAATAAAGGAACTGATTAAAGATTGGTTGTGTTTTTATTTCTGAGTTGCCCTGTTTAAGAAGTGATTATATCAAAGATTTTGCTGGCCCAATGATGAACAGATTAACGGAGCGCCACTGTGTAACAACAGTCATTGCAAAGTGTTTTTATACAATTTGTATGTGATTGTTATTTACGCAAGGACAATTTTGGTACTTTTTAAACCAATTTTTTTTAATTACTGCTCTTTGTTATAATAGTGTTCTGTAAAACTTCTTTGAAGGCCCGTTTACACAGGTGATTTTTTGTGCAATTTTTGTCGCACTTTTCGGTGCAATTTTTGTCGCGCAAGTTGCATCTTCAAATTGCGCGAGTAAACAAGCGGCGATTTCAGATTTAATTTTGATTCAAAACCTGATGCAACTTGGCTGCAATTTCTGGGAAATCACAGCAAACGTTGCACCCAAATCGCACAGAAATCGCTGCTAGTTTACACTTGCGACAAAAGTTGCATTGGAGAGCGTGACAAAAGTCGCATTAAAAATCGCATGTGTAAACAGGCCTTTACTGATCTGAGTCCAGCCTCCTATGTAGTCCTTTTCTAAATCTCTGACTAAAACAGCAAAAGACTGGGAGGACATTGGGGTTGAGAGGGGGCCTGGAGAGAGAATGGGGGGAGCTTGGTCAGCATTAGATCCCATCCGCCTAAACCACCTCGGACACTTATTGAGAATTATATAACGTAATGTCGACACTACACTTAATAAATTTTTAAGTGTAAAAAAGAAAATCTAAAATCCCCACTCAGGATTAAACCTGTGACCTCAGCTAGGCTTAGGCTTACATAGCCTATCGTACCAGAGTACCACCTAGCTTCTCGGGTTGTTTAGGCCTAAATTTAACTATATAAACTGCTAACCCCAACCTCAACTGAAAGCTAACCAGTTACCCCGTTATATAAGTCTCAATAAGGTGTCCGAGGTGGTTTTGGCGGATGGAATCTAATGCTAACCGGGGAGCTTAGAGGGATTAGCTTCTAGAAGTTGTGGTGCTGCGTTAACCGCGGTCAAACGAGAGAAATTTGAAAAAAAGTTAAGCAAAGTACTTAAAAGTTAAGGCTGTCATTTTCACTGTTTAACGTTTAATATATTGCCAATACACTGTCAATTTACCAAACGTTTTGAAAGTTTACCAAAAAAATCTAAGCGTTTCAAAGCTGTGAACTGCAGAATTGTCGGCGCCATTTGCCAACATTATTTTGATCAGGCGCAAAGAGTTTTGGTTAGTTTTCAACGGAAAAAAGCTCATCATTTTGAGAAAAATTAAAAGATAGTAACGTCAACTATTTTTTTATGCATCCTTGCCGATATTTCCATTTAATATTAAATAAAATCCCACTAAATAAAACGAAAAACGCCTCGGACGTTTGACCGCGGTGGAGGTGCTGCGTCGGTGTGGGAGTGAAACAGGAAAATCTGGTTTTATCAGCTGAGTTGAAGGTAAATTGGCGGCTACCGTAAAAGAGATCCAAAAGCTGACGTTTCGATCGCGAGTCCTTATGTCAATCTCTTTACAGTGGCCAATTTCCCTTAGCAATCAGTATATAAAACCAAATTTTCGTGCCTGTGAAGGAGTTTAGTATGAGTTGCACCAGTTTTTTGTGATCACTCGGTACCTTTCACTTGTATAGTGATTTTAGTCTCCTTTGAAGGCGTCATTTGGGTTGTCTCTCAACGCTTCTCATTTTAATGGGGAGAAGCATTATTTGATGACCCAGATATGTACAGTCAACTCTCTCCTAACGGACACCCGGTGTTGGTCCCTGCCGTTTTTCAGTCATTTTACTGTAACAAAACTCTCTATAAGACGAACACCTCTCTAAGACGGACAACAGAGGTAGGGTAGGTAGGTAAACTTTATTTATACACGGTGTCAATTCATAATACATGCTCTTCCATCGAGCCGTGTTTTTTAACAACAATAGATTAAGTACTTAACTAATTTAAATTATCTAACTAAATTAATTATCTATACAAAATTGTATTAAAAACGATAAAAACTATCCTTTATTAACTATCATTAAATTAGATAAAAATTAAATGCATGATTTAAAAGAGCTAAGAGTGGGTTGTATCTTAGCGCTCAAAGATAAGCTGTTCCAGAGAACAGAACCGCGATATTGAAAACTTCGTTTGCCTGCTTCAGTACTCGGTCTAGGAACGAAAAGATTGTATTTTGAATTTCTTAGATTATGTGAGTGAACACTGGATGTAGCTTTAAAAACACTATTTAGACGAGTCGTAGAAGTGCTTTTTTAGCCGGAGAAAAATACTTCAAAACGGAAATGTAGATGCTTAATATGAACAAACGAGTCCACTTTTCTAATATTATTGTTGTTCCAGTTTGTAGGTTTTGCTTAAGGGAACGACTTTAAACAGACTTTATACAGATGTGTATTCATTGTACATAGGTCACTTTAGGTAAAAACGGCAAACTGATCCTTACGACAAGAAGAAAAGATAGAGACAGAAGTGAAATAAAAAAACAACAGTTGAATATATTACTATTTCAAGATTTTTACTGATCCAGGTCTACGATAGATCCGGAACTGTTCATTGGTTTGTCGTTGTGGTTTTACCATTATTATAGTTTTTGAATAGGTCAGTTTAGCTTGATTATCTCAGAATTACTGGTGTCACTTTACCTCGACTCTCTATAGGCGGGCACATGTTGGGGCCGGTCCCGACGGTGTCCGTCTTAGATAGAGTTGACTGTAACTGCTAAAAGGACACAATCACTTGTATTGCTCTGAGTCAACGGAGAATCCTTTGCCATTCTCGTTTATTAAGGTAAATCTTCACAAGCCTAATGGCTCACAACTGCCGGAGCTTAACCCCAGGGACCGCGGAGGGGGAGGGGGCTGGTAGGGCCGCGGCCCCACCACTTTTTTGCGCCCCCGCCCCCACTTTTTTTCGATTTTCAATATGAAAAAATTATTTTCAATTGTCAGCCCTCCCACTTTTCACCTTGTTCCGCGGTCCCTGAACCCGGTTTCTGTAGCATTAAGGCGGGGGTCTACCTGAATGCCATGTTTCCGCCACTTAACATGGCTTTAATGGAAATATCTCGTTTACGTTTCAAGCAATCCAAAAACCCTTCGCTCATTACATGAATCTATGTTGTGGGATGTTTTGTAAATTTTTGGGTGATTTTTGGGTATTTGGGGGAGGAAATAGTTTTTCTTAAAGGATTGGTAAAATTTAGAGAAATAAGAAATATTGAAGATTTAGTGAAGTTTTAAAATTAGAATTTGTAGTTAATAATTAATAGACGGACACCAAGTTAGTCCACTAGCAACCTGGGGTGCTCTTACGTGGGTATCAACTGTCTGTTGGTGTTCCAAAAATCATTTCTCCTATCCCTTCTTTAAACCTCTTAAAATTTCATTAAAATTCAGGTAGAGCCCCGCCTTAAGCGACTGAGAGCATTACTACTCCCCCCTGGATGGGACGCTAGTCTATCGCAAGGTTACCCCCAGGAATATGTCGCCGGTACCCATTTATACACCTGGGTGGAAATAAACAATGTGGAGCAAAGTGTCTTGCCTAAGGAAACAACAACAGAGACCAGGCTTGAACCACCGACCTTCAGGTGGAAAGTCCGACGCGCTAACCACTAGACCACCGCGCCTCATTTATTAGCCTCATTTATTATCCACCTGAAATTCACAAAAATGTTTGGCTGGCTGATGGCTTTCAAAAGTCAATACGGGTGCAGAGATTCGCATTGAGGCAGACAATCACTTTTTCTACTTCCTAAGATCCTAAGAATGAAATTTAATTTCAGTCCTTTAATTTAATAATTCAAATGATAATAACTGCTTACAAATGCACAAAAGCTAACTGAAGCTGGGAAATAACTTTAGTCCTCCTAATTTTCTAGGCGATTAGGAGCGTTGCAGCTCCCATCTCATCTGCTTCATGTGCGCACATCTGAGGGTCTGTCACTCTCAAGAACATAGTACGACTGTACGAGGACAATTGAGATTAGAGATTCTAGCGCGAACTGTACGTGGTAACAGCTTTAGGACTCTTGTTCATTTTTCTCTGGTCCGTACACAGCCCGATGGAAACCAGAGATGGTTTATTTTCAGAACTTTCTGTTAGATACCGCTCATTCTTTTCACATTACTTCAGGGTTGTGTCCACTGGCTTAATATTTTGTTCGGCGACATCATAACTGACGCATTCCATCAGACTCAGCCAGACTTCATAGCAAGGTGAGGGAGGGGGGGGGGGGGGGGGGGGGGGGGGCAACATGTGTGTGGGAGGGACGTGCCCCTCCCATAGATCCGCCATTGTCATCGCCATCCTCGTCAAAGGCCATCTCGCTCAGAGGCACATAGGGTATAGACCAGAGTTCTTTCATTTCCACGTTCTTTTCCAAGCGTTGTAGTTTGTCCCCAGTTTAGTTGCACCAGCTTGTGTTCACACTCTATGCAGCGCGGCCTCTGCAAGATATCAGTCGTTGCAGAACAAAACGCATTTTCATGCCGAAATCAGTCGCCTTTCTTGTCGCTTTACAGCATTGTTTCTTCTGTATTTCGCGAAGATGTTCTTGAGCCATGAACCGTCTGTAAAGAAGGAAAATTTAATAAACAATTTAAACTCATTTATGACTTCTTGGTCAGACTTCGAGCTCGATGCGCACAAATGAAATAAAGAAACAATATTTATTTTTTTTTGTAAATTTTATTTTTTGCTTTCTTATATGTTATTTTACTCGAAGCAATTAGCTTCACAAGCTACACTTAAATTCGAGTTAAAATAAAGTTTATGTATGTATGTATGTATGAGGTCACGCGTTAAAACAAAAGGCAAAGCGAGAGAATCTTAGAAAAGGTTGCTTGTTCGAGGGATGAAGAACTCGGTTATTAACATTTAGACGGTAACAAATCAAGTTCATCTTCGTAAATGACTTACCTCAGATGAAAGTTTTCTTTCTGCTCCAACGCCTGGCCCGTATAAACTTGACACTGATGGTCGTTGAGGTTTGAAATAAACTGGATTGGAAAACAAACTCTCCAGCTGAAACAAACACAAAAGTACCAAATGTTCTGTTGTTGAATATTCAGTATGGCTTTCCCAAGTGGAATGTGCAGGCGTTTGCGGGGATCTCAAGAAAAGACTTTCATTTCCACCTATCCAAAGAGCAAGACTGAGGGTCTCCCTCTCGGTCTCCTTAACGATTTTCTCTTGGTTGCGTTCATTGCGCTCACCTTCTCTCTTCTGTTGTTATAGGTTCGTGAAATTCAATTGTTCTGTTTTCTGATAAATTAGATTTTAGATACCGATGACTTTCTCGAAGTGCAAAATTAAAATAGAACTAAAATCTGCAAAGGACCGCAAACGATAATGCTGTAAACGATACGTAGGATCTACGAAAGACCTAATCAGCCAAAAAATGAACAAATGAACAAATGAACAAAAATGAACAAATGAACAAAACAAATGTTTGCAAAATTAAATCTCAACAGAAAACTTAAATCTTCAGTTGTTATTTGCAAAACCTTTCTCCCGCAAAAATAGAAAAATCCCCACTCCGAAAAATGACAGTTTCTCTTGATATGACTAGAGGGGATGTAGAGATCCATTTTTGTCCCCAGAGCTCTACGTCGTTTTTAAAAAATTGCGTCACCAATCGTTTCAACCGGTGACCAAACGAAACAAGGGCTCTGGGGACGAGAATGAGAATGGATTCACAGTTCTTTGCCAGATCTCTGCCAGTCTAATCCGCATGTGCATTGAATCAAGGAACGCTGGCCAGCGTTGATCGGTCTTACCTCGTTCAAAGAAGCAACTTGCTTTGTTCGTGAGGAACGTCTTGGTTTTCTTTCCGATGTTCCTGGGGAAGTGTAAGACTGGGCACTAAGTTTACGAGCATCAGAACTATTGACCACGTGACTGGAGTGCTGTTTTCCCGCAGGTTTCGGCTGATCGGCAGATGGAGGAATCGCAGGCTCACTGCGAGATTTCTCTACTCTTTGATGCACCTATAGAAGAAACAAGCACGGAAATTTTTCCAAGTTGAAAAATACTAACGACTATAAAAAATAACAGCTACAGGAGTGGAACGTGAATGGAAGAAACATCGAGGCGCGCAGTGGAGAGGAAACAGTAAAGTGAAATAGAAAATAAATGAATAAATAAATATTAATAAATAAATTTGCAGTGGCATACCCACATTAGGTAGCTCTCAGTGATCCACTGTTTCAAGATCGAATTGGAATTTGGTAATGTTGTTTTTTTGTGGAGGGAGGAAACCGGAGTACCCGATGAAAAACCGCCGGCGCAGGAAAACGAACCAACAACAAACACAACATACACGCATAAATGACGTCGACTATGGGCTTTGGATCCTGGCCACGTTGGTGGGAGGCGACGGCTCCCGCCATTACTTCATCTCCCCTCCCCCTTGCACCCCCCTGCTTCCCTGCTACCCCTGGTCCATCCCGTGGCTTGCTCCCATGCACAAGATGAGGCCAGCGCCTCCTCTGGCGAGTGCGGCAGAGGTGCGTAGAAAGAAACGATTTTCCTCCTTATTCCTAATATTCTACTTACTTTCAAGTGCTCAGCTGTGTGCATAGGGGGGTGACTTTCATTAATGCTGGTTGGTGGCGGCCTATAGTTTGATAAGCTGGTTAGTGTCGCTGATTTACTCATTCCCTCTACCTGATAAGAAAGACAGTAAGGAGAAAATGGTGAATGTAAAGCTCGGAAATCAAGGTAAGTAAACTGTGTTCAGTGAAGCTGCGACCTAACCATCGAGAAGGGACTGACTTTATGTGGTGGTAGGGTTTTTCTAAATAATTTGCAAGATGAATTTTTGGATTCCTAACTGTGCATGCTCTTTAAGCAGTGAAAAGTTAAGGTAACGTGATAACATCTACGTTTTCAAGCATTACCTCTTTAGTCCTTTTACTCATAAGCTCTGGCGGTAGGCTCTTTCGCTTTGGCTGTTTCACAGTCTCTTCAAATTTAGATATATGTGGTTCTGGTGTCCCGGGCAGACTCGGATAGGCGGCGTCATGATCAGGTTTCTGATCGTGACTCATGTACTCCGGTGGTGAACTCGTTCGCTTTGGCTGTTTAACAGTCGCTTCAAATTCAGATATATGTGGCTCTGGTGTCCCGGGCAGACTCGGATAAGCATCATGATCAGGTTTCTGCGCCTTTCTCTCCTCCCCGACCTGTTCCCCTGGTTTTGGTTCTTTCTTTGACACCACTGTGACCTCCAGTGGCCGAGGCTCTGATTTTGGTTCAGTGGATTGAGAACGAGATGAATTTTCGTCCTAGATGGAAACGTTTTAGAAAGACGCAATTAACGCAATCAACTAATCAGATTCTCAAGTTGAAGCTAAAACAGTCACCTGATACCAGAGTGGAAAAAGATACCTAAGTCAAATCAAAGTTTCGCTTTGCGGGAATTAATCCGTAATGTTTTTTTATGATGGCATGAATTCAGGCTGACACAGACATTACCCCATCATATAAATAAAAGATGATTATTTTAATGACCTTAATTTATACGCAGTAAATGTTTAAACCGAAAAAACTCGTGAATTCTTCTGTAAGATTACAGCAAAAAGAGTCTACCTCTCTGATAATACAATAATTATGACAATTTTTAAAAATTTTTAAATTAATTGAAAACAGTCCTGTTAAGTTTCAAAGTTTCGTTTCCTGTGCGACTCAATTTAGGGTGCGTTCGATTGAACGTAATCCGGAATAAGAATAGTACAAATGGTCACAAAACAATCGCGTTTGTTGGGATTTGGGACCTACTGGAAAACTAAACATCTCCTATTGCTGTATTATAAGCATGTTTAGGCTGATTTATAGTGCAAGTGTGCCCGAACAAACAATTCTCCAAGACTATTCTGTTTTTTTTTTTCGTATTCCGAAATACAGTCAATCAAACGTGCCTTTAATGTCCTGTCTCTTTCTATGTGGACCACATTTTAAGTCTCTCTCCCTGTTTCCTCCAGTTATAAGTCCATTTTCCTGTTGGTCTTAGCTTAATGTCCCTTTTCCCGTGGGTCTCTCACCTGGTTATTGCTCTGGGTCCTTACTGATATCAATGGAATGTTATCTGTAGCGTGGCTCTTGGTGCTTATCTTCCTGCGGGATCCCACCTTAAACGGACATGGAATGGTTAGCTGTATCACAGTAATAAAAGCAATGAAAACTTGTATAGATAACAGTATAGTCTGTTTGCAGCCTATTTCGTTTCTATAAGAGAGTGGAGCGAACGAGCGAACGATCCCCTTACACTCTCTTTGCGTTCGCTCTCGTTAAATCTTGTTCTCTGTCGTTAGCAGCAGGGGCACCCAACGAATCTGTTCCTCACTTTATCTGTTCCCCAGCGGAATTCTTGCTGGCTGGAAAACTATTCTGTATGTATTTTTTTAATTACCATTTTTGCGCTGGCTGACTTGAGAAAGGAGTCGCAAGAACAAACTGTGCTGGCCAACTTGAACAGATCGAAAAGAGACTGATTATGTATGGATTTTGTGAGGAGAAGTTTGATGTTGATCACTTTGAGGCTTAAAAGGGTTCAGCTTGGTAGTATCAAATTGAAGCAGTACTTAGAGACACCCGAACAGGTTTAAGTTCGATACGGCAGCACATGTACAAAACAATAAACGATAAAGCTTCAAATAGTTTGCCATTAATGTTTCCAAGCCCCTTTTGGTAACTTATTATTATAGTTGTTTTTTATTTATTCATCTTTTTAATTGCTGGCTAGAAAACAGATATTTTTTATCCAGCTGGCTGGGAATTTCCCTATGTGTTATGCTGGGGAAAAAGGAACAGATATATTTTTTCCATCAACGTAGAAGAACACCTGGAAATGCTTTCAGTATCATTTATTTTAATTTATTTGAGTATTATAATGCATTTTACCAAAGATTGTTCGTTGGGCGCCCTGCAGCAGTGGGACAAAATTTCACTCGATCGATCGATTGGCTGTAAACATTGAGCCCGCGATAGATAATGGTCACCTGCCTTACCCATGGGGATGCCGTTGGAGGGGGAGAGAGTGGGAAGCATACCACGTGATAATCCATGCAAAGTTTCATTTATTCACGTGATTATCAGCTGCTTACCAGTGGATCCTGCGCCTGCGCGTTGCCTCGTTTACTGCGTTCTCTGTCGGTCAAACAACCATCCTCGTGACTGCAGCGATGAACCCCGGATTGGTAATAACCTTTGATCTGCGCGAGAAATCACCATAATGTTGTTTTTTCTTTAATAACGCCATAGGGCGTAATATAGTCTGTGCACAGCCGCCCCCTCCCCTAAAGAAAAATCAGATAAGGGGACGGAGCGGCTGTACACAGGCTTAATGTAAAAAAACCTTTACTTACATCAATATTCAAAACGCAGTGGAAAAAGAACAAGAATATTCCCTGAAAATAGAAAAGATATATTAAAGTAGTTAAAAGCACTTTGGCGACGACTGAGTTATCGAATTACCAAGCAACGACTATTTACCCTTTCACTCAATAATGGAGACATGTAGTGTAGTTCTACCTTTTGAGTCTGTGACGAAATCCTATGCTGTGACTATTTAAATGAAACCTCTTTAGCAGTACGTTTGCATGGTACCATTTGTTCTAACTTTTGAGTCTGTGGACGAAATTCTATGGTGTGACTATTTAAATGAAACCTCTTCAGCAGTACGTTTGCATGGTACCATTTGTTTTTCAATATTTTACAAAATAAAATTTTGGATTTTTCTTGAATTTTAATGTTTGGCAGTCTTGGGAGTGAAATGGTTAAGCACAAGAAACGCCTGATGCATGATGGAGGAGATAGAACCCACCTGTAATCCGTTAATTAGTCCAAACGTGAGTTGGAAACGAACATTGTTAACCTCGCGGAAAGAGAGAATGCCAAAAATCCAGCCAAGACAAAGACCGAGTAACAGGATGCTGTTGGTGCGAAGGCCATATCTGTTAACAACAAAAACGGGAAAAATCACAGCTGCTTCACGCTTGATTCATTAGAAAAGCGTAAGACAAAACATCTTGAGAAATAGTATTGACATTCTTTTGTTGGTTTTACAAACTTGTCAATCAATCACAAATGAGTCTTACAGCCAGTACACTTGCCTTCACGGATTTGCTTTGGTTTGGTTTAAAGTTTGCTACAAGTTGACCTTTGAAATTGGTTCAAAAATTGCGCGCAAAGTGTTTTGAAGAAGACCAGGAAGAAGACCAGGAAATACGCTGTTTTTTCTTTTTGAACAAATCAGGAGCAAAACACTAATAAATCGTGACTTCGTTTTTTCCCATTTTTCTGCGCTTCACCCGGTGCATGAGTTTCCGCCTTTGGTAGCGGTTAACCGCGCCTGGCAACGGGTGAATAGTTTCCCGCGCTTGGCACCAGCTGTATGTTTTCCTCCACCTGGCAACGGGTTCATAGTTTCTTGCACTTGGCACCGGGTATATGCACCAAGTGCATGTTTTCCCGCGCTTGGCACTGGGTGTATGTTTTTCCGCGCTTGGAACTGGGTGCATGTTTCCCACCCTTCACATTATGTGTTTCACACTGTGTAATTTATGTTCATTGTGTTTTTATTTTCAACGTTTATAAAATGGCTCTAAACCAAGATTTTAATTTGTTATACCTTGTACATCGTTTTTCCAGTACAGCCCTAGCACAGATGTCGTATGAAGGTTGTCTCAGATGATGAAGAATCACACACAGGATCATCAAGTTGAGCTACAAAAATAAAAATGTGAAAAACCCCTCAAAGTAAAAATTGTAAATATGTAATAAATAAGGATTGGAAATATGCATATTTATCGTGGAAAGGAAAGCAGTATTATTACCGTGGCAAGGAGTAGAGACGGAATAACAAATGTCCATACGATATGATCTGAAGGCCAACAACTATAAAGTGCTAATCTGGAAAGTAAAGAGACAAAAAGTTGTTACTTTGATTGACACTGTGTCTGCTTTAGACTACTAATTATAAACTGTATAAACATTAAAACTATCACTGTTGTCAACAATTCCAATTGAAAAAGTGTGATAGCGGTAGTCTCATTCAGGGTAATGATTAACTTGACTGACTGACTGATTTTTTGTTTCATTGATTGATTGATTGATTGACTGATTGATTGGTTGATTGATTGATTGATTGATTGATTGGGTAGTTAATTGGTTGGTCGATTAGATTTGCGAAATTGAGATCCATAAACTGGTATGTTTTGATTTACATTGCAATGACTTACTGACTGACAGACTGTCTAACTGACTGGCCGACTAATCGGCCGAGAAACTGGCAGACAGACTGACTGAATGACTGACTGACTGACTGACTGACTGACTGACTGCATGGCTGACTGACTGACCAGACTGACTGACCAGACTGACTGACTGACTGACTGCATGGCTGACTGACTGACCAGACTGACTGACTGACTGAATGACTGACTGACTGACTGACTGCATGGCTGACTGACTGACCAGACTGACTGACCAGACTGACTGACCAGACTGACTGACTGACTGACTGACCAGACTGACTGACTGACTGACTGACTGCATGACTGACTGACTGACTGACCAGACTGACTGACTGACTGACTGACTGACCAGACTGACTGACTGACTGACCAGACTGACTGACTGACTGACTGACTGACCAGACTGACTGACTGACTGACTGACCAGACTGACTGACTGACTGACTGACTGACTGACCAGACTGACTGACTGACTGACTGACTGACCAGACTGACTGACTGACTGACTGACTGACCAGACTGACTGACTGACTGACTGACTGACTGACCAGACTGACTGACTGACTGACTGACTGACCAGACTGACTGACTGACTGACTGACTGACGTTTCGAGCGCTAGCCCTTCGTCGGAGCGAATCGGATTCGCTCCGACGAAGGGCTAGCGCTCGAAACGTCAGCTATTTGTATCTTTTTACGGTGGTCAATTTACCTTATCGACTCAGTCGATAAAACTAAATTCTCGTGTTTCATCCCCCCACCGACGCAGCACCACAGTTTCTCTAGAAACTAACCCCATTCATTGACTGACTGACTGACTGACTGACTGACTGACTGACTGACTGACTGAAAGGATGGATGGATAACTTTCTGATGGATAACCTTCTGGACCTGGTTGTTGAAAAGGTGCATAGCGCTTTCCATCGGATAAATCGCTATCCAGCGGATAACACAATGGATTTTGTTAATACTTATCCACTGGATAGTGATTTATCCGGTGGATAGCGCTATCCACCTTTCGAACAGCCGGGGCCTGATGGATACCTTTCTGCTCCCGGTTGTTCAAAAGGTGGATAGCGCTATCCGCCGGAGATAAATCACTATCCAGTGGATAACACAATTGGTTTTGCTATTGCTTATCCACCGGATAGTGATTTATCCGGTGGATAGCGCTTTCCACCTTTTGAACAACCGGGGGCCAGGTGGATAACTTTCTGTCTAGACTATTGGACTGTCTGATTGTTTGATCGATCGATCGCCCTTCAATCTTCGGCAGGGGTAATTTGCCGAACGCTGAACGCGGAACGCCGAACATTGTTCTCACCCACAACAGCAAATAAAAGTTAACCAGTTTGAATTAGTGCTTAATCCTAAATACTGTAAATCAGTGCTACGGTATTTAGAGTTAAGCACTGATTCAAATTGGTTAGTTTTTATTTACTGTTGTGGGTGAGAACAATGTTCGGCGTTCGGCGTTCGGCGTTCGGCGTTCGGCGTTCGGCGTTCGGCGTTCGGCAAATTACCCCTGACGTATCTTACTTACACTGGTGGTTTTCTTCCACCCGAAGAGGTGAGTCCAATTGCTAGAGACATTCCTAATACTATCACAGGAAAACCTGAAAGTAATTTGTAACAAAAAGTGGTATGAAAACTGCAACCATTGACTAAATGCGCGCGAGCAAGATTTGCCAGTCTGGGCATCTTACTATTCACCAATTATTCTCAGAGAACACGTTCTTCTAGTCATCGCCACAGAGCGTTTAATTTTCGTTGAGCTTATATTAGCTCTTAGCTGTAACGTAGTTGTATGAACGTATTTTATTGTGTTGTATTGTACTGATTGAATTGTATTGTACTGTACTGTGTTGTATTTTATTGTATTGTACTGTATTGTATTGTATTGTATTGTGTTGTGATGTGTTGTGTTGTATTGTATTGTATTGTGGTTGTACTGTGTTATAATATTAGCTTGTATTGCACTGGATTGCATTGTTTTAATCATGCAGAGTCTGGGAACGAAATAAATAGAGGCCCACTCCGCACCAGGCTCGATTTCCTGCCAGTAGTATAGGGCCAGCAAAGATAAGTCTCGTTACGGCCTAGGTGCCTAGGTGCCTAGGTGATGACGTAGTTTGGGATAGGTAACTTATTAATATGTATTAATCATAAAGTCAATTACCTATACCTTTTGTGTTAATAAATGACTAGGGATAGTGCCTAGGTAAATCATTGATATGCCTTCCCGCATACTAATAAACGGATTCCCTTTTCGTGACAATAGGAACAATAAACCGGCCCAAACTTGCCCGCTCCATTCCAACTCACTTCAAAACTAAACACAACTGACACAGATATCAGTTTCAGACATAGATCAAAACAACATATCTTTTCCACTAGACCATCAAAGCTGTGGCCGATAGAAGCAATAGAAGCAATAAAATTGCACAATATAAAAAACCACTTCTTATTCGTATTTTCCGCAACATTCTCTTTGCCGCTTCATCGCTAGACTCTATATCGATTTTCAGTTTCCCAGCCATCACCCACTTTAAGTTTTAATTTCTTTTCCGGTAGGTAGCTTCAATATTCAAACTTTTAATTATGCGAACACTCAACTCTAAATTTGCATGAAAAATTAGCACCTCAGAAAACTTAACAAAACAGCCAATTACATGTGCGTGCTAAAACAATAAACTCCCACTTTGATTAAGTTCAAATAAATTTAATAATAACAAATCGCATTAAGGTAACATCAAATCATTATGTCAACAAAAGCTGTTTTATTTAGAACAACTCAAATCCATGTACTCCACAAATGATAAGGCTGAATCAAGAACAAAATATTAGAATGAAATTACTTTACGGACGTAGCGCGAATTCACTATGAGGTCGTATTGCAGGCCTAAAGCTTTGTTGGCTTTTTTTTGGAAGCAAAGGTTTCCTCTTAACCGATTTTACGTTTGGTTCATCTCTGTGTAAGTAAATACACTTTGTTTTATCGTTTGAATAATGTCTTTATTTAACTGATCAATTATTTTCTCCGCAGTAATAAACTTTAGAACTCGGACGGGGATTGTAAAGATTTCGGGAACTGATATATTTCTATAACGCCGCGTTTAATATCCAAGAAATTTATTGGTGGATTTGCAAAAACAGCCTCGAATAATAAATTTCTTGGATATTAAACGCGGCGTTATAGAAATATATCAGTTCCCGAAATCTTTACAATCCCCGTCCGAGTTCTAAAGTTTATTACTGCGGAGAAAATAATTGATCAGTTAAATAAAGACATTATTCAAACGATAAAACAAAGTGTATTTACTTACACAGAGATGAACCAAACGTAAAATCGGTTAAGAGGAAACCTTTGCTTCCAAAAAAAAGCCAACAAAGCTTTAGGCCTGCAATACGACCTCATAGTGAATTCGCGCTACGTCCGTAAAGTAATTTCATTCTAATATTTTGTTCTTGATTCAGCCTTATCATTTGTGGAGTACATGGATTTGAGTTGTTCTAAATAAAACAGCTTTTGTTGACATAATGATTTGATGTTACCTTAATGCGATTTGTTATTATTAAATTTATTTGAACTTAATCAAAGTGGGAGTTTATTGTTTTAGCACGCACATGTAATTGGCTGTTTTGTTAAGTTTTCTGAGGTGCTAATTTTTCATGCAAATTTAGAGTTGAGTGTTCGCATAATTAAAAGTTTGAACATTGAAGCTACCTACCGGAAAAGAAATTAAAACTTAAAGTGGGTGATGGCTGGGAAACTGAAAATCGATATAGAGTCTAGCGATGAAGCGGCAAAGAGAATGTTGCGGAAAATACGAATAAGAAGTGGTTTTTTATATTGTGCAATTTTATTGCTTCTATTGCTTCTATCGGCCACAGCTTTGATGGTCTAGTGGAAAAGATATGTTGTTTTGATCTATGTCTGAAAGTGATATCTGTGTCAGTTGTGTTTAGTTTTGAAGTGAGTTGGAATGGAGCGGGCAAGTTTGGGCCGGTTTATTGTTCCTATTGTCACGAAAAGGGAATCCGTTTATTAGTATGCGGGAAGGCATATCAATGATTTACCTAGGCACTATCCCTAGTCATTTATTAACACAAAAAGTATAGGTAATTGATAATACATATTAATAAGTTACCTATCCCAAACTACGTCATCACCTAGGCACCTAGGCCGTAACGAGGCTTATCTTTGCTGGCCCTATACTACTCCTGCCGTTTTGTGCGCCACATTACAAAAAATAGAATTTCATAATCATTGCAAGAGATTGAATTGAGGCTTACCCCAACCGAACAACAGATAATAAATGTTCTTTCGCAAAGGATGAGCACTGTTAGTGTGGTTGAAGTACAAGTATAAACTGTCCATTAAACACCAAGTGAAACACGACGTGGCGGAGTAATGAAGAATAACCGACATTGCTTGGCATCCCTCCTAAAAAGTAAAACACAATCAACGGTACTAAAAGGACTTTAAACCATATAGGTTAACATGGCTACTTAGATTGTGTTAAATTAGTTATGTGACTTATTTTTTTTCGAAGCCTTTTCAAGAAACCTTTGACTATAAGGATTTTTATTGAATTCATTATTCAAAACGTCCATACCAAAGCTGTGGGCAAAAGTTATAATTTTACGTTGCTATTATTCTTATTTGTGCAACCAGTAGCCGAAAGCCAATCGTAACTTGACTTTCGCTCTTGTTGGTGCGAAGTGCATCAGTATTTTCCCGCGCTTCACAATGGTTGAATGTTTTCCCGCGCTCGCATTCCCGCGCTTGGTACAGGACGCCTCAGCAGAATTTTACTTTTGAGTTCTGATTGGCTCATCGTGTTATTTGCGTCAGTTGGCTGTAATTGGTCAGAGTGATCCCTTTATTAATGTAGTTTGGTATAACTTAGGGCGCTTACCATTTGTCGGAACTGGCCGGCCAGACCGGTCCGTTTGTAACTAGAATGCATCCTTTTGAAGGCTTGTTC
This sequence comes from Dendrophyllia cribrosa, assembly GCA_024195265.1. Lineage (NCBI taxonomy): Eukaryota > Metazoa > Cnidaria > Anthozoa > Scleractinia > Dendrophylliidae > Dendrophyllia > Dendrophyllia cribrosa. The sequence goes on from JAJLRJ010000010.1 coordinate 37,329,916, forward strand.
CTACAAGTCCATCAAAAGGGTGCATACTATTTCCAAATTTACCAGTCTCGTCGACCAGTTCTAGCAAATAATGGAATAATATTTACGAATTGAGCGGTCCGGCCGGGCAGTTCTGACATATGGTAAGCGCCCTTAGTAAGCTAAAAGAAGAGGTGGTAATTGCGTGTGGCAAACTAACCTTCTTATTGTACGCAGCTATGCTGAGGAGTAGGACAATTTGCGTAAGTCCCACAGCAAAGGTTAAGTGCTGTTTTATCATAAACGCCTCCGTCCTGGGTCTAAAAGATAAATGATAAACATGCAATCACTAATACAGAACAGATTCAGAAAAAAATGTATATGTGCTTTCTAGTTTATATCAATCAACTACTTTATTACAGGAAATTTTCGCGACGGTTTAATTTCGCGATTTTGGAAGGCGATATTCGCGGCAACAAATTTGTGGAACATTTCCTCTAATAATCTAATAAATAAATAGCCTGGGCGCAGACGTCTTCTATTTTCTTCACTTCCTTTTTCCGCGTAAAGCAAAGGAAATGAGAAATGTTTACACGCAGGCTAATAAATAAGAGACATACGTTTTTCATGACAACAAATTTTCGCGGTTTTTAAAAAAATCTTGAAAAAGGTCACCGCAAAAATTCGATGTCGCAAAACATTTATGTAATAAGGCAAATGAAGTAAAAATAAAACATAAGCCATTCTATTGACCATTGGTGCTTAAGAAATTATTCTGTATATCGGTGGACAAAAAATTTTCCTTGAATTGTAGGCATTTTTGCGATCAGAGATGAACCGGGGCTTCCGAGCCAGTAGGGAGCTTAAGCAACCACGACGGCAACGGCAGCGAGAACAGCACAAAACAATAGGTTTAATGGGCGAAAACAATGCCTCTGCGCGTGCGTTTTACATTTTGGTACATTTCTTTGCCGTTCCCAGTAAAACAACAACGTCCAATGATCAAATTATAGGTTTTGCGAAGAACGTGGACACACGACGGTTAATTTTCCTTTTTCCATTTGAATTGGAAACCATCCCTTCGAATTTCTCTCCTGGACAATCCAGACACTTTAGACAAACTAAACAAATTGGGACAACTGCAAAGTAGTTTTAAAAAGCGCGAATCCTTTTTTCAAGTGACGTTTTCCTTGGCGTTGCCGTCGTCGTTGCTTAAGCTCCCTAGAACCTTCGTGGTCGATCTAGTTTTCATTTAAATGAAAGTTGTTCAGCTCTGCTTCTTTCTGATGATGTTTATATAAACAAATGAATAAACGGGTTCGTTTCTAAAGAAACTATGGTACTGCGATGGTAGGCTTATAGGGAAATGAAACATGAAAATTTGGTTTTAAAAATTGGTAAAAAAATCGCCAATTTACCTTATCAACTCAGTTGATAAAACTTAATATTTAATGTTTATAAATATTTTGCAATATATATAGTCTACAGGCAGTCTTTTTCTTTACATAGTTTTTTCTATGGCGCGGAAGGATCAACAGCGATAAGCAAAAAGGGCGTAGTCTGGCCTAATGTAATGTTATTGTTTTGTTATTTCTTTTGTTGCGTTCTTGGCAATTTTTCTTAAACATGATCAGTCAGGAAGGATGCGCTTAAAACTGTCACAAAAGAATGTCTGAGCACTTGCCATGAATTTAAATTCGTCTCGGTTTACAGAACACTTTTCACTTTGTTTTTGAACTTCATTTGTTTATATAATCATATTTATATGTTATGTCAAGGTCATTACGAGTTTTGATACATTCGTATTTGGGGAGAAACAAAGTCGAATCCCGATCTAAATAAAACCTGAGGCGTCTCCATAATACCCCCCAAAAAGAAAGAAAAGCGAACTTTTTGCCATTTTCAGTTCAATAAGTATTGCATTTATATTCCTGTATCCCAGTTTTCTTGGTGATGATCGAAGAGAAGTATTTCAAACTGCCTGGTGCTATTGTCAAACCAAGCGTCATGTAATGTTGCTTGAAGTGTGACCATTCAAAGAAAGCTATTGGCCATTTAGCCTTAGCCATTTAGCCTTCCTGCACTCGTGCTGGAATCCCAGTTATCAGATCAATTTTAGGCCATTTTTCAGCTATCAGTTAAATTTTTTGCCATTTTTCTGCTATCAGTTTATCTTAACAGATTTCGGATCAGTTATAAAACGCGGTATTTCTCAAGTGACAGTTCAAATGTGGCCAATTTCCAGCTATCTGTTTAGCCTGTGCGCAGACGTCTCCAGGCTCAGTACTAAACGACTGAGATGGTTGTATCTTTTGCGACTGTGAAAGAAATCGTGTCACCATTCAAATGAAAGCTATTGAGCAGTACTTTCCTGTGGTACTGTTTATTATGCTGTGCAAGGTGGTTCTGACTTTGGAGTCTGTAGATGAAATCCTAAAGTGTGACCATTCAAATGAAAGCTACTGAGCCGAGTACTTTCCTGTGGTACTGTTTATTATACTGTACAAGGTGGTTTTAACTTGAGCCTGTGGATGAAATCCTAAAGTGTCACCATTCAAATGAAACGAGAAGCTACTGAGCAGTACCTTCCTGTGGTGTTGTTTATTTTGTTGCTGTACAAGGTGGTTCCAACTTTTGAGTCTGTGCATGATGAAATCTCACAGTGTGACCATTCAAATGAAAGCTATCGGGCAGTGCTTTCCTGTGGTACTGTTCATTATGCTGTACAAGGTGGTTCTAACTTTTGAGTCTGTGGATAAAATCCTAAAGTGTGACCATTCAAATGAAAGCTTAATTAAGCAGTACTTTCCTGTGGTACTGTTTATTACGCTGTACAAGGTGGTTCTAACTTTTGAGTCTGTAGATGAAATCCTAAAGTGTGACCATTCAAATGAAAGCTATTGAGCAGTACTTTCCTGTGGTACTGTTTATTATGCTGTACTAGGTGGTTCTAACTTTTGAGTCTGTGGATGAAATCCTAAGTGACCCTAAGTGTAACCATTCGAACGAAAGCTATTGAGTAGACTAGTACTTTCCTGTGGTGCTGTTTATTATGCTGTGCAAGGTGGTTCTAACTTTTGTGACTGTGGAAATCTGTGGAAATCTGTGTGACCATTCGAAAGAAAGCTATTGAGCAGCACTTTCCTGTGATACTGTTTATTATAAGCTATTATATTTACACAATATTGTTTTCAGGTTTAAGTTTGAACCCTCGTTTGAGTGAAGGGATAACCAACTTGTTACGAGAATAAATTTAGTTTATCCTTTGTCACGTCCTGCTGTTTGGATTAAAAAGAATTCAAAAGCTTGACGCCGGTGGTCGGTAAAACAATTCATTAAATAACAATATACCGATCAAACTGAGCTTAAAAACATATGGTCTGCTTTATATGAGATAATAAATGTATATTCCGAATATTCGAGATGAAAACCAATAGCTAATATGAATTTTGAAGTGCGCATTCATTCATCTCAAGAGATGTTTCTTTTTTTCAATATTTAAGTAAAAATCACCTTCAGATTTCATACAATAATATTTCTAACTAAATATAAAAATAAAAAATAAAACCACTTTTAAATTTTTGGATAAAAGAACACAATTTTCGATAGCACAGAAAATGCACGACATTCAATTTTTCATGCAGTTTTGCCGCTTTCAGTTCGCATCCATGTCGTCCATGGTGTTCTTTATGCTTTAGTTCCAAGTTAAAAAAAAGACATGAAAAATTCAGCGCCAGTTGTAGGAAAACGTTCTTGACATGCGACGGAGTTTCTTTGTCCCAAATCGTTAAATTGAAAGTATAAATCGTAGATCAGTCAGATCACTCCGCGTGTTCTTGAATATTAACTAACTTCATGACCTAAAGATTTCCGACCTGAGAAAGCCCATAGGCAAACAACACAATTAGTTTCTCGAAAGCAATTTCTTAACCTTGTCTAGAATCTCTGATTAAAGCTAAATACTTTGAGTAATTTTTGGCCGATTATCCTGTAGCATGGATGTGGCCAATTAACTGAAAAGTTAATGGAAAGTAAACAAGTTAGAAAAATGCATTTGAATACTTTTAAATTTAAATTCTGTACACTCAATCGCTAAATATAATATTAAAAACCTTTATCGATTTGTCTCCATCTGCCATATGCTCTTTTGTTTATTGCTCGGGGTCTGTTCAACTTCGCAGACATTGAAAGGAAATTTTCCGCGCAAATTAGATATTTCCTGCCATTTATCAAGGACAATAGGTAGACGGAAAAATCGAAAGAAAGCAAAATTCATAGATAAGTTACTATTCAAACAAACAACCGGCGCTATCACTATGAATAAAATATTGTGTAATTTGCTTAGTGGTTCACAACTGTCTAAAATAAGGATTCGGTATCTGTATATATAGCCGCAAATGGAAATATATTGGTTTAGTTATCGACCGCCCAACCCGCGTTTGTTGTGGTGCGTTGAGCGTGAATAACTAATTAATACAGTTATTTTTTCTTTTCACAGGGTACACGTCCTGTTATTATTTGGTCTAGTTTCATAGGAATTGAAATTTTAAAAAAAGAACGGAAGAACGTCTTGCAGGAAACCGCTACTTAAAGAAACTTTCAATGGGCGAAGTCACAATATATTTAATAGCTTCGTTCGGAAAATCGTCAGATTGGAATATCGATGGCGTATGCCAACCTTGATACGGAAGGAAGGTTGAAAACATTTGAAAATAAAAGTTCTCTTTTTTATCTCATGTTTCTCTCTGTTCCTCTTCTATTTTAAAAGAGAAACGCCGGAAAGAAAAAGAATATTGATATCACTGATAGGTTTTCGCTCACGGAAGGAAGACTGTCCCAAGACAATAACTGAAAATTCACAATATTTCAGTTTTAAAATGAATTATGAACAAGGCGATGTCTTGTTTTGACGTATTATTTTAGGCTTATTTATCAGTACAGCCCAAGACAGGAATAAGATAAAACTCTAAAATCTGCCGTCACTTTGTGGCTAGTACTAGCGTTAATGAACTAGTACATATGGCTTCGGCATAAACCGTGAGAACGTGCATGTGAATCATCATTAGTCAGCCGGCAGAGCTTACCCCTTGCACGCGAACCAAATCAGTGTCCACAGCATGCAGTTTATTTTGATCGCCTCGAAAGAAATACTTGTTCGATTTTCAGTTTAGTCGTCGGGTTTAATTTGTAGACAAGACAAGTTAATCCCCTAACTTTTCCAAGTGCAAACACTTACCGCAAATTTCATAATATTGAAAGTTTCATTTTTAATATGTCAAAACTGACCGCATAAATTGTAATTTTAAAGAACGATGTATAGCTTTAGCTAAACGGTTGTTGTGAACAAAGCATTATCTAAACTATTTCAGCTAGAATATCTTTTTGCTTCTCTTGTAGGATAAGGTACTAGCGGGGGGAGATGATCCTAACTCTAAAAATAAAAACATTGCAAATCTCATCACCTGAAAAATATGAAAGCGACCACAGATACGATGCAGAAAAATAAGGATATTCCGCATCCCACGATGGCGGTCGGATCCAAACCAAACATGTACTCGCCAGTTCCCGCAGTAGATGCCTCCATTTTTTATTTCATCGTGGAAGTGCGCGAATCCAAATTCACATCAAAACAGCCTGAAGACTAAACTGCCGTGCAACTCTCCGTCGCCTGATTGCCTCGAAACGATATCTGCACCGGAACAATTGACTGGAGTTGAAACGGTAAATTCAAAGCTTCAAGATTGTCATAATTTTGTAGAAGACTTCAGTCATTCGCCTAGTCATGACCACTATCTTACCTCGTAGCCGGTTTTACTCACATATTCAGCAAAGGGCTGGTAGCGAGACACAGTCCTCGATTGTAACGCGTGTAATAATATAAAAGCGAGAGCCAAATTTTTAACAGGAGGCGCCAGTCGACGTAAGCGGGTGACTGAATTTCGATAAAAATGAAATCCGGATCCCCGTCGCCTGCTGAAGTTAGTTAACGAAGTTTGAAGTCGTGCAGTTTACGTCGGAAAAGTGGCCATCCTCTATTTTAAGACAGTTTTAAGCGAGCCTCAGTCTTTGTTTTGGTGCGATATTCGCTTTCCGATTGGCTCGTGTTTATTGAGCGAGTCACGTGACAAACAGGTGCGCACACGGACGTTTTACAGGATTAAAACCTTTCATATACTGAGTGAACAAAAAATCGTCAAATTCTATGCTGTTAAACTGAATACTATGAAATGAAAAGCAATGCACGAAAGTATTGCTCAATCCTTCTCATTTCAATGGTCACACTTAGGATTTCGTCGACAGGCTAAATGTTGGAATATAACATTGACCGGCTGTTTGACCAAGCTATAGGAGTGAAAGTTCACTTAAAATGCTGATATTAAAATGCAGCCGTGACTAGACATTGAATAATTTCAACTTCATGCAAAGAAAATCCGACACTTAGCATAATTAATGCAAACTTCCTTCAAAAATTTAATTGTTCTTTCTGCAATGATTGAAATATAATCACTTTGACTTCGTTCAGCTAAACTGACATTTTCTGTTTATCCGGCAGAGGATTGTTCAAGGGCAATGGATTGAGATTAGTGTATTTTATGGTGTCCGGACGCAACTAGCGTTTGACACGACAGGCAAAAAGAGAAGGACTATTTCGAATCGAAGCGAAGCATTGCTGTTAAGCAGCTATTTTGTAATAAAAACCGGTTGTTGTGAATTTTAATGACAAAACTTGTAAAAAATAAATATGTCGTTCATTCTAACATGCGTCAGTTAACCGGAAAAAGTGTACTTCAACATGACAGTTTTCATCTGCGAACACTTTAATTGCCTAAACAATTCTGGGATGGAATACTAAATTTCAAGTTTGAAATTGAACACTAATTGACACAACATCTGCATCTTCTACGGAAATGAATCGGCCATTTCATTTTTACATTTGAATGAACCTTGTTTTGTCGCCATGTTTTTATAGGATATTTTTTTACTGCCATACGGAAACTTTGCCGGTATTGCTTGCGGCGTACGCGCATTTTTCTGAATACACTCTAGAGCTTGGTAACCAAAAATATCAGCTCAATGTGTAAAGAAATCTAAAAACGTCTAAACGTATTGTTGATTAGCCGATTTAAATGTCTAGTTCATGATTCTGAAGTTGTTTCTAACACAAAGATCTCTCATGCAAAGACTATCAGAGACTTTTTTAACGGGGTTTGCCACAACTATGAGAGACTGATCCATACGGGGTTCTAAAAGGACTGAAAAGATGATTAAAATCAGTTTAATAAACGTTATGGGGACGTTACATTTAGCAACTGGTTCATGCAAAAGCGATTTGTGTCGGCAATTTTGATTTTCACTTTTGCGGGATAAGTGCGAGTTGTCTCGAGTTAATTTAACAGGGTTTTAGCCGATATTTGAGAAAGCAGGCTTCAATGAGGCTTTAGAATTTGGAAGTACTTATCAGGTCCAGTTTCGTGGATTTCGACCACAAAACTGTTATTTAGTTTATTTCAAAACAACGTTCCAGAGCAAACAATCAGTGATCATCAGTAGCAATTTGTTTACACATGTATTCACAAATTTAAAGGTGAAGGACTAGAGCCAGTCCGTGACAACGTAATGAATCGTGGACCGGTTGTTATCTACATCCCTGAATCTGTTTTCAATCTTTGCGGTACTAATTGAAGAGAATCGAACAACAGAGTAACGAGGAATAAATTGGGAATTAAAAAAAACACTCGGCAAGAGTAAGTAAGCACCGAGGGCAAATTTTTTGTGTGTTCATGTGGAAAATTTCAGCCCGGTTTCCGGGATGAAATTATGCGGGTCGAGCGGAGAAGACCCTGTACAGGGCTGCCAATACTCCAAGAATCGTGGAGTATTTTGTCACGTGACACACAATGAAATGGTGTTTTCAGAGGTTATTTCCAGTGATTGGCAGCCGTGTTTGTTTTCTGGTAATCTCTAACCGTTGTTCAAACGAAACGAAGACACTTCATCATATTTTACGGACAAAATACGCCAGAATTAAGTCTAGTTTTACCCACCAGACCCTGATAATTACTTCACACACTTCCAGATAAAGTAAATCGTTTGGCTCTTGATCAAAGTTTAAAGGGGCTATGTCGCGAGGATGGCGGGTGAGTACTGGGTACTAACAACTTGAAAAACGTCCGGTGGCTTTTTATCAAGTTGGCGGCCATTACTGTCGAATTCGCCGCAATCCGTTCCATCCCGTCGTATTGCGTGGAAGGATAGATCTTAAGTTTACAAATTAGTTAGAGTATTTACTTGGCTAGTTTTTTGTTAAATTATTTCTGCGATTTGTTAGTCGTACCTTCAAAAAATTCGATCTCTCCCAGTAGTGGTGGAAGTTGGGGAGGAATTTAAAAGCGAAATCGATCGTGTGTTTGTTTACCTCGCGTGGTTCGACACGAGTGCAAGCGCGATAAAACTTGCCGCGATCCGGGAGGGAACAATAGAAATTTGTTATGTGTGACGTCAGGTGACGTCAAATGACAGGAACTCATTGCGCAGACTCACCTTGCGACATAGCCCCTTTAACCACCGCAGTGGTCTGTGAGTAGGTTCTCATCCCCAGGTCCTTCTCCACCACAGTAGTCTGCGAGCAGGTTCTCATCCCCAGGTCCTTCTCCACCGCAGTGGTCTGCGACAACCCGTCCTCCTCTCTGAATTAACGATTATCGTTAATTTTCAAATTGCTCTGAATTTACGATTATAGTTAATTTAGAACACTGACAGTCTGAAAGGAATTCTGGGAAAACAGCATTTTTGTTGAAAAAGAACAATCCTTAGTGTTCGGACAGGACTCGAACCTACGGCCTCTACGACCCTTCGCTGACTTATACTCTCTTCTAACCACTAGACCACCACGCTGCTGGTTGAGCAAACCTCAACTTTTTAACATAATAAAATTCATGCGCTTATTCTACACCCTTTAGTAAGCCTATAAATCACTCGCTTGAAAATAATTTTAGAAAGTAAATGGAAAAGCTTGATCACCAAACCTCAACAAAAAGCTAACCATTTGAAATCAGCGCTTAGGCCTAATCACTGTAGATCAATGATATTCTATGCAAGACTCAAATAAATATCTTGCAGATTTAATTTCCCATCGCCTTGTTGTTCGGTGGTCTAGTGGTAAGAAGACGTTCCTAGTAGCGGTAGTTCCGGGTTCGAATCCCGCAGTCCAAATAACATGGTTTTTTTTATTTCTTCTTTTCTGAAATGTCCTGGGAAACAGTGTTCTAAATTAACTATAATGGTAAATTCGGAGCAATTTAAGAATTAACGATTATCGTTAATTCAGAGAGGAGATCATGTTGCATCCCCAGGTCCATCTCCACCGCAGTAGTCTGCGAGTAGGTTCTCATCCCCAGGTCCTTCTCCACCGCAGTGGTCTGCGACTTATCCTCGAGGACGGAATTATGATTATCATAAAATATTAAGCGCCCATGAATTTATGATTACCATAATTTTGTGGCACAACAGTAGAAACCGAAGAAAGACTTAGTTCTAATCAACGATCTTGGCAAAATACAAAATACTCGGCAAAATCGCATCACGGCGCGCGAAGGACAACAAAGGTCAAGCATGGCTGGTGAGTGTATTATTTTGTAAAATAGAATAATTATGTTTCGTCATTAGTATGATCTTTTATTTTACCCGAGACAGCTCACACAGTTGTTCCAGTGTTTTCGTGAATTACCGTCGTTCATCTTGGATTAGTCGAGCATTCCAAAACTTTAACCCCAGATCCTCTCGGTTTCTACTGTTGTGCCACAAAATAATGGTAATCATAAATTCATGGGCACTTAATATTTTATGATAATCATAATTCCGGCCTCGAGGATATGTTGTCTGCGAGCAGGTTCTCATCCCCAGGTCCTTCTCCACCGCAGTGGTCTGCAGTCTGCGAGCAGGTTCTCATCTAACCTCACCCCCAGGTCCTTCTCCACCGCAGTAGTCTGCGCGGTTCGGCGCATGTGCAAGCTCTGGCGTAACCCATTTAATTTCATTAATATTTAGACCAATCGGAAGCGAGTAGATAACTCTGGCGGGAAATTTGCTCGTGACTGATGTCGCAGTCAGTCAGCTGATTGAATGGATGATTATACATACCCATGTGCGCCATGAACCACCAGAGCGTAGAATAAATCCTTCGGATCAAAGGTTTTATTCAGTGTTGACTTTGTCGGTGTAATCCGTTGAAATTTTCTGTGAATTTTGGTCATCCTTCGCTTTGTTTGGACTAATTATAGTATGTGATTATTGAAGTAAATGTGAGTGTAGCCTCTATGCCTGCCACTGAGTTATGCTGAATATTTTCTCTTAATTGTAAATTGTTTTTATTTTATTTTGTAATATACATATTTGTTAAACGCCCCGCTTGGAAATCAGTTATTGTATATAGTTGTAGTGGCTAGCGTTGTAAAATAAAGTGTATGTTGTTTGTTGTTGTTGTGTTTTTTTAATCGATAAAATTGGTAAGAAAGCGAATAAAGCATTTTAAACTGTGCACATGCGCCGAGCCGTGAAACCATCCCTTTAACATCTCTCAAACTGACTTTTCCTTTTCACTTTAAGTTACATGAAGTAACTGACCTATTTTACACTTTAGAGTAAAATTAGAAAAAAGATCAGAATAGTGTATGCCTCGAAACCGAGTCGTTCGCTTCATAACTTATATCCTTATCCACTATACCAACGCGGACTAGCTGCCGGGAGACGTAATTTTTAACATATTGATAGAGTTACCCGATAACAATAAATGAAAGCTAACCGTTTTCAAATCAGTGCTTAACCCTAAACACTGTAGATCAATGCTAAACCCCAAAACGCTACTCTTTGCTTAACCGTAGCTCTGTTCTCTCAGTTCTCTGCCCAATAAAATGGGGTTCTGTTCTCGTGTTCGTCAGTACTACGGTATAACGATAAAAAATACTACGTTGTGTAAAACCTCATAAGGTGTCCAAGGATGAGAGATGTTAACGAGTGTTAACCGTGTACAGGGGTTTCTACGCCCGACCCGCCATTTTGAATTTTAAAAAGCGGAGAAGGCCCTGGGGACGAGGTTGCCTCTTCGTTCGTTTCTGTCACCGACTCGTAACGTACGGCTCTTCCGCTTGCACACGACACTGATCACTCAAGACCCAAATAATAAAGCCTACACGCTCGCCCCTGACAGGAAATGGATTAGTCTTTATAATATTTCGTTACCATTTGAGCGAAGAATGTTTTTAACTTTTTCAAATAAGGTGAAGACTGTGTCTAATCACAGTCACCCCAACGAAGCTTCGTTGGAGTGACTTTGGTCTAATTCAATAGGATTGAACCCCTTGGATGGGATGATATAGTCAATCGCAGGGTCACCCCCAGAATTTGTTGGAGTTATTACATGTTATTAGCCATGGTCACTGACAATAGGCCATTTCCGAGTTGCCTTTAGCCTCTCTATCAAAGCGAGGCTAGGTGCGGATCCTTTTATATGAAAATGAGCTTTCATTCACATGCAAATAAAACTTATTTGCATGTGAATGAAAACTTATTTTCATATGAAAGGTTTCGCACCTAGCCTCGCTTTGATAGAGAGGCTAAAGGCAACTCGGAAATGGCCTATTCGTCTGCACTCATTTTTACGCCTGGGGTGGGGGGTGAGGATTAGAAAACACACACGTATACCGGTATTGGGTGGAGAGGGGTGGGAACATTTCGGAGTAGTGTTTTACCGTAAAGCCGGTCCCGGTGACAAAGGCTGCAATAGCTCTGGCGGTACAGTCATTACTAACGAATCTCCACTAACATACACCTCTTGCAGGTGGACACTCCGCTCCAATAAGTGAACCGTTTAGTTGTTACCCAGCAAACACTACATTATTTTAACTTTTTATAATCGTGGACACAGCGACAAACCTACTAGCTATATACTGCACTTTAGCCCGATCCATACAATAATGCGAAATGACAATAATAACGATCTAAAAACAGAAACTTACTCCAAAGCCACATATTTTGGGATCCAGCTGTTTATTAAAATCCTACACGTACATACAAACACTGTGAGGACAAATTAAAATCTAGTTACGAAATAGAAATCTGGAGTACAGAAATAAAGGCCCAAACACGACTAAACAATGCAAGTTTTACCGATAAACATAAAAATCATAACTGCCATGGAAATGGCTGGATGGGAAAACTAAATATTTAAAACTTGAAAAATCTGAAATAGCTACTGCCTCTATGTGCTCTAGTTGCTGTATGTCAGTTCGTGGTGATCAAGTAACATTTGACCTTATAGGTAAATTATTGGCTAAAATAATACTTGATATCAGTTAGCATGGTAGGTTTCTAATGACTACCTTTAGTCTTATAACTTCGATGTCATTCGTGCTCAACCTTACCCTAGGTGCCAAAGGCTTTTCTCGCGCTCTCATCTCTTTCTAAACGCCTCCCATGTCTTTGTCCCATGTCTCCTATGGCCGGTCAGCCCCGACTTCTCATGAAGGCATATCGCGAGAGAATCTCTGGTACCCAGGGTAGCTCAACCTAGATTCTGACCTCTGCCTGGTCTCAAATGCAAACCTACCGAGTAGTCTCTTCGTGTCTAGGCTCATAATAATAATAATAATAATAATAATAATAATAATAATAATAATAATAATAATAATATTCAACTTTAATTTAACGAGGGTGACACTCGAATTTCTAAGCGAATACTCAATCATTGGCCCAGCCACGCACAAACCTACTGTAACCTTCTATACATAACACCTCGAAATGATCATAATAACGATCTCAATTTAACAAATGGTACAAAACACTAACGAACTACGGGCCTCTCGTATCATAAAATACAAACGGAAGTGATAACATATATCCTAAATTGTAATAAAAAGTAATAATTACCAACCTAAGCTGAGTTAAGCAGGCCGTAGGTAGGATGAGGCGAACCGAGGCACTTGCCTCAGCAAAAATAACAGTTTGAATACTAGGCAAGCATTGGATCCGTCTTGCAAGAGGCTATTCATAAAAAAATGAAAGAAGTGTCTTTCTTTCTTCTGATATTGCCTTGGTAAGAATTTTCGTCTGGCTACGGCCCTGTTAACCCTTTCACTCCCAAGAGTGTCAAAAATTAAAATTCAAGGAAAATCCAAAACTTAATTTTGTAAAATATTGAAAATAAAAGGTACCACGCAAAAGTACTGCTGAAGAGGTTTCACTTGAATGGTCACACTATAGGATTTCATCAACAGACTCAAAAGTTAAAACAAATGGTACCATGCAAAAGTACTGCCGAAGAGGTTTCACTTGAATGGTCACACCATAGGATTTCATCAACAGACTCAAAAGTTAAAACAAATGGTACCATGCAAAAGTACTGCTGAAGAGGTTTCACTTGAATGGTCACACCATAGGATTTCATCAACAGACTCAAAAGTTAAAACAAATGGTACCATGCAAAAGTACTGCTGAAGAGGTTTGACTTGAATGGTCACACTATAGGATTTCGTCCACGGACTGAAAAGTTAGGAGCACATTACATGTTTTCATGATTGACTCTGGGAGTGAAAGGGTTAAAAAGATATAGTATAACAATATGTGACAAATGAATACGAAAGCTAGACAATAATTAAATTGCAGGATTGAAACTCCTAGTTATTGCAAAGTTAAAAGCTAAAATTATAATCATAATGCGCAGGCGATTATATACTCATGGAGCCTGCGCAATATAAATGCATAATTATTAATTATTATTATGACAGCAGTTTTCAATTGAGTGTGGTAAAACCAAAACCAAAGAAATTACTCTGACCAATCACAGCAGTCGTAAGCAATCCAATGAACAAATCAGAGCTCGAAGCAATTACATGTCGGCGCGGCGCCAAGCGCGGGAAAACGCGTGCGAGCAAGTCAAGATTGGTTTTGGTTTTACTTCTGATTGGTTGAGAAAGTGGCGCGAGATTTTTTAGCCAATCACAAAGCATAGCAATGAAAGTAATTACTTTTCATAGTCAATTGAAAACTGCTCTATTATAAAAACAGCCATACACGAGCCCTTCATACAGGCACTGTTCAGATGACTGTACTATAGCAATTAAGTGGGACACATTTTCTTAGATGTGCACAAGTCGTAGCCTCTTTTTGGTACTAAGCTTGTTTTCGTCCTATAATGTCATAAAATTATTGTTTTCATTCATAACTCTGGCAAACGTCAAGACGTCAAGGATTTTCTAATTAGAAGATAAATAACAATAAATGCGAAAAGTGAATGATAAAAACTATTAATTTTTACAAATACTTTCTATTACATTAAAAACTAAAATTTCAACTACCCGAAGTATAACAACAGCTCCACAGAACATTTTACCTTACGTTTTTCACCCTCCCACACGGTTAACAAAATTTTATATTACAGTTTATTTTACCGCCATACTCTAGCCTCGCAAAGGATATTTTTTACCTACCGTATTTACTCGAATAAACGCCTGAGGCATTAATTCAAGAGAAATGTTTAATTCTGATACGGCGTTTATTTTCGAGGATTTGAAATTCAGAATTGAAAAGGCTACGGTTCAGAAGCTATTTTTATACAGCAAAAACGATTAGTCTCAAGATCAACTTTGGACCAGAACTTGGAATTGATAATGCGACACTATTGAAATATGCAATTGAATTGCCTCCATTATTTTAATTGCACAAGCCGTAAAAGAGTGTTCCAAATTCCAAATAACTACTCCTTGTCTAAATCTCTTCCTTCCTTTGGAATTCTAGAAATGTATTCGTATCCGATTCAAAGTTTTGGAATAACCTTGATATACATGTTTGTTCCAAGAAAGGTGCAGAATTTTGTGTAGTGTTAAAAATTTTCCAAATTATGTAAAAAAAAAAAACAATTGTGAAACACAGGTAAAATCATGTTAAAAAATCTAATTTACATCATTTAATGACACACGGCTAAAACTGCCAAAAGTAGAATCATTCATATTTGCGATTTCTTTCAAAGATGGAACAAAATCAGGAGTAAAGCTCTCTGCAAACATTATAGCTGCACCAGATGGGTCATGATTGGGATGACTGTGTGAGTCAATAACCATAATGGAGCCATTGGGACAGGCCAGAAAAGAAATGGTCTTGTTGTCGTAGATAAACAGGGCAGCACAACGCGAAGCATTATAAGGACTCAAGGTGATGTTTGAGTGTGGACTCGACATGTTTGTCTTCAAGCTTCACAGGATTTAAGGACTCAAGGACTTCCATGAAGGGCTTAGACGAGGAGGGAAAAAAAAAAAACGAAATGTAAAAATAGGACTTCTACGCTAGTTAGTACGTTTAAGAAATTATCTTTAACCGAAAGAACCTGAACAAATAAGAATCACTATTAGGTACTCTTGAACTCCACCTAAGTTAAAAGTAAGCTGTCTTTGCTCAACTTCGTAACGGAATATATAAGTTCATTGTTAATTAAAACTAGGACCGTTAGTATTTATTCAGCCTCTTAACTGAACAAACAGATCAGGTCTTAGGTTCGTTAGCCTTCTTTAGCTTTCAAAGCTGAGTATACAGCTCAATTACAGATCGAGGTTTTGGTTCATTAAGATAACAAACATTAGTTGTAGTTGTATATATATCCAGCTTACGTGTATTGTATTTAGAATGATTCAATCGTTAATCGATTGGCATAAATAGAGCACTCTAGTCCTTGTAAGATGATTTACATCTCAAGTACGACGGAGATTTACATCTCTCACTATTTCGGACAGTGACATCTCACTACTACGAGAGTTACATCTCAGAGATTTATGGTTTACGCTGAAGATTAAACGGAGTTGAAGTCCACGTTCTGTGTGCGTCCTTGTTCCAGTTGTTGCAGATCCCAGAGGTACTTTGGAACTCGTGACAAGTTCCTTTCCCGCAGGCCAAGCGAGTTGCTGAGTTATTTTTCCCCAAGTTAGAAAGCTCTACATTCCCGCCTTGAAGTCCTTAAAGCCTTAAATTTCCTTCCAAGCGCTTGGATCGGCAAAACTTATCGTCACAGTGCAATACTGTCATCATCATCATCATCACCATCATCATCATCATCTTTATTCAAATATGGAATCACATTCATCAATAATAAAAAAATGGATTTCAAGTGAGCCGTATTATAACATAATAAAAAACAAAATTTTCAAAAAGGTAACGACTTTCTTTAAAATTAAAGTAAACATGTTTCGGATGAAACTTCATCCATCTTCAGTACAAGTAACAGAACCCGCTAGTGGGATCCGAAACACGTTTACATTAAAAAAGTCGTTACCTTTTTCCATATTATTTCCTGCCTGCTGGCTCTACGAAAAAAACAAAATCCATTCTGCAGAGTATAGCAAGTGGGATGATCTGTTTGTTAACAAAACACCAAAACAGGGTAGTAAATCCTGATCTGAGATGGAAACAAAACAACCCGGTCGAATGCGGAATGTCAACATTTTCCCAAACAAACCCACGAACAAATACAAAAAGATATATTCGTTTTAAACTAGTGGTAAGCAAGGTTTAGTAAAGAGCGTTCGACAGAAATGCACGTGGGGGACTCACATCGGGACGTTAGGATTAAAGTGGTGTCTATACATACATAGATCATTCCCGCTAGCGTGAGTGAAGGTGTTGAAATTAAGATGCGTCTCCTTTGTCGAACAGAAAAAGAAAAACTCATGCTCCACCTAAAATAAAACGTCATTTCTGGCACACTTTTCTTTAAAATTGCCGCGTTTTGAACGTAGGCTATCCTGAATAAATCAATTAATTTATCTATTGCTCACTGTTACTAGCTATTACCGATTCATTCGCCGAGCATGCTTGAACGAGAAAAACAACTCATTGAAAAACATTTATATTATATCATTCATTGGAACTACCTGAGCTACCGCCTGCAGCTAAAAATATTAAATAACTTTGCAGACACTACAAGTTCATAACAATACACATTGTTAGAGGCGCTAGCTTTGTGACGCTGTCTGATTCCGGCAGACCAATGGGCTAAATATGCAAATATTTCTGATCGTAAGAGTGAATCCGTCAAAACATCAGGTTTATTATTTATCAAAACTCGCCTGAAAGATCTACTGAAAAAATACTGGGGTGAAAATAAGACAATCATCTTTGGAATGAATTTTATGCATTGATTTGATGAATTATTAACGCTCATATTTACGAGTAGGACTGAGTCGGTTGTGATACCGTAAATGATCTAATAAACGCCGGGGGCGTTCATTAAATTGCAAGGGTCCGAGCGGAGCGTTTAAAAGATAAGAGGCGTTTAAAAGAGAGAGGCGTTTATTCTAATAACTGTAATTAATAACTGTAACTGTAATAACTGTAATATGGTAACCTAAATAACGGTATTATAATAACCTAAATGACAGAGCTTTAGCAGACTATCACGTCCGTCCGCTGATAAGTCTAAACCGTCTACAAATCCATTGAACTTTCAAGAGTACTGGCTGGTGTTTTAGCCTCAAACGAGTCGAACTCTATCACCCTACAAGTATGCGGAAAACGAAAACGTGAAGTAGGCCTTGTAATTCCGGGATGCTACAATGCTAGGACAAGCCGAAAGAAAATTGCTGATATCCTAAGCACAGAGATGAAGAACATTAAAGAGCGCTATCCTCACTTTGAACTGGAAATTGAGCAAGACGCAACTCGCACACTGGTGTTAATTAAGCAAGAACGCAAATAAATTGATTTATTGTTTGTACACCTGTTTCTAGTTCATGTGTGGTTTTCAGGGAAGGGGGGCGTTTATTAGACAGGGGGCGTTTGTTAGAGAGGGGCGTTCAATACAAACTTGTCAGCTTAGGAGGGCGTTAATTAGATAGGAGGCGTTCATTAGATCGGGGGCGTTTATTAGATCATTTACGGTATGTGTACAGGCGATTTTTTAAACTGAAGTTCAAAGTTTTCACAAAGGTAAAATACCGTGTCATATTTGCACTCGTTTTGATGCGTATTTGCACTCTAGAAATTGCATTTCTCTTGTAGCGTATTATGAATGCAATGAATAAGTAGCGGAAAGAGAAATTATTTCCTTATGGACGAGGGAGGTCCTGGGTTTTAGTATGCAAATATATGATAACTAGCTGTTTTTATCAAAAGAGAAGTGCTGCGAGTGTGTTGTGGTACGTTGGAATAGGGAACACCATGAGTTGTCAAGTACCAAATTACAGGCTGAAATATGGTATATGTTGGCTTTGTTTATCCCAGATTATTTCTTAAACTTATTTATTCCAGAGCGTTGATTTTAGAAAAGTTGATGTCAACGGTGTTTTTAAGTAATCCTTATAAATATAGGAATAAATACCCTCAGATATTTGATCCCATATACCATGTTATGAGCTTGAAATTCAGTATACCATATATTAAAAGATCAACAACAAAAATGCTACAACAAAGTGGGTGTGTTTTTAATTTATTATAAAAATATATACACCCTTCAAGAAACGTTGTCCAACAAAAAGAAACTCAATAAAACTTGTATGTGGCACTGTAAGTCCATGATTAATTTGACTATAAATCATTCAATATGCTTGCTGTTCAATGTGAAAATAGATATAACCTCTAGAGTTCTCATCCTTTTAAAACTGAAACATAAATGTATAAAATATCCAACAATGTTAAAATGTTCAATGCTAAGTAGCTGTTTGGAATGTGGCATTATAAAGCCTTGTTAAGTTTTCATTAGCTTGAGTATACATTGGAAAGAGGACTTGATCAGGAAAGTAGTTCAAGGAAATCGTCTCTGCATCGGGTATAGAGCGGTCTTCAAAAGCTTTTAGATACATAGCATCGCCTTCGATTATAATTCGGTCGATAGTATCGATAGTATGAGAGTTCCACGTAGAAATATCGCACGAATTAGCCCATAACAAAGCTGAAAGACTCATAAAAGCACACTGTCTTCCTCTAGAAATATCATTGAAACGATAATTACCTTGATAAATACTTCCATGGGCGGAAAAAAACAGAATTAAGCATGATAAACTTTCAAACCTACCTTCTCGCGACGTGTGAAATCGAAGAGAGAAAGACCTCGTGTTGGATTCCGCTGACCAGTAGGTATGCTGTCTCGTAAAATTCGTCCATCGCGACAAAGTCACTCCAAAAAAAACGACTTTTCAATCAACTACCATCGCGAAAGTGGCGGGAATAGTGTGCTAGGTTGTCAGTAAAAGTAATGCGTAACGGATATTTAGTCATTGTGGTTCTGGCACCTTTGTATCGATATCTTCAACGTAATCGAGCTTGAAAATTTGTATATGTGCCAGTAACATTTCGCAGGTAGTCGCTGCCATACTTTAGCCTTGGAGTACATTGACATTCATGAAGCGGATATAATTTTATACATGTGTACAGCCGTACTGTATTATACTAGGGTTTGTTATGTTTGTTAATAAATGGACGATTTTGGGGCCAGAACCCAACCACCGCAATGTACTGTTGTTGTTTGCTGTTTCAAGTATCCGAGGACATTAAGGAAGCTATATCGAATAAAATGAATAGGCAGATATAATATTGTCTTAATAGTATTCCAAAGTTAAATGGGTTGCACGTTATGTGTCTTTGTTAAAATCACTTGAACTGACACACTGGAATGAAAATAATGACTATCCTCGGACCTTGTATGCATTAAAACATTTTCAAAATCCCAAGATGGGCAAAGCTGTAACATGTAGAGTTTCATCAATTTTCTATTCCAAACCGAATGCGAGTAAATCTTGATATTCCTAGCTCAAACTTACCCGCGTGCTTGACGATAGTAAGTAGTTCAAGAACACCGATAATGGGGTCGTGGTCCAACAGATCTTTTCTCTCCTTATTTGGTGCCTTTTGACGATCGACTTCTTGCTGATCTTCCTTAGGTAGGTCACTGCTGGGGTCTTCAGCATCCACAAACTGAATGGGCCTCACTGAATGTACTCTGATGTCTCCAAACAGAGAGCGATTATTAGAGCACGAAATCGTGGTAAATAAAGCAAAATTATCCTTGTAAGAGATATAACGACCACTGTCTCTCTGACTCTCTTCACTTCGAGAGCTCAACTCATAAGTTGGCAAGGTCACATCCACTGATTTAAAATCCTCGTCTTTTAAGTCTTTTAATGTGTCCAAGTTAAAGTCTCCTCCTATGATAACACAGGATACGTTCTTCTTCTTGCATACCTCTTGCAAGAAGCAAGTGAGACCATTAAAAGCTCTTCTTTTTTCCTCCAGTTTCATATTTCTGTGAGGCCCATGCCACGAGACAGCTAAGAAGGATGTATATTTAGAAGCTTCACCTCGACTCTGTAACTTAACCATTGCAGTACGTCTAAGAACCTCACTTGTGTCTATATCAGATCTTTTGTCCAACCTTTCCTTGATTATTGTACTTGATGTGGCCGTAGTATCCACAGGCTCGCCATCGAAATCCTCCTTACACCACATCACTGCTACTTCACTTCCATTAGCAACAAAGTCATAGACATCTGTACCATTGACATCAACCACTTTTTCCTTCCGTTTAAAATTCTAGAAATGTCAATTTGCATCCGATTCAAAGTTTTGCTCATTTTTATTGATTTTCAAAAGGCTTTCGACACCCTAGATTGGAACTTCCTATTCGAATGTCTGAACGTTTTTAACTTTGGCTCGGACTTCATGCATTGGATAAGAACTTTTTATACGAATATTAATAGTTGTGTGATAAACAACGGTTTGTCTTCAGAGAATTTCAGTTTAAGTCGTGGAGTCAGACAGGGAGACCCTCTTTCGCCTTATCTTTTTGTTTTAGCTGTTGAAATATTAGAAATTGCTATTAGAGAGAACCAGGAAATAAAGGGAATTGTAATTGGACAAGAAGAAACTAAACTCCTTCAATATGCGGATGACACTACTGCGCTACTCTCTGACATAGAATCAGCCCATAAACTGTTTCGGTTACTTGACAAATTTAAGGAAATGTCTGGTTTGAAAGTAAATAGCTCAATGGCGGAAGGAATGTGGTTAGGTTGTTTAACAAATAGCGACATGAAGCCCCTTGGAATAAAGTGGCCTCTAGATCCAATTTAGTCCCTTGGAGTTTTGTTTACGTATGATAAAAAATTACTTTATGTTAAGAACTTTTCTGAAAAACTTGACAAGATAAAACAGCTAACGAACATCTGCTCCTCTAGGGGATTGTCCATTTATGGAAAAGTCACTTTAATTAAATCCTTACCTATACCAAAGGTTGTTTATACATCCTCCTTATTATCTACTCCTGAACATATAGTTAAAGAATTAAATCGTCTAATATATAATTTTTTATGGAAAGGTAAAGATAAAGTTACCAGATTATCCGCTATTAACAACTACGAAGGAGGAGGCATCAAAATGGTAGATATTGAAAGTTTGATTAAATCGCTTCGACTTTCTTGGCTTAAAAGGATATTTGGGGACAACGCTGGTCAATGGAAAAGTTATCTAAAATATATTTTGAAAGATTCAGGGGGGCTAATGCTCTTTAGCTGTAACTATAATGTGAAAGATCTCTCCATTACTTCCGAGTTTTACTTAGAATTACTTAGGTGGTGGTCAGAATTTCGGGAATTTAACGCTGTTGATTGTGATTGGCATTATATAGTGTGGAATAACAAGAATATTAAAATAGACAATAAACCAATTTTTTACAAGAAATACTTTAATTACGGTATCTATACAGTAGAAGACCTACGTTTTGACCTAAGTAATACAGCGTCTTACGAATTAATTGCAAGTAAAATTAAAAGGACTAATTTTTTAGAATGGACCGGTTTGAGACAATCAGTACCTTCAAATTTAAAATCAACTGGTTTTATTTCTAATAATCTCGGCCTTGACCCATCGTTCAAATTTCATGGCGGTGTGTTTGATATATCGAAAAAGAAATCTAAAGATTATTATTCCCTTCTAATCAGCAAAAAGGCATGTTTTCCTAATTATGCCCAAAAATTAAAGAATGAGTTTAATTTATCCGATGAGTTATTAAAACAAGCATTTCTCCTGCCCCACTCTGTTGCTTTTGAACCATATGTTAAAGCCTTTCAATTTAAGATACTTAATTCTATCCTTTACACAAATTCTAAGCTTTATAAGATAGGATACAGGACAGATAGTCTGTAGTAGTATGGGGGGTTGGTGATTCGGGATCACCCAAAATAAGCCCCCAAAGGCCCGAATTACCGCCCCACGGATTCATTGCATTCATCCGTGGGGCGGTAATTCGGGCCTTTGGGGGCTTATTTTGGGTGATCCCGAATGCACCAACCTCCCCCCCCCCCCCCCCCCCCCCCCCCCCATACTACTCTAGTCTGTTTATATATGCTGCACCGGTACGAGATCACCACCTCAGGGGGGGTATTACCAATTGGAGAAATCACACCCCCTGTATATACCCACCCACATGGCAATAGCGAACGTGCAAGCTTTCAAGAGATTCCTGAAATCGCGTGAAACAGGTCTGATCCAAAAGAGTGAAGAATGGGTCAAGGCAAGGCAAAATACAATCGGTGCATCGGAGATCTCTGCCTTGACAGGATCTTCGCCATTTGAGAGCCAGTCAAGCCTAATTCGCAAAAAAGTAAAGCCTATTGATATGAGCAAAAATGTGGCCTGCGCTTGGGGTACATTATTTGAACCTCTAGTCCGTGAATACTTTGAGAAGAAACATTCTGTCAAAGTTTTCGGATATAAGGGCTCTCTAAATCTTGCAAAGGATCACCCTCTTTTTGGGAAGGTCACTTGCAGTCCAGACGGATACTTCTCGCACAAAGACGAGGCAATAGTCTTGTTAGAGTTCAAGTGCCCTTACACCAGAAAGATCACAGTCAATAAAATTCCTAAACAATACCGTGATCAAATACAAACCGGTCTTGCTCTCAGCGGTGAGAGAGTTAACAAAGGCTTGTTTGTCGATGCCTATTTCAGAATGTGTTCTTTGAAGCAGCTTAGCCTTAGCCTTGAACACAATTTCTTACCAAACAAAGGGGTTGTGTACAAAACAAAAAAACCATCAGCACTCGCCTGTGGTATTTACATTCTATCTTGCAAGCAAAAATTATTTCCAACTCAAACAAAATTACTTAACCTCGGCGCAACAAAATCAACAGCAATGTTTGAAAAAATTATGAGAGGAATTTCATCGGGGGATATCTTGTGTAGCGGTGATTGGTTTTATATGACATATGATGAGGGTCAGAAACTAAACGATTTAGAATTTTTGAAGGACATAGGCAGAAGGACATTCAGTGAAGATTGGCCCCCAAACCTTTATAAGTCAGTAGCCTTCTTCGCATGGAAGCTGCTGGACATAACAGAAATTTGGGAAACAAAACAACCAAATTTCTTAGAAAATATTCACGAATCAGTCAAAAGTTTTCATGAAAATTTGTCAAAACAAAAACACCTTGACAAAACCAGGCCTATTGAAACTTTTGAAAACAACTTCGGTGATGACAGTGCCCTGATTGAAAAGTTTTTACTTAGCAAACTGCCCCAAAGAACCCTTTTTGCTTAAAATGGACATTTCGTGCTGCATATATACAATATCTCACTTTGCCCGTCTCAGTCCCCACGCGGCCGAAGGCTTCGATTTTACTTCGGCGGCCATTGCTATCAAACTTTGGCCGATAAAATAACACCAGAGCTTCAATCTTGTTAAAATACACTGCAGATGTGGACGTAGTAGCTTCGAGAAATGCCCCCTAAACTTTCAGAGTGAGAGAATCAGAAGAAAGTTAAAAAATCTCCAGATTTGCAGTTTTATAGATCGATCTACGATCGAGAGGAAAGTGCTTCTTTGGGCTTGTTTAACTGATGATTCAGTCTCTAATACTTCCAGGATGGATTCTACAGCTTCATATGTTATTTGTCTGACAGTTTTCTCAATCTTACAAGGTAAGAATAAAGTATTTTGGTTTTTATTGTCTCAAAACCGTATGTAGAATAAAGTGTTTTGTCTCATGTAGAATATAGTATTTTTAGCTCGTACCAGAATAGAGTATTTTGACTTTATTGCCTCAAAACCGCATGTAGAATAAAGTATCTTGGCTCATGTAGAATAAAGTATCTCGGCTCATGTAGAATAAAGTATCTCGGCTCATGTAGAATAAAGTATCTCGGCTCATGTAGAATAAAGTATTTTGGATTATTTATAAAGTATTTTGGTTTTTATTGTCCTAAAAGCGCATGCGTATTGCTTCAATTTCTCAGTGTTAACCAAAAGCGAAACCACAAGTAAGCAGATTGTTGAACTGATCATTATAAATAGAAAAATCGCCCCATATATTTCTTAGTTCAACAGATTTTGGTGAAGTCTAGGGAGGTGAAAGCTGGCCAACTTTCTGAATCCCGTTTAAAGGCTTGTGCGAATGGTTGAATTACAGAGTAGAGGGGAGAGGCTGTACCTTTCCAAACAAGCTCAGTGATTGGTTAACGAAACACTAGGTTAAACAACAGAAACAATAGCCCTAGACCTAAACACAATAGAAGCTACAGTACTACGGGGCCAATAAAAATAGAGGTCTGGAAGAGCTACAGTACTACTCGAGTAGAGGGGGATGTCTTCCAGTGGACGGTACCCCCGGGTGAGCCCGCTCTGGCCCTACTGGTCCCAGGGGGGTGCCAAACAGAGTTCTCCTAGGAGTTCTCGCCCTCGCTCCCAGAGGTAAAATGTGGAAATGACAACCGCCTTGTCAGCGGTTAAAGTCCTAGCCTAGGCTAGGCAAAGAACTGCCACCGGCACCCCCCTGCAAGGGTTTTTGCCCTTCTTGTTGACCTGTCACGCAATGTGTCACGCGTGACAAGTAACGCAATGTCACACAACGTGACCCATCTTTTCAAGCATGATCTTCCAGTTTTGTTCATGTTTACGCATTGATTTTTGTGGAACTTGTAGCCAGAAGTAATTGACAATAACCCGTTGTGAATATTTTTGTACAATTTCATCCAAGATTTTATAGGCTACAAATGGCATAGAGATTCTTTCAAGTAGATATTCTTCGATGAATTTGAATGCCTCGTTTGCATGTTGTATTTCTTCGTAGGACAAGCAGACGTTGGATTCACAAATTTTCAGATGTTTGTTGAGATAGCTTTTGAAGTTGCAGTGTTTGGTGGACATTCTTTTTTTTGTAATTTTGTAATCACCACCATAGAGCCCGTTATAATCGAAGGTCACACCAACCAGAGGCTCTAAGAGCCCGCAGTCCTCACAGCAAAGTTCTGATGAAAACATCCTGAGGTTTAATTTGCCTTTGCAGTTTTGGCAAAATTTTATCCTTTCATTCCAAAGGGTGAAAGGTAAGTGTGGGTTGTGATGGTATTGTGCCTCGGGAGAAATACACTCCTTGATGAGATGAAGGCGTTCTGTCAGGTTTGAACGCCGTATTTCCTTGTTGTAGTTGTCGAGTGAGCGCAGGAGGATAAATTTATATTCTTTATCAAGCTCATCAAGTTTGGCTTTGTATTCACCTTTAGTGTCCAAGGACCGAACATCGGCCAGTTGTTTAGCGAACTTCTCCATGGATATACACTCTGTTGTGTATTCAATTGGGCGCAAATGATTTATATCTCAAGATTTGTAGGTTAAAGCCAGAGTTTAGTTTCTCAAATCAGAATTGGATGCTGCGGTGAGAAGACTTATCTTTTTTTGAAACTCTTGTTTGACTTCCTTGCGAAGTTCGTTTTTGAGTTTGTCGAGGTCTGGAGCTTGTGTTTGAGTGCCAACGTCTTTTTTTGCCTTAACACCATCCCTGATTGCAGCTTTGAGTTCGTGATATTTTTCCACCTCACGAGTAATTATGGTGAATTCTGCATCACTGATCCTCTTATCTTCCAGAGCCTTTGAGATTAGCTCATTGACAGTGTTGCGTTTAGCCAGTGCCAGTGTATGGATCTTCTCATGTTTAGTCACTTTCCGCTCTAGCCTCTTGTTGACAGCTGTAAAGCCAACTGATGACAGCCGGCAAAGCGTGGCAACGCCGGCAAGTGCTGGACTTGCAACAATGCCAAACCCAGTCAATGCAGTGGCAAGGGCCCCTGATGACAGCCCAACAGAAAGCGACCCAAGGCCAACCGCCGAGTAATGAACCAATGATTGGGTTCGTTTATATTTCTTTGCGACCAGACGGTAATGCTCGGCTTCGCCAGACAGTTCCTTAAGCAAGTCAGAGATCTTTTTGAGCCGGAAATCTTCTGCATTGATTTGAGTGATCTCACGCATAGGGTATAGCTGTTGTGTCTCGCTGTATTCGGGGGCCGATGGAAGCACATTGGCAGAAAAAAAAAAAAAGAACTCATGGCGTGGGGTATATATATGATTTTTTAATTTATCTCAACTTCAAATTCCAAAGGCGTGTCATTGAAGTTGAAGAGGTCATTGTTCTCATCCCTCACTGACAGTGTTATGCTGTTTACATAATCACCAGACGAGACGTCACGCAAGACATTCTGTTGTGTTGTCTCGTAATAAACCTTCTCAAAAGCTTTTCCACGAA
Source organism: Dendrophyllia cribrosa (assembly GCA_024195265.1). Taxonomy (NCBI): domain Eukaryota; kingdom Metazoa; phylum Cnidaria; class Anthozoa; order Scleractinia; family Dendrophylliidae; genus Dendrophyllia; species Dendrophyllia cribrosa. The sequence goes on from JAJLRJ010000010.1 coordinate 37,356,423, forward strand.
TATCAAACCGAGCCAAAACTGTCAAAGGCTTACCATTGAGGAGGTTCAGTTCTTTATCAACCAGATCACAGTGGATGAAGTAAGTGCTTGGTGCCCTTAAACGCTTGACGAAAGTTGATGGCCACAGCAATTTAGGACTTATACCAAGCAATTCAGATAGATCTTGGTCTAGTTTAACCTCTTCTGGGTATTCTTTGAAAATGATCATCGACCCCAGTGGCGTGTTTGTCTCAGTTGCTAATTTATAATTAACATTGGAACCACCGAATACGTTTTCTAATTCTTTTGCCAAAGACTTAAGAGTGTAATGGCCTGGGAGAAGTCTCATGACAGATCCTTCTTTACTGCCATTTGTAAACAATGTTATCTCTCCTCTTTGCTTCAAAGTATTCTACGAGTTGAAAATTGAGCAAGAGATGAGCCGTATGTATCTCGGTTTCGGAAGCGGGTGATCGAAGTACAGACCGTGTGAGGATTCGAAGGTGTGACAATTGTTAACACAACCATGATTGTTGTATATAATTACTTTTTATAATTATAATTATATATACAATCATGTTTGGCAGACGGCCCGGTGGAATTTTTCCTAATTCAAATTTTGGTATAAAAATTGGCGGCCGCAATTACGAGCCCCCACCCCCTTTTTATTCAACCCCAAACGCCTGTACCCATGTAAAACCAAAGCCACACACAGATCCTGAAATGGCTTGGTTGAGTTCGCCGGAGGCTGCCAGGCTCTCTGCCGCGGCCAAGGCCAAGGCGATCTCAGACTTCAAAAAGCGTTTCCCGCGCGCCGATATGTCACACTTTGAAGTGCAAGTAGAGTTTGGCGACGACCACAAAACAGCCACAGGGGAAGTGCTTTACAAAAAGGGCCCTGGCTCATGGGCGCTCGTTACAAGAATGCCCCACAAAGATTGGACTCAAGCCATGAGAGACGCTTTGGGCCTTCATTATGACGGTGGTTTCCCTTATCAGTTATCGTTGGGGCAACCAGAAAAGTCAATCCCAGCTGTTGCTTTCTCCACCACAATAGACAAAGACATGATGATTGGCGTAATCTTGAACGACGAAGCGCAAAAGATTTACGTCACGCCAACTGATTATTTCACAACGAAATACAGAAATATCTTCAGGGACACGCAGATTTCATTCACAACCGCGAAAGACGGCCGAAAGTGGATGGGGGCCGCATATGAGTTTTTGGCCACAACAACTCTCCTTCGCCTGTGGTGTGCAACAACCGGCTGTGGAATCTCGCGTGACATTCTCTTCGATAAGAACTCCAGTCTATCCCTAACCCCCCAGCTCCGGTCGTTTTACCGGTTTCACGTTTATTTCACAACAAGGCGAATTACTTACAAGATGGCGGGGAACAAAGCGTGAGTGCTTTGCCAGACGACCCCCATTCAACCAGAAAGACAACAAGTACAACATCGACGCGTACAAGAAGATTTGCATAGAGTTGGCATCGACCCCAGTTCTGACTTCCGTTTCACATACGGTAAGAACCACGGTCTTGGGAATGTCTACATTTGGGAATACGGTGGTGGCAACATCTCTACCGATTACACTTATCCAGATCCCGATCTAGCTCTGTTCAATGATGAGCGCGTGACTGACAGAAAAGACCCCAACTTTCGCGCCAATGGAATATCTTTCGTCCGCAACGATCAAGGGGCGGACACCCAGTTCGAGCACTTTGTGCCAAATTACGCACAGGGGCTAACACAGCCAGGGCTCGCGCATGAACCAATCAATCGAGGCCTTTGTGTACTGCATTCTTGGTTCACAAGCCAAAACCCGCAGCAGCATCATTGGAAGAGGAGGCCGGGCGTTCGAAACGCAGAGAGTCTTCCTCACCCATCTAGAGGAGGCCATAATGCTGAACGACATCGCAACAAGCGTACAGCGTTACCAGCTTGCCATCCAAGCAACGAAAGTGCGCTTAGACTTTGCGACAGCACCCGGAAGCTGGCTCATGCCATCGCGCATGATTATCAACACAGAGAGCGTGATCGGGTATAACAACAATCTACAGGAGGCAACGCAAGGGATGAAGCTGGGTGTGAACAATGATGTTAATCTGGGCACAAAAAAAGCCTCACTTCCCTCATGGACGGTGGAACAAAGATTAATCCACCAAACAGTCACCCATCAAACCCGATACATAAACAGGCCACACAGGCACAGGGCATCGCACCCAAACCAATGGCCACACCCACACCACAACCAGCCCCAACACCTACACCACAGCCCACATCACACCAACACCCACACCCACACCACAGCCCGACTCACATCACGTAAACAAGGCACTCATTGCTGTGGGTGCGCTTGCTTTGGCAGGCATTTTCGTTTGGTTAAGATAAGTGTTCAAGACTTCGCACGCTTGGTGATCCTTTCAACAAGGAAGGCCACCACGGCAAGGATGAGCAGCCAGGCGTGTTCACCCAGAAAGGAAATGACCGACCCAGCCGCTTTGAAGATGAAGCTCACAATTGAGCCAATGAGGCCAGGCAGGGCGTTGGCTGCCTTTTTGCCAAGCTCTTTAAGCCCATTTCCAATAGCCTTGGTGGCCTTTGCCAGGCCGTTCAAGGTGGCGAGTACCACGGCGCTTATGGTGATGCCAGCTGCCAGAACAATCGCTTGCAGGGTCCATCCGTATTTCTTGAAGATTTCTCTGACCCTCTCTCTCAAAGACATGCTCCTTTCCCGCACCTCAATTTCTGTTTTGAGCCTTGCTAGCTCTTCTTCTCGCTCAGCAACCCGGGCTTCCGCGGCTTCTCTTTCAGAGGGAGAAGTGTTCTCATCCTCAATCACGCGCTTGTCTTCAGCGTTCTGTCGTTCAAGCTCTTCTTTGTTCTGTTTCAGTTCGTCCAGTAGTTTTACGGCGTCCTTTTTTGCTTTAAGTTCCTCCAAGCGGCCGGTTAAACCCCTTTCGTCAAGTTTGAGTTTGTCGATGTCTTTTTGTAGTTTGCCTGCTTGTTGAGCAGCTTTTTGCACCTTTCCAAAGTCTTTTCATTTAGCTTGATGCTCAGCTTCAAGAGCTCTCTTTTCATCTTTCAGTCTTTGTATTGCCTCCGTATCCAGTGGCCCATGTGCATCTTCCATCTCTTGAATCCGGTCATCAGCCTCTTTGATTCTATTTCTGATGGCACCCATGTCGTGGCGAAGTTTTTGTTTCTCAGCAGCCTTTTGTTCCAGTTGTTGTTTTTGCCTTTCTTTTGCTTCCAGTTCTTTTTGATTTGCTTCAAATGCAGCATTTGTTTCATTGAGCTCTTCATCCACAGACTTTCCGAGAGCAGCTTTGATCTCTTTGGGAAGAGAAGCGTTGAGAGTCTTTTCGAAAGCCCCACGGCTTTTTGTGTAAAGAGGATACCATTTGTCTCTAGTATGATATTTTACCTCGATGATGGCCCCACCTGATTTTGGTTTCGGCTCGTACCGAAAATTAAGTTGATTTCTGTCTGCGCTGGTAAACTCTTCCTTAACCTCGTCAAAGGCCATATCATCCGCGGTTATCACCCGCTGGCCTTGAGTTTGCCTCTGTAATGAAAGAGGTTTCTTCAGTGCGGGAGCCTTGTTGTTCTGGGGGCAACCTTGTTCTTGTGGCCAAAGGCGCTTGTTCGCTAGCCGGGGTGGAAGCAGAACCTGGTTCAAAGGGTTGCGTGGTGTTGGGGCCTGTGTCTTGGTCCTGGGGCCATCGCCGTTTGGCTTCTTCTGTCATTTGTTTCTACTCTTTGTCTATAACAGGATCACCCCATGGATTGTCATCGCCAACATCGTCATCCCCTGTGTCTGGGTAGAGAGGGGTTTCCTCAGTTGCATCGGTTGGATAAATATCAGTCATGATGATATATAAATATAAATTTTAAAAACACAAATATATGCCATGGCTGTGCAACCGAATCTACTTTCATCTCACAGTGAAAAGACATTGGGCGCCATGAAGGCAGAGCGAACCGTCAAGCGCATGACATTCAACCCATCTGAGGCCAATCCCGACGAAACACTGTACGTCTCGGTGCCCAAGCTGGGCGAGCACGATGTCATTGTGTCCGGCTCACTTGCACTGGTGTTTAACATCAATCTCCGGGGCCTCGCTAACAACTATCTCGTGCAAAATGTTTCTCGGGCCCTGGTGACAGGTTCGTTGTAAAGTTTGCCGCCACCACTGTCCAGGACACGGTTGGGTACGACATCTACAAGATCTTGGAAGACCTATTCGAATCAACCGATGAGCGGGAAAATATGCTTATGGAGGGCATCCAGAGTGTGGATTTGTGTAAGATTCGCTCTGGTGCTGGCGACAAGAAGACCTCAGGCGTGGATGCGGAAACCAAGCTGGAGACAATATACAAGAATAAGTATCGCATCAAACTGGATCACCAAATCTTAACTGATCACGGAATCATATACCCTCAAGCGTTATATAACGATCTGGTCTTCGAACTAACCCTCGCCCCCGCAACCAAGTTGTCCTGGCTCAGACAAAGCAAGCTCGTGTACAAGCTGGAAAACATCCAGCTGGAGTATGAGACGATCAGAAGTAAGGAGCTGGCCGACGAAGCAACAAGCTCTTACACTAGCGGTAAGGAGTTCGCTTATGACCTCGTAATGCGAGATCGGGTGCATCCCTTCACAAAAGGTGGTGACACTCGGCTGAACCTTCGGGTTAACCCACAGCGCAAATCTCTCAAGGGCATCCTCTTGCTGTTCATCGACCCCTACACAGCTGGTCAAAGGGACTCTGAGAACTATTTCAACCCCGACATCACCAAAGTGAAGGTCACAGTCAATGGTGTTCCAAACAGGATCTACAACGACGGCATCAGTGGTACTGACATGTGGAATGAAATCTTCCGATACTTCAAGCCACACGCGCGGCAGGCCTAACATGAACTTGACAAATATCTCACAGGCAACAAGTTTGGGCTCTGGATTGACTTGCGGTCCATGGCTGACACATCCCTGCACGGCAACGGCCAACGGCTCGTCAACACACAGGATGGTGTGCAACTCGAGATCGAACGAAACGGCACAGGATCGGGAAACGCACTCTGCCACATCTTCACCATCTCAGACTCACAGATGAACATCATGGACAAGCAGCTGCATTCTGTACAGTACTAGGTAAACGCACAACACACGCATACGCACATATTATATACCCACCAGCCCCATGGCCACAAACAAGATCAACTTCTATGCCAAGCCGGCTCCCCTGCCATCCACCGGACCATTATCACACAATGAAATACAAAGACTTCTGGCAAAGGCCCCCTCCCCACCAACACATGAACCAATTGTTTGCAAACCAACTAATATAGGTGTTGGTTATGGACCCAAGAAAGCTGCCATTCAACACACTAATCGTGGGCCCCACTAACTCTGGCAAGACACAGTATCTTCTAAACCAACTGCGTGGCCCCTTTAGGGGTTGTTTTGACTTCATCGTTTTATTCTGCCCCACATTTGTCAAGAACAAGACATACGATGGCTTCGTGGACCGCGATCCGCACATCTTCGTGATTGTCTGCCAACAGCATGAGATTGAAGACTGGTTGAAGCTGGCGAGCTTCTTTTTCACATGCACCAACACTTTATTCATTCTCGATGACTGCGCCGCCTCCAAAGATGTCAAAGGCCGCACGAGTCAGCTGGTCAATCTGGGGTTCAGCGCAAGGCATGACGGCATATCCGTGTGGGTCTTGACTCATCAGATCACCAGCATTGCCAAGCCATATCGTGATAACATTGCAGTGATCGTGCTCTTTTACACGCCCTCCAGCAAGACAACTAAGGCCATCTTCGAAGACTATGCCGGCGAGCTCTCCCATGAGGAGTACAAAGAGCTTATTGCAAGGCTCAAATCCCGCAAGTTCTCCCACCTGGTTTTTTCTTTGAGGCACCCGTATGGAATTGAGTACAAGGTTTAAACCCAGTACACTAATATACAGCCACACAAATATATACAGTACACATATATATACATGCCATGAATGCGCCAACCAGTCTACACAAGCTCACTGTGCTTTCACAGCTTTTGGATGAATTGCACAAACACACACTTGATGCGCAAAACAAAATTATCAAAGCCGCTGGTGAGGAAGATCTGCGCCTCATGCTTCTCAACAGATATCCATTGCGGTTGAATTCTATGCCAGACACCATGGCTGGGCTTATACGTGAGCTTGAAACCCTTTTGCCCGACATCAAGAGAATTATTGAAAAATAAAAACACATATATATACCCTGATGATGGCAGAAGCAGCTGAAGACCAGGTCGCCTTGAACGAAGTAATGCAGATGCTGGAGGCCACCCCTGAAACCACACCTCCCACAGGGATAGTTGGTGACAATGGCATTCCTGCCAAACGTGAGACGCTGGCAATCCTTGTTTCAACTGGCAAGGCCAAAGAAGCTATCGGCGTGCAGCTCACACACGATCATGTCAAGCGGTTGTCAGACAAGGACGTTGACAAGTACTGCAAAACGTACGAGGCCTACATAGGTAACAAGACAACCGAATCCCTAATTGATTCCGCTATCATGCTCGCGTCCAAAGGCGTTGGTATGGTGGTCCCGATTGAGGATGTTAAGAAGTTTCAGCAAGAACTCAAGAACGACTACATCATCAACCAGGAGCTGACAAATCTTGCTGGAGGTCTTGCCATGCGGACGATGGCTGGCGCTTGCCAATGCTGCTCTCATCACAACAAAACACAACAAGTTTGAACGAGAGCCTGATCACAAGCCTGATTTGATAGAATTGGAAGCTCAACCCCAACCCACACATCCAACCAGAGACAGTGAAGGCTACCCACTTGAGGGCTTTGATGAAGTTGGGCTGGGACCTGGGGTGATCTCGCAGGAACCTTGAAGGAACCTGGCTGGAACCTGACAGCAACCTGTCAGCACACTTATCACATCTTGTCAGCACACTTATCACATCTTGTAAAAATAAAAACTCACATATATATACCCACTATGGCCACACCACTCGAGACGATCCCTGAAGAAACTCAAACTCCAACTCCAACTCCAACACCTGCACGTGTTACCTCAGAGGCCCCAAAAACAAAGCCTGCAACAGAAAAGAACCCCGGCCGCGTTGCTTCTGGCAAAAGGCTAGCAGAACGCAACCGCCTGGCCCGTGAAGCAAAGAAAAAGGCCGAATCACAAAAGCCTGCACCCTCAACAAGCGGCACAACAAGTGACGCAACAAGTGGTGCAACAAGTGACACAACAAGTGACAGCAACAGCAACTCAATCTTTTATATTCTGGGGTTTGGAGGGTTGGCTGTCTCTCTTGCTGGTGTTTATTACCAACGCGAAGCCATAATGCAAAGGCTTGGACGCAAATCTAACACACCAGCAAACACACCACCACCAGCCACACCACTAGCAACACCCGCTGCACCACCCCCATCTCGAATTCCGGTAAGACAAGGAATTAAAAAAATGGAATAAAAAAATAAAAATCATATGTATAGTGGCCATGAATCTTTTCCAGGCTTTGGTGAATTCTGCTGCAGTCGTAGGCGCGCTTTTTTTATTGACTGAATTAAACGTGAACGCCTTTGAAGCAGTTTACTTCTTGTTAAGGAACAGGCACAACGAGCCCGAGCCTGAGGCCGAGCCTGAGGCCGAGCCTGAGTCCAAGCATGAGGACCTAGATGTCCTATGGACTCGAGAGTACAAGGCCGATGCCCTAGAGGCCGAGGCCCGAGTCCTCTATGACAAGGCCCGAGGGTATGAGGGTCAACACAGCTATGTAATAGCCCAAGGCTACTATAACGAGGCCCAAGACCTCTATGACAAGGCCAGAGTCCTATATGACGAGGCCCGAGTCCTCCATGACGAGGGCCTAAAGGGCGCGGTTTGAGATTGAACGAGACGACAAAGGCACAAAAGGTTCTGTCAGAAAAATAAAAAATCATATGCATACTGCACACAAACCATGTCTGACAACAAGCTTGTGAAGTCTATCCTCGAAGCCGCAACAATCACTGGCCTTGTCGCTGGCATTGGTTGGATTGGGAAAAAGACCATCAAAGAAAACTTCACTGCCGACCCCAGTGCAAGCTTTATGAACTACGTCAAGTTCACAGGCGTCATGGCTGGCTGCATTGCGCTGAAGAAATATCTCCAGGACCAGAAAAATCCTCCCAGACAACATGTAAAAACCATATGTATACACACGGCCACAATGGCTTCGATTGCAATAATGGCCCTTGGCGCTGTTCTTAATGCGGCAGCTTTCACGGGCGGCAATTATCTCGCGAAATATCTGTCTGGCGATAACGGAAAGGCAGCAATGGATGAGAAAATACGTCACGACAAAGCTCTTGAACAATACCAAGCGGCTTACGCCAAATACCAGAAGGACCGCACCAAGCTCCTCGACTGGATTGCAGCCAACAATCGGATTAAACACCAAGCTAGCAAAAACTTCCAAACCACCGACCAAGCCCTGGTCTTGTATAATCAGATGCACCAAACACAACCAGATAAACAAATCAAAGACTACAAAGAGCCTCAGTTCTCGGACTTCTACAAGCCCAGACCACAACAGCAGAATGGTGAACTTGTGTTCATTGGAGGCACCCTGCTTGCAGGTGGGTATGCGGCTTATCGCTTTCTGTAAACAAAACAACACAATACATGTATATACCACACGCACCCTCTATGGAGGCGAAACTCTCAAAGATCTATTACAGCCCGAAAGGGTATTGGAAAGGTCTTGCCGCTGTGAAAAAGCTAGCTGCGGCGGCCAAGGTCTCTGATGATGTCGCAAAGAAATGGCTGGTCAAACAAGCCTTTTGGCAAGTTTACCTCCCAGCGCCACGCCATATCCCCCGGCCCAAGTTTGATGTCTCATTACCCAATGCAGTACATCAAGCAGATCTTCTCTTCCTGCCCCACGACAAACTTCCTCATGGGAGAAAGGTTTACAAATACGCATTAACCCTTGTTGATGTGGCTAGCCGTTACAAAGCAGCAGAGCCCTTAAGAGTTTATGGGGGCTGTGACAAAGACCATGGAAAACAACAAAACGACCATTCGTCGCGGGCGGGTTGATATCCACAGAGACCAAGCAATTGTGGAGAGATTCAACCGAACCCTGGCTGAAAGGCTGTTTGGTTATCAGTATGCTGTTGAAATGAATATGCCTTCTGGCCGTTCGACTGCTTGGGTGAAAAGGCTGCCAGAGGTTGTCTCGGCCTTGAACAATGAAGTAACAAGACTCACTAGCAAGAAGCCTGCGAAAGCGATCAAAGAGAAAGCAATATCTTCCAAGCCTGCGACTCCATATGCTAGGCCTGTGGGGGTTTATGAGAAGAAGCTCCCTCCCCGGGTGAGTGTGAGATATTTGTACCAGCCTGGTGAGCTTGAGGGTGGTGGGAGGCGGGCAACTGATCTGATCTGGTCTTTGAAGGTCTACAACGTTGAGAGAGTTGTCACCAAGCCGAATGAGCCAGTGGTGTATTACCTTTACGATGGGCCCAAGAGAGGGTTTGTTCGTGAGGAGTTGATGGTTGTGCCGCCGGGCACTCAGTTACCACCAGCTGGGCTCTAGCGCGGGTTAGTGTATGTCTTTGTGTCCGTATGCCAGCGTGTGAACACCATCATCCTTGATCCAGCGCTTGGAGTCAAAGGGTGACAGTGTTGTCTTGGTGATGTGCTCACCGAAGATTTGGTGGCCTTTGCTTCTGAGCCTGTCCATCCCGTGCTTGAAGGTTCTCCTGTAGAAGAGGGCGTCCTTGTAATTCTGGTGGGTGATCTCTTACTTTGTGACAACCTTGGTGGTGCCCTTTGCTTTCTTGATGTTTTTGTCGTCATCCAGAAGGATGGAGTACATCTTCGAGCAAAGACACACAGTCTCCGAGATCGGCTTACCCGCGCACTCGTCCTTCATCTTGCCGATGACCTTCTTGTTAAGCTGACTGTGCAAGGGATGGTCCTTTGGATAGTCACTTGTGTCGTAGAGTTCGTCCCGAAGGTTCTCCATGTCTTTGTAGACATCCTCCGTCTTGATCTCGAGGAGTAGGGAGTCTGTGTCTGTGTAGAGTAGGTCTACTCGCGGACCATATTTCAGCTTGAGATGGTTGTAATAGAAGTCGTACATCAGTGTTTTGGAGAGATCAAGGATGCACATGCCTGTGTAGACTGGTCTGTTGAAGAGGATTTTCTCCCTCTGCATCTGGATCCCCGCCGGATTGCTTCCAAAGATCGCTGCTCTAGTAAACAGTGGGCTTGCGATAAGCTTTCTAATCTTGTCTTGCTCGTGCGGTCGGACAAACTTCATGTCGATTCGATTTCTGAGGTTCTCCATTGTCTTACCGAAGACGGAGTTGTTCATGAGCTTGAAGAAGTTCTTCTCAAAGTCGGAAGTGGCCTTTTCCTGAGCTCGGTGTTCAGGGAGATGTATGGCTCCATCCACGCCCTCTGCTCAAACTTGAGGATTTTGTGGATTTTCCTCAACTTCATTCCAAGATCCAGGTACTGCTGGAGTGTCCTGTAATGCAACACGTACCGGGATTTATCGCGTAGTGTAAGGAGCAGCTTCTGTGTCTTGTCCTCTGGCTGCCCCTGTACCAAGGCCCTTTGATAAGGTGACATCCATTCCTTTGGGACGACTTGCTTTTCTGGGGCTAGAGGATAAGCGTTGTGCTCATCGTGCAGCTCCTCTGGGTACTCAAGGTCAACCTCGAGGATGTAACCGATCTTTCTGTTTGACCTCCACTTCCTGATCTGGTGAACTGTTGGAAAGACAGGGCACCATGCGAACTTGCCAACTGGGAGAGGCTGACTCATGGCCCATCCATAGAGATTGTTCGCGTCGAGATACATGATGTAACTTGACTCTTCGTTGGTGTTGTAGTCGCGAAGATATTTATTGTTGGCCTTGCAGTGGCGCCTGCTCTCCATGGATATACCACCTCGCAAGCCTCTTTCAACAAAGAGGTGCATTGACGTCTGTGAGCAGCTCCAGGTTGACTCGTATACTTGAGAAGGGCGTCCCAGGAAAGGCCCGGGCTTGTATAGTAGTGTGCCGGGTCAAGCTTGTAGTGGTTCAGACATGTTTTTCGGAAGTTCTCGAAAACATCAGCCAGAAGAAGCACATCTGTCTCAAGGTAGAGCTCGTGGTAATTTCCAAGCGTCTTGCATCCAAATACCTCCCACACTTTTTGCGCGTGGGCGTATTCTTTATCTGAGATGCCTTCCTTCTTGAGCTCGCTGTAGAAGGCATCCTTCGGCGGGAGAGAGATCTCATCTAATCGAGCCCAAGAGTCCATGTATTCGTATGGGTAAATCCCTTTTTGCAGGAGAAGGCTGCGTTTGGCTTGGTTCTTCTCATGGCTTGCCGTGATTGTGAAGGACTCTGGCTTGTTTGCTTCAACCAGGGCACTGAGGCTTGACTGCATGAACTGCAAGCTGTCAATGAACCTCAGCTTGTCGAGTGAGAAAGAGATGTATTTCTCCATGTTGTTTGGGATGCATTTCAAATCGGAATGCACATCCGCAATTCCACTCATGATGTGGTGTGCATCATAACCCTTCAAGTTGTGAAAGATTACCGGGATTATTTCCGTTTTCGGGCTGGTTCGGAAATAGCTGATGTTGCAATCACTGTGAGCCGCAGCCCGATATTTGCCTGTGATGTGGCAATGATCTTTGACTGCGTCTCGAACAGAGTCTTGGATTACAGACTCCCCACAGAAGAGGCAATCGGCCTGCTCTAATGAATTCTCGGGGGGGGGGCCTGCCTTTGGTTTCTTGGCCCGATAAATGGAAACGCTTCCAATTCACCATCCTCGCCCTGGATGAAAGTTTTGAATGTCTTTTGGTAACATTTGTTGGTGTGCCGATGAACGAAGCCCAAATATTCTCCGGTGTTTGGGTCATAGGCCGCAATGGCATCCCTGTGGTTCTCCTTGATGAGAGGCTTGCCACAGATGTGACAATCTGTTGCACGGTTGAAATCTGCCCAGTCTGCTCTTGTCATGGAGAGTGGTTCCTTGCGTTGCAGCTCGTCTCTGATCTCTCCTTCCAGCTGCTGACGGCTGTTAAGAAAGAGTGACACCGAGTTCTCTCCTCTGTATAGATAAGGACCCTTTGTCTCTCCATCAGAGCGAACGGCTAACATGCAGAACCCGCAGGGTTTATGCACGGATGTTTCAGTGGTACTGCTCTGTGATGGGTCTGGTGTGCAACCGTGGACTTTTTCGACTATGCTTTCGAAGTCGGCATAGATAACCCAAGGCTTCTTCATCTGGTTCTGGAAGTTCTGGAAGTAAAGGAAGTTTTCACCTTCTTTTGGCATTTCAGCTCGTACCGGCCTACCGTTGACTCCCCTGCAGTAGAAGAGATGGTCAGTAAGAAACCGTTCTGAAGAAAAAGCTTGGAGACACCTGTCACAGTGATGCATACGGCGCCCTACGTTGTACTCACTGTGTAGGAGCCTGCTCATGCTCTTGATGTAGCAGTAATGCGAGGTGTGCATATCTGTGAGCATCATCAGATTGATCCTTCGCAGATTGGGGTCCTCTAACTCACTGACTCTGATTACAACCACCTTATTGTTCTGCAATCCATAAATGTTGATTGGAAGGTTGTTTTGACGCTCAACCTTGGATATCTGACTCAGTGGTGTTGGAAAATCGATTCCAGTGAAGTCTAGGCCATCATCAGTGGAATAACTACCTGTTCTGTTTGTGTTAACATTTACAGGGAACAATGCTGATCGCAGTGCCCAGCGGAGACACTGGTTATCTCTGTTCTTCACATTGATGATAGCCTGCTTTGGTCTGAGTTTTGATGGGGTTGGGATAAATGTGCCACCTCGTAGTGGTTCATACATCCCGAACTCAAGGTAAACAGTTTTGATTTTATCAATCACCCAACCAGAACCCATCTGCTGCCATCTGGCAATCTCTTCCTTAAAACCATTGACAATGCCTTCCAGGATGCCCTCCTCTCGCAGCTTATAGAGATGTGTTACAATCAGTGGGTTAACGTTCCAAAAGAAGTGATCAATTTCTCGATTGCCATCGCCTTCCATTGAAAAGTGAACATCGAATGACAAAGTGACCTTCACTCCACCAAGCTCTGTAACTTCGCGTGCTATTGTCTGGATAATAGCCGCCCTATTAGCTATGAAGAATGAATCGAGGTCCTTGATTTGGTAGTCATCAGGGACGTTCATCTTGTAGCCATGGAACCAATCACCAAAGTAGTCTTGGTTCCTTGGGTTAAAGTCAAGACCTTGAGCCGCCATGTTCATATCGATCTGCTGTGCCATTGCCATGTGGGTGGGTATATACAGGGGGTGTGATTTCTCCAATTGGTAATACCCCCACCCCTGGGGTGGTGATCTCGTACCGGAGCAGCATATATAAACAGACTAGAGTAGTATGGGGGGGGGGGGGGGGGGGGAGGGGTTGGTGCATTCGGGATCACCCAAAATAAGCCCCAAAGGCCCGAATTACCGCCCCACGGATGAATGCAATGAATCCGTGGGGCGGTAATTCGGGCCTTTGGGGGCTTATTTTGGGTGATCCCGAATCACCCCCCATACTACTTCTGTGTTCTTTCTGTAAAATGGAAACAGAAACTATGTTTCATTTCTTATGCAATTGTCCTCACTCGTATGCATTTTGGAAAGATTTCGAGAAGTATTATTTTTCTTTGACAAGAAAGCCAGTTCACCTTACTCTAAAAGATATCGTTCTTGGTATCTTATTACTGGAATGCCCCTTACTTAATTATTTACTACTTGTGGGAAAAATATATCTCTGGAATTGCAGAAGAAATGAAGCACTTCCTAACATAGATAGTTACAAAATTAAAGTCAATATAAAATATGAAACAGAAAAGTACATATGTTGTAAAAATAAGAGTTTTAAATAAATTAATGGAAAAATGGAAAATATAACTTACTTTTAGCTTGTAATAGCTCTGATGTATCAATGCAAGATTTGTAAGTATGTAAACAGATAAGTATGTGAGTATGTAAAAGTATGAGTGCGTCTGTGTGTGTGTGTACGTGTGCTGTGTGCGAATATGTTGAGAGTGCTGTATTCATTTATGTAATATTTTGTACTGATGTAGTAAATAAAATAATAAAAATAAAAAAATATAAAAAAAAAGTTTTGAACGTAGGCTATCCTGAAAAAAAAATTATCTATCTCTCACTGTTACCAGCTATTACTGACTCCTCCGGCATGCTTGAACGAGAAAAACAACTCACTGAAAAACATTTATATTATATCATTCATTGGAGCTACCTGAGCTACCGCCTGTAGCTAAAAATATTAAAAAAGAAAATTGCAGACAAGTTCATTGTTAAAGAAGCTAGCTTTGTCACGCTGTCTGAGTAAGACCAATGGGCTTAATATGCAAATATTCTATCATAAGAGTGAATCCGTCAAAACATCAGGTTTATTATTTATCAAAACTCACCTGCAGGATTGCTGCCAATTGATAGCTGTTTAACGGATCCAGACAAAGACTCTTCTTGTCCTTCATGCACTTGCATTTCTACAATTTGGTTAAATAGATCTAAATACAGTGATAAATATTGAAGAATTACTTTAAGAAAATTCTGGGGTGAAAGTAAGACAATCATCTTTGGATGGAATTCTCTGCATTGATCTCATGAATTGTTAACGCTCATACTTATGAGTAAGACTGTAGTCGATAGTGATATGGGTACAGGCAATTTTTTAAACTGAAGTTCAAAGGTTTCACAAAGTATAATACATATTGAGATATAATATTTTCTTAAAAGTTTTCCAAAGTTAAATGGGTTGCACGTTGTGTCTTGATAAAATCACTTAAACCAACACTCTGGAATGAAAATGATGACCATCCTCGGACCTTGATGGATTAAGACATCTTCGAAATCCCAAGATGGGAAAAGCTGTAACATAAGGCTTTATATAGCCGGTTTCATTAATTTTCTATTCCAAACCGAGTGCGAGTAAATATTGACATTCCTAGCTCAAACTTACCCGTTTGCTTGACGATAGTACGTAGTTCAAGAACACCGATAATGGGGTCGTGGTCCAACAGATCTTTTCTCTCCCTATTTGGTGCCTTTCGACGATCGACTTCTTGCTGATCTTTCTTAGGTAGGTCACTGCTGGGGTCTTCAGCATCCGCAAACTCAAAGGGCCTCACTGAATGTACTCTGATGTCTCCAAACAGAGAGCGATTGTTAGAGCCCGAAATGGTAAAGAAAACAAAATTATCCTTGTGAGAGATATAACCACGACTGTCTCTTTGTTTCTCTTTACTTCGAGAGCTCAACTCATAAGTTGGCAAAGTCGCATTCACTGAATTAAATTCCTCGTCTTCTAAGTTTTCTGTGCTCAAGTTAAAGTCTCCTCCTATGATAAAACAGGATACGTTCTTCTCCTGACATACCTCTTGCAAGAAGCAAGTGAGACCATTAAAAGCTTTTATTTTTAACTCCTGTTTCATCTTGTAAGGCCCATGCCACGAGACAGCTAAGAAGGGTGTATATTTAGAAGCTTCACCTCGACTCTGTAACTTAACTATTGCAGTACGTCTAAGAACCTCACTTGTGTCTATATCAGATCTTTTGTCCAACCTTTCCTTGATTATCGTACTTGATGTGGCCGTAGTATCCACAGGCTCGCCATCGAAATCGTTCTTACGCCACATCACTGCTGATTCACTTCCATTAGCAACGAAGCCATAGTCACATGTACCACTGACATCGACTACTTTTTCCTTGAAACATCCGGGAAGTTCTTGACAAAATATCACAGACGCGGAAAAGTTGCGAATGTTTGTCGATAACAGCATCCTTCGGTCATCTACACTTCCCTTCCCGCTGCTCTTCCCGTTCATGTTGACTGTTTTTACAAAGTAGCTTGGTAATGGAGCAGACTTCAGACGCGCATTCTGAGTGGCTTCCTTCAATTCGCAGTCGTTTTCAAGATGGGTTGGCAGTGTAAGTTCTGATATTGTAGGATCATCCATACTGCTCCTCGTCGGTCTATTGTCTGCCGGGTGATTCGTGATGAAGCAATTCAGCCTAAAGCAAAAAATAAGACACGAAAGTTCTACAATAACTCGAAACGATATCTGCACCGGAAAAATTGACTGGACGTTGAATGTAAATTCAAAGCTTCAAGAGTGCCATAATTTTGTAGAAGACGTCTGACCGCTATCTCACCTCCTAGCCGGTTTTACTCACATATTAAGTGAAGGGCCGGTAGCGAGACACAGTCCTCGATTGTAGCGCGGGTAATAACACCGACGTAAGCGGGTACCTGATTTTCGATAAAAATAAAATCCGGATCACCGTCGCCTACTGAAGTTAGTTAATAAAGTTTGATTTCGTACAGTTTACGTCGGAAAAGTGGCCATCCTCTTTTTAAAGACAGTTTTAAGCGAGCCTCGGTCTTTGTTTTGGTGCGACACGTAGGCTCGTGTTTATTGAGCGAATCACGTGACAAAACAGGTGCACACACGGATGTTTTACAGGATAAAAAACTTTCACATATAGAGTGAACAAAAAATCGTCGAATTCTATACTGTTAAATACCATGAAATGAAAAGCGATACATGAAAGTATTGCTCAATCCTTTTCACTTCAATGATCACACTTAAAGATTTCGTCGACAGCTTAAATGTTGGAATATAACATTGACCGGCTGTTTGACTAAGCTATAGGAGTGAAAGTTCACTTAAACTGCTGATACTCGACATTGAATAATTTCATCTCCATGCAAAGAAAATCCGACACTTAGCATAATTAATGCGAACTTTCATCAAAAATTTAATTGTTCTTTCTGCAATGATTGAAATATAATCACTTTGACTTCATTCAGCTAAACTGACATTTTCTGTTTATCCGGCAGAAGATTGTTTCAAGGGCAATGGATTGAGATTATGGTGATTATGGTGTCCGGACGCAAATAGCGTTTGACACGACAGGCAAAAAGAGAAGGACTATTTCGAATAGAAGTTTCGAAGCGAGGCATTGCTGTTAAGCAGCCATTTTTGTAA
This sequence comes from Dendrophyllia cribrosa, assembly GCA_024195265.1. Classification (NCBI taxonomy): domain Eukaryota; kingdom Metazoa; phylum Cnidaria; class Anthozoa; order Scleractinia; family Dendrophylliidae; genus Dendrophyllia; species Dendrophyllia cribrosa. Next base: position 37,373,475 of record JAJLRJ010000010.1, read on the forward strand.
TAAAAACTGGTTGTTGTGAATTTTAATGACAAAATTTGTAAAAAATTAATATGTCGTTCATTCTAACATGCGTCAGTTAACCAGGAAAAGTGTACTTCATCTGAGAGCACTTTTATTGCCTAAACAATTCTTGGATGGAATACTAAATTTCAAGTTGAAATTGACACAACATCTGCATCTTCTACAGAAATGAATCGGTCATTACTTTTTTACATTTCAATGAACCTTGTTTTGTCTCCATGTTTTAAAAATGATATTTTTTTACTGCCATACGGAAACTTTGCCGGTATTGCTTGCGGCGTACGCGCATTTTACTGAATATAGTCTGGTGAGCTTGGTAACCAGAAATATCAGCTCATTTTGTAAACAGATCTAAAAAAGTATTGTTGAATATCCGATTTAAATGTCTAGTTAGTATGATTCTGAAGTTGTTTCTGACACAAAGATGACTCATGCAAAGACTATCAGAAACTTAACAAACTGGGTTAGCCAGGACTATGAGAGACCGATCCAAACGGGGTTCTAAAAGGACAGAAAAAAGATTAACATCAGTTTTATAAACGTTATGGGAACGCTACACTTAGAAAATTCACTTAGCAACTGGTTAATGCAAAAGCGATTTTGTGTCGACAATTTTATTTTTCACTTTTGCGGGACAAGTTGAGATTCACAGGCCCGCGTTAAGGTGGCTCCAAGTAGTTTCTTTTTGTTCCTGACACTTCCCTTTTTGAATGCACTGATACATAATGTTACTTTAGTTCAATGAATCCGAGCTTAGACGAGCCGAGAAAAGTCGAGAACGCCGGTAGAAAAGGCTGGAACAGTTCTTTATTACGTCTCCTGTAACTGATAAGAGCGACGCTGATGCACTTTGGATCTTTGTTTGACCCTTTTTGTTTTGTTTTTAACCTGTTTCACTCCAGTTCTCATACGAAAGCTGTTTAGCCGCCATCTTGAACTTTCTTTCATCTACCAACACGACCGTCTCGTATTTCCTTTTACAGATAACTGGTAACTTGCCAGCCAAGTCTCTGGTCAGCGAGCCGATGGTTTTAAAGTTGCAAGAAAAAAATCACGTTTTGTAACAGCACCTTTAAATTAGTAGATAGGAAAGAAGGGTTCTGGCACACTCCTCGGCCGCTCCTTTTTAGCACAAATAATAATTTATTTTACCTTTCCCCTACTTTTAGCACTAACTCACAAATTGCACGCGCGCGCACCAAAATTGTTCCAAATCCACGTGTCCCGACTCTCCAGAATCACAAAAAAACAACAAGAAAGTCTGCTCAATTTCCAGCATAACCCACTCATCTCTGCAAAAAAACAACACAAATTCTTCCAAATTTTAGAAAAAATTCAATCAAATTCCATGTTATTCGAAAAAGTTTGACAAAATTCAATTAAATTCCATGTTGTTTGACAAAGGGCGGCCTCGTCGTTCGCGCCAGAACCCTTCTTTCCTATCTACTGGGGGGGGGGGGGATGAGGGATTAAAGGAGGGGAAAAATTCTCTCCCAAAATTCTGTCGCCGGGAAAATCTGGTGGTGGAAAAATCTCTCCCGGGAAAATCAACAGGAGAAAAGAATTCATTTCCCCCAGAAAATCAACCCACATGAAAACTGAATTTATTTCCGCAGGTTCGAAAATGAAATAGTCACATGAAAAAGAATTTGAATTTCAAATTTCATTCTCAGGGGAGAACGAAATTTGAATTTGAAATTCTTTTTCCTCCAGCTTTTTTTGGGAGAGGAAAATTTCCATCCCAATCTCAAAAAATCTTCTCACAGATTTCCTCATGCTGAGTTTTTCTATCTTCCATCTTGATCAAAGCAAAGTTTTCCGCTTTCACATCATATCCCAATCTTTTCAGCAGATGAAACAAAACAAACTGGGAGGATAGAAATTTCTTTCTCCCTCAAAATGGATGATGAAAGCGAGCGAAGCGACCTCACCTGCTCAGAGGATGAATCAATGAGCGAAGATGAAACTCCAACAACATCTGACGAGGAATTCATTGTCTCAGATACAGAGGAAAAAGAAGCAGACTCAATGGAAGAACTCGTTGAGGAAAATGAAAAGCTCAGAAAGGAAAACAAGATTCTCAAAAAGCAAAATGAAATCCTCTGGTGGAAACTGAAAGAAAGCGGTGTATCCCAATGAATATGAATGACAAACATTCATATTCTGACGCGCGTTATTGACATATGGCGGCCAATCAAAAAATGCCATTTCGGCATTGTGTCTAACGCGTTAGACAGTTTTTTGGGGGATAAATTGGATCAATTTTGTCTAACGCGTTAGACACCAAGCTTTTCCACATCACTCAGCGGAACCCAAGAATTGAATTTATCGGGATATCCTTTCCACTTAACTAAAGCTTTCTTTTTCTTCTGGTCCCGGCGAAGAACCTTTTCAATGCGAAAAATATCTTGCGTTGTCCTTTGAACTTCCGCCTCGTAAAATGATCCAGTTATTTTTTCTCCCAACAGATCGACTAATTTATACGTCGGAGGATTTGTGTTTAAAACCTCATCGATAACAAATATCTCTTCGGTCCAGTTTGGGGTGAAACCTTTGTCGAATATCTTTCGTTTGTATTTTGAAATTCGGACTTTATCGCCGATCTTGAATTTTGCTGGGTTGTGTTTTGCATAAAGTAAATCTCCGTATAAATTAGCGAAAACCTTTTTCTCATTTTTCCGTTCGCTGGCCTGCGCTGGGGTCATCCGAATGCTCGAATGAAAACGGTGATTATATTGATCCACTAACTCATCTAGTTTGTCAAAAAACACCGTATTATTGTTAGCGCTAAACATCCGGGTGATTCGTGATGAAGCAATTCAGCCTAAAGCAAAAAATAAGACACGAAAGTTCTACAATAACTCGAAACGATATCTGCACCGGAAAAATTGACTGGACGTTGAATGTAAATTCAAAGCTTCAAGAGTGCCATAATTTTGTAGAAGACGTCTGACCGCTATCTCACCTCCTAGCCGGTTTTACTCACATATTAAGTGAAGAGCCGGTAGCAAGACACAGTCCTCGATTGTAGCGCGTGTAATAATACCGACGTAAGCGGGTACCTGATTTTCGATAAAAATAAAATCCAGATAACCGTCGCCTACTGAAATTAGTTAATAAAGTTTGATTTCGTGCAGTTTACGTCGGAAAAGTGGCCATCCTCTTTTTTAAGACAGTTTTAAGCGAGCCTCGGTCTTTGTTTTGGTGCGACACGTAGGCTCGTGTTTATTGAGCGAGTCACGTGACAAACAGGTGCACACACGGATGTTTTACAGGATAAAAAACTTTCACATATAGAGTGAACAAAAAATCGTCGAATTCTATACTGTTAAGTACCATGAAATGAAAAGCGATACATAAATGTATTGCTCAATCCTTTTCATTTCAATGTTCACACTTAAAGATTTCGTCGACAGCTTAAATGTTGGAATATAACATTGACCGGCTGTTTGACTAAGCTATAGGAGTGAAAGTTCACTTAAATTGCTGATACTCGACATTGAATCATTTCATCTCCATGCAAAGAAAATCCGACACTTAGCATAATTAATGCGAACGTTCATCAAAAATTTAATTGTTCTTTCTGCAATGATTGAAATATAATCACTTTGACTTCGTTCAGCTAAACTGACATTTTCTGTTTATCCGGCAGAAGATTGTTCAAGGGCAATGGATTGAGATTATGGTGATTATGGTGTCCGGACGCAAATAGCGTTTGACACGACAGGCAAAAAGAGAAGGACTATTTCGAATGGAAGTTTCGAAGCGAGGCATTGCTGTTAAGCAGCCATTTTTGTAATAAAAACTGGTTGTTGTGAATTTTAATGACAAAATTTGTAAAAAATTAATATGTCTTTCATTCTAACATGCGTCAGTTAACCAGGAAAAGTGTACTTCATCTGAGAGCACTTTTATTGCCTAAACAATTCTTGGATGGAATACTAAATTTCAAGTTGAAATTGACACAACATCTGCATCTTCTACAGAAATGAATCGGTCATTACTTTTTTACATTTCAATGAACCTTGTTTTGTCTCCATGTTTTAAAAATGATATTTTTTTACTGCCATACGGAAACTTTGCCGGTATTGCTTGCGGCGTACGCGCATTTTACTGAATATAGTCTGGTGAGCTTCGTAACCAGAAATATCAGCTCATTTTGTAAACAGATCTAAAAAAGTATTGTTGAATATCCGATTGAAATGTCTAGTTAGTATGATTCTGAAGTTGTTTCTGACACAAAGATGACTCATGCAAAGACTATCAGAAACTTGACAAACTGGGTTTGCCAGGACTATGAGAGACTGATCCAAACGGGGTTCTAAAAGGACAGAAAAAAAGATTAACATCAGTTTTATAAACGTTATGGGAACGCTACACTTAGAAAATTCACTTAGCAACTGGTTAATGCAAAAGCGATTTTGTGTCGACAATTTTATTTTTCACTTTTGCGGGACAAGTTGAGATTCACAGGCCCGCGTTAAGGTGGCTCCAAGTATTTTTTTTTTGTTCCTGACACTTCCCTTTTTGAATGCGCTGATACATAATTTTACTTTAGCTCAATGAATCCGAATTTGAGAGTCCAGGCTTAGACGAGCCGAGAAAAGTCGAGAACGCCGGTAGAAAAGGCTGGAACAGTCCTTGATTACGTCTCCTGTAACTGATAAGAGCGACGCTGATGCACTTTGGATCTTTGTTTGACCCTTTTGTTTTGTTTTGTTTTGTTTTTAACCTGTTTCACTCCAGTTCTCACGACGAAAGCTGTTTCCCCGCCATCTTGAACTTTCGTTCATCTACCAACACGACCGTCTCCTATTTCCTTTTACAGATAACTGGTAACTTGCCAGCCAAGTCTCTGGTCAGCGAGCCGATGGTTTTAAAGTTGCAAGAAAAAAAATCACGTTTTGTAACAGCACCTTTATTGGATTATATGTTTCAGCTGTACACCTTTAAAGTAAGTACTCAGCAGATAAACATTTAGTTGTGACCCAAAAAACACTACATTTGTTGCCGTCCATAAGCGGGCAACTTTCCCACGCGAATACTCAATCGAAGGCATGGACACACACAAACCCTATATATTTTAACCTTCCATAATAATTCAATAATAATAATTGGAAATTATTCCTCAGTTTAATGAGGGTGACACGCAATCGATAATTCATTTCAATATTGTTCTACACTCTACGTGCCTTATACTTCTATTATTGTTTATGTCCGGGGGGGGGGGGAGGGGTGGTGGGTTATTTTACCGAAATCACGCCTAAATAGACAACTACTAGTTGCTAACCTAAGCTAAATTAGAAGATAAATAACAATAAATGCGAAAAGTGAATAACAAAACCTATAATTATTACAAATACTTTCCTTCACGTTAAAAACTAAAATTTCAACTACCCGAAGTATAACAGCCCCACAGAACCCTTTACCTTACCGTTTCCTACGTGAACACCTCTCCTTTCAATTCAAGAGAGTGTAAAATCGGCGGTTTTAGTTTCAACCTTCCTCGCTTTTAACAGTGTTTTATATTACAGTTTATTTTACCATCATACTATACCCCATTGTCCGTTTAGTCTTTAATTTCTACATATCACATTATAATCTATAGAACAGAGCTTTGGAACAGAACAAGGCTTGTACTGTGCTGCAATGATGTTTCACAAAAGATATTTTTGACATACCTTATTTACTAGAGGCGTTTATTCAAGAGAGATGTTTAATTCTGATGGGGCGTTTATTTTTGGGGATGTGAAATTTGGAATTAAAAAGGCTACGGTTCAGAAGCTATTATTTATATAGCAAAAACGATTAGTCTCAAGATCAACTTTGTGACCAGAACTTGGAATTGATAATGCGATACTAATTATATTGAAATATGTAATTGTACTGAATCCATTTTGAGAGTGTTTCAAATTCCAAATAACCGCTCCTTTTCTATCAGGCTCTTCCTCCGTTTAAAATTCTAGAAATTTCAATTTGCATCCGATTCAAAGTTTTGGAATAACCTTGAGATACATGTTAGTTTCACGAAAGGTGCAGGATTTTGTGTATATAGTTTAATGTTTTTTCCAAATTATGTAAAAAAAAATTGTGAAACACAAGTAAAATCATGATAAAATATCTAATTTACACATTTAACTGATACACGGCTAAAACTGCCATAAGTAGAATTATTCATATTTGCGATTTCTTTCAAAGATGAAATAAAATCAGGAGTGAAACTCTCTGCAAACATTATAGCTGCACCATATGGGTCATGATTGGGATGACTGTGTGAGTCAATAACCATTATGGAACCATTGGGATAGACCAGAAAAGAAATGGTCTTGTTGTCGTAGATAAACAGGGCAGCACAACGCGAAGCATTATTACTGGCTGTTTGCGTTAAGGACTCAAGGTGATGTTTGAGTGTGGACTCGACATGTTTGTCTTCAAGCTTCACAGGATTTAAGGACTCAAGGACTTCCATGAAGGGCTTAGACAAGGAGGGATTAAAGTACAATTCAGCGGCTTCTTCAGCAGTCAGGAATGGATGAGGGTGGGTTGTGGAATCGTACAGCTCATTGCCTTTTCTCATACAAGAAAGGAGAAGGTCGCTCCAGTCACTGGACAAATCCTCATCACTGGACGGCTGGATGTCAGTAGCTAGGAAATGGTGGGAAATTGCCATGGAAATTATGCTGCAGGCATTGCTGCTATCGCGACCATCGATATTTGACTGGCAGAAGTCATAGACCCAGGAATAGACGTTGCCATGAAGATGGTGCAATTGTGGTGCAATGCTGTCATCATCATCATCTTTATTTAATTCATTAATAATAAAAAGTGGATTTCAAGTGAGCCGTATTATAACATCATAATAAAAAACAAAATTTTCAAAAAGGTAACGACTTTCTTTAAAGTAAACATGTTTCAGATGAAACTTCATCCATTTTCAGTACAAGCAAAAGAACCCGCTAGTGGGATCCGAAACATGCGTACACTAAAAAAGTCGTTACCTTTTTGCATATTATTTCCTGCCTGCTGGCTCTGCGGAAAAAAACAAAATCCATTCTGCAGAGTATAGCAAAACAACCCGGTCGAATGTGGAATGTCAAAATTCCTCGAACAAACCCACGAACAAATACAAAAAGATATATACATTTTCAACTAGTAGTAAGCAAGGTTTAGTGTAAAGTGCATTTGGCAGAAATGCACGTGGGGACGCAAGGATTATGTCATTCGCCCCTGAAAAATCTTCGGGGGGCGGGGCTAAATTGGTGTCTAGCTATACATACATAGATCATTCCCGCTAGCGTGAGAGAAGGCGCTGAAATTAGGATGCGTCTCCTTTGTTGAACGTAAAAAAAAACTCATGGGGCCCCTAAAATAAAACGTCATTACTGGTATACTTTAATCAAGTTTTGAGCGTAGGCTGTCCTGAATAAATTTATCTATCTCTCACTGTTACCAGCTATTACTGACTCATTCGGCATGCCTGAACGAGAAAAACAACTCAAAAACATTTCGATTATATCTTTCATTGGAGCTACCTGAGCTACCGCCTGCAGCTAAAAATATTAAAATAACTTTGCAGACAAGTTCATGGCAACACACATTGTTAGAGGCGCTAGCTTTGTCACGCAGTCTGAGTAAGACCAATGGCAACCTCGTTCCCAGGGTCTCTCTTATTCCCGCCCCCTGGAGCGAGAGAGAGAGAGACCCTGGCTCAGGCTGGTCACGTGTCTCCCAGAATCTGGGAGATTCCAATTAAAGGACACGGGGGAGGGGCGGCAAAGTGTGAAATATGTCTGCTCTAGTTGGGCATTGCGAAACAAATGCAAACGCGTTCGGCGGCTCGCGAAAAATGTGAAGCGGCGGTCATCCTCAGACTTGAAAGTGTAAGTTGCTTTAGGATCAGAGGAATTGTCACGGCGCTTGAAGATTTAGCGCAGTAAAGCTAATTTTGAAGTTGCTGCAGAATGCAATCCAATTTTATTACTTGACGCCGCAAAGCTCGCGCTCTTGATTTATGGTATTGTTCCGGACTGGGATGAATTATCGCTACATACTGCTTAACAGGCGATCTTTAAGCTTCATTCGAAAGGCACATTAAAGTGCTGCCGTCTGTTCTCTGACGATGGCAAAGCAAGAAAGAAGCGGCCGCCACGGACCAAATGTTTGCACGCTGATCAACAGTACACTTTTATAACAGGAAACGATCGAGAGAAGACAATGAAAGCTTTTATTCTTCGTGTGTGAGGCATGTTGTTTAGTTACTATGTTCACCAGTTCCAGTCGTTTGGATGTCTATACATTGTTCATTTATATACTTGTGAATTTTTTAGCAACAATTTTATCCATGCGTATTGTTTATTCGCTTTCGTTTGAATCCTTTGACTGAACCTTCGTTATTTCAATTTTAGGATTTTGTTCATATTATGTTCAGTTCGAAAATTATAAGTTGTCAGGATCTTTTGTCCTTCTATTTATTGAGTTTTTAAACGGCAGGCATAACATAAACAGCAAAATTGAAGCACTTTTCACGGCCAAAGAGATTTCTAACATCCCTATTCGGTTGACGATATAAAAGCCTGGGATGTTTTATCTGTTTTATTCCGGGTCTTGCTATATTAAATCACAGAGAATTTTTTACGTCTTTTATATATATCTTGCAATACAGATTCCTATTTTCAACAAGAGGTTATGGAACATGGAACATAATTTATTTCACAGCCACAGCTGAAACAACAACCGTCGCGCACAGCACGAGCCTTACCACTGTAAAGAAAACAAGGCAACGTTACAAATACTGTCTACCCCTCCTTAGGATTATAATTGTCCACGAGACACGTGACCAGCCTGAGCCAGGGTCTCTCTCTCTCGCTCCAGGGGAGGGAAGAAGAGAGACCCTGGGAACGAGGTTGGACCAATGGGCTTAATATGCAAATATTCTATCATAAGAGTGAATCCGTCAAAACATCAGGTTTATAATTTATCAAAACTCACCTGCAGGATTGCTGCCAATTGATAGCTGTTTAACGGATCCAGACAAAGACTCTTCTTGTCCTTCATGCACTTGCATTTCTACAATTTGGTTAAATAGATCTAAATACAGTGATAAATATTGAAGAATTACTTTAAGAAAATTCTGGGGTGAAAGTAAGACAATCATCTTTGGATGGAATTCTCTGCATTGATCTCATGAATTGTTAACGCTCATATTTATGAGTAAGACTGTAGTCGATAGTGATATGGGTACAGGCAATTTTTTAAACTGAAGTTCAAAGGTTTCACAAAGGTATAATACATATTGAGATATAATATTTTCTTAAAAGTTTTCCAAAGTTAAATGGGTTGCACGTTGTGTCTTGATAAAATCACTTAAACTAACACATTGGAATGAAAATGATGACCATCCTCGGACCTTGATGGATTAAGACATCTTCAAAATCCCAAGATGGGAAAAGCTGTAACATAAGGCTTTATGTAGCCGGTTTCATTAATTTTTTATTCCAAACCGAGTGCGAGTAAATATTGACATTCCTAGCTCAAACTTACCCGTTTGCTTGACGATAGTACGTAGTTCAAGAACACCGATAATGGGGTCGTGGTCCAACAGATCTTTTCTCTCCCTATTTGGTGCCTTTCGACGATCGACTTCTTGCTGATCTTTCTTAGGTAGGTCACTGCTGGGGTCTTCAGCATCCGCAAACTCAAAGGGCCTCACTGAATATACTCTGATGTCTCCAAACAGAGAGCGATTGTTAGAGCCCGGAATGGTAAAGAAAACAAAATTATCCTTGTGAGAGATATAACCAGGACTGTCTCTTTGTCTCTCTTTACTTCGAGGGCTCAACTCATAAGTTGGCAAGGTCACATTCACTGAATTAAATTCCTCGTCTTCTAAGTTTTCTGTGCTCAAGTTAAAGTCTCCTCCTATGATAAAACAGGATACGTTCTTCTCCTGACATACCTCTTGCAAGAAGCAAGTGAGACCATTAAAAGCTTTTATTTTTAACTCCTGTTTCATCTTGTAAGGCCCATGCCACGAGACAGCTAAGAAGGGTGTATATTTAGAAGCTTCACCTCGACTCTGTAACTTAACTATTGCAGTACGTCTAAGAACCTCACTTGTGTCTATATCAGATCTTTTGTCCAACCTTTCCTTGATTCTTGTACTTGATGTGGCCGTAGTATCCACAGGATCGCCATCGAAATCGTTCTTACGCCACATCACTGCTGATTCACTTCCATTAGCAACGAAGTCATAGTCACATGTACCACTGACATCGACTACTTTTTCCTTGAAACATCCGGGAAGTTCTTGACAAAATATCACAGACGCGGAAAAGTTGCGAATGTTTGTCGATAACAGCATCCTTCGGTCGTCTACACTTCCCTTCCCGCTGCTCTTCCCGTTCATGTTGACTGTTTTTACAAAGTAGCTTGGTAATGGAACAGACTTCAGACGCGCATTCTGAATGGCTTCCTTCAATTCGTAGTTTTCAAGAAGGGTTCGCAGTGTAAGTTCTGATATTGTAGGATCATCCATACTGCTCCTCGTCGGTCTATTGTCTTCCGGGTGCTTTGTGATACTTGCCTAAAAGCAAACAAAAGACTCGAGGGTTCTACAATAAGTCATGCTATTTTAAGCGATTAGACAGTGAGTCAGCTAAATTATGCACCGTTACCATATAACGCAATCGTATTTAGGAGGCAGGAACAAGGCAAATTTTATAATTTTCTGAAATAAAATTGACTTCCCTTATGCCTTGCTGTGTTCAGTGGTGAATGTAGGGGAAAGCTAAGTAAGCCAGTCCTTCCACTTATTTTGCAAAATTAATAACATGTAATGAGGCCGGAAAGGCCGAAAAATGGTTTCCATTCTGATAAATCAACGAAACTGCAAATACCGTAACCGATATATTGCGTAACATTGGATCAGTACTGGACCGATCAAACAATGTAAAAAGGCATTCTTTTCGAATTTCTTTTCCATTCTGAATCATTTTAACCCAAAGTTCCCACCCTTTGAAACTTTCGTGCCCCTTTGGCGGTTTGAGAGAGATTTCACTTAATGTTCGCTAAAACTCGTTCATAGCTCGACATCTTTTATAATAAATATTGTCAGCGCGTTGAGATTTTTAAACGCGCATTAATTTTGTTGTTGTTGTTTTTCTTATTAATTATTAATTAATTAATTATTAACTGGCAAGAGCAATGTTCGCGAATAGGAGCGGCGAAACCGTGACGAGGAGAACGAGGAGAACGCAAGTTGAGTTACTGCTCGATAATCGCGGTAGCTATTTGTTCTTGCGTAAACAAACCCGGTTAAGCTATGTCACGTGCGAGCTAAATGGCAGTTTTCGCTACCCTTTGCTATACTTCAACTCGTGAAATCCCTACCCTTTTATATACCTCCAACCTAAAAAGGTACCCCTTTTGGGCGGAGCATCGCCGTATAGCCCATAAAAGGGCCGGGCCGAGCGCCTATTAATCGCCTGATTACTTCCCGAATTGTACTCCACTCAGTTCAATTACTTTTACTTAGAGCAGTTTTCAATTGAGTGTCGTAAAACCAAAACCAAAGTAATTACTCTGACCAATCACAGCAGTCGTAAACAATCCAATGAACCAATCAGAGCTCGAAGCAATTACATGTCGGCAGCAACAAGCGCGGGAAAACGCGTGCGAGCAAGTCACGATTGGTTTTAATTTTACTTTTGATTGGTCGAGAAAGTGGCGCGAGATTTTTAGCCAATCACAAGGCGTACTTCCGACACTCAATTGAAAACTGCTCTATGCGCAATAGGTAAAGGCGCATACGACGTATAGTTGACTTACAGAATAAATCGAGCACAATGAGAAAGGAAAAATTTTGACCTCCACTCAAATTTTGCTTGCAGGTAGGCCCGACGCCTACCCGATAGCTTCATGGCAACGCCGAATGATTGTTGGAGTTCCCCCATTTTAATGGATGGCGATGTAGACGTTTCGATTTTCTCGGACCGATTTGGGTATGCATTGGGTACAGGCAATCGTCTATGAGTTAAATCCTTATGGACTTCTCTGGTACAGGCCGGTTTAATCACACGACACGATTTTTAGGCCCTATTCCTTTACCGTCGGTAACGCGGGGATGAAAACCGGCCCAGTTCATAAACATCTGATCTGAGATGGACTGAATTTTGCCCTATAAATAAACCTCTCCGATCCCCTTCGCGTTTTCCCCTCGTGCGAAAGTATTGCATTCTTATGGCTGGCGATGTGGACGGTATACACGTTTCGATTTCTCAGACCGATTGGGGTATGCATTGGGTACAGGCAGAAGTCTATGAGTTGAATCCTAATCAGGAACTTATGGTACTTATGGCGCGCGCATTCAACGTGCACGTGCTCACTTTGAAGTTTTTTTGAACGTCGTGGCACACATTTTTAAATCACACTGAAGAAGGGCTCAGCCACTTTTTAAAAAGATTTAAACCTTTTTACTTTAGGATTTAACCAGAGTGTCGCGCATCACTGAAAACATCTGTTTTCTCCGTTTTACTTATGGTACAGGCCGGTTTAATCACACGACACGCGTGATTTGTAGGCCCTATTCCTTTACCGTCGACGCGAGGCTGAAAATCGACCCAGTTCATAAACAAAGCAGCGCCTTTTGTGCAGGCTAACCTTTTATTAAAAATTTGGACAATTTTTAATTATATGGCAGAAAACCTTATGCCAAAACAAACGTACAATTACTCTTCGCCACATAGTAGCGTCACTGTACCGTGCAAGGGGTGCGAGGGGGGAGTACTCGTCATATCTTTTTGAGGTCACAATTTGCAGATTGGTACCGCTTAGGGTGCTAAAATGTTAAATGACCACCGTTAGAATTATCTCGGTACCTCATATTTAGGGTGTTCAGGGGCGGATCCAGGGGGGGTGGATTGGGTGGCTAGCCACCCCCCTTTAGACCATCGGCAGGGGTTTCATTAAGGGCCGGGCAGTCGGGCACCGGGCAAATTGACCGGCTGTGAACACGATTTTACCCGGCTGCTTTGAACATCTAAACCTTATTTTTTTCAACAACAAGTTAAATAATTTACTAACTTGGCCTTTTTGATCTGTGTTCTAAAAATAAATTATTTTTAAAAAAGCATATTTCAACTTAAAAAACAACGAGGTTATTGCTTATTTACCTCCCGTTGCTCCCTGTACAGAAGAAACGTGACAAACAACTGAAATCGCCCCACAATGCATAAGCCAACTTAGTGCTCTGCATTATGTTCTGCATGATGTCACTGAGTTGCAAACAAGTTCCACGTGTGTTATGGCGACCGGGAAAAGGTCAGAACGGTCGATTGAACAATATTTTTGTACTCAAATTGATAACTTGATGTCCATGACTACAGATATCTGTATTCAGTTGATTGAACAAACAAAATACAATGTTTCAAGCAACAGTAGGATGCTTAAGTTCGTGCTTCAAAATGCAGGAAAATGCATCTCCGGGAGACTAAAATTTAAAAATTTCCCCGGACCCCCCAAGAGGAGAAGGGCCTTCGGCCCTTACAATCATGTGCCCACCTGCTCAAACTCATTGCCCTCAAAATCTTAATGGACTTTAATGAAATCCCTGCATCGGTTTTAACAGTTTTCTTTTTAATTGCAACAATTAAAAAAAAAAACAATTATAGACTTAGGCATATACCCGTAGCCACCCCCATAAAAAAAACCTGGATCCGCCCCTGGTGTTAAGCCTTAAAAATTTGACAGAATGTGACATTTGTTGTTTTAGAATCGGTACCTCTTTAGGGGGAAATCCATTTGAAACAAGCGGTACCTTTTAGGGTTTTTTTCGAAAATTTCCAAAAGCACCTCGGTCATTTTATAAGGAAGTCCGTTCCGGGGGGTGTAAAACAGTGTTGTGTTTTACTGACGTCACTGTGAGTTTGCCCTGCCCCCCCCCCCCCCCCCCCCCCCCCCCCCCCCCCCCCCCCCCCCCCCCCCCCCCCCCCCCCCCCAAGAATGCAAACACTAATAAACACGAAACCACGACCCTCCATGAGCTTTCTGTCGGCCACTTAAACTTTTATTGCATGTCAAGGAAATATTTCAACGGATTCAATACTTCGATGAAAAGTAAACAGATTAAAAGAAGATATCTTTATGAATAAATATCCTCAAATATCCTACCTCTCAATAGTTCAAACTTTTATAACTTCGCCTCTTAAACACTAACTGATCCAACAGATATATATTACAGGAAGAATGGTTTGTATTTTTAATCGTTTCAACATTGTATTCTTAAAACTTTACCCGGCTGATAATAACTGAACGCAACAAAAATCAACGGAGTCGGTGTTTGACTAGACTGCTAACAGTACCTTTCTGGATAGTCGAGGAAACGAGCAAATGACGCGATCAGCGATCGGTGTTAGTTCGCCCCCGCCCCGGGTAGTCTAGCACTTGTCCAAACGATGTCTGTGATTCGTTAAGAAAACAACAGATTTGTCCCGCTGGGATAGGGATTAGGGATAGGGGCATTGCTCAAGTGATATATCAATTGTATCGTTCGCCAATCACAGACATCGTTTGGACAGCTACGGGATCGCCCGTTCGCCCGCTCGACTGACTGACAATGGCCAGCTAGCAGTCTTGTGTTTGACTACTGCAGTGCCCAGCAAGCTGGCTCTCAATCAGGTTTTTAGAGCGTTTCGGAATGAGCTGATAAGAAACAAGTGCATGAGCTTCTTGTAACTGTTGTTTACTTAGTACAGTAATATGTAGCCTGTTCCAGGCTCAGATAGTGAGGGCCAGAGGCGAAAAGTGTTGGAGCGAGCGAAGAGAAAACGAGTGTGGCTGGGGGATGGAGGGGCGGGAGCTGGCGCTCGCTCCAATATTTTTCGCTCGCTCTACTATCTGAGAGCCTTGGAACAGACTAAGTAAAATGTTGAACAAATCGTTAAGTACTTAAACGTCTAATCTAATGAGATTTAAAGTTTCTTCGATCAAACTTTGCGATCTGCGCTCTACTCGCATTACACTGCCGAGGCGGAGCTTATACCGAAACATTTTTTTTTGTAACCTGGCAGATGGGCCTATAAACAAAGGGGAGCTTCTAACCAGGATTTGTCGGTAACTGAGGATTGCGGAGGCGAGGTTTTGAACCACGGCAAAGGTCAACGTCCGCCCAGGATCAACCTCGTTCCCAGGGACTCTCTGGATGGAAAGAAGGGAGACCCTGGGGACAAGGTTGGACCGAGGACCACGGCTTCTTCACCAACACAAATAAGATATTCAACGTCAGTTTGTTTGAAAGCACTATTTTGTGATACATATTGCTATATATAATTGAAAGATTCTTCAATATGGACTCGTTTATAAATATCCATTCACAAGCACGAGGAGAGCTGCAAACTACCAAGCTCATTTCCAGACCCCTACATAGAGCTAAACTACAACCTGGAAAAGACGCGCATAAAGTAAGTCAAAGTGGCCTGGAAAGTATATACTATAATAGTTTTACAAATTAAGATATCCTGTTTAAAATAATGGTTACTTTAAACACCATCGACATAACGAACCAAGAGAGAATAATTTCTACATGACGCAAATGCGCAATTCTTAAAACTCGATTTTTTTTGTTGCTCATAGACAAATTGTTCTTTGGTATACAGCTACTTTCTCTTCACCGCGCAGTGTCTGCCATGTTCAACCTTCCCCCCTTCCCAATGAATTTAATGTTATAATTATGTTAGGCGTCCGCGCTTCCCAGGTGTTCGGATTCTTTGAGCCTGAGTCGAGCGAAATCTTCAAAGATAAGATCATCATCTTCGTGTTTACCAGGGCCACTAGGAGAGAAAAAATAAACAAGACAATAGTGCTGATTTCAACTGATTGATTAATTAAGTGTGGCAAAGCCAAAAGTAAAGTAATGACCCTGGTTAATAATGGACAGCCAAGAGAGACGTGGTGGAGAACCGTCAATAAAGAAAGGACACAGCTAGTATTTAGAACCTGGAGAGAAGCGAGACTGCAGCTAGAGACAGAACAAATTGGAGGAGGGGGATTGATGGCCCTATTCTTCACGAGGATAGATACAACAGATGATGATGAAAAACAACAGACGCATACAATCCAATAAACCAAATTTACATTTATTGGTTGCCAAGTATGGAAAAATGCTGCGAGCAAGTCACGATTGGTGTTGGTTTTTCTTGATTGGTTGAAAAAGTGGCGCGAAATTTTTAGCCACTGACAAAGTGCTGCAGTGCAAACTCAAAGCAGTCGCGAAGCATTTGCGTTTAATTTGGCACTACGCTTTGTGATTGGTTAGTTAAACGCGCACTACTTTTTCAACCAGTCAGAAATCAGTCCAAAACAAATCGAGCTTGCAGCCAACTATATGTATTCACTTCAAGTACTGATTGGTTCAATGGATTGTTTGGGTCTCTTGCGAATACTTTGGTGTTGAATTTAGGACACTTTTAACTAAAAACCGGGCTGTAGATTCCGAGCAGTCACTCGTAAACAGAAGTTGTACAGAGTTGACGAGAGTTAAAACAATCTAGCTCTCGTTTGTGCTGAAACAGCGTTATCTATTATCCTCATTGCCAAAAACATTACATGCACCCTTTACGTCTCTCATGGAAAAAACTCCCATGTGTCTCTCACTGTCTATGTGATGGGTGCCAGGGAAATAGTTTTTAGTGTTTTACGGCTTGTTAAATAAAGCCATAAAAAATACTTACTCTGTATCAAAGTCGATTAAGTTGTGATCTACAGGTACCCCGTCACTAGAAGCAGTCACTAAAATTAAGCCGCAAAAAAAACATGTCAAATAACAACACGATCAAATATCCCTGTCACTCCTCAAACTTACCAAAACCAACATTAAATAACCATCAAAAAATTTATTTCTTAAACCAGTAGTAATCAACCATTAGGAGAATGCGTTCACACAAAAGAAGGTATGTGAAAACGTTCGGGAAGGACACCCAACACAAGATTAGGATTGTGCGAACACAAATACTGAAAAACAAACGGGGGATCTGAGCTAAAAGGTAAAAGTATACACATTACGCGTCTCTGAGAATATTTTTTCCGCCTATTCTCTCCTCTGTGGTTGTGGTGGTTGGTGTGGCAGAGGGGAGGGAGTTTAAAAAGAAGAACAAAAATGCACTTTCCCCCCACGTTAACATGTGTCGGAAGAGGGGAGGGGGTGGGTGGTACCTGTCCCTCCCATCCTTCCCGTCCCTGAGTATGTTACCTCCTGCTGCCTCCTCTGTGGGCGGTGGTTGTTGAACTGGTGTGGGAGGGGGTGTCTCCTCAGCAGGCTTGGGGTGGCTCAGAGTAAAAGGCAATTCCAGTGTCACATCACTGTTGGACAAAAAAATTGACAAAAGTCAAGTTTCACTGACTAGATCCACAAGATTTCACTAATCAAATTGAGAAGAAAAAAAAAACAGATAAGAGAACTCTTACCCCCCATAAGCCACTATAACGCGCACTTTTACTTTATACTGGACAATGATTCCAAGACTTTCCTTTGGGGTGGCAACATCCATTCTAAACAAGAAAACGTTAATAAAATTCTCATATTTTTACACAAAACTTCTCATTTTCTACTTTTAAGTATTCAAGGGCTCGCTTCTCAAATGTCATGATAACTTTTCGAGCAGGCACTGGGAAGTGGAGGGGAAGGAAGGATTATGGGCATTCGCAAAGTGCATGGATAGAGCACGGAGCACAAAGGGAGGGGCCTGCCACACAGGATATTTTGGGTTAGGAAAGCTATTGTACGAGGGTAATGTTTACATTTAAGATTAAAATTTTCTTGGTTTTGAAAGGTATGCAATACAATTTAAGTCAATCACTTCCTTTATTTTATTTCTTCCTGAACTCTATCAATACATACATTGTTGATGAAGCTAAATTGGTATCCTCATGTTTAAGTTTTCCATCAAGAGCTAAGCCTCGTTTCTCCTTTAAAAGAAAAAAAAAAAAGAGAGAAAACATTGAAAAAAAAAAAGCTCATATTGACAAACTTTACCGCGCTTTTCAATAACAAGCAAACTGTGAAGTTCAAGAAAAGTAAATTCCTTACCCTGTTGTTGGCCAGTAATGGTGTAAGACGATATACTTTTGATAAAGTGCCACTCTGTCCAACTGGAAATCCATCTCTATAATAAATCAATACAAATAACAGACAATTAAATACTCAAGTCCTTTGCACTGTACATGTAATTGTTTTGGCTATCCAGGTTTACTAAAGCAATAGACCACATATTTCTCTGGTTTATTGGGTCAATAAACCACCAGGAGTTTTGAAAAACATGCGAAGACATTGTAAATCACATGCCGAAGACGAGTGCCGGTTTACAAGCTTTTGGGGTGTTTAAACACAATCAATATATCTGCGCTATATCCAGGTCCAATGAAATTAGAGGTTCTGAAGAGGTGCATGGTATCTGAACACTTGGCCAAAAACATAATCTCCATGTTCATTCAGCAATATACTTACTCGGATTCTAAAGAGGCCACAGGACATTTGTATTGCGCAGTTGAAAAAAGGCAGATGTCTGCAAGTTGTCGTACTGTAACACAGAAATACTGAAATATCAGACTTAAAATACTCCACAAGAAGATACATGGGTAAATGCCTTATAACCTTTTTTATTTCAATGATACAGTATTTTGAAATATAGAGCAAAATATCTAGTATCACATGTGTAGTTCTAAAGTGGGAAGGACAAGAATAACACTGAATAAAGGGAGATTAGAATTATTATTCTTAAGATTGGTGGTGTGCATTTTGCAATAATTATTTTACAACTGGAGTGGGCATCAGAAATAGTAATTTAATTTTTGATTTTTAATTATATTTAGTGAAAGCACTAAGTGTTATGTGTGTGACATCCTCTTCTTCAATCTCTGTGTATTTACAATATTACTTCTAGTTCACATCTTTGTGCCATTGAAATAAGTATAGAACGTAAGATTAGAGATACTTTCAAACTTCACTTACCTGTAACTTTTATTTTCTTGCATGTCTTGGATGAGCTATTTGCAATATGTACATTAACTCCAATCTCCTCCCCATGATAATACATCTGTTGACGGTGTAAAAACATAAGTAATAAACACATTGAACTTTGTCAATTACACAGTAAGAAACGTAAATGTGACATTCTCTGTCACATTAATAATGTGACACATGTGACATGTGCTAAGCATTTGTCTCTGAGAATAGATTAGTCCCTGCAATACTGATCAGAATCAAATTTCTCCTTGTGCTATCAATGGATATAATCAAGCAAAGCGATCACGACAGTTGAAGTAATGATCACTTAAAGTGCCCATAACCTTTTTTTTATTTTTGTAATTAAATCTACACATCACGTAATGAACATCTGCGAAAAAAATTTTTGATTTCAGCAAAATGTGAATTTATGAGTTTTTTAAGTCTTCAAAATTTGCTGCCATTTTGGTCCACCATTCGCATTAGTCTCCTCTCGGTCCCTCTCGATTAACAAAGGATCCGTGACGTAGATAAAGGAACACATAACTTCAAACAAAGGAACTTGTGATGCACATTAAGGAACATGTGAGCCTGTTGGCCCTCTTAAAGGGGCAGTATCATGAGGGCGAAACTTGAAAACGTTCGGCCCATGTTTTCAAGTTTTATTTGGCAAATTCAAAAAGGCCGTCGAGAAGTGGAGGTATTTGTTTGAATCAAAAAATCCGTTTTGATAGCTGTAAGAAAAAAAATCACTTTTAACAGTGATATGTCCAAAATTCCGTTGCAAGAACGATGAACAGTGCTGCGCGTGGAACCTCGTGATACTGCACCTTTAACAGTGGGACAGGTATACCACAAAAAAATAGGATTTTGAAGATTTGAAATATTCATTCAGATGTTTATTACGTGACGTGTAGATTTAGATACGAAAATAAAAAAAAAGGTTATGGGCACTTTAAGATAAACTGTCTTGATAGACTTCTCACTTGATAGACTTCTCACAACTAGTACCATAAGAAATGCAAGGAAATAAGTATGGAGAATTTGTTTGTTGACAATAAACACTTAACTTGTTTCCCAAGATTCTCGACGTTTCCCAAGACAAAGTCAAGGGAAACAAAATTCAATGTTTCCCTTGGGACCAGTCATTAAGTGATTTGTTATATATCAACACAAGGCATTTGATAAAAAAAAAAAACAGTTTGAAAAACGCGCCGAGCACTTGAGGTAAACATCAATCACACCATAATCATGCCACCTTTTGTGACGGTCTGCTCACGTGCGCTAGCGGGCAACAGTGCACTGTTACCCTCTGACGTCAAAAATGTTGCCCGCTCATGGACATTTGGCGGGAAACAGTTTGTTTGTTAGATGTCATGTGACCATGAATCAACCAATGAACACGTGTGTTGTATTGAGAAAAACTCCAGCTATATGTCAATGGCTCTTATTTACCCCTTTGTCCAGCGATGCTTCAATGTGGAGTTTATGTGTACTCAACATGAATTCTTTATCTGTCTCTGCCCTGGGCTGTTCAACAAAACAAAAGCAACATCAAACAGTCAGTCTGACAATTTCAAGGCTGCAAATAACAGCCTGTCATCAGACAAATATCTGGAAAATTTGGCATTTTGACCAGTGAAAGCTTAACCTGGCCTGACAGATGGACTGGGTATAGTTCTACTACAATTAAATTCAGACAAAATCTTTTCTCATTGTGAAACATAGAAAACTTTCCACAGTTAGCTTTGAACACCAGACACTTTTCAGTAAAGATAATTAAACCATGTTGAACAAAATTGTCCAACCAGACTGAGTTCTTGTCATTTTCATTCAACTAATCTACATTTGTTTTTCACGTCACCAAATTTCCACCAATAGCGTAGCTCCACCGCTTACTATATAAAACCACACACTACCCACAATTCCTTGATTCGCTCCGACGAAGGGCTAGCGCTCGAAACGTCAGCTATTTGAATCTTTTTACGGTGGTCAATTTACCTTATCGACTCAGTCGATAAAACTAAATTCTCGTGAGTTCTTGTCAGGTCAATATTGTCAGTGTACTGACAAATGACTTGGTTAGAGAAGAAAATTATTTGCAGGCTTGTAATTTCCTTTGAATTTTCATAGCTACATGATGACAAGAAAGGAAAATACAAAATAAACTAACCTGGGGCAAGGGTTGCTCTGGTGCATACGTGATTTTCCTAATAGCTAACCTTACAGTGTCACTACAAAGAAGTTTAACAACAGATAAATGTTATTATTACGGAACAAGAATCAAGTTTGGCCTGTACATACAGGGCTCGAAATTTAAAAAAAATTCTTAATCGCAATTTGCGAGTAATTTCTAAAATTTAGTCGCAAGTTCGAAAATTTTAGTCGCAAAAAAAAAACTACTACTACCGGAACCAGCAATGAGAAACAAGAAATTTCTGGCAAAGTCTGATAAAATTACAACTACCAGTTACAAGTAAGACACAAGACTGTTAAATATAATTCCTTTATTAGCTAGGCCGTAAAACAGTTGCAAATCGCGACTAATAGGCAAATTTTAATCGCAAAAGGGAAATCTTTAGTCACAAATGCTCCTGATACAGGCGCAATTTCGAGCGCTGACATATAGCTACAGTATACATGTACATTAGAGAGAAAGGAGAGAACTTTGCTACAACAAGAAATTATGCTATATATCTTGGAAAGATTTATCTCTTGAAGCAGTTTAAAGCCCTTGTTTTCACTTAAGTCCAAGTATTGCAAAATTGAAGCATGGAGTAAACATATTGCCATTATTGGTTTGAAATCTGAACTTCTTGTCCAAGCTAAGTGACAGACTGCTTCTGTAGTCCCCCATAAACTCAATTTTTTTACGTTATATAATAATATTAAATACACATCCTTCCTATAAAGCCTTTTATAACAGTAGGGGATCAATAAACCTTTATACAGGAGGCAGGGGGGGGGGGGGGACCTGCCATACATGTACAAGTCATGCAAGATCATTCACAGCTGATGTTGCAAAGTATAAGAGCCAATGGGTTAACATGTCAATGTTTTTCCACAGTGCTCACTCATTTCTGATATGCACTGTAGTGAGTTTAAATTACTCCAAGTCACCTTTTTCGAGGTTTCTCTTCCAATGACTCGCTAACATATGTTTTCAGTTCATAATCTACTCCACAAGGCTAGCAAATAAAAGAAGAAAATGTAAGTTCTTTGATCAAAAATACAAACCACACAGTAATGAAACAAGATAAATTATGACAACAGATAAGAATTGTCATATTATTAAATTATGAAATTCTGTCACTCATCGCTGAAAAGTAATAAACAATGATGCATATACAATATGTAAATCAAAATGGAACCAAGAAATGATGTAACTCTGTTTCTGTTTGTTTTTATGCACTACAATGCACTGTTCCAGAAAATTTGTGTAATGCTATAAATATCCATATCCCCTCCCAAGGAAAGCATAGTATTGGGTTTTAAAGATCTCAGTGCAGTGTAGAGAGCCGCTTGTTCAAACATGATTCAGCAGTAATGACTTGCCCACTATTGCCACAATTCGCCGGTCAAGATTTGCCCATTGTCAGAAAATGGTGAAGGACTTCTTTTTTTGTTTTCTATTTCAGGAAGTAAGTGTTTACTCCTTAAGCTCATTTTATGTGCAATTTTCTTCACCACTGTCTTGCATTGATCCATGTTTGGAAAAACCTGGGTCTGCACACAGCAGTGAAATCAACTGTAATCATGTACATGTTCTCAGTACCTTGCCCGTGTCTCCTGGTGCTGGCTGGAGTGTCACTGATGAAGGAGATCCTGGCGGTAACTACAACAAACATTTGTTTAACGCTTTAACTGTCAAGAGTGCCAAAGACAAAAATTAACATAAAATCCTAAATTTAAGTTTGTAAAATATTGGAAAACAAAAACTATGCAAAAGAACTGGCAAAGAGGTTTCATTTGAATGGTCACACCATAGGATTTAGTCCACAGACTCAAAAGTTAGAACTACACTACATGTCTCCATTATTGACCGGGAGTGAAAGAGTTAATTCTTAAATTCTTTAAAAAAACCTGATAATTGACATTTACTCTACAATCTGGGACAATAGAAAATTTAAAATTAAACCAAGAAACATCTGTACCACAACAAGTATTTATAAGTGCATTTACACAGAAATCTACTGGTATATTATGGTTTTTCTCATGTTTGTGATTTATAACCTGTTTTCACTTGTTTTAAAAGTCAGAAGTAATCTTTTAAGTTTCTTTGATTCCAGAACATGTTGTGCTCAAGCACAAACTGGGTGGCACAGCGGAATGGATTAATTAAATGGTAAAAAATTAAGACCAACCTCAAACAACGGAACAACATTATACTGACTAAGAGACTGTATATTTGTAACAGCTAATTAAGAATCATACCTCAAACTTGAAGGGATAGGCATTTGCTCCCAGCTTTTTGCGCAGTCTTTCTTGAAGCCTTGTCAGTGGTACCTCATCTTCTGGTTTTGGCGGATAAACCTGTACAGTGGACTGTGGAAATAACGTACTATAATTATTATTTAAACTAGAAATACATGTCTCTCAGAAACTTGCACGAGGAACAATTACCTCATAAGAACAGTAGGAAGCAATAGTACTAACTATTGTAACTTGACATTTTGCTAAACTTTTGCTTTATTCTGTTTATAAGTTCAAATTGTTGATAAGTTTTTCAAAGAGTGCTGAATTTTCACGAGAAGTGTGAATTTAAACTTCACCAGAACATTTGATAAAAGAAAAGGACAAAAAAAGTGAAAGCTTTGTGCAGACAGTTCCAAGAGTTCTGCTCAGTATCATCATTTGAATTAGTCACACTGTAGATAAGGTTTTCAACAGACTCAGAAAGTTAGAACCACCTTGTACAGCATAATAAACAGCATCACAGGGCAGTTCTGCTCAGTAGCTTTCATTTGAATGGTCACACTTTAGGATTTCATCCAGACTCAAAAACAAGAACCACCTTGTACAGCATATTATAAAATGCTCAAGGAAATGCGCGCGCTATGATTGGTTAAACCGAGTTCATTATAACTGGATAAAGCGCACGCGTGACGTAAGGTTCATTATAACCATTTTTATTTTATGAAAGAAATAAAAAAACTTGTTCCTCGTGCATTATTGAGTTATATAAGCACTTGGGAATTTTTAAGAACACTCGAGAAGTGTAAAAAGCACTCGGCTTTGGCTCGTGCTTCGCTGCACTTCTCACATGTTCTTAAAAATTGCCGCGTGCTTATATAACTCGATAATCAACTTGGGGCATTTTTTTATTTCTTTAATAAACAGTACCACAGGAAAGTACATATACTGATCAGTAGCTTTTATTTAAATGGTCACACTTTAGGATTTTATCCACAGACTCAAAAGTTAGGACCCGGCACCTTGTACAGCATAATAAACAGTACCACAGGAAAGAACTGATCAGTAGCTTTTATTTGAATGGTCACACTTTAGGATTTCATCCACAGACTCAGAAGTTAGAAGCACCTTGTACAGCATAATAAACAGTACCACAGGAAAGTACTGCTCAATAGCTTTTATTTGAGCTATTTTGAAAAAAATAGCTCATTAGCAGGCGCAAAGGTTGGTTTGTGATGTTAGTATGTTTGTTAGTTTGTTTGTTTGTATGTATGTCTTGGGTTATGTCACACCAATCAGATTGCCTCTAGTATGTACACCGTGTACTATGTCAGCCAATCAAATTTTCGCTTCTAAAATGGTATTACTGAAGGTCAAAGAAGGGCACTTGACATGAATTGAAAATCAGCCATCTTGAATCTCCGCGATTGTTGCCGCAAACACTAAAAGTGTAAAGTTTTGAAAATTTGTTGCTTGGGAACTGTTCTCTAATCCCGACTGGCTTGCTAACCTGGCAATATCAAGGACATTTATTCGGAAATACCACCTATAATGTGCCCTATGCATGAATGGTAGAATGGTCTGCAGGGGATGAGACGTCCAAAAAATGTGGACTGCGGTTACGTTCATAGGTGAGCTTATACTGAAGTATGAGTATAGTTTTATTGCAAAAACGGCAAGCCGATTTCAAATAATATGATGCGGAACATGAATTGTATGTTTCAAGCCTGGGTTTCAAGAGATTACTATTTAAAATTGGATTTTTTTTGTCAGACACGCTGTCTGCACGTGAAAATGTTGAACTTTGTCCTTATAGAAACTTGTCCGTGATGCATGGAGTTCAACAGAGAAAATGTAATGCAATTAATCTACAATTTACAGTATGTAAAACGTTTATCTTTCTTTGAATTAATGTGAGCTGATGTGTAGGTTATTAATTGTATGCCTCAAGCGATTACTATAAGCGAGAAGCGACTGTATTTTGTATGAGCAGTCACGTTGTGTGCACGTGCAAATATTGAACTTTGTCCTTATAGAAACTGGTACGTGATGAAATTCAACATGTTTTCGAGAAAACGTAATGTAATTAATTTATATGGTGCGTTAAAAATGCCTGTTTAAAAAATATTAGTTGCAATTTACTAGGAAACAAGCAAAATTCATTTTGGATGCGCATTATAAGTTTCTGCTGGTCGACATTACAGGAAAAGGTGTTTGGTTCCAAATGTTAACCTCAACAATGTTCGTGTAAGTAATTCAATTAGCTTGTGGTTTTGAGTCGAAAACAATTTAATCTAATTAGTTCTGTTTCTATTTGCACGACTTTTTTGTGGAGAATAAAAACAGTTGTTTAAATAATATTAGTTCCAATTTACTAGGAGACTATACTTATATTCATTTTTCATGCGTTTAGTTTCTGTGAAAGACTTTTCTGGTTGACATTACAGAAACAGGTGGTTCAAAGAATTTTCGTGTCACTAATTTAATTAGCTTGTGGTTTGGAGTTGAAAACAATTTAATTTAATTAGTTTACGTCTTCCAGGCCAAAGGAACCTTTTCCACGTGTCTTTTGTGAATAATAAAAGAAACCTTTAAAAAAAGACTAGATACAAATTTCCAGGAAATAATAAGCCTTCAATTTGGATGCATCAAATTTATGTGCAGGACTTTTCTGGTTGACATTTAATTTAATACACTCATTACTGAAACAAGTTGCTCATTTCACTGGGACCGTAGTTTCGTCAAAAAATAACTCCGGAAATCCCGTGAAAAAAAGCTAGCCGAGAAACGAGAAACGGGACCCAGTTGGTTATCTCGGTATTTTTTTTGGTAGTGGGCGGGCCGGAGGATTTGAAAAACGTATATCTGCAAGCGGTTATTTGTGCGAGTTAACTTCCGCTGTTTTGTTACTTTCACCATTTCATATCATTTAGGTAATTTTCAAAATAGCTCATGCACGCAATGCATGCCTATGTTTTGAATGGTCACACTTTAGGATTTCATCCACAGACTCAAAAGTTAGAACCACCTTGTACAGCATAATAAACAGTACCACAGGAATTAAGTACTGCTCAATAGCTTTCATTTGAATGCTCACACTTTAGGATTTCATCCACAGACTCAAAAGTTAGAACCACCTTGTACAGCATTAAATAATCAGTACCACAGGAAAGTACTGCTCAGTAGCTTTCATTTGAATGGTCACACTTAAGGATTTCATCCACAGACTCAAAAGTTAGAACCACCTTGTACAGCATAATAAACAGTACCACAGGAATTAAGTACTGCTCAATAGCTTTCATTTGAATTGACACACTTTAGGATTCCATCCACAGACTTAAAAGTTAGGACCACCTTGTACAACATTAAAAATTAGGATTCAATTGGCGCAGACTCAAAAGTGAGGATCACCTTGTACAACATTAAAAATTAGGATTCAATTGGCGCAGACTCAAAAGTGAGGATCACCTTGTACAACATTAAAAATTAGGATTCAATTGGCGCAGACTCAAAAGTGAGGATCACCTTGTACAACATTAAAAATTAGGATTCAATTGGCACAGACTCAAAAGTGAGGATCACCTTGTACAACATTAAAAATTAGGATTTAATTGGCGCAGACTCAAAAGTGAGGATCACCTTGTACAACATTAAAAATTAGAATTCAATTGGCGCAGACTCAAAAGTGAGGATCACCTTGTACAACATTAAAAATTAGGATTCAATTGGCGCAGACTCAAAAGTTAGGATCACCTTGTAGAACATTAAAAATTAGGATTCAATTTGGCACAGACTCAAAAGTAAGAACCACCTTGTATAACATTAAGGATTAGGATTCAATTTGCAATTGGCACAGACTCAAAAGTTAGAACCATGTTTCATGACTTGAGGTTTCACCATGGGACTGAATGCAGGGCTAGCTAGTATAAAATAATGAGGTTTATACCAGAAAAAGGTCTTTTCGGAATGTGAGGCCAAGCACATCCAAATCTTCCCGTCCATATCTAATGAATAACAACACAAAATTTTCTATTAGTTACCCAAAATTTAAGATTTACACAAGAAAAACATTACATTCACATAATAATGTTAAATGCTAATACTAAAACACATAATTAATTTGGTGAGTTTACCTCTATAGTTACTAAAATGTTGAATTTACAAAATTGACTAATCTTAATATCTAGACAAGTCCTCAGACGGACTACGTGGGTGTAAGTTTGTCAAACCAACCATTTAGCTTTATGTATTATTAATTTTTAATATTTATATTCACCTGCTCTCTTATTTATGCAAAATAAAAACCAATTTGCAAACCAAGAATGTTATGACAAAAAATAAACATAACATGTAATGTCATTTTATTCAAGCTCTAGGAAATAACCCATTGTCAAAACGCTGCAATTGCTAGAAATTAACCTACCAGAATTGTATAGAATTATAATTTATTATGACTGTGTTAAGGGTGTGCGTGTACTTACCTAAATGCTGCCAGGACATGGGCAAATACTAAAACAAAACAAGACAATATTTATTTACACATACAGGATTACAAGCTTAACCTAGACAAGCTCCATGTTAAGAAACTCTTGCATTCATAAGTTATGATGGTTCCCAAGAAAACCAATATCGAAGAGAAAAATTACAGCTTCACTGCTTTCATTTAAGGGCTTGCTACATTTTATCCTGTGCAAAAATTTTTTACTGTAAGATTCTGAAAATACCTGCAATCTTGGACAAAAATTAACTAGTTGAGACATGGGAACATTTTGCACTAAAACCATTGTTTCTCAGTAACCTTTTGTAAAAAGATTATAAATAAATTAATGTCAAAAATCCATTCACTCCCCTCCCCCCCCCCCCCCCCCCCCTCCCACACACACACACCCTTGTGCAATGTTGTTGGGGAAAGGCTGCCATCCTAAAACCAAGTTTTAGTTGGACATCAAAACAACATTGGTAAAAGAGGCACAGGGGGCTTGCAAAGTCTGCTAATGAGTTTGAAATTGCAGGTGCCAAAGAACTTGTGTGTCTCAACAGTTTTGTCCAAGATTGTGGGCGCTTTTAAGGGCCTTACATGACTTGTATAAATTTTCATAAGAGGCTTGTAGTTCTGCAGGAATTTTATCCAAATAATTCATGATGTAACGCTTCTTACTTACCTTTCTTTCCTTCCTTTACATAATCAGGCTCTATTAACACAACACCATCTGTAAAATAAAAAGCCTTAATGAATACAAGTGAAATCACCAGTTTTAAATCTTCCCAAGACAAGGTTTATTCAGCCAAACTTTGGAGAGGCATCTGGACATCCAGTGGAGGCCCAATTGTAAAGGAATTCTTGGAAAATTCACAAATTGAGCTTTTTAACATGTTACAATGTATGTGAAACATCCTTGAGGATGCTTAGTCAGGTAAACTGTTTTCAATTCTAAAAGCCTCTTCTGAAATCACATGCAGTTACTGCAACAAAAATGGAAAGCTATTGAACATGAAAAAAAATACAATGCCAGGCAGGAACTGGTATCTACTTTGGTATCTCCCCAAACATTTTCACATATCTTCTTTTGTGCGAACGCATTTTCCTAATAGTTGATTACTACTAGTATTTATTTAAAATTTATGCATAAAATTTTTTCTATGAAAACCTATCTTACACTGTAGCAGTGCAAAACTAGGATCCAACATGAATCCAAACTATTGCAGTATTGTTTGAGAGACAGGATCTTGGCAAATATGGCATTTCTGACATGGTGGGATTGGAAGAAAGAAAGGGAAAATTTTGCAGTATTGCATGGTACATGTATTATCCAACAGCAAAAGTTGCAAAGTGGCAGGAACTGCCAAGGAGTGGGAACTAGGAGTCAGAGTCAGTTATAGAGACATGTAGTGCAGTTCTAACTTTTGAGTCTGTGGAAGAAATCCTATGGTGTGACCATTCAAATGAAACCTCTTCGACAGTACTTTTGCATGGTACCATTTGTTCTAACTTTTGAGTTGGTTGATGAAATCCCATGGTGTGACCATTCAAATGAAACCTCTTCGGCAGTACTTTTGCATGGTACCATTTGTTCTAACTTTTGAGTCTGTGGAAGAAATTCTATGGTGTACCCATTCAAATGAAACCTCTTCGGCAGTACTTTTGCATGGTACCATTTTGTTTGTCCATATTTTACAAAATGAAATTTGGGATTTTTCTTGAATTTTTATATTTGGCACTCATGGGAGTTAAAGGTTTAAAGAGTACAGAGAGCGGGAAGTACAGACCCTTTTGCCCATTCCCACCCCTCATTAAGTGACTCATTAAAACAGAAAAAGGCTAAATGTCAAATCTTGGGCAGATCAGGCACATATGTAATGTTTGTTATTATCTTAGTGTTGCAAAATTAATACCATTGAGATAACTCACCTACAGGATCAATGTGTTCAATATGATCTACAAAATCACGTTTTCCCAGATAGGTTGTGATCTGTTGAAGAATCATATCATTTTATGTTACAAAATATTATTGTCACAGTTGATACAAACACTGTTTTCACAAGGCTTTTAATAACTTTTCCAGTAGGTGTCAGCCACATACGGTGGAGTCCAATTATCTCGAATCTCCTGGCAACCAGCGAATTAAGGTTCGAGATAGCAGGGTTGGTGTCAAGCTCCAATCACTTTCTTCTGCTGAAAGGAATACTGTACAGTACAGTACAGATACAGTACAGGTATGGTGCAGTACAGTACAGGTACAGTACAGGTACAGTAATGTGACAAAAAATACAGTGCCGTATGGGTACAACAGAGCAATCGATGCTTGTTATTTAGAAGCCTCGTGATTAAAATCCAGATCTACTCCTCTCCTTGGTGTTGGTTTGAGATATTGGGGGTGAAATTGTGAGGAAATTATCTCTCGGGACACAAATTTGCTTCAAGGTAACAGCATTTTTAAGATATGGGGGGTTCAAGATATCCAGGGTAAAATTACAGTGATACACTAATGCAAGTCCACCGGTCGTGTGCTCAAGTTCAAGATAATGGGAAGTTCGAGATATCTGGGGTTCGAGATAACAGAACTCTACTGTATAACCAAAGGAGGTGTCTGGCTGGACATGTTTTCAAAAGTGTTTGCTACTTGTTTGCCATCTGTTTTTTCTTAAGGTTGGGTACCCATTAGCAACATATAATGATCATAGCCAAAATCATAAATGCTGTTATGTTGCGAATGTCTCAGTGGGAATGCCTAAACCCATAATCATAAGAGCACTTATGATGGACAATCATAATCTTAAGAACATGTTTGATCATGATTATGTTGCAGGATGGCAGTGAAATGTTCCTGAATAGCGGGGGATTTAAATTTAAGTCAAATGGATAGGTGCATTTGCGCAATATAAGTAATAAATATTATTAGTATATACTGAAACAGTGGATAGCATTGTTGGCGCGCTCTGATTGGCTACTGAAACTCGGAATAGCAAGTGCTATTCACCTCCCAGCAATTTGTGCGCGAAAATTGTAATCGTTGACAGGAATAAATGAGTTAAAAAGCATCATTTTCATTATATCATCTTGCTGTTTCAGTATATACTAAAACAACTATTCACCTCAGTGTAGGTGGGTAGTGGTGGATATTTACCTTTCCGCTTCGCGGCTCGGTAAATATACACCATTACCCACCTCCACTTCGGTGAATAGTTGTTAATTATTATTAGAGCAGTTTTCAATTGAGCGTCTAAAGAAATTTTGGAATTGCTTTGGTTTTGCATTGCTACGGTTTGTGATTGACTAAAAAATCTCGCAGCACTTTCTTGACCAATCAGAAGTAAAACCAAAACCAATTGTGATTTGCTTGCACGCGTTTTCTTGCACTTGGCACCGGCTACATGTAACTGTTTCAAGCTCTGATTGGTTCATTGGATTGTTTACATCTGTTGAGATTGGCCAGAGTGATTACTTTGGTTTTGGTTTTACGACACTCACATGAAAACCACTCTATTATTATTATTATTATTATTATTATTATTGTTATTATTGATGACTGCTTGGAACTGACTGAAAAATAACTGTCCAAGAAAGCATTCAGAATCTTTTGATAGTTTTTTTTTTTTTACATTTATAACTACCATAAATCCTCTGACAAGCCCCACTCTTAAATAATCCCCACCTTATTGGAGCATGAAATTTATTAAGGCCCCCCCCCCCCCCCCCTTTCTTTCACAACAAAAACATAAACGGCAGACTGTACTACCGGTACATTTTTACTGTACCAATCCAGACACAAATTTATATATAGTACCTGCAAGCTTTAGGGGAAATATTACTGGTACTTGTACTAAAAAATAATCATAACTACGGTAACCACAAATGAATGAATTACAAAAAAGCGAGTGGTGAACTGCTGTCATTTCGCTAAATTATAATAAGCCTTCACTCTCTTTTAAGCCCCCCCCCCCCCCCCCTAACTGTGCACCCCAACCTCTCAAACAGGCTTGAAATAAGTTAGACCCTGGGAGGGGGGGGGGGGGGGGGGGGAGGGGGGGCTAATAGAGGATTTACGGTGTTTGTTTTCCCATGGAAGTATAAAAATGGCAAAACCTGCAGTACAACACAAAAATTTTGTTTACAACTTACTATGAAGACCAGAAAAAAACTAGACCTCTTAATTGGGTTGACCTATAAGTGCCCTAACAGGAAAACAGCACACAGCTGGCAGATAAAGCACAATACAACAAACGAATACCAACTTCTGATTGGGTAAAAATCAATAATTTGTCAAGTCTTTAAATGACATTTCTTTGAACAAGAAATCTATAAAGAGCACAAAAGAGAAATACATGTTGTTTTCAAATATTGTCTAGAATGTATAAAAACATGTGCAAAAAATATTACCGTACATTCATCTGAAAGCATATACCCTCTTTAATTAAGGGCATAGGCCGTATTCTTGACATTATTCATTTCAAGTATTATATAAAGCTTACTTCTTTTTCTTCATTAGATATATACACAAATTTATGATCATTTCATATTAAACAAGCTAACAAAAAGGTTAGAAAACTTGTTTACACATGTAAAATCCTTTCCTCACTAATTCCAACAACTAATTGCAACGTTTGGGTAAGGATCGATCGGACAAAAAAATCGATCAAATTTCTGTGTAAGTCTGTTAAACTTCCTCGTTGAGGACTAACTGTACTCGCCTAAAAAATACTCAATCGGTATGATTTTAAAGCATAAGCGTGAAAATTGGTGCTACAACTTAAGCTTATCAATATTCAAGATTAAAACAATCTATTAAAAAAAATGGTGTTGTTAACGAAGCTAAGCATTATAAATGCGAGCTGCCACACACGATAACTTTAATACACACACATATTGGTCTTGAATTCTTATCATGTGTTTGAAATAATTAAGTTTCATTAAACAAAGAAGTTGGAAAATATAAAAGCCTCACCTTTCCATTCGGCGACGTTTTCTTGAAAACACTGCAAATGGACCGTGAAAATTTTATAATTTAACAATTTATTATTTATTATTTTACCACCCAGTGAAATACTCCAGATCTTTATAAATTTTGCAAAAAATTTGTGTGCTATAAGAACTTTAACAAATCGCAAGCTGCATCTGGATCATTTGCATTTAAGCAAAAGCAGCTACATTGTGGGTTCAATGAAGATAGCGAGCATAAGCTTACATAAGTACATGTACACATCTTTCCGCTGTTGATAATTTTCGGTTCACTTACCGAGTTCCCGTTTTTTTCGAGTCACTGTTCTCCATGACACAGGCAAGCAGCAACTACCATGAAGCGAAACTCCTTGTGTGATCGCAAACGCCTTTTCAAAGCGAAAAGCTAATTGGACAAGCTGAAATACAGCCGATATCACTGTACACAACTCGATCTCCCTTTCAGCGCACGGGAAAATGCCGCAATTTCCCGAGGAAAACTCAAGCGCATATATAACACACGTTGATGAATCATATAAGAGTGAGTCTTAATTGAATAAAGGATGTAAAACACTGGTTCCACATCGATGTGAAGGCAATAAACGGTGCACGAAAAACTCTTTAGCTTCGATTTAGCAACGCGCCCTCCTTTTTGGAGCACAGAGCCCTGCGCATGTGTGGTAGTAACATTAGGATGTTGTGACGTCACAAGAGTCAATTCTTCGCGAAAGAAAACTTGGGCAGGTGTAAAGTAAAGGATGTTCATCTTTTTGAATAATTTAAATCTGCCTGCTCTAAATGCCCAACTATACGTCTCGTTCGCGAATCTACTGTCATTTATCCTGATTCAGTTATAGATAAATTTCCCATTTGCTCTCCATTGGTTTATTTTCATAATCATTTTTATTTTAAAACAACGATAGCGCGTACTCACCGCGCTGTGCAGTTTGGATCCCGAAAATTGGCAAATCCGTCTCTTTAAAAAGCGCCAAAGCTCCTTAAGCTTTAATTGCTTTTACGACCAGTGTGTGCATACAAATTCAGAGATATTTCAATTCTGAACAAATGTGCCTATTGGCTTTTGCCGCGCGGCAAGGAAACGGTTAAACAGAGCACGCATAATGACCATTAATGATCAACATGGCGGCCTTTGCACGATTAATTTTACCCTATAAAATAATAATAATAGCCTTTACGGAAAGGTAACTTTAATCAGACGTGAGAATCGTGTTTACAGCAAGTAACTGTATAAAGAAAATATATAAAAAATATAAGTAAAATGTATTATACGACACTATCTCCGGTGATCTACATCGGGCATATAATAACTGGGTGCGTTCAAAGCAAATTTGGCAGAATGAGCATAACGGATAAGAAAAATGTTTCGTTACATATGATCGAGTTTTTAAACCGTCTAACAAGGTCGCCTTTTCCTAGTGGACTATCGTTCTTAACCAACATGGATCGTGTTTCAGCCTAACACTTTCATTTTCCCTTCACAATGTTGAAAACATCTCAGCCACTCCCAATCCAAAGTTCAAACAAAACTGATGCAATGAATATGCCTCTTGTAGTCGGCATAAACTGTTAAATTTGTGAATAGTCTCAAGGATCATTTAAACGAAAGCTACCGAGCAGTACTGTCCTATGTTGACATGTTTGTCATGCTGTACAACGCTACAAGTTGATTCCTTCAATCCATAGTGAGCTGCGGATGATCGATCCTAAAAGCTATCCGTTTCGAAATCAAAGCTATTTTGCTGCGCAGTGTTTATTTAATACGCTGTAAAAATGGCTGTTTCGTTTTGAGTCTGTGAATCGGAAATCGATCTGAAAGTTCTTACCATGAAACCTATCGGAACTGCCATTCGTTTTAATATTCATTATTTCTTCAAATGAGACGACTAATCTTTATCATCATCATCATCATCATCATCTTTATTTAAAAACAGGGGATCACTTTCATTAAAAAATGCTCTTCCAGTGAGCCGTGGACTACTTAACATACAATAATGATAAAACGTTTAAAAAAACAACCTTACAAGCATTTATGACTGTGAACTTGTAGTGAGTGAGCCGGAGTGTTCAATCATATTTTGATGGGACACGATGGCAGTTAATAACTTCACAAAGACCTACATAAAAGAGGAAAAATCCCGAAAACATTTACGGTTGACATGCACATACACAGTATCTGCTGCTGAAGCAAAATATTTAAATGTTCCTGAAAGATTTCCGAAAGAGGCATTATTTTTCGCGACGACTGTTTTTTTTTGGACGACTGTTATTCGTTTTTTGGTGCTATTTTTGTGATATTTGACATTCCTGTTTTTACCATATTAGTACACAGCACTACACAGTTACCTTTTATTCTCTTTTATTCCATTATTTTTCGCGGTCTACCGTGGCAATTTGCGCGCGAATCACCAAGATGCTGTTGCGGTCGACCACGGCAACGCTACGGTGGTACTACGATGCCACTACAAAGGTGTTACGTTTGTCTAAAAATTTGTTTGTGCTACGATCGATGCACCACGATTTTTTTGACATGTCAAAAAAATCGTGGTCTTTTTAGGTGTCGTCACGGTCCATTAGGGCGCACCACAAATTGCTACGGTCGACCAGGAATTTCTTCCCGACGCCACTGCGATTTTTAAAAATTAAAAAATCGTGATCGACCGTACGAAAATTCGTGTATGTGGGCAAGGGGCTTAAATTTAGCACTCGACCAAGGGAGACTGCCAAAATCTTGTCTACCCCGAATTGCAAAAGTTAAAAAAAAAAAGAAAAGAAGACGAAACAAATACCATTAATTTCATTTTGCAAACGGAAATCGAAAAAAAAAAACGGCCTCATACGAAAGTACTGCATAATAGCCTGAGTTGTTACGGTTTAGGATTTCACGATCCGGCAGTTAAAACATAAGAAACATATTCAAATGGCTTAACATTTGGTTGACTTCGCAAAGGAATAGTTCCGTTCGCACCTGTCAAAATTGGAACGTTGTCAATTTTAAAACGACAATGATTAGACAGTAACCGTGACGAAAAAAATTAATTCTTTGAGTGGGCTTTTTCCACATTGAAAATTTGATGATTTTTCACTTTAGAACAGGATGAACAAAGTACCAGGGACTGGAATTCAAGTAGCAGAAAAACTTAAATATGCAACATCTTGAGAATCATCGGAAGGTTTTCACTCAGAAGCCTTCCGTCTTATTGAAATTGCAAATTTTCTTTAATTGTTGACGAATAATGAATTATAAAACTGTCAAGAAAACCTTATAATATTTTATAAGAGGTAATGAAATTAATTTTTTTTAAATTTATTATTAACAAGTAGGGAACATCTCTAAAAGTGGAAGAGATATAATTCAAGGGAGATGTTTCAGATAAACGTTAGACTGCTTAAATAGAGAGATTAAACATCGCGTTTTAATACGGCAAACACGAACAGCAAAAAGTACCACGTGATCATTATTCCCCCGCTATTTTACCCTTTTTTGCCGTCTGCCGTTTGTCGTTTTGAGAGATAAGCTTCGCGTATATTTCTTTCGCGAACGGCAGGGATACAACTTTTGCCGTTTCGCGTTTGCCGTTTCTACATGAAAGTGAGTAGCTTTCCGTTTGTAATGAACATGTGAATTATTTTCGATTTTTTTAGTGGGTTTATTTAACTATTCGAGGAAAAGAAAAGATAAGCAACCTAAAGCTGGCGTCTGTCGTTTGCCGGTAGAACGCGGTTCGTAAACAATGCGAGTCGTTTCTTTTGAATCGTTCTGCTGAATTAACAATTCCGTTTTCAGCGTTTTAAGCTAAAGGCTCTTTTATTTTATGTTCTATGTAGAATAACTGGTAAAATGTAAATTTACATGGTAATTAGAACAAAAAAAGTAACAGTTAAGTAAAAAGCGATTGGTAAAGTCATGCATTACATTGATAGACTGTCACATTTTCATGTCCCACATTTTACCGTGAACACTTACTTTATTTTTTCTTGCTTCGTTTTCTTACAATTAACAATGTTGTGTTAAAAATCGTCGCGCGACGAAAGTTTTCAAGGCTCAGTTCCTGGGGCGGGGTACTCTACAATTTTTTGGGTGGGGGTGTGCCGCTGGGACTCTGAGACCCTTAACCTATACTAGACCACTTTAGCTGCATTTTGCAACCCTATTCTAGACTAAACACCGAAAAACCCTACCCTATCCTAGACCTATTCCAGACTCGCTATTTTTCAGAAACTCGTTCACTATCGCAGTTATTAGTTAACAGGGGTCAGTAAAAATGCCGTACTGCCCGCCGTACCGATTTTTAAATGCCATTTGCCAGTAAACCTTGTCTGGACTAAATTCTCAAGGCAACTGATCAGTTTCGCGGAAAATGATACCCTATTCTAGACCAAAAATCTCTGATTACTATTCCCTATCCCAGACTAAACTGCCTGAAAACCATACCCTTCACAGCGGCACATACCGATATAGCGCATATATGGGAGTCCCCCCCGCCCCCGGACACAGTTTCAAGAACCGACGAACAAGGGTTCGTTCGACCGCACTTTAGGGTTCTTGAAAACTGTCGGGTTTTTTTTTTTTGCAAGGTTTTTTACTTCGTCCAGCCTCGAAATAACTGCCCATGTGTCTCAGAGGAAGGGTCAGTTAAAGATAAGGGATTTTGGTCAGATTGGAGATTGCTCAAGTACGCATAGCGTTCCGGTTTTTCATTTGCCAGCGGTGTCACCTAAACCTCGCTTTCGTGTCGTTCGTACGGAAGGTCAAACGACAGGTCAAACTTGATGTTTTGTTTGTGAGCGAAGCTGTGTAATATTCACAGTTTCCATGGCATAGTAATTGTCAAACAAAAGCGTGATTAACTCTCGCTTGAATAACAATGTTAATTTACGACATTCCGACACTATTGAAGTCATTGAACTGGAATTAATGGCTTAAGAAACAATACAGCTGGCTGAAAATTATTAGATGAGTGCATGAAGCTACGAAGAAAGAGCGACTCGCCTTATTCGCATTTTATAAGCTAAGGATTGTTCAAGTTTAAAGCGACATGTTTATAACTGTAAGATATGGAGGTATGGATTTCATTTGTTACTAGCTTGATTTTGTTTTACCGCAAACCGAATAAACGTTTGAATGTAAATTTGGACTTCGTGACATGATGTTCAATTTCGTGTTTATGTGCGAAGTTTACGTGTCGTGTGAAACATCACGAGAAAAATTTTTCTCTTTCTTTTCCCATTAAGATTGCCAAGAAGCGCTTTTTAACCCAAACTGTATGACTAAAGTTCTTTTAGAGGACATCAAAAAGCGATGCCGGCGAGGCAAAGAAGGTAGGTGACATTTGTTTGTTAGTTGCGTGTATGTTGACTCAATATCGTGTTCTTTGTGCCACAAGCTGTTTGCTTGGTGCTTATGTTGCAAATGTCTTTGTTTTCTCAGAGATAATTGACTTGTCGGACGAATCGGGCAATCTTAAGAACCTTTTGGAGCATAAGAGTGAATACGCCACAGAAATTCTCAAGGCTCGACATTCGTTCATTCTCATAAGAGTTGACAGTGAGTTTTATTTACTTCATATTAAATATTAAAATTATGTTTTGTTTTTGTTTACACTGTTGTTGCACAGCAAGGTTATTCATCTGTTATAAAAGCGAAATAAGAACTCATTATCACGGCTCAGATGAAAGAAAACTTCTTTATTTTATCATGTATGCGGGTCTGAATGAAATGTTCTTTTATGACCGGGTTGTTCAAAGCACGATTAAGCTAACCCAGGATTAGCGTCACTTTTGAATCCAGTTAAGCTTAAATAACTCAACAATTAAGCGCAGAAAATTTTCCAAAGTTTTCTGCGCTTCAGTTTCGACTTTAACTTGTCTTCAGGCAGGTACAAAAGTAGGAACGGATCAACTCGGATCGGATCGGACCGGATCCAGTCCGGGTCGGATCAACTCGGATCGACCCGGATCGACTCGGATCATAAAAAAAAAATTGAAATGAGAAAAAATAAAAATTTTACCCAATTGTAGGTTGAAATTCCTCTCAGAAATAGGCCAAATCAAGTAAGCTTTGCAACGTTTAGAGCTCCGTGGCGTTCTCCGTGGTATTCACCCGCCATTTTGTTTATTAGTGCCAGTTCCTCTCGGATGAGGTCACGAACTCGTGGTTTCGTTGCACGTTCCATCGATCGATCATATAAACATGGACCCAGCTGAAGGCGAGGAAGGTAAAATCTAGGCCATCTTTCTCAATGAAAGTGCTTAATTTCAAGAAAATTATAGTTTCTGTAACTCAGAATGTGCATATTGTTTTTTTTTTACAGCAGGCGATGTTGCTTTTTGTCACAAGTTTATAGAACTCGTGGTTGCGTAGCGAAAAGGAAGTTTCTTTACTGTCGTACCATAGTTAATAGAAAAAACTGGTTATGAAGCTCAACAAATTTCAAAAAGAGTGTACAAAGCTGCTTTGTTTTATGTTGAACGAACCGTGACCCTGCACATTGTTTTGTTTAACGTGTGAGCCCAAATGTTTCTACTGGTCAGTTGCTCATATGCATTTCAATACCTTTTGTGTTTTGTGCAGGGTCAAGGCAAACGAACAAAAGAAATGGAGAACAAAAACATATAACAAAGGACTGACTGAGTTTCATAACCAGTTTGTTTTATTAACTATGGTCGTACTAACCCTGAGACGACATGAATTTATTTATGGTGGGGAGAAAGATGGCCTACATTTTACCTTCCTCGCCTTCAGCTGGGTCCATGTTTATATGATCGATCGATGGAGCGTGCAACGAACTAAGTTTGTAAAATGATCCGAGTGGAACTGGCACCAGTGAACAAAATGGTGGGTGAACGCCACGGAGAACGGAGAACGCCACGGAGCTCTAAACGTTGCAAAGCTTACTTGATTTGACCTATTTCTGAGAGGAATTTTAACCTACAATTGGGTAAATTTTTTTATTTTTTCTCATTTCACTTTTTTTATGATCCGAGTCGATCCGGGGTCGATCCGAGTTGATCCGACCCGGACTGGATCCGATCCGATCCGAGTTGATCCGTTCCGACTTTTGTACCTGCCTCTTGTCTTCGCTACTAGCTACAAATGACCTTTTGAAAACATTTTTAAACAGAGAAATGAAAAAATATCCTCGCTAACTTTTAATCCGGGATTAGGGTTAATCGGCTTTCGAACAACCAGGCCCATGTGTTTACGCCAGTGGTTGCATCTACAATCTTGGTCAGAAGTCTTGGGACACTTTACATTTTCCCCTACAAATTGTCTTTGTCGTCACCTCCCCTTCCCCACCCCCAATACAATGGTAAGTTTTATGCATATAACCCAGCCACAATGTCTCAACTTTGTATTGGGGGGAAGGGGGGACCAGGAAATGGAACAATATAAGTTTCTCTCTACGAAAGAAATTGTCATCGTGTAGCATTCGTCCACAGTTGTAGTTTCAGTTGTGTCCTGGAGGACGGGTTCACAAGGGATTTCGCATTGTATAATATATATAATATAAATAAATTGTTGTCTGGGTAGGGTATAGAAATCAGAGAGTTTTAATTGATCCAGAAATTATAGGGTATCATTTACCAGGAAACTGATCAGTGGTATGAAGATAGAATTTCTGGAAAATAGCAAGTCTGGGAGGGTATGAACTTGTCTCTATGTTTTGTAACAACTACAAATATTACCACAGTCCCACTCCTCTTACATAGGATTCTAGTCTAGTGCAAGGTTAGACCTCCAGCATTTTGTTTTGTAGACCTTGTTTCAAACCCCTCTGCATCAGCTTAAAATATTGCCACTTAACAGCTGACCAACATGTCTTTATTACTTTTTAAAACATGAAATTATATTATAAAAGGGACGGCATCTCCTGCATTTCAAATGAAGCTATTGGAGTTTGAGCATACAATACATAACAAAAATAAATTAATGTGCTTGAAAAATGTCATCAAACCAAGATATTGGCTAAGCAAAATAGACAACAAAAGGTGAGAATGGCCAGTCCAGGCCAGGCTAGGCTAATCGTTTTTTATGCCAGAAATCCCATCTTATACCCAGAGTCAGAGTCAGGCTCATTGGTCAGCAGTAGTCACCAGGAGGAACTCTGAGAAAATAGAAAAAAATAAGATTTTTTTGGCAATGGCAATTTCCTTGCCCATATAGTCAGAAGAAGCAACCAGAGTCCAACGATTCTGCAGTTAAAATTCCATTTCCTCAGAGATACTCTCAGCAATGAACCACTGACCAAGGAGATTTGCTAGTTTTGCTTGAGTTTATGTGCTGATTGACTTGGAATCAGGTCCTTTACTCAAGACATGTAACTAATAAGCAATAACTAGTATTTGTATTTTTTTTTCATTTAATAATTAAAAAGAAAAAGAAGGGGATGAAGTTTCAACATACACTCCACTTCTCAATGACATCAGGACAATTACATCAGCATTTTTGCGTAAGTTAAACCACGCCTTTTTCATTTTAATCCAACATAGCTGCTGTCAACAAAATTCATGCAACATGCAAAGTAAAGCTTGGTAGAATTATTAATGGGGTTAGTTTCAAGAGAAACTGTGGTACTGCGTCGGTTGGGGGATGAAACACGAGAATTTAGTTTTATCGATTGAGTCGATAAGGTAAATTGACCACCGTAAAAAGATTCAAATAGCTGGCTGACGTTTCGAGCGCTAGCCCGACGAAGGGCTAGTGCTCGAAACGTCAGCTATTTGAATCTTTTTACGGTGGTCAATTTACCTTATCGACTCAGTCGATAAAACTAAATTCTCTTGGTAGAATTAGATTGGTAGGATACAAATTAGCTAAAGTTATGTCTGGTGATATGAATCTGACACTTGAATCCTATTAAAAAGTAGTGCAGGTTGTAATTTACTATTGACTGCCTCGTTTTTTAGTCCCTCTCTCTAAGAAACTCATATACAATGGCTCTTTCAAAGTTTTAAAAGCCTACAATTGTGGTGGAAATGTTTAGTGAGTCACTCAACCATTGTGTAACCCTTTTCAAAACTACAGTAGTTGAACCTCCTTAATACGGTCACCAAAGGGACAGACTCAATTGCTCATTATAGAGGTGTCTGCATTATAGAGGTGTCTGTATTATAGAGGTGTCTGCATTATAGAGTTGTCTGTATTATC
Organism: Dendrophyllia cribrosa; assembly: GCA_024195265.1. Classification (NCBI taxonomy): domain Eukaryota; kingdom Metazoa; phylum Cnidaria; class Anthozoa; order Scleractinia; family Dendrophylliidae; genus Dendrophyllia; species Dendrophyllia cribrosa. The sequence goes on from JAJLRJ010000010.1 coordinate 37,415,508, forward strand.
GAGGTGTCTGTATTATAGAGGTGTCTGTATTATAGGTGTCTGTATTATAGGTGTCTGTATTATAGAGGTGTCCGTATTATAGAGGTGTCTGTATTATAGAGGTGTCCGTATTATAGAGGTGTCCGCATTATAGAAGTGTCTGTATTATAGATGTGTTCATATTATAGAGGTGTCTGTGTTATAGAAGTGTCCATATTATAGAGGCAGAGATTGTATGAATTTGGGTATCTTCAGGACCAAGAGAGCTGTCCATAATAGACAGGACTGTCGGTGTAATAGAGGTATCCATATGGAGAGGGTTGATTGTACTTGAAATGCGCTGATGAGTAAAGTGACAATCCATTAACCTACATCTCTATTTCGCCTACACCCCCAAAACAATGTTGTACTGGGGAGGAGGGGATAAGAATTTTCACAAGATTTGAAGCAAAATATGCAAGTGTCTAAATTTTTCGAACAAGCTTGTATGTTAAACATCTACCTAGGACTATTTTTCCAATTTTGTTATAGAATTGCTGCATCTTAGTATCATAACAAATTAATATTTCTACAGAACATCTAACCAGACCACAAAGCAGTCAGAGTAGTGTTTCTCCACCGAGTCGCCAGGGAAGACGAAAGTCGAGTGCCAACTGGGCTAAAGCAAGAACAAGTGTTGCATTGAGCGGAGAACTTAGGAAGAGAGCAAGAACAAGAAAATCTTGAACAGCAAATATCAATTTATTACATTTATGTGGGGAAAGACAGGGGGGGGGGCACTTCCTTTTTCTTGTGCCCTTTATTCCTTTTTACATACATTAATTGGTTCATTCTTCCTCTTGTGCTTTTTCTATAGGAAAATATTACAGAATGTGTTGTTCCAGATATCCATACCTCCCCCACATTTCTTTTCCTGCTTTTGGTAGCCGCCCCCCCCCCCCCCCCTTCCCTTTTGTCCCGGTTTTTCCCTCCCCTTACCCCCCTGCCCCCACCTCCCCCCATTTATATAGAACAAAAGCAAAAGCTACCACCAGGCCCCGTATTCTTATTTTTGTGTTTCTTTTATTAATTCATATAATTTAGTTTTACATTACGAAATTACAATACATGCATATGTACAGATCAACAAAATTGCAGATGTGATTATCAAACTTCTAGGATGAAAAGAAAAAGGTGAAAATGGAAAAAAGGAAATAGAAAGACATAAAATAATGTAGTTCAAATGCCAACAGATAAAAAGTTACTGTCAAGGGCCAGTTATTTTTTAGTGATTTTTCTCGGTGGGGAAATATATATATGAGCTATGTAGGGATGTGTCGCTGTGAAGGGTATGGTTTTCAAGCAGTTTAGTCTGGGATAGGGTATAGTAATCAGAGATTTTTGGTCTAGAATAGGGTATCATTTTCCGCGAAACTGATCAGTTGCATGAAGAATTTAGTCTAGACACGGTTTACTGGCAAATGGCATTTAAAAATCGGTACGGCGGGCAGTACGGCATTGTTACAGACCCCTGTTATCTAATAACTGTGATAGTAAACGAGTTTCTGGAAGTTAGCGAGTCTGGAATAGATCTAGGATAGGGTAGGGTTTTTTGGTGTTTAGTCTAGAATAGGGTTGCAAAATGCAGCTTAAATGGTCTAGTATAGGTTTAGGATCTCAGAGTGCCAGCGGCACACCCCTGCCCAAAAATTTGTAGAGTACCCCCCCCCCCCCCCCCCCCCCCCCTCCAAGTGATTTTTCCAGTCATTCATTCTAGCACTTTATCAATTTATTCCTACTTTCTAGGGCCAGTCCAGTAATTTGAAGGACTCGGTCCAGAAAAAAGCATAAGTGATGCCATTTTGGGACTGATGAATGAGAATTAAGAATTGGTTTTCAAGCAGTTTAGTCTGGGATAGGGTATAGTAATCAGAGATTTTTGGTCTAGAATAGGGTATCATTTTCCGCGAAACTGATCAGTTGCATGAAGAATTTAGTCTAGACACGGTTTACTGGCAAATGGCATTTAAAAATCGGTACGGCGGGCAGTACAGCATTGTTACAGACCCCTGTTATCTAATAACTGTGATAGTAAACGAGTTTCTGGAAGTTAGCGAGTCTGGAATAGGTCTAGGATAGGGTAGGGGTTTTTGGTGTTTAGTCTAGAATAGGGTTGCAAAATGCAGCTTAAATGGTCTAGTATAGGTTTAGGGTCTCAGAGTGCCAGCGGCACACCCCCGCCCAAAAATTTGTAGAGTACCCCCCCCCCCCCCCCCCCCCCTCCAAGTGATTTTTCCAGTCATTCATTCTAACACTTTATCAATTTATTCCTACTTTCTAGGGCCAGTCCAGTAATTTGAAGGACTCGGTCCAGAAAAAAGCATAAGTGATGCCATTTTGGGACTGATGAATGAGAATTAAGAACAGATTTGCTACAAAAAAGTAGAGAATGGAGCAGAAAATGTCAATGTTATAAAGAGAAAGGGGAAGTTGGTGCTACTTAATGCAGTTCACACTCTTCCTTCCTGAACGTAACATGCACATGCAGTTTGAATGCCCTTGTAACTGAATTGTCTTGAGTGACTGATTTTTGATGAGATGGAGCACCCCCTTGCAAAAAGGCTGGGCACACCCCGGAATTGTTAAACTATGACCTTTTTCTTTGCTGAATTTCTGTTTCACGTTCAGGAATCAGGTTAGAAACTAGTAAATTGTGCATCCTAATTGATCTCCAAGTTATAAAATTTAAACAGTGCTTATTTTTTCATGATCATTTTTTTTTAATTAGGGGGGGGGGGGCGTGTTTGGTTTTTAAAAGTAAAACAATTATTTTATTGAAAAATGATCACAATATTCTTAGTTAAAGAAACATTTGCATGGCTGTCATGTTTTTGGATAATTATTAAGCATAAATGTCTTGCAAAAGTCCCAGTGAATTGTTATGTCACATATTAAAGAAAGTTTTTAAAAAAATGCCATTTGTGAATGTGCAACACATAAATACAGCAATTTTTTTATTTATATGAATATTTCAAGAGTGTGACTATAAATGGAATAAATATTTGAGTTTCAGTAAGAAGTTTTGAAATGACTAGTGTTTTCTTCGTCTTTTTATTTTCCTTGGAATGCATATATTAGAATAGCTCTTGAGTCTCGTGATGTACATCATTCCTTTTGGTAGACAAAATCTCAAAGTGACACCATTCAAATGAGAAGTCTTTAACAGTACTCGTTGTCCAAGGTTAGGCAATCGCTTTTCTCTCTCCCTCTCCCTCTCTCCCACTCTTTCCCTTTTCCTCTCCCTCCCATGACAGCCTTGGATCCTTCCCCCACCCCGACTTAATGGATCTGACCTTTTCGCGCTTGCCCTAGTTCTATTCTCACACCGTTTTGCCATACACTGTACTTTGATATTTTTTTTTGCTTTTGGTGATATTTTCTTCCTATTCAGTCAAGATAATAAAGTAAGCTTAAAGCAAGCTCCTCGGGTCACAATCATGAAAACACGATATATCAGCCAGGACATTACGCTTTCCTTTTAAATCTTCAGGATGGCCCACGTTAAAAACTTGATTAAAGGGACATGTTTGGATAAAAAGATCGGAAGGAATGGTTTGGAAAAAAGTGTCCTGACAATAATTTTGATTTCTTGACTCCGCCTGTCACGAAATCAAATTTGATGAACTATAATCTACTTCTATCTTTGTAATCCTGCATTTTATTTCCAAACTATTGCTTCTGTTTTGCTCTATAAAATCCTTGTCTAATATTACTGGTGAGCGGTCTGTTAAAAACATGGATGTCGCAAAAATGTTTGTCAAATTACAGAGGTCGCGGAGTCTTCATTTTTTTCGCAAAGCCGTCTTGTTGTCTCGGTCTCGCCTCGCATTTTAAAAAATAACACGGTCTCGGACTTGAAGATAAAATTGCTGTTTGTCTCCCTGTCTCTCAAAGTCTCAAATTTATTATTCGCAATTTAACATCGGTGATTCCTCTCGTTGGACTCGTAATTCATATCGCGGCATTCATGGCTGACGCGTGGTTCTCTCCTTTGACCTTCGCAAGACATGAGGGCAAATTTTCCGTGGAGGACTGGATCAATGATGATAATCTATAAATAACTCACAACGCGTTATCATTGATTAGGGTATGCATTAGAGATGGACTCTCTAACTTTCATCCTCTCCTGGACCGAGAATATTTCAAGTGCTTGTCCTTCGTAAGAACGAATCGTGCTCGAAACCATGACGTCACCTTTTGAATATCTTTACTGCGGCCAATTTACCTTATCAACTCAGTTGTTAATTTTTCATGTTTTACTCCCTCGCCGACGTAGTACCACAGCTTCTTTAGAAACGAGCCCCTTTATCTATCCTGGACTGGTTCACTTCTTTATTTGTGTTTATTGCCTGGTTTATTGTAATTGGCCAGATGCAATGACGGATGTATATGTTACTGGTCAAATTTGATTTCAGGTTAATTTTGATTTTCCATTGTTCTTTTCTGTGCTAATATATGATAATGAATATCAAACAAAGGAAAATCAAAATTAACCTGAAATCAAATTTGAATAGGGAGCATAAGCAACAACGAGGGCAACACCAAGGAAACTTCACTTGAAAAAAGGCAGTCGTGCTACTCAGTATTTGAGACTACTACGCAGTTGTTCCAATCTGTTTAATTTGTCTAACGTGTCTAGATTGTCCAGGAGCTTAATTTGTATAGACGGCTTTCAAGTCCAAATAGAGAAAGGAAAATTAACCGTCGAGTGTTCATGGTCTCCACAAAGAACTATAATTTTATCATTTGACGTTGTTGTTTTGCAGGGAACCGGCGGCAAAGAAATGTACCAAAATGTATAAAACGCTCATTAAACCTATTGTATTGTGCCATTCTCACTGCAGTCACCATTGTTGCTGCTTGAAAAAAGTTCCCTAATAAGCGGGGATATGGGGACGGGGGGGGGGGGGGGGGGGGGGGGGTGAGGCGGAGGGGGGAAGGGCAGAGTGAAAGTGTTAGAAACTGCAAAACATTTTCAGTCCTTCCGGTCTTATTTTTTTACATGATAAGGGGTAGTGAATAAGCGGGGGGAGGACTTCTCTCCTAGATCCGCTAATGAGTTGTCATTACTTTGGCTCAATTTTACTTAACCTCAGTGGCTAGAGCTTATTATTTTGTTATTTAAGTGCGACTCCTCGCCCCCTCGTCCTGAATACTGCCATTCTTTATCAGTTGATACTACTATAGTGGTATCAAACAAATGCCCAGTCATTGGTAAACAAGTTATGGTCATCAGGGCCGTAGCATGAGAAGGGGCAGGCCAGCTCCCCCCTCCCCCAATAATTTTGAAAGTTGTCTTCTCTGTCATCCAGTCAGGCAAAGAACTGTTAGTGTCCGTTGGGTCTACGTAGTAGAGAGTAACCTGTTAAAGATATCCTTAATTTTAGCTTTAAGTGCTGATTACTACAAAACAAGCTCATTCACCCTAGTTTTTACTATTGAATTGTAATTAGCATGTTAAGATACAACATTTTGTTTGATACCATTACTGTTGCATCAACTGATAAAGAATGGCATTATCGATACATCAACTACATTAGCTAGGAACTACTGCGAGCCAACCTTAAGCAAAAACTCCCTTTGAGCCTATACAAAGGAGAGAAAACAATTCATTCTTCAGCTGTAGCAATAGAGTGTTCTCGCCAATTTAGTTAATACCGAGCGACTATTTCCAGGAATATGGGGTCACGTGGTTGCATTATAAGCACAGACCGAAACTTCAGTTGGGACACTGTATCTGCAGCTTTCTGGAACTTGATTTTTGGAAAGTATCTTAAGCATTGCATGCAATTCGCAGTCTTAATCTCTAGGAGGGCAAACCGAGTACCGATACACTGGCGGGGACCCATACCAAATGGCATGTAGGAGTATGGATCGTGGGTTTCCCTGTTCTCTGGGGAGAATCGGTCAGGATCAAACTTCTCAGGATCCGGCCACAAGGCTGGGTCGCGGTGGAGAACATAGGATGGCATGAACACATCCACACCACATGGGATGGTGATTCCGTTTATGGTGCACGTCTCGATGCATCTCCGGCTGAAGTTAAACCCTGGGGAATAAAGCCGTAAAACCTCGCAAAGAACCCGGTTGAGATAATCCAAACTATTGAGAAAGTCGTACATAGGCATGTCCCCACGGGTGTCAACGGCCTCGTCAAGTTCCTTGAGGAGTTTGTCCTGGATTTCTGGGTGAGTAGCGAGGACGTGCGCCATAAAAGAGAGCGTACTTCCGGTTGATTCAAATCCCGACACCATGAAAAGGACAGATTGTGCAGATACTTCTTCATCGCTTAGCTTCTTACCAACGCCCTCTATCTCCTGTTGCTGTGCTTCTGTCATCAGTTGCAGTAAATCCTTTCTGCTTGGAATTTTTTGTGCCTTTCTAGCGTCATAGATTGTTCGAGCCAACCTTATGAAGTAGTCAATATGATTTACAGGGCTCATGTTCAATTTCTTGCTGAGGTAATCTGAGAAAGGGAACATAGTGCTTTGTGCACTATATCAGGATCAGGGTTGGTTTGGACATCGGCTTGCATCCCGAATGCTGTGGACAAGATCACATCCAGTGAGAACAAATTGAACAGCGGAATGACGTCGATGCTCTTTCCTGTAGATGTGAAGTGATAATCAATATAAAGTCAGTAAAACATATAGCACAAACACAATTTCCTCTTGTCAGTGCGGGAAAAGACAAGAAATGAAGAGCGAGGACTAGGGGTGAGAAGATTAGCTTTGTCCATATTTGAATTTCCCACTCCAGAAACTATGGGGAGTTTGGGCCCTAGCATCGGGTGCTAATGATCTTAACGGTCATTTGGGGGTTTAAAAATATGGCAACAGAATGTCTAGAATCTAGTGTTGCCACATTTCGGGAAGCAATAACAGCTTCCAAAACACAACTGTACTGGAATACAATGAGAATTGTACGTAGAATTAACAAAACAGTATGAGCAACTGATCCGAAGCTGTGCCCCTTCCTCGGGCAAAATGAAAAGTTCATAAGTCAACAGTTATCCATTACCTCGTAAGGGCTCGTAAGCATTGATTTCTACTTTAGGAATTAATGGCTTACAAAAAACATAAGAGTATCCATTGTGCTTATGCATTAGTCAATTCCAGTAGTGCCCCTCCCCCCTCCCCCCTCCCCCCTCCCCTGGCTATTAGGTGGGCATTAATTTTGCTCATGTTTGAATTCCGGTAGTAGGCCTTAGCCTGGCCTCAGTGTACCCCAGGGCATTTGAAATGATTTGACATTCCATGTTTTCGACCACAAAGAATCCTTAAATACAGTGGAAGCTCGATTTAACGAAGTGTCACGGAACTGAGGAAATTGGTTCGTTATATCGAGGGTTCGTTATATCGAAACCCTCGTTATAACGAATTTGCGGAAACAACAACAACTCCTTTATTTATGCACGATATAAGTTAAAGCAAAAATCTTGCTTGTAGGGTCGTGTTTCTAGCTACAAATTAAAAACGTTTCTATATACATTAAAATTAATAATAATTATATACACGAGTATCACGATTTTCAGATACTTTTGTCTGCTTTTGAGACGTCAATATAAAGTCGTATTGTCGTCTCAAAAACCAGCCTGTGATTGGTTGAAAATTTCCCGCGGCAATTAAATGGGTTCCTCGCGTAGAAAACCAAAATTTAAAATTATCTTCAAAGGAGGGACAAAACTGTTGATTATTTTGTCACGTTTGGCAGATAAACAACGCTGTATTCGATGCAACGACCCTTTCTATCGAAAGTTAACGATAAGATGAGTTAAAAGCTGCTTTTGTTCGTTTGAACAGTTTGTTTACATTGAGCTGTGCTGTGCGCGCGCTATCACGCCATCATAATTTGAAAAAAAAGTTTTGGGCTAAACCTCGGAAATTTGCGTTATTTACTCATTTTTTCGACGTTTGTAACTTTGAAAAACTTCGAAAAGATGTTCTAGCAAATTTGTTGTATTTCAATGAGCAATTTATAGCGTGAAAAGTCCGTGTTTTTGAAACTTTTTTGCTAAACAAAAATATGATAACGCGTACAAAACGTCGTGTACGTCAGCTCGTGACTAGTAAGAATTTCAGTTTTGAGCGGCACAAGTTATCTTCAGTTTTGCTTTCTTTTTGCCCAAAAAACAGTTGAATCGTGATACAAAACTAATTTCGATTTTGAGACGGCAATACTGCATTATATTGACGGCGTTGGAAGAAAATATATTCTCCGTATTGGGCGGAGTCGCGAAGCGACGGAGCCCAATACGGAATATATTTTCTCCCAACTAGCCGTCAATATAATGCAGTATTGCCGTCTCAAAATCGAAATTAGTTTATATTGTTCACATTAGTAAAACTTAAAATCCGTTATGTTCCTACTTTGCGTTTGAATCGAGGTTGCATTGAAGTCCAGTTGTTTAATAAAATCGTCCTTTCTGACTCTGGCATAAAATTGCTTGAAATTGTCAGTGTGGTACCTGGATGCAATGTTCTAAAGTACAGCACCTCGATGGCTGATCGAGTTTTTCATATAATACGAACAAATTCGCGGAGTTTCGATCTTATTACCCCTTAAATGATATTTAATATTCTTATGTGTGGCCATACTTGAGAGTAGTGCCGGAGTTCTGCCACTGACTACTGACATTATAAAAAAGCTTTAATAGGACAGTTTGTAAATATGAAAAATCGATTCCCATTCTGCAATTTTTAGCACTGAATCAGACCATGGATAGTAGAAGGAGCTGGATTGGAAACTACGTGACGTCACGCGAGCAACTGAGTGGAAATCCGTGACGTCACGTCAAAAACCAAAATAAACATTTTTGCGCTGCTGAATAAATTTCATGCGACCGGCGAATTAAACGGAAGATGGAGGTCGAAGAAGCGTTTGAAGATTGGGATTGGGATGAAAGTACGATGGTTGGGGTGGAAGGATTGCTAAAAGGTGTAAACCTGGGCACACAACAGGCGAAACACGATGCGAGCCGCGACGCGAACGGGCAAAGCTCAAGCGATGAAGACGACGAAGATAAATAGCGAAGGAGGATTCAAGTGTAGTACTTGCGGTAGGATGTATCATGTTAAAGGCTGGCTTTTGCAACATCAATCCGTATGTACTGGTATATAAAAAAAAGTCGACGAAAATTTTTAAAAATCCGAGAATGTCGCAGAATCAAGAGCGAGTTAGACAAATTTTAAGTAACATGAGATTTACAGATTTTTTTCACGATAAATTGGAGACATTTGTTCGGGACTTTCTGATTGAAATTATAGCTACACCAGCCAATGTAGTTGAACTTAGAGGACAGCGATTTGGCCAAAGAGTTTTTCAAAGAACTAGAAAAAGGAGCAGAGCGCCAAACAAATAATGTAGCTTACATATTTCTTGACTATGTTGCGCAAAATTTGCGGACAACAACTTTTGCTAGGGAATATCTGTCTAGTTCATCGAGGAGAAGAGAGAACAATATATTGCCGAACATTTTCACGCGTTTGGACAATCAAGCGAACTCCTATCCAAATTGGATAAAACAAGAAGGGCTCTTGACATTGAATCTAAAGATACTCTTATGCTAGAGAAATTGATTGCAGCAATTCTCAACGCCTTAAGCCAGCATCGCTCAAAATCTGTGACCAAAGAATTACAGATTCGGGAAATGTATGCCGGTGAAACCACCAGTAAACCTCCCCTCAATTCTACAGGAAAAAAGTATCGTATCATACATTGCCGGTTACGTTGTTCGGAAGTCCAGGAACAGACTTAAACGACAACGAAAGTCAGAAACACTCGAAACAATAATTAATGGGCTGAATCATATGATACCAAGGGGTGTTGGACAGCAGACTCCAACAATGACATTTCCTAACTTAATGACACAATCTTTGACAAACTGGAATCCCTGTAAAAATTCCTTGTTTCGATATAGACACTCTTCTTTTATGGGATTGTAAAATGGTGTTAGATAAGTACACAGCAATTGCAGCTTGTCTACCTTATGAACAATTAATGAAGAAATTTAAAAAGATATAAACATAACAAACACAAACAAAAAAATCACAAAATATACATTGTACTGTACTTTTAATTCAGCATTGGACAAAACAGTAGTTTATCTGTAAAATCATGTAGTTTTAATGCTCCTTATTTGTAAGCAAATATAATTTAGGGTATTCAAAAGAATATTTAATGTACTCATTATTGTGTAAACAAATAAATGATTGCAACCAAAAAACTATTTACAGGAAATATTATAAGAAATATTTAAATAAATTTTGCCAACAACAGCACATGTGCTTGCTGCCTTTGATCAGCACATAGAAATTTTGACAACTGAGCAAACCGGGAAAATGAAATGCCTTAAGGCATAAGAATACCTTAGGCCTAAGAATCTATGTGACATCTACGTGACATCACCTGAGCAACCAAGTGGAAATTCACGATGTCACACCAAAAACTGAAACATACATTTTTTACATGTTAATGTTACAGATTTTTGCCTATTTTCATTTGGTGTGCTGGGTTGGTACATGTATTTCTAGGCCAAAGCCACCTACATACAATGTACATCAAATGCAATAATAGCAGCAAGTTGCATGACATGTAGTTTAAAGTTTGGAAAATATGGTCACTATGAGATGCCTTAGTTACTGTCAGGAGACAGTATTTAAGAGGCATCACAAAATCAAATGGCCTGTTATAGAACTTGGAAGAAAACAATGAAATTATTCACACATTGGACTGACTAACTTTGCCTTCATGCAACTATCCACCATTCATGCATTTGGTGTACTTGAATGTGGTCTAATTCTTTCTTTAGTTTGAACATTTTTAAACAAGTTCAATTTTCATTTATCTCAGATTTATTACCATATTCTGTGACAATGAAAAACAAAAATCAAACTGCCGTTTAAGGATTTTCAAACCAAAGAAAAATTTGAACCACAACATATTCCATGGATGAAAGTGCTCCATGAGAAAAACAACCAATTTCTGGTGAACTTTTGTTATCTGTAAATTTGGTTCCAGATTTTGCAAATCACCAGCAGTTCTCTTGACACTTCGAACAGTTTTAACAGCATGAGACTGGGAGAACACTGAACTTATATTGCTCTGAATAAACTCTTTACAAGTGAAAGCTCTATAACCTCCCCCCCCCCTCTTTTGCCTTAACTTTCCAAAAAGCTTTTCAAATAGATCTTGGTTGAATTTTGTTGCAATCACATAATCAACACCTGGAATTGTGAGAGAAAACCTGACCACTTTCACAAAATATTCCAGTGATTGTATTTTCGTTTTCTGCTTATCTTCCCCATCTTGAGAAATCGATCTGCAACATTAAATAAATAACCAGCTTACTACATGTACGCTTAGAACCCACAATAAGATAACTGATGGAGTGAAATAAGTACATATTCGATCTGTGCACTCTCTATTATCCATGCTCGCATACACCGCAACATATGAAAAGTAAACCGCTGTTTTCAGATGTTCAAAATACTTCCATTGCTCAAAAAACATGTCCAAGCCACAATGTAAAAGTTGAACGATCGTTTCAAACTTCGAATTTAATATTTAACACAGAGCAAATATGGAAAAAACGAATCACAAAATCACAAATTTATCAATAAAAGAAGACCAAAAACAAGCCATTTTTGGGACTCAAATTTAAGCTGTTCTCATGATAAATAACAGTTGGTCACAACATTATACACTTACCTTAGGCTTTCATCTGTGGCTTAGGCGAGTCGTTTTGGCCAGAAAAGAAAACAGAGTAGGTAAATCGTTAAAAAGGAGTACAGACATGATTAAAAACATGGAGGATTGAAGCCATCAAAGCAAAAACAATAGGAGATTGACCATACTTACGCCATTTTCACGCCACTTTCTTCGTCACAGATTTCCACTAGGTTCCACCATCTTGGAATGAGCAATCAACCAATCGCCTTGCTCAAAATACCCCACGTGATCAATAGTTTCCAATCCAGCTCCTTCTACTATCCATGATCAGACAAAGAATCGGACAGTGTATCCCAAGGGAGGTGAAAAATAAGTCTCGCTGCTCTGCGATGTAGGACTTCTAAAGATTTTATCTGATCCATGTTATTACAGCCTCCCCAGGTAAATAATGCCGTACGTCAAGGACGGGAGGATGACTTTGAAATACAATTTAAGGGCCGCAGTTTTCCCCAGAAATAGACTCTTTTTTAACAGATTTAATTTCAAGGCAAAACTCTTTCTTAAATCTGTAATGTTTTTACGCCAAGTATGTTTATTATCTATTGTAATTCCCAATAACCTGGCATGGCACACACACTTTATTTCCTCCCCACCAATGGTTATCGGTGGCTGGGGCCCAATAAAGGAACCTCTGTGGAACAACATAGCTTCACATTTCGTGGAGCGAGGTGTCAAAAAAAAAATGTTCGTAATATCGAGGTACTAATAATTGTTTTGTAACAGTGTTACGTATTTCCGGATCTTAACATTATATCTTATGTCTTATATCGGGGTAGATTTTACGTTTGGGCTGCCGGATTGTGTTCGGTATAACGAGGGTTTCGTTATATCGAGGTTCTGTTCCATACATTTTACTTGTAATTTTGCGGGGCTGAAGAATATCGTTCGTTATATCGAGGACTTCGTTTTTGAGGTTCGTTAAATCGAGGTTCCACTATATCACACATATCATATCATGTAATATCGCGGATTCCCGGGGAGGGGGACTCCCAGATAAAAATGACGGGGGTGCTCGTCGTACCTTTTAGGGGTTAAAATTTGTAGATTGGTACCGCTTAGGGTACTAAAATCTAAAATGACTACCGTTAGAATTATCGCGGTACCTTTTAGGGTATGAGCCGAAAAAATATGACAGAATATGACATGTGTTGTTTTAGAATTGGTACCTCTTAGGGGTAAAACAAATTTTGAGCCACGCCCATCAAACGAGATTCTGGTACCTTTTAGGGTGTTTTTCGAACATTTCCGACGAGCACCCCTGTCGTTTTTATATGGGAGTCCCCCCCCCTCCCCCCCGGGCGCGGATTACGGTATTTGAAAAGATATCGATCCGTGTTTATAATTTAAACATACCGTACATTGCGTTACGCGATGAAAAACGTTTTGGCAATCTTATCGCAAGTGTTTATTGATGTCATATCGAGCGTCTCCTCAACCAAATTGACTAAGCATATGCACACCTTTTTGGTAAGAAAAGTCGCTCTGATATATGAGCCAGCGATGTGTAGAGCATTTCAGTTATTCACGTCACGGGTTGGCTCACAGGAGCCTTTGATTCTATGCTGGGACATTTGCATAGCTTTTTTTTGTCTCCGCCATGAGGCATTTGCCAATGTTTTTCTTTTTCTCAAAATGCTAATCCCGGGGGTTCTCCGGGGGGGGGGGGGGGGGGGGGGTGGGGGGTGGGGGGCATGGGCACTTCTGGAATTGAATGATGTATTTATAATAACCTCGTGAAAATACAAGGCATTTGAGAATGTATGCAATCGGTATATTCTCACCGGAGCTGGCAGCCTCTGTCATTTTTCCAGCCAAAATATCCGCGGCCTCTTCCATTAGTGGGGTGACCTCTTTCATCTTCATCGCGCTGAACGTTGGTGACAACGTTGTGCGAATTCGCTTCCACTTCTCATCCTTAGCAACCGGCAGAAAAGAATTCATCGGTGCCTTTAGCTCAGTAAACGACCTGTTTTGAAACTTGGGAAATTCTTTAATGGTGATCTGTTTGATCATCTCTGGGTCTGTCACCACGATAGTCGGTCGTCTTCCGAAGCCCATCTTGTAAACTCGGCCGTACCTTTGGTAGTACTCCCACAACATGTTGTGTATCCCTCCATATTTGATGACGTCGGGAAGACTTCCAATGTAAGGCCACTGACGGGGCCCGGGAATTGGAAGAGCTTTGAGAAGAGAGAAGCTGGCCACACCGCGCCAGTAAATAACAAATACAAAGAGGCTTATGCAAGTTGTCCATAATATCGTGTTTTTAAGCTCCTCCAAGATTATCCACGAGAGCATGATCAATTCAAAACATTTAATGATTGTAAAACGATCGAACAACCCTATCAAGATCCTCCTTAATACGCTTTTCGTTTTGATTTGAAAAGAAATGTTGAATATTTCGTGATCTCTTTACACAGCCGTCGACTTTAGAGCAAACAGAGCAAGCTCGTTCCCAGGGTCTCTCTTCTTCCCGCTCCAAGGAAAACAGTGAGGGTAAACCCAGGGGACGGGAAGAAGAGAGATCGCATGTTGTTTTGAAAATTGAAACCTCTTAGGGGCAAAAATATATTTGAGCCACGCACGACAACAAGTAGCTTTATTTGCATGACTATAAATCCTTACAGTATTGCAAAGCTTTACAACATAACAAAATGAAATTACAATAATATAACAAAGAAAGGGAAAGTACAATCAGTCTGATTTGATAATTTGATTATTGCGGAGATCTAAGCATGAAATAATGAATTTCACCAAATGAATATTTACAAAATAATTACGAGAGTTCATTAATTCATTGGTAACTTCTGAAGGAGATAACTGTTTTATATTTGGTAGGTGATACCCTATTTTCCTGTAAAATCCGTCCCTAATAATTGAGTATTTAGGACAGTGGAAAAGGAAGTGAATTTCATCTTCAATTTCATTAGATCCACAAGTAGGGCACAATCTATCATCTCTCGTGATTTTTTCATATCTACCAATTTCAATCATTAATTTATGATTACTTATACGAAATTTTACTAATTGTTTTCTGTCATTTGATTTCCTTGTAAGGTCTAAGTAATGAGATAGCGTATATTCGTTCTTAAAGATATTATAAAATTCGAGTTTCTTAGAGTGTTGAATGATATGTCGCCAATATAGGATATATTTTTGTTGCATTAAGTTTACATAATGTTCGATTTTAGTTTCAGTTAAGAAAATAGGGTCAAAATCAGGCAAATTATAGAATTCGGATATCTTTATAAGATTAGAGTAGAAGCTATTTTTACCAGAAGAGTGAAGATCTGCGGACATTAAAAAGATCTGTTTAACAATAGAGTTATTGTCCTTACTTTGAAGATATAAGGTATAATTAATTATTTTCTGATTAATAGCTATAATAAGAGGAAACCTTCCTAGTTCAGCTCTACATGCCACATTTGATGCTTTATTGCTTACTTCTAGATAACGTTTGCAGAATTGTAAATGGATTTTTTCAATCTGCGAGCTGTCCCAAGACTTAAAATCCGGTTTTGTGTACACACCCCAAACTTCGCTATTATATGTTAAAATTGGGGAGATCATCGTGTCAAAGATTTTACTTGCCAGGGATGGGGACAATTTACTGAAATTTGTATGTTTTCTTAGACTGAAAAGAGCGTGAAGGGCCTTCTCTTTTAGCTGGTCAAGTGCCATTGAGATTCTCACGAGATTCTGGTACCTTTTAGGGTGTTTTTCGTAAATTTCCCACACGCATCCGGCCACGTCATTTTTATATGGGAGTCCCCTGGGCCCGGGGGGGGGGGAGGTAATCGGGTATATTTTGGGTGGGTATGTGCCGCCCGGGTCTCCAAATTTGGACCCCGTTTTAGTAAGAATTTGCACTCAAAATGATACCCCGTTCTAGAAATAGGTCAATTTTTAATACCCCGTTCTAGAAAAAATGGCTGCTGATAATTTGAAGCTTTCGTGCCTTCGAAATATTACATGAACAAAAACAATGAACTGCAAGGCTGATCTGACCACGTAAAAAAATAAAAAAGTAAAATTTGCGAGACATTATCGCGATAGAAACCGATAAAGTAGGATCGTAACCGTGGACAATTGTTTCGTTGTTATTATACCCCGTTCTAGGAAATGTCTCTAAAATGGATACCCCGTTCTAGATCAGGAGTCCCAAAATCACGACCCCGTTGGGCGGCACATATCCGTATAGGTATTTTGGGGGAGTACCCCCCCCCCCCCCCCCCCCGGGCCCCCGAGCAACTATCATGCGCTATCATACACCGTTTAATCGGGGGTTTGGTATCTGATGTATGTAAACAAATTGTCAGTCAAACGAAATAGTGATTAGGCAACTTAAAATAGTTATAATATGACCGTACGGCCCCTCTGATGCAATCCTACAGAAAATAGAATCGCAAGGTGACGTGAGCTTGAGCCGGTCCGGAAAAAGCCGTCCGGCCCCGCTCGAGTTCAAATGACCTCGCACTGCACGACTATTCTTGTACTTTCTAGTCATATTACTAGGAGTTATCGAAGATAAGTGAAGTGCGTTCAACTTTACCCAGCTTGTACGACAGGCGCTTTGTTTATTATACATTCTGAAATGTCGAAGATTGCAATCGCGGACGGAATAGAAAGAGAAATAACATATCCCCTCCCCCCGATTCAGTGATGGATTCGCGCGAAAACCAAACTGGGATTAGCTGATAAAAAGCGTCTGGAGTATGGGATTGAGGAAAAATTTGGTCGGGATGGCGGGATTGAAGAATCCTATTGGGGACCCTCCGTATAGCTGCACAGAAAGAGTTAAGTCTAACTTGTAACAGAGATGTTTTTAATAAATTTCAATAGTGTTACATACTTTATTAACTGGAACAAAACTTGCCTATCAAAACTTGTACATGCAGTTTTTAACAATTTGACTGTTTCAATGTTTGAACTTGTTTTAAAGAAAACATTTGTGATACTTGGGTTTATGATTCAGCCTCCTTGACCTCTTTGCTTGGTACAATTTCAGAGTGTGCTCTTTATCTTCACTGGTGATCTTTGCTGTGCTATGTTTCAAGTGTCTCAATTCAAGTACCACGCAACGAACCTTTGGAGTAGTAAACAGTATCCTGTTTAGGTTTGACAATTTACAGCGATGAACTTTTTAAGAAACATCGAATGAAATTGGAAAAAATGATTACACTTACCGAAAATCACCACAGCGTCTTAAACCACGAACAGAAAATCGCCACTCTCCCGATTCAAGCACCACGCAACGAACCTTTGGAGTAGTAAACAGTATCATGTTTAGCCTTTGACAATTTATAGCGATGAACTTTTTAAGAAACATCGAATGAAATTGGAAAAAAATGATTACACTTACCGAAAATCACCACAGCGTCTTAAACCACGAACAGAAAATCGCCACTCTCCCGATTACGCAGGAGGTTAACTCGCGACGACGATTCCCTTGGCCAGCTTTTCATCCAAAGAAAGGCGCGCGCGCGCACTGTAATTATTCAAAATGGCGCAGAAAAGGTACATGGCTAGAGCACATGACATAGAATCTGTAATTATTCAAAATGGCGCAGAAAAGGTACATCTCTCCAAAAAATCTCGATTCTTGCCGCCTGGCTAGAGCACGTGACATAGAATCTGTAATTATTCAAAATGGCGCAGAAAAGGTACATCCCTCCAAAAAATCTCGATTCTTGCCGCCTGGCTAGAGCACGTGACATAAAATCTGTAATTATTCAAAATGGCGCAGAAAGGTACATCCCTCCAAAAAATCTCGATTCTTCGCGCCTGGCCAGATTAGGATTGCGTTCTCCTTTCAGTCGAACGCAATAAAATACTTATTGACTGAGTTAGGTCGAGCCGGACAGGAAAATATTTGGCTCTCGGTCATGGCGCACGGACCTCGCTGCGCTCGGTCCGTACGCCATGACCTGACCTCGAGCCAAATATTTTCCCGTCCGGCCCTCCCACTCAGTCAATAAGTGCATATTTAATATTTGTGATCATTCACAACAAAGGGGCCAATATTGGGAAGCGGAAAAAGGAGGACACTTAGAACGAGGTTGCAATATTGACCACATCAAGTCGTCAGAGTAGAATAACAAAACCGATAACCGTGACTGCGGCAACATGTTGCAAGTTTTTCAACCACCTTCAAAAACTTGCAACATGTTACCGCAACAAAATATTGTGTTAAAAATCGTCCTCGCGCTGTTCCACGATATAGGTGGTTTTCATGTTACGTCATCGCCGCCATGCTGGTGGACATAAACAATAGTTCTCTCATTAGCTCCTTTTGTTCGTCCACCAGCATTTGTTCGTTTCACTATTGTTATCTATGTCTCTAGAGATTGATTGCAAACCACCTATTAACTTTTGTTGCGTTACAGCGGTTACCAATAACATCGGTGGTGAAGCAGCTGCCCAGAAGATCTAATCCAATTACTACTACTACTACTACTACTACTACTACTACTAGGGCGCCCGAAGGCGGGCAACCACTAGGTCTTTCCACAGCCTCTTATCAGCCATCAGTGCAGCAATCTCACTTGTTTCGGATACCCCAGTATCCCTCTTAAGAGTGTCAATATAGGTAGTTCTCGGTCCTCCTCCTCCAATTAGATCGATATAATAGAACGAGAAACAATAGAAATTAAAACATTTCAAGCAAACAGAGTTAAAAGACAGACAATTTTACCAGCTAAGAGAAAGTAAAACTTAAGGTAAAATTTCCGTATAACCCCATATATTAGTTATGCATACTTTTCTTAAAACTAAAACAAAAGCCAAAACAATAAAACGCCTGAAGAAAAACAATAGCGCATACATGTATAATTAATGTGTGGGGTTGTACGGAAATCTTACCAAACTTAATCAAAATTGATTTCCAAGCCAGTTTAAACAAAAAGAAAACTGCCGTTTGCAGAAATCGTATTGCTGGTTTGCACGCGACGTCACGGCGGCCATGTTGGTGGTCAAGAACAAAAGCGTTTCTCTCCGCTGGGAACTAAACTCTATTTTCATGCAAATTCTGCGACAAAAATTGTATTGTATTGACCATCAACATGGCCGCCTTGTCACGTGGTTGCAAACCAAGAATTTTTAAAACAAAACTTTTGAATTTCACTACACGTAATAATTTGCAACTCAGTGATGCATGATGAATAGTAATAATTATAACTTCAAATACTTTAAGTAATGTTCCGCATAAGAAGGATAGCGCTGAACGGCAATAGAATGTCAAATACGATGGAATGTCAAGATTTTTCATTGTTACAACTAGTGATCTCATTGGCCTAGACTCAAAAACCGCTAAAAAGTTAAGGTTCAAGGTGCATTTTGTCTAATTTTTTTAAGGTTTCAAGTAATTTGAGACCCAATCGCACAACATACAATTTTTAAAAGAAATTGTATTTGGGGAACTTCATCAAAGAAGCAAAATTATTAGCTATTGTCTTCTGCTATTCTGATTGGTTAAGCACGAACATTTCCTAAAATTTATTTGACGCAAATGGATTTTCTTTATTTTTATAATGAAATATAATTATTAACCATCAGCTCCTCCTCTATTCTTGAAATCAAAGATATTCTATGTGGGAAAGAGCTAATGCCGCAGAACAATGAAGTTTGCTATCGTTCTTATGTGGAACAATACTTAATGTTACGTTTTTACGTTGTTCAATCCACCACATTCAAAGTTATTTTAATATAGGCAAATTAAGATTGGATACGCACACTTGCACCGTCATAAGAATTACGTCACTCGGCCGAAAAGATTATAATCTCTCGCACGCAACAAGAAGAGAAGCAAAATTTTGATCGTTTTACAGTTCTTACAATCGTTATAAATGTCACTGAACTGATCATGGTCCCGACGAGAATCTTGGATGAGTTTTACAACACGATATTATGGACAACTTGCATAAGCCTCTTTGTATTTGTTATTTACTGGCGCGGTGTGGCCAGCTTTTCTCTTCTCAAAGCTCTTCCAATTCCCGGCCCGCGTCAGTGGCCTTATCTCGGGAATCTTCCCGACGTCATCAAATATGGAGGGATGCACAACATGTTGTGGGAGTACTACCAAAGGTACGGCCGAGTTTACAAGATGGGCTTCGGAAGACGACCGACTATCGTGGTGACCGACCCAGAGATGATCAAACAGATCACCATTAAAGAATTTCCCAAGTTTCAGAACAGATGGTTTCCTGATACAAACCCTCCTATGAGTTCTTTCTTGTTTATCGCCAAGGACGACCAATGGAAGCGAGTTCGCACAACGCTGTCACCAACGTTCAGCGCAATGAAGCTAAAAGAGGTCATTCCACTTATGGAGGAAGCTGCAAATATTTTGGCTGGAAAAATGACGGAAGCCGCAAACTCCGGTGAGAATAGGTTAATACACAGAGTACATAGCCGTGATATGCCTTATGCCTTTGCAGTAGTCCTTGGACTTCTCGTTAGTATATTGATTCATTTTAGCTGATTAGGTCTCCTCCTGTGAGATCCAACGAAAAACCAGCAGGATCTTCGTCCACGGTTTTTGCAGTTAAACAAGCCTTATTAGTGACGGTGAGGTGCGAATGAGGCCAAATTTTAGACCCATAAAAGTTCCATTCGGCTATAAAACTAGCACCCATAAGTGATTTGAAACGTGAAACGCGCATTCACTGCTTCCGAATATTCATTTTTTTGCTTAGTACCATATTTGGAAACCCCTCGGTCCCTCGAGATTGGAAGCAAGTTGTTCTAGCGATTAGATTGGTTAATATTTTTATCTTGATTTTTCAAATATGGCTGTAACAACCTCTTAGCAAATTGAATAATCGGAAGCTTGTTTTAAAGCGTACAAGAGACAGTTGCACGTTTCAACCCACTTATGGATTTCTGCTAAAACTAGACCCCGCAAAACAGTCCAACGGCCCACAAAGTAACCCTGAAAGTCTCTTTTTTCTCCGCATGAAAATTGAAGTAAAACAAAAGAGTTCAAGCTTGTAATTAGGCCTTATGAGTGATGACGTCATCAACTCAAAATTCACCACCAAGCCTCGTTTACACGAAATTCCTTGCAAACCTTTGACAAGTTCACGTTGTTTTTGAGTGGGCATTCTTTTCAACTTTGCTCCTTTGAGAATACATTGATGACATTATAGCCTGCAGAACAGGTGTAATTTGTTTGCGTTTTTGAGGCCTGCCGCGCTCGCCTGAAACGCCTAAAAAAATAACGCCTGTTCTGCAGGCTAATGACATTATCACAGGTTTTAACTTCGAAAGCGAGGCTCGGGGGTGAAATTAGCTAGTCTGACGTAAACATGCATGATAGTCATTGTTTACAATCTTAAATTTTGACGGTGTTTTACCTAGGATGGTTTGCTATAACGTCTCATATTTGCACCAGTTTTGCTGCGTATTTAATTTGGTCTCTAAAATGCGGTGTCATCTAATTTAATAATAATAATAATCTCATACCCAGATCTCCCACGGTCACATTTCAGTAGTATATTAAAAACTGATAGACAAATTCGGCTAACGCATTGTTGTACCCAATTCAAACCTTTTGGGATTAGAACTCTTTGTTCGTCATATTTCCATATCAATGAAGCATTGACATGGAAATTATATGGAAATACTGTGAACAAAGGATCCTATTCCCAGAAGGTTTGAATTGGGTACAACAACACGTTAGCCGAATTTGTCTATTACACGACTTTTCGCTCAATATAAACTAGCTCTACTGATTTACGTGAAATATCCCAGTGGTCAAATATTTGCCAAACTCAAAATAAAAGATACACAATTGGACAATTAATTTATCAATGCGTAAAAAAAACACTTTTCATTTTTCGATGGCGTTATTTTGCTATAAAGCCTGGTTTCCATATAATCGCAAGGATCGTAGCGATCGCAGAAAAAAGTGTTGTGCGACCCTTGTGATCATATGGAAACCAAAAACTTTGCAATCCTTGCGATCGTTACGATCCTTGCGATCCTTTCGATTGCGATCGCAGAGATAGAAATTGCGATCCTTGCGATCGAGAGGTTTTTATATGGAAACCACTCTTGCGATCCTTGCGATCTAAAATGTCCCAGAAGGCATTGCACACCAAAGCCTTGTATCCCATAATGCACTTAAAGTTTATCGGATCCAGGCCTACTCGACGTTTCCTTGCGATCGCTGCGAGTATGGAAACCTGAGGTCTCAGCGATCGCAAGGATCGCAAGAATCGCAGCGATCGTCGATCGTAACGCAGTACTTGTTTTGCCCCGCCCCGATTAGCGTTCCAGCTATTTGCAGGGCAAACAAATCATTCAACTCTTCCATTATTATACTAAGAATACATTGTTGTGATTGTTTGTTGTTGAATAAATTGTTGTTGTTGTTGTTGTTGTTGTAACGATCGCTGCGATCGCGATTATATGGAAACCAGGCTTAACTACCAGAATTAAATTAATTTTTCTTTTATAATTTAAATTTCGCAATCCCATGAAGAGGCAAAAACAACCGAAGATATCTGGCAGTTGTGCATGACACCATCGCGAGAATGGCATGTTCAGATTAAAGATTACACCATGATAGTCTAATTTGCAAGACCGGATTAGAGCAATTTACATTTTGAGTGTCGTAAAACCAAAACCAAAGTAATCACTCTGGCTGATCATAACAGACACAGACAATCCAATGAACCAATCAGAACTCGAAGCAAATACATGTAGCCGATGCCAAGCGCGGGAAAACGCGTGCGAGCAAGTCACGATTGGTTTTGGTTTCATCTGATTGGTTCAGAAAGTGGCGCGAGATATTAACATGGTGGGATAGGTAGACTGTAAGTAGTAAATGCTAAAATGAAAAAAGAAAATTGAGAAATTTCGACGCTGGTCATATAATTGTTATACCGACGTTTCGGCAATGCTGCTTTCTTCAGGGTACGAAACTATTTTCTCATTTTTTTCATTTTAGCATTTACTATCTACGCTGCGCAGGGAATTTCAATCTTTATCACTCAAGAGTACAAGTAGTCCTTCATAGTTCTCGCGACGTTTTGGAGGCAGAACGCGTGCGCATCTCTGATGGATTGGCGCCAAGCTCTGTACTTCAGGCTAACCTTTTCCCCAGGGCCTCTCTTCCCGCTCTAGGGGATGGGAAGAAAGAGAGTCCCTAGGGACGAGGTGACACTTCAGGCGAGCCTTTGACCATGCAAATCCATACTCTAGTCATAATAGACCATGTTCGTATTCTCGGTATTGAACTGGAACTAGCTTACAAAGGAGGCTCATACGGGGGAATATCATTTCAAATATTTGCATGTAAAAACATTTCCTCGCATGAGCCTCGACTGCAAGCTAGCACCAGTTCAATACCGAGAATACGAATATGATCTATTTACGTCATGTTCTGATCATTAAGTATTGTTCCACATAAGAACGATAGCAAACTTCATTGTTCTGCGGCATTAGCTCTTTCCCACATAGAATATCTTTGATTTCAAGAATAGAGGAGGAGCTGATGGTTAATAATTATATTTCATTATAAAAATAAAGAAAATCCATTTGCGTCAAATAAATTTTAGGAAATGTTTGTGCTTAACCAATCAGAATAGCAGAGGACAATAGCTAATAATTTTGCTTCTTTGATGAAGTTCCCCAAATACAATTTCTTTTAAAAATTGTATGTTGTGCGATTGGGTCTCAAATTACTTGAAACCTTAAAAAAATTAGACAAAATGCACCTTGAACCTTAACTTTTTAGCGGTTTTTGAGTCTAGGCCAATGAGATCACTAGTTGTAACAATGAAAAATCTTGACATTCCATCGTGTTTGACATTCCATTGCCGTTCAGCGCTATCCTTCTTATGCGGATCATTACTTAACATCAACTTCTATTGCAGGAACTAGCACAGACATTAATCCTCTGTTCAGTTTGTTCGCACTGGAGGTGATCTTGTCAGCAGCGTTCGGGATGCAAGCTGACATACAAAGCAACCCAGACTTGGACACAGTAAACAAGGCTAAAACCGTGTTCAGCACGCCGCTTTGGGTGCGCGCTTTCTCCATGTTTCCTTTTTCTGATTACCTCAGCAAGAAGTTAAACATCAGTCCTCTTAATCACACCGACTATTTCATAAGGTTGGCCAAAGTGATCTACGATGCCAGAAAGGCGCAAGAAACGCCAAGCCGAAAGGATTTACTGCAACTGATGATAGAAGCTCAGCAACAGGAGGTAGAGGGCAGGAGAATGAGCGATGAAGAAGTATCTGCACAATCTGTCATCTTCATGGTAGCGGGATTTGAAACAACAGGAAGCACGCTCTCTTACATGGCGTACGTCCTTGCTACCCACCCAGAAATCCAGGACAAACTCCTCGAGGAAATCGACAAAGCCGTAGAAACCCGCAACGACATGCCTCTATATGACTTTGTCAACAGCCTGGATTACCTTGACCGGGTGTTTTGCGAGGTCCTACGGCTTTATACTCCCGGGTTTCTGGTCCACCGGAGATGCAACGAGACGTGTACGGTGAACGGTTTCACTATCCCACGCGGTGTTGATGTGTTCATGCCACCCTATGTTCTTCACCGGGACCCAACCTTGTGGCCTGATCCGGAGAAGTTTGACCCCGAACGGTTCTCCCCAGAGAAAAGGGAAACTCACGATCCATACTCCTACATGCCATTTGGTATGGGTCCTCGACAGTGCATTGGTTTTCGATTCGCCTTGCTAGAGATGAAGACCGCGATGCTCAAGATACTCTCCAAAGTAAAGTTCCAGAGAGCTGCTGATACAGCTTCCCAGCTGAGATTTCGGTCTGTGCTTCTTATGCAACCACGTGACCCCATCTTCTTGGAACTAGTAGCGCGGTAAACTGACGCAGATCGAGTTTTCCCCAAGAAGTGTTTTCAAGTTGCAATCCATTTTTATCTTGGCCAACTGTAGCCCAAACCACTTATTTTTACACTAAGAGCATAAGTAGATAACGTTTAAACCAAACTTGACCATTGTTTTTGGATTTCCACGCTAAATATGTCTTTTAGGCATTTCAAAGCAATCATGAATAAATATGGTGCACAGCCCCTTTAAATGTATGGCGTTATCGATTTTACATTCAAAGCTTTAATATACATGTCAAGAACAAGTTAGTCCAGTTAGTCAAGGGAACATATGTCGTCATGTTATTCGTAGACTAAAACAGGTAGGCTGCAACCTCGTTCCCAGGGTCCTCCTCTTCCCGCCCCCCAGGAACGGGAAGAAGAGAGACCCTGGGGACGAGGTTGGGTAGGCCAATCAGAAACAAGTAAATCAACTTTTTCCTAGCCCAGAACTGACGGCGATACGCATTCACAGTGCCTTCTCACACCAGTGTTTCGAAGTGTTCTAAGCGTCTAATACATGTCATGCGCATATACAGTAAAAACCCGCAAGTAAGAACCTGAAAATTAAGAACCTGTACGTTAGCCTCAAATTTGTCATTTATACCCCCAATAAACAAGAACCTATTTAGCCTAGAAAATGAAAAACAGGTTCTTATTTTCAAAAATCATCATTTAGTGATGCAGAGCTGGGTAGGAATTCTGTTTGGAAAAATAGGAGCTTGCCATTGTTGTGCAGATAAATCATTTAATGTAATAAAAACGTAAAGTGAAGAAAGGTTGATATTAATAGGCCATTTCCGAGTTGCCTTTAGCCTCTCTATCAAAGCGAGGCTAGGTGCGAAACCTTTCATAAGAAAATGAGTTTTCATTTGCATGTGAATGAAAACTCATTTTCATATGAAAGGTTGTGCACCTAGCCTCGCTTTAACAACGAGGCGTAACGTAACTCGGAAATGGCCTATTGTATTGTATTACGAAAAAAACTGTACAGCAATAAATCAGCATGTGAAATATAATGTACAGTAATCTACAGTGTGAGTACATGAAGAGAACAATACAGTATAGATAATATGTAAATGTCTATGTTAATGTTCTAGGGTGTTGTTGAGGGGGGAGGGGTGGGTGGGGTTGACTGAAAAATAGGCTGCTTACCATTTTATCTTGTAGCTGGATTTTATCTGTTGTTACACAGAAATAAGAACCTAGATAGCCTAAATTTGTGTTAACTACCATTTAAACAAGAACCTGCTTAGGCTAACTCTAAAAAATGTAGGTTCTTATTTGCGGGTTTTTACTGTATAATTGCTAGAGAAATAGAATAAGATTTTTTAAATTTTACGGTAAAAGAGGGCTCCTTAGTAACCATTCATTACATGGTTGCAATTGTATGCCACAGGCGAAATCAATAAGATAAAGAATCAATCCATAATCCACAGTCAATACCGTTTAATTAAAAACTCTTCAGTTAAATATATAGAGATAAAATATCAATTTTATCTTCAAAAGTGTTATGTACATTTGTTCCAGGCGTCGACATCTATATGAACCCTGCTTTTCTACGCTCTAATCTCATCTCTCTAATATTAAACGTCTCCTATATGGTTTTTCGATTACTTTTCGACACATGATATATCGAAAAGCAATTTTGGTACACATGGCGCGCCATACTTTTAACATCTATGGTCAGAGTCCAGCCGAAATATAGCTTGCAAAACTCCATTGCGAAAAAAACCGTTCGAATTGTGATGGAAATAAAGGAGAAAACAGTTTCGGACAACTTTTCGACTAATTTTCTCTCCCATTCCTTTTCCTCCTTCCCAACTCCCGCATCTTGGGGTTCGAAACAATAGAGGCGACGCGGAACGAGTCAGTCTGACCTAAGTCCTGCGCGCGACTCGCGCGTAACATGCACTTATAAAGTTCACTAAATGTACACTGAAACCCGCACCAAAAGTTCACTAAAAGTACACTGAAACAAACACTGAAAGTAGCACTAAAACACACAAGAAACGAAACCGTGGGACACCGTACGTTTTTCCCCTCAAGAAATCTGAAATATTTTAGCAACAGAACAGGAATTTCTGCAGTAATCTTATTTAATCATGCATCTTGCTTACACCTCAGCCTGTTTAAGACCGTATCATATCAGCTATTGTGGACATGTAATCATTTGATTTATTTCCTTTTTAGTCAACAGAAACTTGGCAGCGGGACTAAACAGTTTATTGTGGGATTAAATTTTTGAGATTCCATTAAGTCATGGTCATCGATTTAAATGCAGTTCTTTAGAAACAACGAGAGTTTTGTTTTGAAAAAATAGAAGATTAGTTATGTCAAATATTTTTTCTATTTCAAATAATGTCAACCATCCACAGTTGTTAATGTCAATTTTTCTCAAACTCAGATCTATAGTTTGAAAATGGTAATCAAGAAATTTCTGTCGAGTGATTTTTATAGCCGTGATCTTTGCGGAAAACATTTTTGTGAAGAACATTTTTAACGAATATTATTTCTCAGCAGTTTGTACGTGGAGAAGGCAAACTTGGTCCTGATACATTTAATTTTTTTCCATTCAATATGTTGCATCAGCATTGCTCTCTGGTCTATTATTTTGAGGATCGCAAATAAAAAACCGCAAAATCGCAAAAGTTTGAACCGCAATAAAGTCATGCCGGATTCCACTACTGTGTCTATGTGTTCTTCAATCATGATCTAGTTTACAGGAATTTTGGGCTTGGTAAACTGTGGTTGACATATGCACGTAGTCCTATAAGAATGACATCGGCGGGTACGAGATTATTGAACTTGTACCCAGCAAACCCAATAGGTTGTTGATTTTAAATTGAGAGGGAAGTTGGATGAAAAAAGAAAAAAAAGTAATGTACGTCTTCCCAGATGGCAAGGGTATCTGGAAGCCTATTAACGATAATCCGGTTAATTTGGGATCAAGAGCCAACGTTTTGAAAAGAGTTTTTTTTTCACTGGCAACACAGGTGATTCTGTAGGTGGTCAAAGTTAAAATGAAGGATCTACACTTTGTCAGTGTAGAGATAGGGACTATGTAAGTTATCACCTATCGGCTGATGAACCGTATGGACAAAATTTATCGGCCTAAACATTTGAAATGAGACTTAAATATTCTGTGTGCATGAAGCTTGCATTGCTAGCAAAACGGCTAAGGAAGGTTTAAATCTTTTTCTCAATTTCTATTAAATCCTGATAGAGTGAAGGCTATACCAACAAGACACCATCTTTTCGGTAGGGAAGGGCCGTTGGAGTACATAAAGAGGGCAGGCAAACAATGGGTCCTGTTCTTGTACAATAGTTTAGACCATTTCCCTTAGACCGTCCGCGACTCTAGCATTGGTGGTGTAAGCCGAAGCCCAGCTGAGGTCACAGGTTCAATCCTGAGTGGGGATTTTTGACTTTCTTTTTTACACGTAAACATTTATTGAAAATAACATATAAGTGTCCGAAGGGTGTCCGAGGTGGTGTAGGTCATACAGCGGAGGTTGTGTGGAGACTATCTACGTATCCGTTATCAGATCTTGCTGAAGAGAGAGGACCCTGGAAACGAGAACGACAATTCGCCTCTTTAGAAACGAGAAGGAAACTGGGCCAAGTGAACTTTCGCAACGACTTCTGGGATCGTTACAGGGGACGCTTCTTTTGTTTCTGTCCCCAGTAGCAGTTCCATAAGTCGTTGCGAAAGTTCACTCGGCCCAGTTTCCTTCTCGTTTCTAAAGTGGCGAATTGCAGCCATAACTACTGTTTTCGTTTCATGTTGAATGTGGTGGCAAAACTTTTGATAAATCTTTGTTTACAACAAAGATTTACCTTTCGAACAACAAAATAAAATCCGACAGCCAGACATTAACTTCCTTGGGCATATAATTACTTAATTTCTATTTATCAAATTTTGTATTACTGTTGCTGTTAACAATAAATACATCATGTGAGCATTTTTGCATTTTGCAGTTTAATTTTTGCCACATAACATGTTAAAATCGGTCAAGCTCTAAAGCGGTCAGTTGTCTGCTTGTCTGAAATGGCTAATAGACATTTTGCCCTTTCGAATTAATAATTGTGGGAGGATTCCAAGAGTGATGTTTCCAATAAAAGAAAGAAAAGCTATATGGTTTGTACTGAATTTGTCTTGTTTATTACTTCGGTAAATTTTCATGACACAAAGGCTTGGTAGGCAGGAGCGAGAAAAGAAAACATGGATAAAAGTAAATTTGAGTTATGTTAGAAGAATTAACGTATCTTCGACAGCAAACAAAGATTGAATTTGAATTTGAATGGACTTGATAAATTAAAATCAGCCAAAATTGACTTTGTCACTTTGTAAGTCTGTAAACACACTTTTGACACATGCAATATACAATGTAGCTTGGGAGTGTGTGTGTGTGTGTGTGTGTGTTGCCGGGGGGGGGGGGGGGGGGGAGGGGAGAGGTACGTTTTTGTTGCGTTCGACGATAGGAGAACGCTTTCTAATCTCGTAAAAGCAGGCCTTTTTGAGATTTTAGCCGCCCCGCACATTTTTTAGGGGCACCTCTCGGCTGGAAACTGGTACCCACTCCAGGCCTCGCTTTCGTTCTCATGCGGATATGCTCAGACTACCCCGGTATAAGTTACATATGAATGTGCGGTTGGCGGTGATAGGTATGGATTTTGAGCCGTTTTATGGTCCGAAAATGGGTATCGATACAAGTCTGAAAATGGGTCTCGAGTTAGGGGTAGGGAAAATTGAATATTTCGGACGTCTGAAATTGAGTACAGATTGAGTAAAGATTTCACGAAATACTTTAGCCTGATAACCTTTGTCAGGAGTCGTCCCATCAGTACACAGACAATTGTAAGTAATACCTCCGGGGATACTCATGGGGTTAATGAGGGGTCCTCCGATTATTGGTGGGGAGGTGGAAATGGCTCTGGAGTTTAAAAAACATAGTAATATTGTACTAGTAATATCCCCCCCCCCCCTCCAGTAGCCCACAATGTTGATGGGCTCCTGTCCCCCCCCCCCCCCCCCCCCCCCCCCCCCCCCCCCCCCCCCCTCCCAAAAAAAAAAAAAAAAAATAGCAGGGGCTACTAAAATCGTATCCTCCAACAAAAAAAGGCTCCGGTGCCCGCAAATCTTCAGACTGCTCCACCAAACCCGTGGGGGACTACCATATCAAATTGACCGGGGCAATCGTCGGTAATTTTGAAAGCAGTTTTTGCTCAAATTATTTCTTATTTTTTTATTGTTATATTAACATGTTAATATAACATATAATATATAATTACGAAAAAAGCAAGTGACACACTCGAACACCTACCCCGCGGCCCGGCCAGTACCTTACGCATGCGCACAGCCATATCACCTGGGCAGTGGCAGCCATGGACAGCTGTTTTTGTCCTAGTTAAGACTCATTGAAACAGCTGTCCATGGCTGCCACTGCCCGGGTGATATGGCTGTGCGCATGCGTAAGGTACTGGCCAGGCCGCGGGGTAGGTATTCGAGTGTGTCACTTGCTTTTTTCGTATTTTACTTAAAATTTAGACACACCGATCGACAAAAATGCTGATCCACCTCTCCATACGCATGCCGTGGGAGGACGGCCGTGCTGTCCCCAGCCAACAGCTACCACATGTGTCGTGTGGAGCTGGCCCTTAAAGGGATGCTTGCATCTGCCTTGGCAGAAAAGTGGCGGGGTCGATGATCTTATGTGAGACCCCGCCTGGCTATGCCATGCTGATGAGTCCTAACTAGGACGAAACAGCTGTCCATGGCTGCCACTGCCCGGGTGATAAGGCTGTGTGCATGTGTAAGGTACTGGCCAGGCCGCGGGGTAGGTGTTCGAGTGTGTCAATTGCTTTTTTCGTATTTTTCCAATGAAATTAGATGTTCTAAAGAGCTTTATGCCAACCAAAGGGAAAATTTTTCGTCCCACCATTTTTCAAACCCTGTGTTAAGTTAATGACTACAACCTCTTTTATAAACACTCTAGAAGCTGTAATAAATGCTAACAAAACAACTTGGACCAAGAAGTCCATTACTTAACAAACAATTTAAAATAAATATTGACTAAAAAAAAATAGTTTCATGCCTCGAAATCAAAACAGTATCTTACAATAATCGTGCCTCAATCTAGATGACTGACCCTAAAAGCCAGTTTTACAAATGATGTCGTGCACAAACCAACTTGGACCATGGAATCTATTTTTTACCCAATAATGCATTATATATTTCGAATAAATCACATTCATGTTTTCAAATAAAAAACATTAACTACAATGTAGACTGCTAGCATTCCCTCTCTGGATAGTGGAGCATCATTTTACGGTGATCAACCAAATGAGTGAAAGTTGAGGGGGCACTGGGGAAGAAACGCTTCTCCCCCAGTTTCCCCTTGGCGCGTTCGCTTGCTCGAGTCCCATAGAGCTTTTTATTTTCATGATTAGTTCGCCCGCTTGACTAACTGAAAAGGGGCAGCTGGCAGTAGCAGTCTGACAACAATGATACTTGCCCAACACAACACATTCACAAGGAGAACAAATCTTATTCTAATATGTCGTCTTAAATTTCTACAACAGATGATTCTGATATTTTACTCAATTGTGACATTACTCCAGAATCCAGTGTCACTCCAGAATCATGTGATTGTTATAGTGTTCCATAAGAAGTTCCTGACTTCTCAATTCTTCTTGACAAATCCAACAGCTGAATGTGTTTGACTGGTTTGCAGTGTGTTCAGCAGTGGAAGATAACAGTTGAGTTGTAATCAGTTGTAATCGACTAAAACACTTGCCATCTTTCTTCCTTGTGTGAATTTGCTTGTGTTTGCTGTAATTTGATGACTGGCTAAAGCACTTGTCACAATACTTGCACTGATAAGGTTTTTCTCCTGTGTGAATTCGCTCGTGTTCCTTGCAATGTAATGCACCAGAAAAGCATTTATCACAATACTTGCACTTATGAGGTTTTTCCCGTGTGAATTCGTTCATGTTTCTTGCAAGCTGATGGATGAGAAAAGCATTTATCACAATACTTGCACTAAAGAGGTTTTTCTCCTGTGTGAATTCGCTCATGTCTCTTGCAAGTTGATAACTGACTAAAGCACTTATCACAATACTTGAACTTATAAGGTTTTTCTCCTGTATGAATTCGCTCATGTGTCTTGCAATTTGATGACCGACTAAAGCACTTATTACAATAACTACAGTTGTATGGTTTCTCTTCTGTGTTGCACTTGTAACGCTTTGTTGCACTGTCTGTTCGCTTTTGTTTGTTTCTCCGTTTTTGTGAAGACATTCAGTGAGGTTACGCCACTTTTTTCCTTACATTCCTAGAAAGGAAAAAAGTTACAAAAATGTATTAATAGGTCATATATTTGAGTAACACTATTGACACAGGCTGAGTCAGTTTAAGGGGGATCTAAGGGATCTGAACTAACTGCTACCCCTGGTTCCCACTTCTTTTTCTGTACCAAGTTAATATACATAATATATATAATATATTAGTTGTACTCGCTAAAAAATATGTTTATTCCTGTAAAATAACCGAAAAGATACCCAGCCAATCAGAATTCCAAGAAAAACTAAAATTGCAATGGAAAATAGAGAAATGTGAAAATTAAAATGATCTTCTTTTCTTATAGATCATGTAAACCCTATATTTCATAATTTTATTTTCTCTTTTGTGTACTCTTTTCATGTTATATTTATTTATACTTACATTTTATTACCTGTTACACTTTATTACCTGTT
Organism: Dendrophyllia cribrosa; assembly: GCA_024195265.1. NCBI lineage: Eukaryota > Metazoa > Cnidaria > Anthozoa > Scleractinia > Dendrophylliidae > Dendrophyllia > Dendrophyllia cribrosa. The sequence continues at coordinate 37,447,872 of JAJLRJ010000010.1, forward strand.
ATTTTGTATTTTTATGTGTGCAAATAATAAAATAAAAAAAAAAATAAAAAAAAAAAAATACATGCACGGTGTTGCAATTTTTGCCTGCTTTATAGACTCTTTATACTGCCTCCTTGTCCCCTACTTTAACTCAGTGGTCATTTGCTTTTCGTTTAATAACTTATTTATAAGCAATACAATGCAGTGTCTGAAAGTTGGTGGCCAACATAGAACTCAGTCTCTGTTGTTGTGTTTTCAGAGACTTATCTCTGTCAGCCCCAGCCCCATATTCGTAGCCCCGGGCTGTTTATTGCATGTTAAGTAATAATATATCGAAATTGGGCTATTTCCATGATTGTACAACTTGCATGTCAGAGATGGAAGCTTGTGAACAAAGTGGTGTTTTAACATTTAGTGGGCTGAATTATAACTTCTAAAGATAGATTGTCTTTGTACAAATAAACTAATTATTTGCTCTGAAATCTTATTTGTCATGTTATGTGTGCTGTGTGTGTCGTGATGTTTCAGCCGTGGAGCAATCGGCGATTGGAGCTATTCCTGTAGTGCAACCCGTCAGCGGTTAAATACAGGCATTGCTCCACGCTTCAGATTACTGACAGTAAAGCCAGCATGTATTAAGATTTGCCAGGGTTATACTAAGAGAACTTATTTTTATCCTCGGGGTGGGTACTCGGGTATGCTTTGGGTGGGTATGTGCCGAGCGGGTCTCCAAATTTGGACCCCATTTTATAAAGAATTTGCTCTTAAAATGATACCCCGTTCTAGAAATAGGTCAATTTTTAATACCCCGTTCTAATTTTAAATAGCTGCTGATAATTTGAAGCTTTCGTACATTCGAAATATTATACCCCGTTCTAGGAAACGTCTCTTAAATGGATACTCCGTTCTAGATCAGGAGTCCCAAAATCATGACCCTGTTCAGCTGCATATACCCGTATAGGTATTTTGGGGGTGTACCCCCCAGGTTTTTATCCTCCAATTACAGGTCGGAACCATTCCTGTTAGTCGCTCTTGTGGGCAGACCTGCACCTTTTGTAACGCCTCACAGGATTGGCTAAGAAAATAATAGAACAAACAACACAACAATGGAGCCTAGCCCTAAAAACAAAAGAAGTGCACCTCATCCAGGTCCAATGAAATTAGAGGTTCCAAAGAGGTGCAGGCCTACTGGCTCACGTCCTGCACAGTGTAAGTATAACAAATTTGCCGCCACATACACGCACAATAAAAGTATAAAAGCCATGAGATGGGAATGATTAATAGGGCAAGTGTTGTGTAAACAGGCTTCAGATGACATCAGAATATAAACACTGAGTTAATGTTGGCAGAACGAAGAAAGATGCGTCTCACTTGGTGCCCGGTATTTATGCAATTGAAGCTTGCTTCTTATGCTGCTACGTTATTTTAAAGAAAAGATGTCTTACCAGCTTTGCAGACAAATTCCTCAAAAGCAACGACGACTTTAACACTGGAGTCCAGTCTTCCCTTGCGGCGGCAAAGCCAAAATGAATTGTGGGAGACAATAATGGAATTATATAATCTTGGAATTTCGTTGCAAAAGGAGTGGATTTGGAGGCCTTGGTATCCTCGGGATCCTTCGAGGTCAAATAAAGATTGAGCCGTAAATAATTTTTTCCCATCATAATTGTGTAGGATAGCCTGTTCCAGACAAGGGGTATCTTGGAGGAAATATGTCTAGCTCTAGCCTGCGAGCAAGCTCTCGGGCTCGGGTTCGAGGTTTTGGGTTTGGGGTTTGGGGGAGCGAGGGAGCCTTTCGGCTATCATTCCTCAATTTACACCATTCGGCCACCGTGATCACTAGCTTGGAACAGGATAAATTTAATTACTTCAAGGTAGATACCAGGGCGCTGAAAAGAATGGGAAAGCGCCCTAGTAGGAGTAGTACTAGATACGCATCAAAACGCGCGTCTCGGTTGGAAAATCGTTTTAGATCGATTTTAACGTTGCATTAAAGACTCCAAATGCGAAACATCTTTTAGCTTATTGTTGTTCATGTTCGTTTACAACAATTTAGTTATTGTTATCGCTGGATTCACGTTATTTTTGTTACAAAACGCATTCGTAACAAACATTACGTCACTAAGTTTGCAGCTGATGGAAGGAGTGAGCGAGTGAGTGAGTGAGTGAGTGAGCGAGTGCTCATTTGCATATCTGTCTCCGTTACCGATAACCCGTTCATTACGCATGCGCGTATTCACGGGTTAAAACAATCTCGTTCCCAGAGCCCGCGTTACCCTTGTCCAGCGGAACGGGAAACGACGGACTCTGGGATAAAGCGTTAACCGGAAAACAGGATTCTTGTGATCGGTTAAACTGCGCAGGCGTAAGTTCTTCAACATCCGGTTTGACAAACCAGAATTCTTTGGAAAAACTAGTAGGACACTCAAAAATTGTGCCAGCTCTAGAGATCAGGATGAATGGAGACGAAGAAGTATTTCATTTTCCCCTTTTGTTTGCTAAAACGGATAAAAAAGGAATAAGTCACCGAAGGATTTGATTTCGAACTTGGGAAGGTAGAATCCAGAATTGAATGGGGTTAGTTTCTAGACTCCATTTACTTGTTTGTAGTAGTTTTGGGAAAATGAAAAACAGTTAAGTGTCAAAACTAATTCGGCTAAGCGGAGCAGTGTTTCTGAGCTTGGGTTTTGAATGGAGCGCTGGTCGAAAAAATATTTTAGTGCTTGAAGCCCTTCGTCATTGGGGATGACGGTATATAAAGAGGTAATGTCCATAGTGAAAATTAATTTGTTTTCGCTGGCAAAACTGAAATCCCGGAAAATTTCGAGTGCGTGATTGGTGTCCTTAATGTACGAGGGTAGTGATTTGACAATGGGGGCCATGATTTTGTCTAAATAGCTAGAAATTAGTTCGGTAGGACAGCTACAAGCGGAAACAATGGGTCGGCCCGGATTGTTTGGTTTATGAATTTTAGGTTTGAAATAAACGCGTGAGGTTCTAGGAGTAGTGATGATGAGATTGTTGGCGTTAACTGGTAATTGTTGTTTAGTAATGAGGTCTTGGATAGTTTCTTTGACAATTTTTTGGTTGGTAGAAGTGAGATCTTTATCAACTTTGGCATAGAAAGCGGTGTCAGAAAGTTGCCGAAAAGCCTCTTGTCGGTAAAGGTCGGTCCGCCAAACAACTACCGCCCCGCCTTTGTCGGCCGCTTTGATAACAATGTCGCGTCGTTTGCTAAGACTTTTGAGCGCTGCCCATTCTCCTGTTGAAAGGTTGGAAATTTTGGTGTGGCGGTTAAATTTAAGTTTTTGGACATCGTGACGACATTTTTTGACGAAAAAATCTAGAGAAGAAAACTGGCCCTCTGGGGGAGTCCATTTTGATTTGCGAACGTTGAGTGTTTCAAAAACATCTTTTTCCGAGGTGTTAGAATTGTCTTCTTTGTCGTGGAAAAAAGCTCTTAATTGCACGCGGCGAAGGAATTTTTCAACATCTTGTTTGACTGAAAATTCGTCGGTTTGTTTCGCTATAGGAACAAAGTTTAAACCTTTACTAAGAACGGACCTCTCTGGGTTAGAAAGCGGCAAATTTTCCGGAATGGTAACGACGCCATTGTGACTATCGAATGAATGGTCGCCGGATAATTGAGGACCTATTAACTGTTCAAGTTTTTGGGTCTTGATTTGGTTAAGGCTGTTGAACAGTTTAGCATTGAGTTCTTGAATTTTAGCGCGAATTGATTGTACTAAGACAGCTGGACAAATTTTGGAAAGTTCGGAACGGTATTGGATAATTTCCTTTTCGAGATTGTTACGTTTAAGGCACATAGCTCTGATAGTGATCCTCATAATATTACGCGAGAAAGAATTTTGGGCATGGTGAATTTCGTGGAAATATTGTTGATTGGAATCAGAGAATGTAGAAGCGTGAAAATTTGAACGAAACCCTTTAGGAATGACTTTGGATTGGAGGCAACGGCCGATGAAATTGATGTGACTACAAAACCTAGTTTTGGTAAAGATGTGAGTGGCTAAACGAAAGGCTAAATTAGTGGAAATGGGGGGAAAAGGAATAAGATAACTTACGATTTCCTGGCGTAGCTCCTTGGTGAGTGTCTTGAGGTTAGGCATCGTTGTCTTCGGTTCGTTCGGTGAGAAAGCTGTTGAGTAAGAAATATTGATGTAAAAAGTTAATGGTCGCAGCGAATAAACAACAAATGAATGGGGTTAGTTTCTAGAGAAACTGTGGTGCTGCGTCGGTGGGGGGATGAAACACGAGAATTTAGTTTTATCGACTGAGTCGATAAGGTAAATTAACCACCGTAAAAAGATTCAAATAGCTGACGTTTCGAGCGCTAGCCCTTCGTCGGAGCGAATCAAGGAATTGTGGGTAGTGTGTGGTTTTATATAGTAAGCGGTGGAGCTACGCTATTGGTGGAAATTTGGTGACGTGAAAAACAAATGTAGATTAGTTGAATGAAAAGCGTTCGTTGATTCCGTGGGGTTTGAGAGTGCCGATTTGAAAGATGATTTTTTGTTCTAGGTTTTTACGGCTTTCTGTGTTACCCTGGTGTAGGGAAAGGCCGCAGATTGTCATGTGTTGTTTAGAATGGTTAGTAAGATTAAAATGGCGCGCGACTGGTTTGGATGCGTCTTTGTCATTTTTTTCAACGTCTCGGAGATGTTCACGAAAACGGTCGCCCAGTCTCCTCCCTGTTTCGCCAATGTATATCTTTTTGCAAAAAGTACATGTAATGCAGTAGATAACATTTACGGAGGTGCATGTAAAACGATCAGTGATTTTAATAGATCGTTTGGGTCCTGTTATTTTGTCCGCGTTGTGAATGAAAGGACAAGTGTTACATCGTGTGCGTGTGCATTTGAAAGTTCCCGGTACATCGTCAGATTTCAGTGCGCTCGTAACTAGAAAGTTGCCTATGTTTTTGTCACGTTTGAATGAAATTAGTGGGGGTTGTGAAAAAATTCTGCCAGTTTCGGGGTCGTTTTGGAGTAATTTGAAATTTTTTAAAATGATGCTTTTGACTGTGTTGTTGTGTGGGTGGAAAGTGAGGGTGAATGGAATTCTCTCGTTCTCTTCCTTCTGTGGCGTTTGTAGTGCTGACTGTCTGTCGATCTGTTGTGCACGTTGTTGGCCCGTATTAACAACAGAGTCAGGGTACCCACGTTTCTTGAAAAACTGGCACATTTCTTCTGATTTGTTGGAAAAATCAGAGTCATCACTACATAGACGTCGAAGTCTGAGAAATTGAGAATACGGAATGGCGTTTTTAACGTGCGATGGATGTGAGGATGAATGCTTATTTCTGCTTATTTTCTGCTTATTTTGAATGGATGTGCTTATTTCTGCTTATTTTGTTGTCAACCTGGCAATCAGGCTCGTTCTGCCAGAATTTGTGACCATTTTTATTCAATCTTGTGCTGGAAACTTCCAAACTTCCACGTAGGAATAAGTATTCATATTCTGTAACATCAGCTAGCTAATTTCACAGTCTTCTACAGCTAATTTCACAGGCATCATATCGTGTTATCGGGTAAGTTTTCCAGTGTTTAGATCTACTTCTACCAATGGTTGGCAGGTTGCAATTTGATTTCTTAGTGTGAGTTAAAGGTGCTAAAATGATATATAAATTGGAAGCTTGAGACATACTATGAAGTATGAAACTGTTAGTTTACCAGTGTCAGATTTATATATAATCCGTTTCGCCAGAAGTACATGTAGTAAATTCTAAACTTTAAAAGTTTGATTGGATTCATTTATTTGTCTCTCAGCTTTTTTTTTTTTTCATTAAAGCCATCTGTATCTAATGCTAGGTACAAATGCCCACCACCTGTGGCCAAGCTAATTGATGGGTTGGGAGGGGGGGACTTCTATCTGGTGACATCCTTAAAAGCACAGCTTGCATGGCAGGCATAAACAAGGAGGGGGGAGGGGGGAGAAAAGAAGAACACCTGCTATAAGAACCGGGCTATTTGCATTACGCCCACTGATTTCTTGGTAATCGGATTATGTCAACTTTCGATACGGTCACCACTCAGAAACTGGTGCGTGATTTTGCATATGGGTGACTTAATGTGGAATTTACTGTTTACCGCCCAATGCAAAGTAGACAGTCAGAATTTGCAGCCACTAACTTCTGCAGAAATGAATAAAAGGGGGTCTTTATTGCAGGTGTCCTTTCCCTATCTCCCCAGTTACCCTTTCTCTGATGCCTTCTACACAGGCTATAGAAGCATAAAAGCTGTGAGGAAGAGTCACTGTGAGGAGAAAATAACCAGTGGTACCTATTGTTATAACTCCAAGAGATACAAATTAATTGAGGGGGAAACTGTTTGAAACATTGTTTACTTAAAAACGTGCCCTAAATATATTGTCATAAACTTTACCAAAATCTGATGTCTGTGAGTTGTTATGACTTGTCTTGCCACATCTGACCTAACCTCAGTGTCATCCTAAAGGGTTACATGTTATATGGTTGAGAAAAGGAGGGAAGGCTTGATTGCTGGGGTGATTATTCAACAAAGGTTATTCAAATATTTTTCCACAATTGGCTGATTAAAGAAGGTACAGGTATAAGTATTTAAGAAAATTTGAGAATTTACACCCCAAGCAAGTAAATGACACATGAATAGTATTTATTATTGTGTGTGCACAGATCAAAATTAATTTTGAGTACCCTGCTAGTGGCTTCAGTATATTCATTTCAATTGGCAGTAGGAGCCCAATCCTACTTTTTAATAGTCATTGATTTTTTAAAGAGGAGAAGGATCCTGGAAACTAGGAGGAAATCATAAAGACCTACTTCATAAGGTCCATCTGTGGGTGGAAGCAATTTACAAATTTGGTTAAGCACCGGACTTCCATTCCGTCATTCTTCAACTAAAACTTTCTACAAAAGTAACAAATTCTTTGTGATGACTGAACAGTCTCCCTAGCATTGTCAGAGTCCTTAGTGTCTTAATTAGCTGGGAGGAGAGGAAGATGAACAGGTTAAAGTTTATCTTGCTACACTTGCTCTGATCACCCAGGGCAGATCCACGATTTTTCTTAGGAGGGGTGCACCTCTAAGGAGAATAAAGAATACTAGTTATATTAGAAAGATGCAGGTCATCTCAGTGGGGGAGGGGGGGGGGGGGGGGTTGGGTGCACACCTCCTGCACCCCTCCCCTAGATCTGCCTCTGTCACCAATACCCTGATTAGGAACAGGCGCTTGTTCACAAGGCTGTATGCCCCCCCCCCCCCCCCCCCCCCCCAGTATAGCTGCAAATGAGGTCAAAACATCAGTCTCAAAACTTCATCGTGGTATCCTGGAATGTGACACCATAGTACTAAACCAATGGGGAAATAAACATGCTTTTTGTATGTCACCCTCATATTTTTCTTAATTACATTGAGTTGTCTTTTTTCAACAGGAAAAAGGTTTACAAAACATTTATATTATTTTTGCTTTTGTATAGCATGTCATCATGAGATACCTTTAGTGATTTGGATGTTTTTTAATGCAAACTGCTTTGCTTATGGTTGGATCTCTTTATGACAAAGAAAAATGACAATGCTTGATCATTGCATAATTCAATGTTAAGTAAAAAAAGAAACAAAATTAAACAAGATACATAACAGGAGCCCAGTAACCTGGGGTACCCAAGGAACTGATGTGGGCACCACATTGTTGGCTAGGCACCCAACTTTTCATAGTCTGGGCTGCTGCCTTTTGAGTTTGGACTTGGACAGTAAATACATGGCGACGATTTAATTCCGGGGATTTGTTAAGTGACTGCCTAATAGAGGTTTGACTGTAACAGCTTTGCTAAAACAAAGACAGCACCGTCTGAGCAAAACAGAATAAAAAGCCTAAAATCCCCCCCTCCAATGACCAAATTGGTATTACTAATTCTGGTCACTGCAAAAAAACCCACAAGATTTATAGCATATTAGCTATTGATATGTATCGGTAAGAATAACAAACATCAAACCACCCCCTCAGCCAGATGAAAATATGGATACTAACTTTAAGTGGACACAGCTGCAGTATGAAGCAAAAATCTCAGCATGATGCATTTATTGGCCTTGGATGTCAGAAATTGTTTCCTCCTTAATGCAGATTCTACTATGTTATGCTTGTTACAGACTAATTCAAATTCTGTTTTGACTTGTGGGTATCAGTTAAAACACAATTAACACACACTTTATTTGCATGAATCAGTGTCTGTGTCTATTGGGATTAACTGTGTAATTTTCAATCAAACAGTCAATTTTAGCCCTAAAAACAAACAAAACCTACACTGCATTTCAAAATGCACATCATCCTTTTTTGTCAAAAATATCTGTGGCCACCAATATTTTATGTGGATAGCTACATGTAACATAAACAGATGTAATGTTAATAGCAAAGCAATAAAATGCTATCTTCTCAAATGACATTTGTCATGGCCTTGGAGCTTTCAAAATAACCATGCCTCAAAGCCATTTTTTAGGATTTGTTTCATACTGAATGCTTGATGATCTCTGGCAGCAGGATTACAGGGGCGGATCTAGGGGAGGGGTGCAGGGGGTGCGCACCCCCCCCCCCCCCCCCCCCACTGAGATGACCTGCATCTTTCTAATATAACTAGTATTCTGCAAAGAAAAGAAAAAAAACTATGTGGTTTATTGGTGTTGAAGTAAAATATGAGATGAGGTTGAAGAATTTACTGTATGTTGAACGGCTTAAAAATGGTAGCTAGGCGCTGGAGTTTCGAACATTAGCCCTTCTATTCGACGAAAACGACCAGTTACAGCATTGCATTAACACTGTGCAGTTCGCTTTACAGTTATACAAAATCTGCTGTATTGTTTGCTATGTATTCTCAACAGTTCATATTATGTTATTGCCTAGTCTGCGTTGTTCGCTTTTAAAATTTGTTTACGTCACCCTTCAGTTACGTCATTCCTTAGAGGTGCACCCCCTCCTAAGAAAAATCCTGGATCGGCCCTGGATTACTAGACCGGTCTTTGATCATTAAATTTTGGCTTTCAGGGTAAAAATTATGAAAGGTTAGACTTGCAACATTAGCCACCTAAAATCAAAGGGGTTTCAACGTCAGTCTGGCCCCTTAATTTAGAAATAAAAATATCGTTTAAGGGAAAAATTTTCATTGATACTGTACAATCTGAGCGTGGGACTCAAAAGGAAAACAAGACTTTTTTCCAACTTTAATCCAATTTAAATTTTTGAGTTAAATCACCAGAATCATTCTTATAATATTTTGCTGTGCATTCTTATTAATATTCTCTTTCACAAAAATTAATGCAACAATAAGGCTGAGAATTATGTACAGGATATTTTCTCTGACAATCTGATTGCTGAAAGTTGATTCTTATAATTTGCAAAACAATTTGAAAGAATTATTTCCAGTACTCAGAGTTCTGAGCTGGATCTATCCTGCAAGACAATATTCCTATACTTGTATGGTCTGAAAAGTAAATTTCTCACACAGTAGACAATAAATGACACAGGATAAATATTGACGTCTAAACACTCGAATAAAGAAATTGAAAGTTACATAACTGTAATTTCTTCAGTACCACACAGCACAAAGGCAGAGATACTCATAATAATAATAACTTTTATTTACATGTAACACAATGTTTAACAAATTGAAGCATTTATATAGAGAAAAAGAAAAATAAATATACAACAAATGCACGAGGATAAATATACAAACAAGACTATAATAAATTGACACAAAATGTTCAATCGCCTTCAATCATATAAATTCAACCGCACAAACATACCTGATATTCCACCGTTCACAAAGCTTGATATAGAATTAGAAACTGATATACACGAGAGCAAAATTAAAATCGACGCTAAGCAAACCACTTCATATCCTATGACTTGCAACTCGGAACCGACCTCAGGGATTACCGTAAGCTTTGAAGAGTGCAATTTAAATTAAAACTGCCGTTCGCATGTACAAAATTGGTATTTTCCCGCACTGATCAAGAATAATTTGAAAACGCAAGTCCATTACACCAGAATTCTTCGATTCTTCTGCTTGTACGAACACGTAGTCAAGAGAAAGTGAATCTTTAACGGTCTTCCAGACTCTTTCAATATCACAAACACTCGATGAAGGCGTCGACCCGATTTTAAAACGTTCATAGACTATTTTGAGGTCAAAAACAACCTTGAAACACTTCTAAAAGCTATACATTTTGTCCAGTTGACATTTAAATTACACTGCTCATGCCCAGTCGATTGAAATAACACTGCTCATGCTCAGTTGATCAACCAATAAGACGTCGAATTTTTACGCTTTATCCCAGAGTCCGTCGTTTCCCGTTCCGCTGGACAAGGGTAACGCGGGCTCTGGGAACGAGATTGGGGTTAAAAAGGAGTTTTGGAACACCAACGCAACAGACAGTTGATATCCACGCAAGAGTACCCCAGGTTGCTAGTGGACTTGCAAAACCTGTCCTTTCATCTCAGAGGGAACCACGTTTTACATCTTTTTCTCTACAAACGAACAACAACGAATACGACACTATCTCATATAGATGATACAGTGCTGCAGATGCCGAAGCAGGCAAAGTACAATACATAGGAAAGACTAAACGACATCTCAGCGACAGATTTGGTGAACACAGACGCGCAATCGAAAAAGCCCTTAAACAACATCAGATTACTTTACTCTTCCTGGCCATTCAATCAACGACATAAAACTCATTCGCCTTCAACTTATTAACTCAAACAGAGACGCCATTCGTAAGGCCAGAGAAACATTTTTAATTTCCAAGGGCAAGACTCTTGAACCCTATGGGATGAACAGGCGCGATGAAACTTTTAAATCTATTTCTATTTTTATAGTAGCCTTTGTAAACGTTTCTGCTGTCTATTTTTCTTAAACAACCGTATTTAATCTTTATATTTGAATAATTTTATATCTTGTAACCGTTATATTGCATTTTTACTTAGCTCTTTGCAGCCCCTGATGAAGGTTAGCTTTGCTTAACCGAAATATTGGGCAATAAAATACATGCGATTTTTGATGCGATTTTTGTCGCGTTCTCCAATGCAACTTTTCGGTCGCAAGTGTAAACTAGCGACGATTTCCTGTGCGATTCGAGTGCGACATTTGCTTTGATTTGCTGTAATTTCCCAAAAATCGCCGCCAAGTTATATCAGGTTTTGAACATGTTTGAAACCTCTGAGACATCGCGCGACAAATCGCGCCCAAATCGCACTGAAATCGCCGCCCGTTTACACATGCGATTTGAAGATGCAACTTGTTCGCGACAAAAATTGCATCGACAAGTGCGACAAAAATTGCACAAAAAATCGCCTGTGTAAACGTAACGGGCCTTTATAGCTGTCCGATCAGCCTTGCATTTAGTTTTAACTTGGTATCCCATCTATTAATTATTAACTACAAATTCTAATTTTAAAATTTCACTAAATCTTCAATATTTCATATTTCTTTAAATTTTACCAATCCTTTGAGAAAAAGTATTTCCTCCCAAACTTACCCCAAAATCACCCAAATATCTACAAAACACTCCATAACATAGATCTTATATTTTAAGCATAGGGTTTTTGGATTGCTTGAAACGTGAACGAGATATTTCCATTAAAGCCATGTCAAGTGGCGGAAGAATGGCATTCAGGTTTACCCCCGCTTTTTAAATACCCTAAATGGTGTCAGAACAACTATGAAAGTGGCCATTTTCGATTCAAACAACCTGAGTGGTGCCAAACCCTTATAATAGGCTCCTGAAACGACGGGTGCAACGATCACCCCCGGCCCCGCCACTTTTGCATGCCCCCCCTAAAAAAAAAGTGACCCTCCCCGGGCAACAAATTGCGGCAGGTTCCTGATTGCAGATATCGCACTCCCAGCACCTCCCCGTCCGGGCCCGCTTATTACCCCGCAATATTGCAACCTCGTTCCCAGGGTCCTCCTCTTCCCGCCCCCCGGGCTCTCGCTGGTTAATAGGCCATTTCCGAGTTGCCTTTAGCCTCTCTATCAAAGCGAGGCTAGGTGCGAACCTTTTCATATGAAAATGAGTTTTCATTCACATGCAAATAAGTTTTGTTTGCATGTGAATGGAAACTCATTTTCATATGAAAGGTTTCGCACCTAGCCTCGCTTTGATAGAGAGGCTAAATGCAACTCGGAAATGGCCTATTAGACTCGCTTATATGCGGTTAATTATATGCGAATCGGCTGGGTTCTCGCTCTCTCTCTCCAGGGGACGGGAAAAAGAGAGACCCTAGGGACGAGGTTGGCAATATTGTCCAACGACAGTTCTTTGAACTCTGACCTGTCCGTCAATTTCAAATAATTTTTTATTTGCGTTTATTGTCTTTGTATCGCCGCTGTCGTGTTGAAAGAAATGTCTGTCGCATTTCACATGCACACGATCATACACGGCTGGTCTAGATCTGGTGTGTTATTTACGTTACCGGCCTGTTTGTTTTTGATCGGACCTAAATGAATTTTTCACTTGTTTGCTTTGAGAAGTGAGGAAGGGGGCATGTGAGCTCGATTCGAACCTTTGATCGCGTTTTTAAGACCGGGGATTCTATTGCGTGCGTGCACCAGTATTAGGTTTATCGCCAATACTGCAAATTATGTCAAATATTAAACTTAAGTCGTAGCTGATCATCTGAGGTGGTCGATGCTTCGCTGATGTTAGCTGTGAGTCTTCGTTCACACGTCTGCACTTCTTGTGCGAATCAAGCACAGACAAGCTAAAATCGCTACAACAGCACAAATCGTTTCCAAGTATTTTATCATTTAACTTTTTTACATCGACGTCAGTCTAAACCTCTGCCAACGGTGCTTTTCTTATCAAAATTAAGGCTTGTTTTACGAAAACTGAACAAAAAGCAAATAAAAAGAACCCCCTTGGACAAATTTGGATACCGGAAACAGGAAAAGATAATATTTACCAGAGTCATACCAAAATTGTAGCGACGAAAGTGTCTTGATAAGGAAGGAAGCGTACTTGATGATAACGATATAAAAGGCCGTAACCCCAAGAAGCAAATTATGAAGTGGATTTAAATAAAATTGATTGGTTAATTTCCATGTTTTTTTGGCGTGTAAGAATCTGACCTAACACAGCAGCGGCGCAATCTTTGAAGGACGACCTCTTCGAGAACTAGACACTCATTATCAATCAAAAAAATTTCACGAGTAAACTCGAATCAGACGAGAAAAACAAGCAACAAAATAGTGTCACAAAACCCAGCATGGTGTAAATGAAATCAAAAGCCAAGCCAGTAAACAATTTCCGGTGTCGTAAAAATGCCTGTATTTATTTGGCGAGCTGAATTTGCTATCTGAGCAACTTAACTTCTGAATTGAAAGCTAACCTCAAGTATTTGAGACATGTTCCGATCGTGTTATCTTTTCTTCGACACGCATTTGATTCATCGATATCTGAAACAGCATCAACACACCGGCTTCAAGTCACTCAAGCAGAAAGTTATTCCAATACTTTCATACAACATTGACATCCAAAACGAACGTGCACAACCTTTTAATATGTAGCGGCGGCATGCAATCTTTGTGTCATTTGCATAGCACGGTCGAAAACGTTCTTCTGTTTGGGATGTTCATGCAGAGCAAAAACCAAATCATAAACAAAACACGTAGAAAGCTTATCGCAGTTAGCTCGGTGGAAACTAATAGTTTTCAGACTTTAACCCGACGGGAAGCCATTATTCGTCAAAAAATGTTTCTCCCGCGCTTGAGCGGGAATAGACGGAATACGTTCCGGTTCATTGATCAGTTATAAACCAAATAGACTATTACCAATAACAGTATATTAATGTATGGCTTGCACGCGGGAGAAACTAAAAACGTTTTCGTGATGAAAATGAAAGCGATTATCATTTTCCGCAAATTTGTCTATTCTTGAGAGTATTTGTAGTGACCTCGCGTGAATCTAGAAAAAAGTTGACAGAACTTGTTTCTGGGGAAACATTTTTCACATTCCAAATACTTAAACCTATTCCCGTGGGATGCTAATACAAACAAAATCAGATCTCAAAAAAATTGTGCGTTCAAGTGTACTTTAAGAAAGAGGCTCTTGCATGTAAAAATGGTACAAAAATTAACATTGACTAAGAAGCTTGGAATTTGTCTTGATAACACATTTTACTGCTGACAGCCCTACCTGAAAATTTTCCTAACACAATTCCACGGTTTCCCAAAAGAAACCGAATACCCCATAACATGTCTCGCATAGTCACAACATTTATTATATGAGCACAAAGATTCTGTAGTATAACTATGAACTTTATTGGCATTTTAACAACCTCAGAATAGATTCATCTTTAATCTCGATATATCGAGCATTGTCACTCTGGAAATAAAGAAAATACAAACATCATTTACAAATGTGGGTTTATAATACAACGGTAATTCTTTTCCCACAACCAAATACAAATCATTTACACCTTTACTCTGCTTCTTCTTATATATTTATAGAACTATTTATAAATTCAAAGACACTTTTACAAGTGATATAAACAAAGGTGTGAACACTCGCTCACAATATAGATACATATATGTGAAAAATATTTAAGAAATTAGAAATCTACAGAACATGTGGAAGATTCCCTCTGCCTTTTTCTTGTGGTGCTTTTTCGATGAAGATGACTCGGTTTTGGCTCGTCCTTCTTTTTTTCTGTCGATGTCGGCGAAGTGACGAGCAAGAATTCCAGATATGGTTGTGATAGGATGATAGCGGCTTGAATCGACAAGACACGTTCCTGATTTTTTAGCGCATCAAATAAATCCCAGTAAATGCTGTGTTCCCACAAATGCTTCGTAAAACAAACTTTACT